>CM028755.1:22474072-23127363 GCA_016801395.1 Leptodermis oblonga
GCTGATCCCAAACAAGCATATAGCTTTGTTAGTGGAATTCCATTCACAATGGGGCCAAAACCAACAGAAGGATCAAGAATAAAATAGTACGGTTAGCCAGTACATATGAGCATCAACACTTCTCTGAGAAATTATTAGCAAGGTAAAGAAGAAAATAAAACAACACTTCTCCAAGAATGAAAGTACGCAAATAAAACAACACCCCAGAAAGCATACTGCAAGCAGTTAAAGAATGTTTTTCACGGTAAATTTGTTTTGTTATCCACTCTTACACAGGTGAGAAAGCGAAAATTTCAATTCGCAAATTCAACAAAAGTTCTCCCAGCTAAAGTTTTTTTCCCATTAATCAACACATGAGAATTGTCACAAATGTTTTAAAATTCACCCAAAATTTTTCCAATTTTGTATCTATCGGTTTGAATTAGAAACTGAAATTTTTTTAGAAGCCGGAATCTTCCACAGCCTCTTTCTACCTTTTGGTCTTCGTCTATTTATTTGTATACCTCCCATTAAAAAACTAATAGAAAGAGAAACAAAGTTAATTTGGGGACAAGAACGATGATTGGGGGATGGTGGTGGTGGAAGAGACAAGTGTTTGTTTTGGTGATGGATGATTATTGATTGGGAAAAGAGAAGGGACTATAGGAGGTTAGTTTGGGAAAAGAAAGTAATCTATGAGCTTTTTCTAATCCCACTCACTCATTTTTGGTGAGGGTTACTCAAACTCTGTTACAGAGTGAATTTTCTGTTAAGTTGTCACTTTAGTCTCAAATCATGAGGGGGTAACAATGTATTTTAAAAACATAAGGGGGTAACTGTTATGAACACTAAACCACAAGGGGGTAACTGTCATTTGCCCTTAATTTTCAAGGTCAAAAATTTAATTCAGTTTTTAGAAAAAAATTTCAGTGTTTTAATTTAAGAAAAAACAGCCCCAAAACAGTACACTTTTTTTGCCAAAAAAAAGGCCACTTTTTAAACCCTAAATTGCGTTTTTCAGTACTTTAAAATTTGGTTCAATTTTTCTAATGAATTTTGACTGGAAAATATGCAAAACAAGTACCAAACAATCAAAATTTATGCTTGAAAGAAAAAAATTTCCCCCCCAAGAAGATGCGTTCTTATCCCACAGATTTCAACAAAATCAAGAAAACAGGAAAAGAAAACACCTGAGATGATTCGGTTGTGTTACTCCAACCTCCTCCAGCCACAAAAACAGCCTTAAATCTAATACCAATTGATGTGGACCAAAGTACACTATGTAAAAAGTTGGCAAGGAAAGTCTGATTAAGTGGCGTAGCTCGTATGGGTGTTACCTGATGCGAACCCCTGATTTTCAACGCCTTTGGAAACCAAGAACTCTACGCGGAATGTGCCAAGGAAAGTCTGATTGCAAGACACTGCTTTTAAACCCTAGAATCCGTACCCTTGGATTCGGCAGACTACTAACTTACAAAGTAAATTAAACACGCAATTCGAACCAAGTGGAGTAAACTAGAATTCGAAACAAAGCTTTGATTAATAGGCAGAGCAATTATCTATTAGCCTATAGTTTCTTGACTTTTAGCAATTAACAAGCATGCAAATTACATAAGCCCAAAATAAGGTGAGTGATTAAAGAAGTATAAATTCTAACTTAATCAATAATCAATTGCCCAAAAGTGAATTCGGCAGCCCCTATTTATAGACTAGGTTGGCCGAATTTTAATCCTAAAATAACTAGGAAAAGAAGTGAAATTAGAAACCAATCAAGAGATTGATTTCATACAAGAACCAAATCCTAAAGGAACTAGAATTGGTTAAAGAAAAGGAAATCGGCTGCAAGGAGTATGTGCTGGCCGAAAATACAAGCAAGAAAAAGGAAATAAAGAAGTAGAAACAATTCACAAAAAGGTTTCAAGAAGGTAAACCTTTTTGGAAACTATCTAACAAATCAGCCCAAGTTGTAACAAACTTGTAACAACCCTAACTAACTTGTAACAAACTTGAGTAGAATTAGGAAATATGCACAAATCCTAATCCTTCCCTAACCTAAGCTTCCAAGTGGCGTGTGGGCTGCTCCTTGTGGGCTTTGGCCTGGCCGAAAATTGTGAAGTGGATTTCAAGGGGTTTTCGGCCCAAGTAAGATGGCGCATGGTGGAGATGATGTAGGGAGGTTCTGGAATCTTCTGGAATCTCCCGGAATCATTTCGGAATGTCAAAAATCAAGAACTTTAAGATTCTTCAAGATTTTCAAAATTCTTCAAGATTCAGTAAGCCGCGAAATTCAAAATTTTCAAGAAAATCAAGAACTTCAAGAAATGCCCTTTCCTTCAGCTGGATTGATTAGTAGGAGCTATTTCCTCAGTGATGGAGAGTAACGTGACGCTTTTATCCTTCCTTCTATTTTTTTCAAGGGCGTTTGTGTATGCACTCCTTTGAACAAGGTTTTCAAGATCTTCTCGGAGCTTCCTTGTGCTTCTTCGGGTCATAGGCCCAACTATGTCAACGAACGGATCTCTTTGATATGGGCTCGGGTCATGGAGCATTGACGGGCCTCTATGGAGCACACGAACCTCTGCTACACTTTCCGAGTCCTCATTGTTTAAACTTGGATCCTCTGTGTACTGACTTGGCGTAGGGCTGGGGATGCCCTCATCATTACCCCTTACCCGAATTCAATAAACAAAGTAAACTAACCTAAGCTAATTTAATATGCAATTATTCAAACCAAGTAGAGGAATAAGATTGAAACATTCAAATTAATTTGGTAGAGCAAATAACCTACTTAGCTAAGTTTCAAGCAATATGTAAATCACAAGCATGCAAAATACATAAGGCAATAAAAAGGAGAGTACTCAAACTAATAGTTTAAATATATGAATACAGATTTATTAGCAATTGGCCTATTTATAGGAGATAGGTAGTCAAATTTCTAGCCTAAAACATCGAGGAAAAGGAAATAGAATTGGAAACCAATCAAGAGACTGATTTCCTTTACAAAACAAAGCCTAAAGGAACTAGGTAATGGAACAAGTAAGAATTCAGTCAGCTTTATGGAATGGTGCAGCCAAAATCTTAAGTAGAAAACAAGAAGGAAAATAATTGTAAATTCTATTCCAAAAAGGAGATCAAGAAGTGATCCTTTTTGAAAACTAACAAACTAGTCTAGTTGTAACAAACTTATAACAAACTAAACTAATTTGTAACAAACTAAGGGAAAAATAGGAAACATGTACAAATCCTTATTTTCCCCCAAACCCTAACCCTTATTTTGAAAACCCTAGTGGATAAGGCCTTGCGTGGGCTTCCTTGATGGGCTGGCAGAACCTACATGTGGAATGGACTCCATGGATTGGGTCGGCTCAATTGTGAATGGCGCATGGTGGATTTAATATAGGGAGCTTCCGGAACCTTCTGGAATCTCCCGAAATCATTTTGGAATCAAGAATTTCAAGATTTTGGAAAATATGAAATTCTAGATTTTCATGACAATCAAGAACTTCAAGAAACTTCTCTATAAATTCAAAGAACCTTCCGGCTTCTTCAAGAACTTAAAGAAACAGCCTTTCTCTTCATTTCGGAATGGTTGGTTGTGCCTCTTCATTATGGATTGTGAGAAGGGTGGCAATTTTAACCTTTTCTGGTTTTATCCTCTAAGGTGTTGGCTTCAACTATAACTTGAGCTTCCCTTGTGCAAGTCTGGACTAGGTCGTTGAGATCCTCTTACAACTTCCCTACTCTACTTCTTGTCATTGGCCCCGTGATATTTACAAGTGGATCCCTTTGATATGGACTTGGATCCTGAAGCATTGTAGGGCCTCTATGTAGAACTTGGACCTCTTCAGCTTCACTGGATACACTTGCTTATTGACTTGTCACTGGACTAGGGATGCTCTCATCATCCCCTCCCGGTTGAAAACGATTTGACCTCAAATCTGCATCCTGTTTATAAGCGAAGTCAGCAACATTAAATGAAGTACTAACACCATACTCACCTGGAAAATCAAGATTGAAGGGGTTAGGCCCTATTTTAGAAATGATTTGAAAAGGGCCATCACCCCGGGGATGGAGTTTCGTCCTCCTCACGGCAGGGAATCATTCCTTTCTAATGTGAAACCAAACCCAGTCTCCTAGTTTGAAGTTCACAGCCTTGCGAAGTTGGTTTGCATTGTTGGCAGCTCTGGCGTAGGTTTTCAAAAGGTTCACTAAAACCTTGTTGTGCAGGCGTTTGACGATTTTAGCCTTCTGGGTGCTGTCTAGATTAACCTGATCCTTTACCGACAAAGGGATTAGATCCATCACCATTAAAGGAGTGAAGCCGTAGGCAACTTCGAATGGATATAACCCTATTGAAGAGTGCTTGGATCGGTTGTAGGAAAACTCTGTAACCGGTAAGACTTCTTCCCAACTTTTGAGATCTCTTCATTATCAAAGCCCAAAGGAGATTCCCAATAGTGTGGTTGGTGACTTCCGTCTGACCATCCATCTGTGGATGACTTGTAGTCAAAAATAGCAGTTTTGTGCGGAGGCATGACACAAAGTCTTAATTCCCTAGCGGAACTACGTGGGATGCATACCCTATTTTCCTTAAACAAGAACCCATCCTGTATATAGTATTTTGGAATCCACCAGATTCACATACTTCATAAATAGTAGAAAAGTCAAGATCAGAAGCGTATAAATTCTTCAGATATTCAAAGCCTAGCCAAGAATGATCTAAAATAACTGGAACTTCATACTTGCGAGATAGAGCGTCAGCAACTAAATTATCTTTCCCTTTCTTATATTTAATAATGTAAGGAAAAGTTTCTATGAGTGCAACCCATTTAGCATGACGTCTATTTAACTTACACTGTCCTTTTAAATGTTTAAGGGACACGTGATCACTATGTACAACAAATTCCTTGGCCATTAAATAATGTGACCAAGTTTCTAAGACACGGACCACGGCATACAGCTCCTTATCGTAAGTTGGATAATTTAAGTCAGCCCCCTTCAATTTCTCACTAAAATAGGCGATTGGCTTACCTTCTTACATTTAAAATACACCAATACATATACCAAAAGCATCACACATTAGTTCAAAAACTCTATAAAAATCAGATAATGCTAAAACAGGTGCATGAGTGAGATCATGCTTAAGAATCGTAAAGGCGTTTTCCTGAGCTTGGCCCCTCAAGAAAGGGACATTCTTCTTGCACAATTCTTTCAAAAGCACGACTTTAGTAGAAAAGTACCTCACAAATCGTCAGTAAAATGCAGCCAAATTGTGGGAAGACCTTACCTGTGCGGCTGTTGTTGGCGTCGGCCACTCTATAATGGCTTCCACCTTGTCATCGTCAACTTTGTTGCAATCTTTCGAGACCACAAAATTGAGAAACACAACTTTCCCAGCACAGAAATTACATTTCTTCACATTGGCATATAATTTATTATCACATAATTCAATCAATACCTTGCGAATATGTTCTACATGTGATTTCATGTCTCTAAAATAGATCAAGATATCATCAAAATAAACCACAAAAATCTTACCTACAAACTTTCTAAGAATATATTCATTAATCTCATGAAAGTATTAGGTGCATTTGTTAGGCAAAAAGGCATTACTAACCACTCATACAAACCAAATTTAGTTTTGAAAGCAGTTTTCCATTCATCCTCCTCCCTCATGTGAATTTGATGATAGCCTTGTGTAAGATCTATTTTTGTGTAAACTTTTGAGCCATACAAGTCCTCTAACATGTCATCAAGCCTAGGAATAGGACGCCTATACTTGATTGTTATATTTTTAACGGCTCTACAATCAATACACATCCTCCATGTACCATTTTTCTTAGGGACAAGAATTACAAGTACATCATAAGGACTAAGTGATTCCCTTACCTGAACGTTAGCCAAAAGATTGTCGATCTACTTTTTTCTTAGGGATAAGAATTACAAGTATATCATAAAGACTAAGTGATTCCCTTACCTGACTGTTAGCCAAAAGCTTATCGATCTGCTTTTACAACTCCTTTGTTTCCTCCATATTTGCTTTATAAGCAGGTCACTTTGGGATAGAGGCGCCAGATACGAATTCAATTTGATGTTCAATCCCACATAGAGGCTGCAGTCCTTGCGGCAGTTCTCCTGGAAAGACATTGTTGTATTCCTGAAACAAATATTCGGCTTCTATAGGAATATCCCAAGGAATGTCGTCAGGGTTAGCACAATTATCTTTACATACTAATACTAGTACACAACCTTTCTCAGCTAACACTTGTTCTACTTCCCCTATTGTAGCAAAAAAGCTACCCTTAATGTCTTCCTGATTAGGCTTATCTTAGTTCGGTTTACTACCCTTTACAAGTTCTTTCCCTTTCCCCTTGGCCAGGGGCTTTTCAGCTTCCCGTTTAGCGATGACGTCCTTTATCTGGACAGATTTTGAATGCACTTTTGTAGGTATTATAGGTAGGAACGTGTGGATCTTGCCCTCCTAGCAGACCAAGTAAGTGTTTGTGACTCGATCACGAGTTACCTTCAGCTCGAGGAGCCATTGGCGTACAAGTAGAATGTGACACGCCTCCATTGGAAGCATATCACATAAAATCGTGGATTTGAACTTCCCGATAACCTATGGAATGCTTAGCTGATTTGTAACCCTGTAGGCTTCTGAGTTGTCGAGTCATTGTAGCCAATAAGGATGTGGATGGTTGAGTATAGGGAGCTTCAACTTTTCGACCATGTATTCACTGGCCAAATTTGTGCAACTCTTATGCAACTCCCTCCATCAACTATAAGAACACACAACTTCCCATTGACTTTAGCCCTAGCGTGGAAGATGTTTGTCCGTTCAGATGTATCCTGGACAGCAGCTGTAGTCAAATTTGAGTAACTAAGTTCTGACTAGGATCATCTTTGATGAACTCATAGTTCTTAGCTTGTTCCGTAGACTTACTCCCATCAGTTAACTCTAAAAAGGGATTAACGTTTTGTTCATCCTCATTCTCTTTTGAAATATACTCACCATCTTGCCCCAATAATATGTTAGGGAAATCTTGCATGTAGTGGCCACGACTTGAGCTGTGGTAAGTGGCATTACTAATTGATTGCCAAGGTGTCGATGGCGTCTTTAGCATGGATGAAGACAGGGTGGTGGCGGGGAAAAGAGCCTTCAGTTCTGAGTTGAATGGTTTCTTTGCTGGTGGAGAGTGTACTGGATTCTTTCTCCAATCCGGTGGAGCGATGGTAAGCGTCCTGATGGGTGGAACTGTCTTCAAGTATTCCTCCATAACCCTAGCTTTGTGCAACATATCAGTCAGAGTAATTGCATTATGAAGTTCAACAGCTAAAGCTATTCCTCAATTTAGGCTATTAAGAAAATAAGCTTTTTTCTGAAACTCAAATTTTAGAAATTCTTCATTTCTTCATGATTCTTCAATTCAGACCCCTTTTCGGAAATGGTGAGTAAAATGACCATTTTACCCTTCTGACTCTTCTGGGCTTTATCTTCAGGGGTTTGTGCGCCGGATACCATCTGGGCTTGTCTGGAACATTCTTGGACTAGGTTTTCAAGGTCGGCCTTGAATTTCCTTGTCCTTCTGCATGTCATTGGCCCAACGATATCTACAAATAGATCTCTCTGGAATGGGCTCAGGTCATGTAGCATAACTGGGCCTCGGTGTAGCACACGAACAGGCTCCGCTTCCTTTCTCGAGTCCTCTGCATCTACTAGTTGATCCTCTCTGCTTGGACTTGTTGACGGACTGGGGATGCCCTCATCATTCCCTCCCGGTTGGAAAGGATTCGACCTCGAATCAAGATCCTGGTCAAAATTAAACGGAGACAAGTCAGCAACATTAAAAGATGTACTAACACTATACTCACCTGGTAAGTCAAGCTTGTAAGCATTATCCCCCATCTTAGCAACAACTTGAAAGGGCCCATCGCCTCGGGGATGTAACTTCGTCCTCCGGGCAGCTGGAAACCTCTCATTTCTCATGTGAACCCAAACCCAATCACCAGGTTCAAAGCTCACTGCCGTACGCCTTTGATTTGCAGCTTTGGCGTTACGTGCATTCGTCTTCTCTTTATTCTGACGAACCTTCTCATGCAACCGCTTAACAGCTTCTGCTTTCTGTGCTCCATCAAGACTTGTCTGATCCTTCAGGGGCAGTGGCAGTAAATCCATCACTGTTAGCGGGTTGAAGCCGTAGGCGACTTCGAAGGGCGAAAACCCTATTAAGGAATGCCTGGAGCGATATAGGCAAACTCTGCAATCGGCAAGACTTGCTCCCAACTCTTCAAGTTCTTCTTAATCAGCACCTTCAGTAGATTTTCAACGGTGCGATTGGTCACCTCAGTCTGACCATCCGTTTAGGGATGACTAGTGGTCGAGAACATCAACTTATTTCCTAACCGAGACCACAACGTCTTCCAAAAGTAACTAAAAAACTTCACGTCTCTATCTGACATGATGGTTTGTGGAATGCCGTGTAGCCGGACTATCTCCTTGAAGAATAAGTCCGCAACATGCTTTGCATCGTCAGATTTCCTGCATGGGATAAAATGAGACATCTTAGAAAATCTGTCCACGACAATGAAGAGTGAGTCATTACCTCTTTGCGTCCTCGGCAACCCTAAAATAAAATCCATAGAGATGTCAGTCCAAGGAACAGAAGATACAGGTAACGGTGTGTAAAGAGCATGGGGCTTAGACGTAGACTTCGCTTTGAGACATTCAACGCAGCGTGAGCAAATAGACTTTAAATCTTTACGCATTTTAGGCCAATAGAAGTGTTCTTTAAGCATATCAAGTGTTTTATGGACATCAAAATGACCCATTAGCCCCCCACTGTGCGCTTCACGCACCAGTAGCTCCCTAGTTGAGCTACGTGGGATGCATAACTTATTTTCTTTAAAAAAAAAGCCATCTTGCCTAAAGAATTTCTGAAATGCACCAGATTCACTTGCTTCATAAATATTGGAAAAATCTAAATCAGAAGCATACAATTCCTTAAGATATGCAAACCCTAATGATGAATGATCAAGTAAAGTAAGGGCTTCATACCTCCGAGACAGAGCGTCAGCTACCATATTCTCGTTTCCCTTTTTATACTTAATGTATAAGGAAAAGTTTCAATGAAAGATACCCACTTAGCGTGACATCTGTTCAACTTACCCTGTCCCTTTAGATGTTTAGGGGACTCGTGGTCCGAGTGCACAATGAACTCCTTGGCCATCAAGTAATGCTGCCAAGTTTCTAAAGCACGAACCACTGCATAGAGCTCCTTGTCGTAAGTCGAGTAATTCAAGGCAGCTCCATTCAACTTCTCACTGAAGTATACGATAGGCTTCCCTTCTTGCATCAGCACAGCGCCTATACCTATACCTGAAGCATCACACATAAGTTCAAAAACTCGATCAAAATCTGGCAATGCTAAAATAGGAGCATGAATGAGATCATGCTTTAAATTTGTAAAGGCATTTTCTTGAGCTTAACCTCACAAGAACGGTACGTGCTTCTTGCACAACTCATTCAGGGGCGCAGCCTTGGTGGAAAAGTCCTTCACGAACCTCCGATAAAAACTAGCAAGACCATGGAAAGATCTCACCGGAGAGGCTGATGTTGGTGTAGGCCATTCACGAATAGCCTGAACCTTGGCGTCGTCAACTTTCACGCCATCCTTCGAGACAACAAAACCAAGGAAGACAACTTCCTCCACATGGAACGTACACTTTTTCACATTGGCATATAATTTATTATCACGTAACTCAATTAATACCAATCGCATATACTCTATGTGTGACTTCATGTCCCTACTATATATCAATATATCATCAAAATAGACCACAACAAACTTTCCTATAAACTTTCTAAGCACATGATTCATTAATCGCATGAAAGTACTAGGTGCATTTGTAAGGCCGAAGGGCATAACCAACCACTCATATAAACCAAATTTAGTTTTAAAAGCAATTTTCCATTCATCACCTTCCTTCATTCTAATTTGATGATAGCCTTGTGTTAAATCAATTTTAGTATAAACAGTTGAGCCATATAGATCTTCTAGCATGTTATCAAGCCTACGGTTAGTAATTGTTCATTCCCAATGGTAACAGAACTACGGTTAGTAATTGTTCATTCCCAATGGTAACAGAACTACCACCTGACATTGGTTGGAAAACAAAAATTTGTCTGCTAAGAACAAGGAAAAATGAGTAGATTAACCTTACCCAGTTGTCCCCCAAGTTTATCCTACCTAACAGCTACACAGAAACCAGTGTTTCACTCTAGAATGGTGCCCTTGTCATATGCCCACTCAAGCCTTTTACCACTCAATCTCCAAGTATCGACAAAGGTATATAGCAAACAGCAATTCACACAAAGCAATGATACTTAAGGAAAAAGCAAAATTTTCGAAAAATAGATACTTGGTACTATTTTGAAGTTGAAAATATTTTTGCAAATGATGAGAAAATCCAAACTATAGTTAAAGAGTAGATGTCCAGGTAGCTTGTGAAAAGGTACAACTAGCAGTTGAAAGCAGGGCAATTCAGGAATTGAATAGAATCAAGAAAAATAGTCGAGTTGAACAAATTAGGAAAGTCCTAAAACTAACCCAAGATAAGATCACCTTCCCAATAGGTAATCAAAGAAACCAGTCCTAGCTAATTACCAATTCCCCTGATATAAATATCCCAAATTTTGAAAATATCATCTCCAAACTAATAGATATGCGATTTTAAGAAAAACCCCTAGGGTCAGAAAAGTTCAAACTTTGACTTCCTAACCAATTCCCAGGAACAATTTCAGCAGCACAAGGACACAATTTTAAGAATCCAATATATTCTCAAGAATCTCATAGAAAAGCAACCAGAACTAAAGCATACAAATTGGAAGTTGTAAATAAGGTGAGCTGCTTAACATTAGCAGCAAAACTCAGCAAACTTTAACACAATTTAATCGCACACAGGGAGTATAGAGTAAATCGCAAAACAGCCTAGCAGTTAGTCGTAAAAAAACAGCAACACAGAGGTGTCTCTCAAACCCTAGTGTCGCAACAACCGGCGACCAAAATTTCAACCTAAAACCCAAAACCCTAGCAAAACCAAAACCGAAACCCTAATTAATTTTAGGGCAAATGACAATTACCCCCTTGTTGTTTAGTGTTCGCGATAGTTACTCTCTCTTGTTTTTAAAATACTCTGTTACCCCCTCATGGTTTGGGACTAAAGTGTTATATGGATGAAAAACTCAATAAGTAACAGAGGTCTCAAGATAAATGAACTAACAAAAATAACCTTAAGCACTTAAAAATAACCTCAAACTGTGAAACCATTCTCTTCGCCAACACCACATACTGTCTTTGTATGATTCATTCATCCCAATTTAATTAGGAAAAAAAAATGTGATATTACATAATCAAGATCCGATAATCAAACACCAAAACAATCCTCCTTCATATATATTGATTAACATAACCATCATCAACTAATCAAGTCCCAATTAAAAGGATGTCTGCCAACACTCCTGCTCTTGTTATTAAATTTTCATCCTCTTCCATAATTGTCCCGTCTTTAACAATTTGCTTACCATATGTGGGCTGATCCTAAACAAGCATATAGCTTTGTTAGTGGAATTCCATTCACAATGGGCCCAAAACCAACAGAAGGATCAAGAATGAAATAGTACAGTTAGCCAGTACATATGAGCATCAACACTTCTCTAGGAAATTATTAGCAAGGTGAAGAAGAAAATAAAACAACACTTCTCCAAGAATGAAAGTACGCAAATAAAACAACACCCCAGAAAGCATACTGCAAGCAGTCGGAGCATGTTTTTCACTATAAATTTGTATTGTTATCAACTCTCACACAGGCGACAAAACGGAAATTTCAATTCGCAAATTCAACAAAAATTCTCCAAGCTAAAGTTTTTTTCCCCTTAATCAACACATGTTAATTGCCACGAATGTTTTAAAATTCACCCAAAATTTTTCCAATTTTGTATCTATAGGTTTGAATAATAAACTGAAATGTTTTTTGGAAGCCAGAATCTTCCACAGCCTTTTTCTACCTTTTGGTCTTCGTCCAGTTAATTGTATACCTCCCATTAATAAACTAATAGAAAGAGAAACGAAATTAATTTGGGGACAAGAATGATGATTAGGGGATGGCGGTGGCGGAAGAGACGAGGGTTTGTTTTGGTGATGGATGATTATTAATTGGGAAAAGAGAAGAGACTATGGAAGGTTTGTTTGGGAAAAGAAAGTAATCTATCAGCTTTTTCTAATTCCACTCGCTCATTTTTAGCGAGTGTTACTCAAACTCTATTTTAGAGTGAATTTTTCTTAAGTTGACGCTTTAGTCCCAAACCATAAGGGGGTAACAGTGTATTTTAAAAACATGGGGGGGTAACTGTCACGAACACTAAATCACAAGGGCGTTAACTATCATTTGCCCTTAATTTTAGTGGTCAAAAATTTAATTCAGTTCTTAGAAAAAAATTTTCAGTGTTTTTGATGAGGACATCCAGGGCTAGAAAACAACACACATTATGAGTCAGAATCCACAAAGCCAACCTGAAGGCAAAGCCCTTGAAAAGAATGCCGAGAAGAGTGAAAGAGTCATTCTATTCAAAAGGATCCTTGAAGACAATGCATCTCCAAACTCTTCACAATAAAGAAAAGGGTTGTTTCTTGAAGTTCTTGAAGACGCCGGAAGGTTCTTTGACTTTAAAGAGACGTTTCGTGAAGTTCCTGATTTTCTTGAAAATCTTGAATTTCATATTTTGCAGAATCTTGAAGAATATTGAAAATCTTGAAAAATCTTGATTCCGAAATGATTCCGAGAGATTCCAGAAGATTCCGGAAGCTCCCTACACCATTCCATCATGCGCCATCAACAATTGGGCCGACCCAATCCATGGAGTCCATTCCACATCATCAAGTCGGCCAGCCCATCAAGAAGCCCACACGCAAGGCCTAGTCCATTAGGGTTTGCAAAAGTAAGGTTTAGGGTTTGGGGGAAAATAAGGGTTTGTGCATGTTCCCTATTTTGCCCTTAGTTTATTAGTTTCCAAAAAGGATCCCTTCTTGATCTCCCTTTTTGGATAGGATTTATAGTTATTTCCTACCTATTTTAAGTGTGAATTTCGTCCATAACCATATCCATATGGCAGACAAATTCAGCAACTTCCAAAACCTAGTTCCTTTAGGTTTTGGGTTTGTAAGAAATCAATCTCTTGATTGGTTTCCAATTTTAATTGTTTTCCTAGTCTAAATAGGGTAGAATTTCGTCCACCTAATCATATAAAGGTGACTTAATTCGTTCATCATTGTCCTTGTTCATTTAGGACTTCGTTTGTAAGGAAAATCCAATTCTGATTGGTTTCCACTTTCGCTACTTTTAGTTATTCTTTTCCTATTGTAATTTGGATACCCCTATACCTATAAATAGGGCCATCCATGAAATTAATAAACAAGTATTCAGATCTTAAAACTATTAGTTTGAGTACTCTCCCTTTATTGCTTTATGTATTTTGCATGCTGGTAATTTATATATTGCATGAAACTTAGCTTAATTAGGTTATTTGCTCTACCTAATTACAAGCGCATGTTTCAACTGTTTTCTTACTTGGTTCGAATTCTTTAAGTAAATTAGCTTAGGTTAGTTTATTTTTGTTATCTGGATTATGGGTAAGTAAGGAGTCTATATGAGCTATGCCACTTAATCAGACTTTCCTTGGCAATTCATCCGTATGTGTACCTTGGTCCACATCAGTTTTAATTTAAGAAAAAATAGCCCCAAAAAAGTATACTTTTTTCGCAAAAAAAAGGCCAAATTTTAAACCTTAAATTGCGTTTTCAGTACTTTAAAATTTGGTTCAATTTTTCTAATGAATTTTGATGGGAAAATATGCAAAAAAAGTACCAAACAATCAAAATTTATGCTTGAAAGAAAAAAATTTCCCCCCCAAGAAGATGCGTTCTTATCCCACAGATTTCAAGAAAATTAAGAAAACAAGAAAAGAAAACACCTGAGATTATTCGGTTGTGTTACTCCAACCTCCTCCATCCACAAAAATAGCCTTAAATCTGATATCAATTAATGTGGGCCGAAGTACACTATGCAAAAAGTTGACAAGGAAAGTTTGATTAAGTGGCGTAGCTCGTATGGGTCTTACCCCTTACTCGAATTCAATAAACAAAGTAAACTATCTTAAGCTAATTTAATATACAAGTATTCGAACAAAGTAGAGGAATAAGATTGAAACATGTGAATTAATTACGTAGAGCAAATAACCTAATTAGCTAAGTTTCAAGCAATATGTAAATCACAAGCATGCAAAATACATAAGGCAATAAAAGGAGAGTACTCAAACTAATAGTTTAAATATAGGAATACTGATTTATTAACGATTGGCCTATTTATAGGAGATAGGCATTCGAATTTCTAGCCTAAAACAATTTGGAAAAGGAAATAGAATTGGAAACCAATCAAGAGATTGATTTCCTTTACAAACCAAAATCTAAAGGAACTAGGTAATGGAACAAGTAAGAATTCGGTCACCTTTATGGAATGGTACAGCCAAAATCTTAACTAGAAAATAAGAAGGAAAATAATTATAAATCCTATTCCAAAAAGGAGAACAAGAAGTGATCCTTTTTGAAAGCAAACAAACTAGTGTAGTTGTAACAAACTTGTAACAAACTAAACCAGTTTGTAACAAACTAAGGGAAAAATAGGAAACATGTACAAATCCTTATTTTCCCTCAAACTCCAACCCTTATTTCAAAACCCTAGTGGATAGGGCCTTGCGTGTGGGCTTCCTTAATGGGCTGGCCGAATCTAGATGTGGAATGGACTCCATGGATTGGGTCGGCCCAATTGTGAATGTCGCATGGTGGATTTGTTGTAGGGAGCTTCCCTGATGTGAACCCTTGATTTCAACTTGTGAAAACAAGAACTCAATGTGGAAAATTGCCAAGGAAAGTCTGTATGCAAGACGCAGCTCTCAAAACTCTAGAATCCTTACCCTTAGATTCGGCAGACTACTAATTTAACAAGTTAAATTAAACACGCAATTCGAACCAAGTGGAGAATAATAGAGGCAAAACAAAGCATTAAATTAGATAGAGCAATTATCTAATCAGCCTATAGTTCCTATACTTTAGCAATTAAAAAGCATGCAAATTACTTAAGCCAAAATAAAGAAGAGTGAATAATAAAGTATAAACTTTCATTCAATTAATCACTGAAAAATAATGAAGTGCAGCACCCCTATTTATAGGTGTAGGTGCACGAAAATACAAGAGAAAATAGGGAAAGAAAAACAAGGAAAATACCAAAAAGAATAAAAGGAATTTCGGCAGCACCAAGAAGGAATTGCCCAAATTGCAAGGAAGAAAAGAAGAAGGAAATTTTCGGATTTTCTTCTTAAAAGGAAGAAGGAAAACCGAAAAGAAAAAGGAGAAAAAGAGAAGGGGAAATTCATATTTCACCCATAAAAGAAAAAGGTAAAACCGAAAAGAAAGGGAGAAAGAAAAAGAGGAAACTATGAAGAGAATTATGTAACATGCACAAAACCTTAATTCTCCTCCTAACCCTAACCCTAATTGTGAATTGCTTCTCCTTGGGCTTGGGCTTGGCCGAATGTGGGTTCATGAAGTGGACTTGATGGATTCGGCACAATTGATGTAGCATGATGATGTAGATGTAGGAAGCTTCTGGAATCTTCTGTAAGCTTCCGGAATCATTTCAGAAGCTCAAAAAAATATTTCACTTCTATCAATCTTCATGAAAGCTCCATTTCTTTACTGGAAAGACTTGTAGTTACCATTTCCACCATTTCCTTAGCTCGTAAATACCATTTCCACCATTTGCACAGCTTGGAAATACCATTTCCACCATTTCCTTAATTGGAAAGACTAGTATTCACCATTTCCACCTTGATGGAGAGGAGGGTAACCCTTGTAAGCTTTCTTTCCTTCTCATTGAGTTCATTGGAGCTGGATATGAGCTGGGCTTCTGTAGCACACCTTTGACTAAAGTTTGCAAGGTCTGCTTTGAGCTTTGAAGTCCTCTTGCGAGTCATCAGCCCAACTATATCAATGAATGGATCTCTCTGATATAGACTTGGATCGTGGAGCATTGGTGGGCCTCAATGAAGCACTCGAACCTCAGCTGCACTCTCTGCACCATCTTTTAGATCTCATTGAGCTGGACTTGTCGATGAGCTAGGGGCGTTCACATCATCCCCTCCCTGTTGAAAAGGATTCGACCTCGAATCTACATCCTGATCATAATCAAATGGAGACAAGTTAGCAATACTAAAAGAAGACCTAACACCATACTCACCTGGTAAGTTAAGCTTGTAAGCATTATACCCCATTTTAGACACAATTTGAAAGGGTCCATCGCCTCGTGGATGAAGTTTCGTTCGTCAAGCTACGGAAAACCTTTCTTTTCTCATGTGAACCTAAACCCAATCTCCTGGTTCCAAGTTCACAGCCTTATGCCGACGATTTGCATCTATGGCATACTTAGCAGTTTTCTTCTCGAGATGAAGTTGAACTTTCTCGTGAAGTCTTTTGACGGTTTTTGCTTTCTGTTCGCCATCCAGATTGGTTTGTTCCTTCAGGGGCAGTGGCAGTAAATCCATGACCGTCAACGGATTGAAACCGTAGGCAGCTTCGAAGGGCGAGAAACCTGTTGGGGAGTGCTTCAATCTATTGTAAGCAAACTTAGCAATCGGTAAGACCTGTTTCCAACATTTAAGATTAGACTTAATTAGTGCTCACAACGAATTCTCTACAGTTCGATTGGTCACCTCAGTTTGACCATCCGTTTGTGGATGACTAGAAGTAGAAAACAACAATTTAGTTCCTAATCTAGACCACAAAGTTTTCCAAAAATAACTCAAGAACTTAACGTCCCTATCAGATACAATTGTGCGTGGAACTCCATGAAGTCGAACTATCCCATGAAAGAATAAATCTGCAACATGTCTAGCATCATCTGTTTTCCTGCAAGGAAGAAAATGAGCCATCTTAGAAAATCTGTCCACCACAATGAAAAGTGAGTCATTACCTCTTTGAGTCCTCGGAAAGCCTAGAATAAAATCCATAGATATGTCAGTCCAACGTAGAGTTGGAATAGGCAAAGGCGTGTAAAGACCATGAGGTTTAAACGTAGACTTAGCCTTCAAACAATTAATACAACGTGAGAAAATTTGTTCTACATCTTTTCGCATTTTAGGCCAATAAAAGTGTTCCTTTAACATGTCAAGTGTCTTAGTTACACCAAAATGACCCATCAGCCCTCTATTATGTGCATCATGAACCAGCAGTTCCCTAGATGAACTACGTGGAATGCATAACTTATTTTCTTTAAACAAGAACCCATCATGTCTAAAGTATTTCTGAAATGCACCATGTTCACATGCTTCATATAAAGTTGAAAAATCAGGATCAGAAGCATACAAATCTTTGAGATATGAAAACCCTAATGAAGAATGTTCAAGTAGAGTAAGAGCTTCATACCTTCGAGACAGTGCATCAGCCACCATATTCTCTTTTCCCTTCTTATATTTAATAATGTAAGGAAAAGTTTCAATGAAAGCAACCCATTTGGCCTGACGCCTGTTTAACTTACCTTGTCCCTTTAAGTGTTTAAGGGACTCATGGTCAGAATCCACAACGAACTCCTTGCCCATCAAGTAGTGTTGCCAAGTCTCAAGTGCCCTGACCACAGCATAGAGCTCCTTGTCATAAGTAGGATAATTCAAGATAGCTCCCTTTAACTTCTCTCTGAAATAGGCAATAGGTTTACCTTCCTGTATCAAAACAGCACCGATACCTATACCTGAAGCATCACACTTAAGTTCAAAAACTTTATCAAAATCAGGCAATGCTAAAACAGGTGCATGAGTGAGATCATGCTTAAGAATAATAAAGGCATTTTCTTGGGCTTGTCCCCACAAGAACGGTACATTTTTCTTGCACAACTCGTTCAAGGGTGCGGCCTTAGTAGAAAAATCCTTCACGAACCTTCTATAAAATCCTGCCAAACCATGGAAAGATCTTACCTATGAGGCCGAACTTGGTGTAAGCCATTCTCGAATAGCCTTTACCTTGGTGTCATCAACCTTAACACCAGCTTTAGAAACAACAAAACCGAGAAAAACAACCTCGTCCACACAGAAGGTACATTTATTCATATTGGCATACAATTTATGTTCACATAATTTAATATGCTCAACATGCTCAATCCTGTTTCTACTATAGATCAAGATATCATCAAAATAGACAACAACAAATTTTCCTATGAACTTTCTAAGCACATGATTCATTAAACGCATAAAAGTACTAGGTGCATTTGTTAATCCAAAAGGCATTACTAACCACTCATATAACCCAAAATTGGTTTTAAAACCAGTTTTCCATTCATCTCCTTCCTTCATTCTAATTTGATGATAGCCCTGTGTGACATGTATCTTAGTGTAAACTGTAGAACCATACAAATCTTCAAGCATGTCATCAAGCCTAGGAATAGGATGCCTATACTTAATGGTAATCTTATTAACAGATCTAAAGTCCATACACATTCTCCAAGTACCACCTTTCTTAGGAACAAGTATAGCAGGTACCACACAAGGACTTAGAGATTCTCTTACCTGCCCATTGGCGAGCAACTTCCCAACCTGGTTCTGGAATTTCTTTGTTTCCTTAGGATTTGCTTTGTAGGCTGGACGATTAGGAATAGATGAGCCAGGTACAAAATCAATCTGATGTTCAGTGCCACGAAGAGGGGGCAATCCAGCCGGCAACTCTTCGGGAAAAACATCTGCATATTCCTGTAAGAGAAATTAGACTTCCATAGGGAGATCCCTAGGGATGTCGTCAGGGTTAGCACAATGATCTTTAGCAACAAGAATAAGTACACAACTATTCTGAGCTAACACTTGCTCAACTTCTCCTACACTAGCAAATAAACTAGTCCTAACTTCTTTTGAAGGCTTATTAGAGTTCGCCTTACTACCCTTTACAATTTCTTTACCCGTTCCCTTAGCTTGCAGCTTTTTGGACCCCCACTGGGCGAGCTTGTCCTTTATCCGAACAGATTCAGCACGAACTTCTTGGGGAGAAAGTGGTAGAAATGTATGGATCTTGCCCTGTTGATAGATCGAGTAGGTGTTGGCAAATCCATCATGCATCACCTTTATGTCGAAGAGCCAAGGTCATCCTAGCAGAATATGACATGCCTCCATGGGAAGAATGTTGCATGTTACCTGTCCTTCAAACTTACCAATAGCAAAAGTGATCCGAACCTGCTTAGTCACTCTGTAGCCATCCGAGCTGTCAAGCCATTGAAGCCGGTACGGATGAGGATGGTTGATTGTGGGAAGTGTCAACTTCTCGACCATGTATTAACTGGCCACATTGATGCAACTTCCGCCATCAACTATTAGAACACAAATACCTCCATTAACTTTAGCACGGTATGAAAGATAGTGGTCCTTTGATCAGTATCCTGGATAGCAGCAGTAGTCAAAGTACGAGTAACAATTGCCAGGTGAGTGTTGTCTTCTGGTCAATGAACATCTGCTTCAGTATCAGACTTGCTGTTATCAGTCAATTCAGAAAAGGGATTGACATCATCATTATCCTCTTCTTCTTCTTTCGAAGCATACTCACCATCTTGTCCCAACATAACTCTGTGGACATTAGGGCAATCTCGCATGTAGTGGCCACGACCAGAACATTTATGGCAAGTTATATTACTGATAGACGGCTTAGGAGTAAAAGGGGACTTAGCTGAAGAAGCAGGAGTTGATTGAGCAGGCTGAATAGCTTTCTTCTCTGAGTAGAATGGCTTCCTTGCTGGAAAGGATGGCGATGCTGGAGTCTTTTTCCATTGATTGCTAGCAGGTGTTTGAACAGGTGGAACAGTCTGCAGGTACTCCTCCATCACCCTAGCTTTCTGCAACATATCAATTAAGGAAGCAGCATTCTGCAATTCAACTGCCAAAGCTATCCCACGATTAAGCCCACTAAGAAAACGAGCCATACTAGCACCCTCATCTTCTATTACATTAGCCCTAATTTTGGCCATCTCCAACTTTCTAAAATATTCATCAACAGTTAAAGTCCCTTGCACAAGAGTATGTAATTTCTTATACAATGCACGAAAATAATATGCAGGTACAAAAGTCTTGCACATTTCTGTTGTGAGATCAAACCAATTAATAGGGGGTGTACGAGCACGCATGGGCCTGGTGTTCCGTCTCATGTCGGTGAAGTTCACGACGGCGAGAGGAGCCTTCCTATGTTCGGGAACCGAGTGAAGCTCAAAGATCCGCTCCATCCTGATCTCCCTGTCTAAGTATACTTCAGGGTTTGTACCTCCGGTGAAAGAAGGCACAGATGTCTTCAACAGACTTAGACCCTCAAAGGACTTGCTAGAACCATCTTGAGGAGTTTCAATGTTCTCCTCCTCCGCCACGGGGTGATGAGCCTGGGTGGCCCTGAGTTCAGCGACCTCACTACTTAGGTCAGCGAACTGAGTGTTAAACTGATTGGTCAAGTTTGCAATCGCAGCCAGGAGTTGTTCATTACTGATGTTAGAACTACCCCCTGACATGGTAACCAGAAAAGATCCTGCTAAGAACAAGTAAAAGTGAGTAAAAGTAACCTTACTCCCTTGTCCCCCTAGTGCCTTCCTAATGAACTACACACAAACCCTGTGTATCGCTCTTTAGGGTTGGCAGCCCTTGTATGCTGTAACACTCAGCCTTTTACCTCAGTCCTGTAGAAAGTTTTCATAGATTACTTTGGCAAAGGTAACAAGCAACAGTTAACCACACAAGCACAACAACTATATAGGAAAGTAGCAAAAAATTTTTGAAATAAACACATGGTTCTATTTTTGAAAAACACCTTGTAAAAATATGAATTTTTGTAGTATAGCTCAAATAATAAGTACACCGATAAGGAACTTTCAGGGAGAAGCCCTCAAAGTTCAGAGAGAATGACAGTGCACGAAGACAAGATTCAAGCTATATTTTCAGAGTAAACGTACAAGGTAGCACAAAAAGGTTAACAAGGCTAAAGAAGCAGGGCAATTCATTTGAAGAACAAGAACAATTAGCAGATTTGAAACAAATTAGGAAGTACTTAAACTACCCAAGATGTGATCACCCTCCCAACAGGTAATCAAGAACCCAATACCCACCAAGTATCCAAGTTTTTTGAAAATAAGAGTCCTTTACGCAACCAGAGCCAAGTGGCGGAAAAATTCCTCAGATTTTCGAGTGTAGTGCTATGGGGAGTAGTGTCGGTAATCGAACACTATCAACTTTGCAAGTACATAGGAAAGAGAAGAAGATTTCCAATGAAGAAAATATTCCTCTTTGGTTTTGGAGTGTAGTGCTGTGGGGAGTAGTGTCGGTAATCGAACACTATCAACTTTGCAAGTACACTTTAAACCTTGGAGAAACAATTCTTACTCAATTTTTGCCACAAAGACACAAGCATGCGAAAAATTATCCCTTTAAGCAATTTTTAGAAAATTTTGGCAGCACTACAACACAATTTCAAGAATCCAATATATTTTCAAGAATTCAAAGCTAATGTATCAAGCATAGGCATACTAATCACAATTGCAACAAAGTGAGCTGCTTAACATCAACCGTAAAACTCACCACAATTAACCCAAACAAAACAGCAAAAACCGAACAGGCTCTTTCAAACTTCTTTGCGCCTTTTTTTTTTTTTTTTTTTGGGTGCCCCTTTTTTTTGTGCTTTTTAATTTCGGTTTTCAAGATCAGAAACAGCAGCAAGAACTGAAATTAAAGTGATTTAAGAAAAAAAAAATTTCTTAAAAAGGAGCAATATTTTCCACAAAAATCAGAACTTAAAGAAGGGTTAAGGAAAAGAAAACACCTTATGAGTTGATCGGGTTACTCCAACCTCCTCCTGTCGAGCAAACAGCCAAGGCTCTGATACCAATTGATGTGAACCCTTGATTTCAACTTGTGAAAACAAGAACTCAATGCGGAAAATTGCCAAGGAAAGTCTGTATGCAAGACGCAGCTCTCAAAACTCAAGAATCCTTACCCTTGGATTCGGCAGACTATTAATTTAACAAGTTAAATTAAACACGCAATTCGAACCAAGTGGAGAATAATAGAGGTGAAACAAAGCGTTCAATTAGATAGAGCAATTATCTAATTAGCCTATAGTTCCTGTACTTTAGCAATTAACAAGCATGCAAATTACTTAAGCCAAAATAAAGAAGAGTGAATAATAAAGTATAAACTTTCATTCAATTAATCACTGAAAAATAATGAAGTGCAGCACCCCTATTTATAGGTGTAGGTGCACGAAAATACAAGAGAAAATAAGGAAAGAAAAAAAGGAAAATACCAAAAAGAATAAAAGGAATTTGGCAGCACAAAGAAGGAGTTGCCGAAATTGCAAGGAAGAAAAGAAGAAGGAAATTTTCGGATTTTCTCCTTAAAAGGAAGAAGGAAAACCGAAAAGAAAAAGGAAAAAAGAGAAGGGGAAACTCAGATTTCACCCATAAAAGAAAAAGGTAAAAACCGATAAGAAAAGGAGAAAGAAAAAGAGGAAACTATTAAGAGAATTATGTAACATGCACAAAACCTTAATTCTCCTCCTAACCCTAACCATAATTATGAATTGCTTCGCCTTGGGCTTGGGCTTGGGCTTGGCCGAATGTGGGTTCATGAAGTGGACTTGATGGATTCGGCCCAATTGATGTAGCATGATGATGTAGATGTAGAAAGCTTCCGGAAGCTTCCGGAATCATTTCAGAAGCTCAAAAAAACATTTCACTTCTAAAATTCTTCAGTCTTCGTGAAATCTCCATTTCTTTACTGGAAAGACTTGTAGTTACCATTTCCACCATTTCCTTAGCTCGTAAATACCATTTCCACCATTTGCACAGCTTAGAAATACCATTTCCACCATTTCCTTAATTGAAAAGACTAGTATTCACCATTTCCACCTTGATGGAGAGTAGGGTAACCCTTGTAAGCTTTCTTTCCTTCTCATTGTGTTCATTGTTGCTGGATATGAGCTGGGCTTCTGTAGTACACCTTTGAACAAAGTTTGCAAGGTTTGCTTTGAGCTTTGAATTCCTCTTGCGAGTCATCGGCCCAACTATATCAATGAATGGATCTCTCTGATATGGACTTGGATCGTGGAGCATTGGTGGGCCTCGATGAAGCACTCAAACCTCAGCTGCACTCTCTGCACCATCTTCTGGATCTCCTTGAGCTGGACTTGTCGATGAGCTAGGGGCATTCACATCATTCCAGAACCTTCTGGAATATCCCGGAATCATTTTGGAATCAAGAAATTTAAGATTTTCAAGATTATGCAAAATATAAAATTCTAGATTTTCAAGACAATTAAGAACTTCAAGAAACTTCTCTTTGAAGTCAATGAACCTTCCGGCTTTTTCAAGAACTTCCAGAAATAGCCTTTCTCTTCATTTCAGAATGGTTGGTTGTGCCTCTTCATTAAGGATTGATAGAATAGTGGCACTTTGAACCTTTCTAGTTTTATCCTCTAAGGCGTTGGCTTCTACTATAACTTGAGCTTCCCTTGCGCAAGTCTGGACTAGGCTGTTGAGATCATCTCATAACTTCCCTACTCTGCTTCGCTTCATTGGCCCCGTGATATTTATAAGTGGATCCCTTTGATATGGACTTGGATCCTGAAGCATTGTAGGGCTTCTGTCTAGAACTTGGGCCTCCTCAGCTTCACTGGATACACTTTCTTGTTGACTTGTCGCTAGACTAGGGATGCTCTCATCAGTAGTGTTAGTTCATCTTTTAGTGTTACTAACTTGTCTCCGTTCAATTTTGACCAAGATCTTGATTCGAGGTTGAATCCTTTCCAACCAGGAGAGAATGATGATGACATCTCTAGCCTTACGACAAGTCATCACTCAGAGGATCAAGCATCAAGTGCAGAGGACTCAGGGTATGAATCAGAGCCTATTCGTGTGTTACACCAATGATGTGAGCAGTTTGTGAGAACTCGCAATGCGAAAGGCTTTGAAGCACCAGGGAATGTCGAACAATGAAGAACACAATTACTCTCTTGAAGACTCAAAAGATACCCTCTAGTGTAGGCGATACTAGCTACTATTATTCCTAGAGTAGATTGATTTGCAGAGGTTGAATCAACAGAATTATAAGCAGAGCAAGAACCTATAACCTTCAAAATTTGGAACTTGAACTGATAAATCATACAAAATATTAACATTCTCAATAATCAAAATATGGAGAATTAAAGCAAGGATATACCTATAACTCAATTCATTAACTCTCCCAGAAATTGGAAGTCGAACCCCTATTTATAGTTGGGAGGTGGAAATTCTAAAAACTTGGGGAACTACAAATGGAATCAAAATATAATTGGAAACTAACGAGAGTTAGTTCCCTTTTACAACTTGAATTCAAAAGGAACAGGAATCCAAGGAAAAGAAAATTTTGGTTGTACCATAAGTATGATACCCAACAATCCATTAATAAAATAGAAGAGGAAAGCTTGAATTTAGTAACTTGAAGTAAATCCAAATTCAAGTTGTAAAAGAAAAAGGAACCTACAATCTAATAAGGAAACTACTAGATTAAATTAAGTTGTAACCAAATTAGGTAACTTAATTTAATTATAATTATTATTGGAGAAGGAAATCGATCATATGCAAAACCAAATTCTTCTCGAATTCTAAGGAGCTCAATTTGCAAATGGCTTGTGAATAGGCTTGCAAGGTGAACACAAATCCATTGAATGGCCAGGCCAGCGATGGGCCGTGGTGTTAGCCTACGTCGATGGTGCCCTAATCATATGGCATGGGCAAAGCAATGCTAGCTAGCTTGTGGCTGGAGTCCTGCCCCAGCCCTGGTTGGAGTGATGGGGGAGTCCAGTAAACTTGTGGATTGTGAAAGCTAACTAGGATGACCTCATCAAACCCTCCTAGTGGGAGAGATTCGTCCTGGAATTGATGTTGCGGTAATCCCTAGGTTCAGGGAATACAAGTGGGTGAGCGATGTAGATTTGACAATTTCCCACTCTCTCTTGTGGAGTGCTAGAGTCGGCCGAGAGAGGGAAACTGAACATTTGAACAATACATTCTGGTGGATCCGTGGCACTAGGAACCTGAGTTGTATCAGGGTGGCGTGAACTGGCTAGACTTGTCGAATCGGGTTCAGGGAAGCGGTGGTTGTGCTTGGAGAAAAGCGCATGCTCCTTTCTTTGCTAGTTGGTGACTTCCCTGCTGATCGCCTTCCGAAATTGGTCACGATCCACCATTACCTTGGTCCGAGATATGGGCTACAGGACATAGAGGGCATTTTTCCAGGGGATCGCGTAGCGATGGATATGGGCATTGTCAAGCACTTTCATTCTGTAGAGCCATGGGCAGCCAAGGTGGATGGCACTGTCATGCAGAGGTGCCAGGTCACAGATGACTTTGGCGCTGAGAGGACCCACCTCTACTTGAACCGTAGTCTGGTACTTCACGAGGAATGACTCGACGGAGCTGAGATAGTTTGTATACGGCCAGGGGTGCCCGATGAAGGGTAGGGCTGATTAGTCAGCTAAATGTTTGGTGATCAAGTTGAAACAACTCTCTCCGTCGATAACCATAGTAACCGGCTTGTCATTAACCCTTCAACTGATGTGGAGGCCTGGTGCTTGCTTGATGGTAGCTATCATGTGGTTTTGGAGAAATACCTGCATAAGACAAGTTTAAGTCCTAGGTGATAATAACCTCACCCCTCGTCCCCCAAGTGTATCAACTAAAGCTACGCACAACCCGTGTTTCACTCTAATTGGCTTTTTATCTCACACACTCTCTCTACCTCTTGCCTCTCAATTATCCTTTGCAATAATTACTTTTGAAAATTGAACCAGGTAATACAAGCAGATAAATATGCACAAGTAGCAAACTCAGAAAAAAAGCAAAATAATTCTCAAAATAGGGACTGAACCTATTTTGGTTTTGATAGACTAAAATATAACTTTTTTAATTAATTCAGATATAGAAAGTGCATAAGGAAGAGATTCAGGGTTAAGCCCTCAATCTCAGCAAACAAGTTGGAATGCAGACGATGATAAAATCTGAACTAATATTAAGATCTGTTGTCCAGGTAGCTCTAAAAATTATATTCTTAGGTTAGGCAATTTTCTGGGCAATTCGAATGAATAAAAGCAAAGAACAGATAGTAGAGTTCAAAACAAATTAGGAAACTACCCAAGATGTGACTACCCTCCCAATGGGAAGTCAAGAAACCAATCCCTACTATGAGAATTTACTTCAAGCAATGGATACCAAATTGATATTTTAAGTTTCGGCCCCTGTCCCTTTGTTGATCCAAAAAATCGCAACTTTGACCAAGAAGGGCAAAATCATAATTTTCTAGGTAGGGTTTAGGAAAAATTGAAACTTGCAGCTTTTTAAAAGAAAATCCCAATCTTTAAAGTCAATATATTTTCAAGACTTCAAAAATTAGAATACTTTAAATCTTTTAAACCAAATTAGCTGCTAAAAGGTAACGGGAAGAAAACTAGTCCTTAACGACATAAAGTTGTCGCAATAACCAGGATTCAATGGAATCCGAAACCTTTATCCCAAAAAGATTAATTGCACAATTTGTAATCCAATAAGAGGATTAATATCACAATCAAGCACTTGAAATCACAAGGTAAGATTTAAGGAGAAAAATCAAATCAAGAAAAATTCTTAAACTGATTTTGTGCTTGTCTTTCTTTAGTGTATGATTTCTTTTTCTTTTAAAGACCAATTCTTTTTTAGAGTAAAAATTTTCCCAGCAAGAAAATTTAAAAATATTTTTTTATAGCTCGTAAAATTTATCAATTAATTAAGCGAAAATCGGATATAACGTGCAATTCTTTTAAAAAAAAAAATCTAGCATGCACGATGTCGTCTTTAATTTTCACTAATATTCTGAGTAACCATGCAAGATATCAAATTGATATGCAAACAATTTTCATACAAGAAAAATTAAAGAGAGAGAAAACACCTCTTTGAGTTAAACCGTCACGGCGCCCTCCGATCAACATGTTCGCCTTGGGCTCTGATACCAAAATTGATGTGAGCAGTTCATGAGAACTTGCAATGCGAAAGACTTCACCAAGGAACGTCGAACAATGAAGATCATAATTACTCTCTTGAAGACTCAAAAAATAACCTCTAGTGTAGGTAAGACTAGCTCTTATTATTCCTAGACTAGATTGTTTTTAAGAGGTTGAATCAACAGAATTATAGGCGGAGCAAGAACCTATAACCTTCTAAATTTGAAACTTGAACTAATAAAAGATACAAAATATTAACAAGCACAATAATAAAAAGATGGAGAATTAAAGCAAGCATGTACCTATAACTCAATTCATTAACTCTCCCAAAACTTGGAAGTCGAACCCCATATTTATTGTTGGGAGGTGCAAATTCTAGAAGCTCAGGGAACTACAAATAGAATCAAAATATAATTGGAAACTAATGAGAGTTATTTCCTTTTTACAACTTGAATTCAAGGAAAAGGAAATTTTGGTTGTACCATAAGTATGATACCCGAAAATCCATTATTAAAATAGAAGAAGAAATCTTGAATTTGGTAACTAGAAGCAAATCCAAATTCAAGTTGTAAAAGAAAAAGGAAGCTAGAATCTAATAAGGAAACTACTAGATTAAATTAAGCTGTAACCAAATTAGGTAAGTTAATTTAATTAGAATTATTATTGGAAAAGGAAATAGGTAATATGCAAAACCAAATCCTTCTCAGATTCTAGGGAGCTCAATTAGCAAGTGGCTTGCAAATGGGCTTGCAAGGTACTCGCAAATCCATTGAATGGCCGGGCCGACGATGGGCTGCGGTGTTAGCCTGGGTCGACGGTGCCCTAGTCGTAGGGCGTGGGCCGAGCAAAGCTAGCTTGTAGCTGGAGTCCTGCGCAGGCCCTAGTTAGGGTGCTGGGGTAGTCCAGTAGACTTGTGGAATGAGGAAGCTGACTAGGATGACCTCAAAAACCAAGGCACCATAATGCTGCAGGACCTAAGTCCATGCAGAAGAGATCCGTTCGTAGATATAGTTAGTGATAAGGACATCCTTAATGACACTGTAAGCACAAGCCAATAGGATCAGTCAGAGGGCAGGGAGAGCCATGAGTTCTACATCGTGGCCCGACATTTTTCAAGGACCCGAGTCCTTATCAAAGAGACCCTCTGATTGACATTGTGGGTCCCACGACCAGAAAATGACAGAAACTGTAGATGAAGCTCTTAAGAATCTTATCATCTCCAGTTCCCGTCAAGCCCACAAAATAGAAGAAGGCCATATGCTAGATCCCTGATAAAAGAAGGACAAGGTGGTCCACGTCTTTTCAATCCTTGAAGAAACGCAAACCCTAGTCCTGCGACAAGAATAGCGGCCTGTTTCGTAGAGTCTGTTGACTCTGCGAAACCTCTCATCCATAATTCATACTCCATCTTATTTTGGGTCAATCCATACAGCATCCAAACTTCTCAAGTTGGCCCAGTAGAAGTCAAAAAAAGAACTGCAAAGAGCCTGCAGCGCAGACCTGCGATTACCGCAAGCCCACGCAGCGGCCCATTCTCCCTTCACGGATCCGTGCACACCAAGTCAGGGTTTCTTGCGAATTTCGCAAGTTCCCTCCTTCTAGAATCCTGAGAGGATTTGGAAATTGCATGCTTTCCTTTTCCTTTCCTTTTCCAAAATTATTTATAATCACTATAAGAAAAGTGACCTATTGCGACATGGAAAATGTGTCGCTAAAAGTCAATTTAGTGTCGCAAATACTAATTTGCGACATATTTTGCGTCTCTTGTTATTGAGTCGCAAAAGGTGGTGTAGGAAATTTGTGGTGCTTTTTTCTCACTTGTGCCGCAAATGTATGGCACTTTCTGCATCACTAAATTAATTGTCACTTAAAATTCGCGACACATTATGCGTCAGTTGTCTTAATGATGCATACTAATTTACGACACTGATTTGGGTCATTAAAAGGAATGTTGCAAGATTATTTGCGACAAATGTGGCGTCACATTAAAACGTCGAAGGGTATTCGCGACATGTAAATTGTGTCGTTAAAAGTCAATTTAGTGTCTCAAATGCGTCTCTTCTTATTGAGTAGCAAAAGGTGGTGTAGTAAATTTGTGGTGCTTTTTTCCACTTGTGCCGCAAATGTATAGCACTTTTGCATCACTAAATTAATTGTCGCTTAAAATTTGCGACACATTGCACGTCATTTGTCTTAGTAATGCATACTAATTTATGAAATTGATTTGTGTCATTAAAATGAATGTTGCAAGATTATTTGCGACAAATGTGGCGTCACATTTAAAGCGTCGAAGGGTATTCGCAACATGTAAATTGTGTCGCTAAAAGTTGATTTAGTGTCTCAAATACTAATTTGCAACACATGCGTCTCTTTTTATTGAGTCGTAAAAGATGGTGAAGCAAATTTGTGGCGCTTTTTTTCACTTGTGCCGTAAATGTATGTCACTTTTTGCATCACTAAATTAATTGTCGCTTAAAATTCGTGACTCATTATGCATCATTTGTCTTTTTGTGGCATTTTTTTACTAGTTGTGCCACAGAAAATACGACACCTTTTGCATCACTTAATTATTGTCGCATAAATCTTGCGGCACATTACACGTCATTAGTTTCAATGACGCATTATTTGTAACACTAATTTCTGTCATCACGTTTAATGTCACATTTATTTGCTACACATGTGGCGTCATTATTTGAACTGTATTAATGTTATTTTGCAACATAATATCGCGTCCGTAAAATTTGTCATATAATAATTGGCGATACAATTTACGTCATTAAATTTTTTGTTGCATAAATTTTGTGCGACACAAATGCGTTAATTGCGTAATGTCGCATTTTTCTTGACATTTATTTTATGTCACACACACATATATACTAGGTCTCTCTTGCCCTTGCTAAGCAGGGGCGGCTCCTATACAAAATGTTTAACAGCTATTTATTTATAAAAAAGGGAAATATATAAAAGATCATATGATTATACTCTATACAGAATGGAAAAAAGATGAATTTATAGACAAATTAATCAGGGCAACTACACAGCTGCATGTTTACATAATTTCTATGGAAATAGGAATACTTTCATCCCTCTATATAGATTGGCATACTATGCACAATGATAATTTTTCAGCCTTTAGATTCATCACTATGTAACAAACTATTAAACCTCATCAGACAAACTTTTATAAACAAAAAACACTTGAAATTGAAAAACTTCCAAGATAGAACTTGTACGTGGGTTTTTGCAAGCTTTTAGCATTCCAGTATGAGTCATGCATTCTAACAACTCCATACTTCTTGTACATCTATAAAATACAACCAACACCAAAAAGGAAAAAAAAAAATTTCAATCAGTAATGTCATCACAAAATATAAATATGAAGTATAAAAGTAATGGAAAATCTGATGGTGCATTCTGCAGGGTCTCATTTGAATATTCAACCACAAAAAGTAACAAACGCATAACCGAAAAAAACAAAGGCATGAGTAAATTCAAATGTGTAACTACAAAACAATCCAACAGATATCTCTGAATGTCATTTCTCAGGATCTAAAACACCAACAATGTAAGCCTATCACAGATTTCTAAAGAACAAATCAATAAATATAAATCTATGATGGGAACCAAACACAATTGTTAATGAGTATAAAACTGAATCAAATTTGCATAATGAAATTTATGAGAAGGGTAAATTAAATGATCCTTCTTCAACTATTGAGAAGTGAAAATAGAAAAACAATTATAATTTTAACAATAGACAATAGACAATCATAATTTCTCTTCATCTTCCCCAATAGACAATGGTGATTTTATCTCAAGTGATGCTGAAGGAGTTAATTTTTTATCCGGTGATATCATATTATGGATATTGGCATATAATAGATCCATACCATCATTACAATCACCAGGTGTCCATGTTTGGATATCTTGAAGAGACAGACAAACCATTCTCAACCTAAAATAATAAGAAAAGATAAGAAATGATTCAGTAAAATCCGTTCAAATTGTCTAGCCTTGTAAAATATTACTGTATAATCTTTATCAAAATTAGGCATATTTTCTTTTCAACTTCTTCTGCTGGTTCTGGAATATCGAATGTAGGCACATAAGAATTATTCATACCATCGTCACATGTCAAGAGTGTTGACCCCATGTTACCATTTCTTTCACCAAGTTCCCAGACAGGTGCTTAATTAAACAATAGTTAAGCTGGCTCATCTCTCCACCACCAGCCTTATGCATTTCAAGTCCAAGCAATTACAGCCAATAAGATCAAGCAATCTCCAAAACATAAATATCAAAAGGTACCAGAACCCATTTTTAACTATAATGAATTTATGTTCAATGCATGTTCCCATGTGGTTCAAATTTTCCAATTCAAAGTGGTATTCACAGGCCACGACTAACCATTGAGTTAATTAATTTTTTCAAAACAATAAAAAAGTTGAAAGATTAGTTCTACGGCTCAAAATATACTATTCTCATCAGACCATTGAACAAAAGAAACGACAACTTTTTATATCAAAATCTAAAGGAACATCTAAAGGAAGGTAATTAACTAACAGAAGTAATATATCAAAATCAACCCAGAAAAAAACCTAAAAGAAAGCAAAACTTCACAATATTATAATAAGAAGCAATTGATTACAAGAGGTCATGCACACTTCCAAAGTTTTTATCAGAAACTCGTTAAGTTAAGCATATACAAAATCATTAATGAACATAGAAATCCCATCTCACCACATATTTGATCTTAGCCATGCATCTGTTGACAACAATCACTAACAGTAGCATCTTCTGGAAAACTTGGAGGGCCAGTAGCAATCTGCTTTCCAATCAATTCAAGAGTGAACATAAAGGTTTGTTGTATTCTAGAGATCTATAATAAAAAAAAGAAGTGAAATCCACCAAAGATTATCATAGGAGCATCAAATGAAAAAAAAGTTGGAATAAGAAAATCATCTTTACCGCAACATTTGTGACCAAATTCAGCATGAGACAAAGCCATAAGAATTTTGATGCCTCCATTCTCATAAATACATGCAAACCTGAGTAACCTGTATATATACTTCTAACAAGTTATAAATAAACATCCCAACATAAATTCACACCGAGATTCATGAGCATAGTAAATTCAAGACTCAATTCTTATAGTCACATTCCATCCCAAAGGTTGAACTCAGCATTGTAGGGAAGAGACTGCTCAAAATTGTGGATCATAGAGGCTAAAATCGGATGGATATATAAGGTTGGAAAATCAATTAGAGAATCAAATGAGAACCATTCAGTAAGAAAATAGAACATAACATGTAACTCTACACCCTCAAAATATGGAAGAAACAACCATAATTACAGTAGGCAAGTCTTCAGAATTAAGTCATTAAATATATTTTGGCTGATAGAGAATGAAAAATGGAAGTTTTTTATTAGAAAATAAATAGAAGTTAAATAATAAATGTTAAAGATATAAATGCAACAAATAGATAAGATATTCTGGGGCTGCGCCAGCAACCTAAAAAGCTGTCACCATCAGAAGAGAACCCAATAATTTTAGATAATAACTCAAGACCAAGGTTAAGCAAACATACTGGTTAACAAAGGTAGAACCTCCTTTCCATGCACTTCCTAATGCTTGCCAAACTCTTGAAGCACAATTTTCCACTTGGTGGTCAAGAACCTTTCAATCCTGCAATAAATTGAATTCTAAAATGTCAGAATAGTTGATGCTATTTACCAACATCTGAAATTCAATCAAACATGCAACTGTTTACAGTAAAATTACAGCATAACAATTCATTTGACAACTATATTTCACCATGTGAAACAAACATTGAGATCAGATCACACATCTCACATTTCTGAAAGTGGTAAGCAGATAATTACAGGGTAATCGAATAGAGATGAACGAACAGCAAGGCAAAATTTTTGACTAAGACACCACTTGCTTGGCGAAAGAGAGATCTTCTCTTGCATTTTCTAAGTTTTCAAGAGGTGCCTTTCTGGGCTTGCTATTTTCATCTTCACTTTCTGCTTCAGCTGCAGATGCTTCAGCATCATCTTCATTTTCACTCCAGAGAACATACCACCATGTGCACATACTCCTAGCAGTCTAAGCATACAAGTTTAAGTTTCAGCAGAACGTTTCATTTCTCAAGTGGGTTCTTCTTCATTGCTATCCTCTTCACCTCCTTTTTCATTGGTTTCACCATGGACTGCACCTCATCAAAGTTAATAATCCTTGCCAAATCAACATTGATCATCTTAGAAAAAAATACAGTAATATATATTACTAATTTGTCCAAAAAATATATGTAGCAATATATCTCATTAATCTTGTTTTCTCTAACAAAAATCATCTACTAGTAATTTAGTCACTTACTAGTAAACTTTGAACTTACTTACAAGCTTTTTCTTTTTTAATAAAATTGGCAACCAAATAGTAAAGAGGAAACCAGGATTTCAATGTCTATGAGATGATGTAGAATAGGAATTAAAATAATCAATATATAGTAAGTTTGCAAACGTTTCTAATTAAGATCCATCAATGTTAAGCAGTTGACAAAATTTTCAGTAAAGCATATTTAGTAACACAGGTATTTATAGCAGTCTATAAATTTCTCCGCCGCTTTGTATTACCAATAGAGTTTTCAAGTTGATGATGCCTGACATTTCTTGATAGAGTAGTTCTATCTTCAACAGCCAGAAAAACCATAGTTGCATCTCTACATTGCTTGCAAAGCACTGGAGCCTTGTGGCAGCAAAGACCAACATAAAAATAGTTGGATAACTTAAAAAATATTCAATTCAAAACAATTTCAGAATTCAAGAAAACCATTTTTGTTCAAATACATATGGAGATCCGGTATTGAAGATGCACATCAAAGTATCTCTAAACAAGAATCAGAAACCCAAAAGAACAAATAACTGACATCCAATTTGAAATGAGAGGGGAACTCTTAAAAGCAAGTCCAGTTTCCCACTGATAGATTAGAGAAAGAGGTAACCGTCGGCCAGTACTTAAAGAGAAGAATATTCTTTTCTACTTTCAATTCTTTATTAACAAACCTTTAGACTCACAAGTCATAAGTAAATCAGCAGCAAAAACTTTAGTGTTTGAGAATTCTATAATTCCAACAGAAATAGTACGTTGGACTGAATCCGACATCAAACACTAAGATATAGAATTCTCAAACACTAAGAATTGTAGTATTATAGAACAAAGTTTTACATCCACCATCGAAACAACCAGCAACACCAGAACCAAAAGCAAACTTGCAACCCCTGCCCAACTGCAACTTGAGTTGTCGACCAGATTAAACAAACTACCGAGCAACAGTATCACATATAAACAGTTCCAAAAAGAGTAACAGTAGCACAAATAAACAGCAACGAATTGAGTTGTCTACCGGAATACTCAGCACAAATAAATAACAATTAGAGATTAACAATAGCACAACCAATTTGCACTGAAATCATCAAACCCAATCTTCACTCAAAACCAAACCCCACCAAAATAGCGCCTTATCCGCACATGAACCAAACCAGCAGATTCACAAACATGCTAACAGTCAGAAATAGATTAACCAATTACCGAGCAGAAACACGCCGGAGAAGGTTCAGCAGACCGAAAGGAGAAAGAGGCAAACAGATTGAAATCGACAGCCACGGTGCTGGACTGAAAGGGAGAGCCGTGATGCTGGAGAGAAGAGGAATTTGGCTGCTGCTGTGGGGGTTCATCCAGAGCAACGATTGCTGTTGCTTCTGTCCAAATCGATTTAGCAGTCCGATTCCAAATCTTCCAAACACCAAACATTGTTTAACCTGGTCAAACTTCAGCAGCATCTTCAATCCGACACCGAAGGCGCCGTGAGAGGTGGAGAAACCACATATGCGGGGCTCTTTGTTCTTCTTACGGAGAAGAATGAATGAGGATGTAGGGCTTTTGACTCCTTTTGTGTTACGAGAAAGGGTGAAAAATAGCTGCCAAATAATTTTTATCGTTTCGGTGTAAATAGCGCCATTTTTCCCCCACTAAAATTGAAATTTCCTCTTTTTTCTTTTTCTCGTTTTTTTAGTTTTTCCAAATGAAGCTATTTTGCATCTTATCACGTAATTATTCTTTTTTTTCTTTTCATTTATAGAAAACTAAATTACAATTTCATGTTACTGAAAAAAATTTTCTAACCTTTTTAGTCGAAAGTAATTATTATTTTAGAATAATTGAACTGATAAAAAAATTTCTATATTCGTATTTTAATTTTGAATTTTGAATTTCAATTTACTAAAAATTGGTATGTACTATATTGTGTTTTAAAAATAGACATTTTATTCCCCAAGGGATCCGGGTGGGGGAAGAGGCAAAGGGTTTATTTTTCAAATGCGACAATTGATAAAAGTGATGATAAGTTATGAAAGCAAAAAATTATTAAGTCTAAAACAAAAACCAAAAAAATTTGTTTTAGTGGTAAAGAAAAGAAGAAAGAGAGAGATTATTAATACTAGCTAATTTTTTCACACATTACCAAAAAAAAAAAACCAACGAAATTGCATTGAATAAGAAAGAAAGATGTTTATTGGACTTTCTGTTCTTAGAAAATAGAATTAAAGATAAATAAATCAACTATTGTCATCAGTTGTGGCAATATGGTCAACTTTGGATTATCCTCGGAGAGCACCAAATAATTTTTTAAAATTTTGAAAGTTCACTTCTTCTTATCAACTATTAAAATCAATGATATTCACCTAATTGTTTGAAAATAAATTATAAATTAATAATTTTGATGAATCGTGTTTTTTATAGGGGAAAATACTTTTAGGATGAAAAAACAAAATGAACCTTCTAGTTTGATTTTCTTTTCGCGTCAAAACCTTTTGTTTCACATATTACAAAACCAAATGTAGACTCGTAATGAACTATGCTATTTTCTTCAAAATATTATTATCATTGTAAAAAAAAAATTAAAAAATAAGGTCTTTTTAGGAATTTCACAAAAGTTTTAGCATGTTAATATTTGCTTTGTTACATTTTAAATTATTGGTTGAGTTAGTTCTTTTATGAAACCTTGGGGCTTTAAGTATGTTTCACCTTTTTATAATCTTATTTACTACTTCTTCTTTTTTGTTTTTTTTTTCCCTTTCTTATTTGCTACTTTCTTCGCTCAATGTAAAAATGATTGTTTAGAAAATGTAGAAAATTTATAGGTTTGAAAGTACAATACCTAAAATAAATAAGTAATATGTTACTATTATTTTAATTCTTATTTTTTTTTAAGTAAAGACTAGATTAACCATTTTTTTTTAATTAGGAAGCGAAAAAAATGGGACATAAGGCCTGACTCCAATACAACTATCTCCTAATGTAAGAAAACCCATGCATCTAAGGTAACCAACCCCCTTAAACTACCCCTACTATTATTTCAACTCATTAATTGTGACATTATTTTTTAACTATGAATTATTTGTAAATCACACATAATTATATTATTAAGTGTATTGAAAGTAAAAATACAAAAAGTGACTCTTTGAAATAGTTTAAAAATTGAACTCTTTCGTACTAATAGAAAATATATTTAGGCTCTGTTCTCTTGTGGCTTGTGTAGGGGAAATTTTGTTGGAGGGAAGGTTTTTTGAGGGAAGTTTTTTTTGGGAAATTGTGTAGGTGAGAGATAAAAAAGTGTAATGATTGTGTTATTTTTTGAATTTATGTGAGTAGGTATTTAGAGGAAATTTTAAAATTTTAATTTTAAATTGTTAAAAAAGTGCAGTTGTTTCTTTGTGTAAAGTTTTGGGAAAAAAAATGATGATTCTTGAAAAATTGCCACAAGAGAACAGAGCCTTAGAAACACTTATTGTCTCTGGGAGCATTTTATTATTGTCCCAATAATTTACGGTTTACCTCATGATTCATTTTTTGAATATATTTTGTTTACCCCATGTACAAAAGGAAAAGGAGGGAACAAAAATTTGTGTTAAAAATTTCAAAGTGGAGCCAAAAAAACCCGGGACGTCATAATTGAACCAACTCATGGTACATGGAAACTCCCCCAAAATTTTTCGCGGCTATCTCTGAGACCGAGTAGAAGCTTCATCAAACAATCACTCATAGTGAATCTAAGCTCGAAAATGCAAGGTAGTATGCTAATACTGTCTAACCCAACACATATGTTGTTGCTCTATCTCTTTTAATGTCTTTCTTGTTTGAAAATTAGGACTCGAGATTACCCTAATTTTCAGTATTTTGGTAGCTAGCCGATTGCATTAATCCAAATAAACCAGTATGGTATTGTTTGCGTTTGTCTCTTTTTTTTCCGTCGTTAATCACTTTCCCAAGATCCTTACGTACTCTGTTGCCTAGATTGAAGATTATGCATTTGATAACAGTTTGCCGTTCACCTGGTACTTTCTAATTTGAAATTGTTCTAGGAACGGGGTCATCATAAATAGATGGATTTCACATGTAGAGAGTCATATTGTATTACCCATACGCTGATTCTCAAAGTTTTACTACTGCTTGTTCTTTTTGTTTACCTTTTTTTTTTTTTTTTTTTTTTTTTTTGCCCTTGTTTTAAAACTTGGTGTCTGTAGTTCAATGCTTCTTCTTCTTTTTTATAAGCAGTTAGCATAGTTTCCTTTCCTAGGATGTCTAAATTTTTGCAGCCCTTATACAGAGAATCTGGATGTTGAGTCACACAATAATCCCCCTTTTCCTCCTCTGGCTTCTCAATTATCTATTTCAAAATTATGTAAAGATCTGTTTTCCTCATTTATGCAGGTCTAAAAACACATTAGTGAGAAATTTTTGTTGCATAAGATTTTATTGGAGCTAGCCTGATTGAAGTCAAGCTTACAGTAAGTGACACTATCTGATGATAAGTACCTATTGAAAGATCTTTGTATGTCACTGTAGCTGGTAGAAATATTGAGCTACAACATAAAATAGATTACAGGTTCTAGTTCGAAAAAACATGTACAATAATTGTGTAGCCATTTGATTTCTTGGTGATGAACCTATTTCATGGGTTAGAGCAGATATTGGTGCTGAACATGTTTCATGGGTTAGAGCAGATATTGAAGGTGAGGCAGTGATAAGAATAGGCAATCTTATTGAACAGAGAGCAGATACTAAACTATGATTTTGATAATTTTTTTTCTCACTCCACCCTGATGAGGATATATATTCATATGAAAGATGACATGTTCGTTACTATATTGTTTCCTTGTTCACAGCTTGAATTGTTCTTGAAAGTTAATTACTTCAGCTTTCCTGTGCCAGGTGGAGTACGTATTTCAGATGAAGCTGTTGATGAGAAATTTGATGGAGTTCTTCTGATGTTCCATTGGAGGAGAAAGAACTATCACACAGAGATGTTAGGTGTGTTTCCAGTTGCATCTATGATGCTTGAAGTCATTTAATACTATTACATAAAGCAGAATGCTTAGTTGATGGATTTAAACCAATTTGATTAGCTTAAAACTTGCAGTAGTATAGATAAATACTGGTTGACAATTTAGATTTACTATATGATGAAACACTTGTTTTTTTTTTTTTTCAAAATCTTCGTCTTCATTTTCATTCTAGATTTATTCCACAAAGAAAGTCAATTATTATCAAACAAGATTATTTCGATAGCAAGAATCAAAATTAGGAAAGAAACCAAAAGTCTCAGGAAACAAAATATTTCTATTTACATAAAAGTTGAAAAATTATCTCTATTGAAATAGTAGTAGTAAGGCGATTAGTCTAAATCTGTTGTTTCTGGCCTTCTTCAATCTTCACTTTCATCTTGTATTCTAGTGTGGCAGGTGCATAATCTAGCTGTGTTTCTCCTTGTGAATTCTTGAAATACAGATTTGCTCCATGCTTCATCAGGGTAAAAGCTATTTCTGTTTTATTGAAAACTGCAGCCAGATGTAACAAGGAAAGTCCTTGCTTGTCACAAAAATTAGCATCCACACTCTGAGTTTAGAAGCTTCTTTACATCAGTGAAGTCACCATTGTTTATTGCTTCTCTTAAACCCTGTCCACTGGCTTCATAATTCACTTTCACACTCTCATTAGTAGCTTGACAAGAATTGAACAATGTGCCAGGCTTGCTGTGTGATGTTGAGCCTCTACGTGTAGTCGTTTCTGCTTTTTTTGGTCTTGGATTAGAGTCCACGACAATGGCAGGAAATTTTGCCACTAATGAGTCAACAGTATCCTTTGGTGTAGCTGGCGCTTGACAAATACATAAAGGCATTCCACACCTACATTCCGGAATAACTTGTTGGGCAGAGGCAATACAGGTTCTTCAGTATTATTATTTGTATCTGAATTGATATGTAGTTATGAAGTTGAATCTGTTACAACGTTGGTCCTATTTGAAACAGCATGCATCATCTTTGCTCAATCTAGCAGAATCATTAAAGCAATCTACACAAACTTTGACAAGTGAATAAAGACCAATTTAGGTAATGCCAATTGACTTGATGAGTGTTCAGCACATAACGTTCGATCACAGCATCTGCAGTGATGCCATCGGCGGAATGTGGTGAAGCTGCAGTGGCAAACGTCACACCACGCTGCTTCTTGAAATGGTGGTGGTTCCATCTCCGACGTCGTTTCAGTGATCCCCAATGTGATTCTCTGTGGCGGTGGGCGGGGGGGAATCTCCACACGCCGACCTGAAAGCAGAAAATGCAATAATCCATGAAAAGCCGCTTATGTGATGAAACACTTTTTCCTCTATTATTCTCATTCTTCCTTAATTTGACTTCTTCAATTGATTCTTTCATGTTTTTAAGTATTTTCATCGTGTGCATAAATCTTTGAATTCAGGCACTTACATTTTCCTTTGAGGAAGGGATGTTGGGTCACTGTAGCAGAACTGATTTGTTTTTACTGCTATGGTTTATAATTCATATGCAGAGATTGGAAAAGCTTTATTAGCTGAACTAATGATTACAAATTTACAAAGTCATTTAATGTTTGAACAGTTTTTCTATTTCTAGCACGTACTGCTTCCATTTTTTCTTGAACCTTCTCAGCAGTATTTTTTTGTATGCTTAGTTGTATGTTCTACCCATGTACAAGGTTTCATTTAACGAAAAAAAAAAGAAGGAAAAATGCAAATACTCTACTAAACTGTATATTGTTCTATTAACTTAAAAACTAATGATGCTTCTCTCTTTGGATTCTTGCATTATATATGCTATCTTTTTCGTTTTTTTGCTTTATGTTTCTCTCCTTGTACTCATAGGTCAATATACGCTTCTATCCATTTTAATTTTCAACTTATAGGAGGAGATCGATAAAACTGTATTTAGATTGGTAAAAGCATTTTTTTATGTGAAGCATTTTTTACATGCCTGTTGTTTGGGATTATTAGATGTAAATGTAAGTAACTCCATGCTTTTTGTTCCATGTTATATAGAGTTGCTTAGACCTGTCTGTCTAAAAGCTTAGCTGGTCTTAATTCTGAAAAGAGTGATGGTTTTGGGTGTTTAGTTTTGTTTCTGGGCACATATTCTTTTGTTGTGTTGGAGTGTTAGTCGCATTGATGTGTTCTTTTTTTGTGAATAAAGGGAAATATGCAATTGCCAAAAATCTTACAGGTTCTAAGAAAATCAACAAGTGAACTTCTACTATCTAAAGAAGAGCAGAAAGTAGTGTCTGCAAAATCATCAAAACCTGAAAATAGTAGTGTCTCATCTGCAAAGAAAGTTACTGTATCTGGGAATCTTGTTGATATTGCCAAGTCAACTAAGTAGAAGAGCTCTGTTGGAAAGAAATCAGCTGATAATGCGGGTCCTGGACTAGATGGACACTTGGTCAAGGTTTCTTTAAGTAACCGAAGATTTACAGATGCCAGTGTTTCACGGACTTCACCACCACCATCAATCTCAAAACTTGGGAAGGTACGATATTTGAACATCCACCACACTTCATATGATTTCCCTGCTCATTTCAAGAATTCACAAGGAGAAACACAGCTAGATTATGCACCTGTGCCCTTCTTATTTTACTCAATAATGGGGTTGTATCAATAAAAAAAGGGAATTCTAGAATTTTATTTTGGTACTTAAATTGCTTGATTGGATCTTAAAGAAAAGTACTTTGGGACTTTCAGTGTGATTAGTTATATAGATCGTAAATCAATGAGATGGGATTTTCTTGCTCAAATAATAAACATGTAACAAGTTATAAACAGATCTCCTTGTCAATGGGAATATCAAATTTCATTTAACTTTGTTCAGTAGCTACTTAGGTGGTGATTTAGATTTGCTGTTTGTGTCCTTAGACATGTTGTGGTCATGGAATGAAAATTTGCTTTGTAAGCTTCGCCTTAGATTTTCTATAAGTTATTTTGGTTTCTGGTTATACATTTTTTCTAAACTGACAATATAGGACTGGACTTTTTCTCTGTCCGTAGGCAAACTTGTAGTTGAGTTTTGCCACTGATTTGTGTTCCTTTGTCTGGGACTCACATGTCACGTTGCATGGAGCTTCCATTTGTTCTTTCTCTGAGATCCATAGACTGGAAACTTTGCTAGGCACTGCCCAGGAACTGTATGTTGAAACTAAATTTGTTGTTTGTGTTTAACAGGAAGTCTTGAAGCACAGAGTCGTTGCACAAGCAGCTGCAATTGAGGCCGTGCAAGAGGCTTCAGCTGCGGAAAGCTTACTTCAATGCATAAGGTACTTCTAGCTTTTAAGGTGCTGATAGGAATAGATCTTTTATTCCCTGTTCTTTTCTAGTCCATAATTCATCTAGAATTACTTTGCAGATTTGTTTTGTAACTACTTATTAAGACTTTTTAAGTTCCTGCAGCTAAGGAAGTGTTTCATTTAGCTGGTTGTTTGCAATTTTTTTGACTTCGTATCTGTGCTAATTAATTTTTGCTCTCGTAATCATTGCTTAAATAACTTTTGCTCTATTGACAAATTTATACTGGACACTAGATTTACACAGAATAGCAATCCAAATTTCACTTTTCCGTTATTAAAAACAAGTGAACAATATGTTTGTGCAGAAATTGTAGGGATCTTGATTATCATCAACTTTTGCATGATTCTTGATATTTAGGTGGCCTGCAAACCTTTTACATATATTAATCATGTAGCACAAGCACATGATCTAACCAAACAGATGTTAGAAACTCTTTAAAGGGCATGAAAAATGCAGACAACTATAGTTTTAAGAATAAGAAAACTGAAAGCCATGATAAAAGTGTATGAAGACTGAAAATTTATGTAAGATTGACTCCTGGAACCCTTAGTCTTTACACCTAAGGGATAGATGAGGCTGTCAGTCGTGGTGCGTCCTTGCCCATGTTATACTACCATGGGAGAGGTACTTTTGTTCTTTATGATGAAATTTGAAGGTTTTATATTCTCTTTTAGTAAAATTAGAGTTGATTAAATTAAATAGAATTGGTTATCTCTGGTTGGTTTATCAATTGTAAAGCTGATTGGTTGAAAGGGAAGTCTCTTTAGCGGGACTAATCTATTTTCTTTTAAGTCTTTTCACTGTATAATTTTTCGGGGAGTAACTAGCACTTTGGCTACATTTTAGGTTGAGGTTTAAGTAATCTATTCTTCTTTCGCGTGGCAATAATATAGTGTGAATTCATGCAAGCGATGACGTTGTACCTTTCAAATGGATTCTCTTTTAGTAAAATTAGAGTTGATTAAATTAGAGGTGAGAAGTCTTCATAGCAGTTGGTTGCAAATGGATTTTAAGATGTGACATTCAAAGCCTACAATGTGTATGTTGTTCTTTCTTCTTGAATAAAAAATGTAAAGTTTTTTGCATTCCTTGTGAAACTGACTCTCACTCTCTTGCTGCCAAGTTGTACCACTGGATTAAATATACCAAGTTTCACCATACTTTCTCACAAGTTGCTATATACGTTCTAAGAATATAACCTACAAGTTGTGCAATTGTGTAGTTTGCTGTTCTTTTATGCTTTTTTGCTGTTGTGTTTTTTTCCTTGTGCTCAAAGGTCAGTATGTGTTTTGTTGTTTTCTCTTTTAAGCATTGGTGGCTAAACTACTTATCCGCCCCTTGAAGTATTAAGTCCTGTGGTTACAAGGTGCACACCCTAATCCGGAGAGGCGCTAAACATTTGAGCAGCGGAGGGGAAAAAAAACAATCTTCAAGGTTAGTAATTTGTTGATATACTGGAAAATAGCTGCTTCAATTTTGATCTTCCTGCTACTATTTCATACATAGTCATAAATATTCATGATATTTAGAGCTTATAAGTTTTAAGTGTTTTTACTATATACAGTGCTTCATTGTTAAATTAAATTTTGTTAATGGGATTCATACTTCCTGTTTTGAATACATAATCTTGCTAAATTTCTCTTGCTACTTGTTTTTGAAGTTATTATATGATGAGGTTGAGTTATTTTATATGAACATGTAGATGGATAAATCTTGGATTAACATAAAAGATAGAATCTCTGACGAATTTCGTCGGGTTTAGACAACTTCCTTGATTTTGCATACACAAACAAGCCACCAGACTCAAAGATAAAGTGTCCTTGCACTCAATGTAGAAACTCTAGAGCACGCAGCAGAGATGATGTTGCCTATGATGTTCTAGCTAAGGGATTTCTTCCAGGTTACACTAATTGGGTGCATCAAGGCGAAGAACCGCATTACCTTAAAAAATATTTGCTGAGTGCATCAGAAGAAAGAAATAGAAATGATGATATAGAAGGGTTGATACAAGATGCATTCTTGCCATCATATCCCCGTGTTGAAGCTCATGAAAATACTGGTAGTATGGGTACAGAGTGTGAAAATCGTGAAGGAGAAATAGAACAACCTAACAATCAGTTTGATGAAAACACTGAAAAGTTCTATAAGCTATTAAAGCATGCAGAGGCTGAGTTATTTCCTGGGTGTAGAAACTTTACCTTCCTATCTTTTATTGTGCGTTTATTGCATGTAAAATCACTTTGTCGATGGAGCAACAATTCTTTCACAATGTTGTTGGAAGTCTTAAAGGAGGCATTTCAACATCTCGAGATGTTTCCAAACTCCTATAGAGAAGCTTGGAAGCTAATTAAGGACTTGGGACTTGAGTAAAAAACGATTCATTCTTGTTCTAATGACTGTATGCTTTATTGGAAGGAGACAGTGAATGATGAAAAATGCAAACATTGCCAAACTTCTAGGTATAAGCCATTTGAGCTTCAAGATGAGAGTTCATCTAAAAGGGAACAAAAGATTCCAACAAAACTTGTTCGGTATTTTCCATTGAAACCTAGGCTTCAGAGGCTATTTATGTCTTCAAAAACGGCTCCTTTGACGAGATGGCATGTAGAAAAACGCATCAAAGATGGTAAACTCAGGCATCCAGCAGACTCTAAAGTTTGGAGAATCTTGGATGAAAAGAATCCAAGCTTTGCAGCTGACGTTCGTAATGTTCGACTTGGACTAGCTACTAATGGATTTAATCCATTTAAATCCATGAGCCTTTCTCATAGTACATGGCCTGTTGTTCTCATTCCCTATAATTTACCCCCTGAGAGATGTATGAAACAATCATCACTTATATTATCCACACTAATTGATGGTCCAAAAAGTCCTGGAAAAGATATTGATGTGTATTTGCAACCCCTAATTGATGAACTTCAAGAATTATGGGATATTGGGGTTCCTACATATGATGCATCAGAAAAATGTATGTTTCAACTACGTGCTGCACTACTTTGGACCATCCATGACTTTCCAGCTTATGCAATGACTTCGGGTTGGAGTACAAAGGGTGCATATGCGTGCCCTTGTTGTAACAAACATTGCCAATTGCTTTGGCTAAAAAAGGGGAGGAAGCATTGTTATATGGGGCATTGTCGATTTCTTCCAACTGGGCATAAGTATCGCACATACAAGATTCATTTTGATGGCTCTATTGAGAAAGCTCCTAAACCAAACAGACTATCTGGTTAAAAAATATTAGAGCAACTGGGTGGTATGGTGAACAAGTTTGGAAAGTATGTAGCCCAAAACCCAGGGAAAAAAAGAAAAAGGATGGAAGAGTATGATGATCACACTTCAACATGTAGATACAACTGGAAAAAGGTAAGTATATTCTTCCAATTGCCTTATTGGGAAGAAAATCTTGTTCCCCATAATCTAGACATTATGCACATAGAGAAAAATGTTCTAGAAAATATCTTATGGACTTTGCTTGGTATTGTTGGTAAGACAAAGGATAATATTAATTCTAGATTGGATCTTCAACAACTGGGCATAAGAAAGTCACTTCATCCTCAGAAGAAAGGTGATAAGCTTTATCTGCCCCCTGCTTGTTTCACAATGAGTAAACAAGAGAAAGATGTGTTCTTAAAAGTCTTAAAGAATGTGAAGGTTCCAGATGGGTATGCATCAAACATCTCAAAATGTGTTAATTTAGCATAGCGAAACATATCTGGTCTTAAAAGTCATGATTGCCATGTTCTAATGCAACAATTGTTGCCAATTGCTCTAAGAAGATCAGTTCCTAAAAATGTCTGTAAGGCCATCATTGACTTATGTGATGTCTTCAAGCAGTTGTATTCAAAAGTTCACATTGAAGGTGATTTTGAAGCTTTAGAAGATCGGGTTGCGCTAGTTCATTGTGAATTAGAGAAAAATTTTCCTCCTTCATTTTTTGATGTTATGGAGCATTTACTAGTTCACTTACCAGAAGAGGCTAAACTTGCTGGACCTGTTCAATTTCGTTCAATGTACCCTGTTGAGAGGTAAAGTGTTTTATTTAATGTTAACAACTTAATAGTATATGGTTCAAATGACATAGCAATACTTTTCTCTTCTTGTTTATTTATTCAATTTATTTTTTTTTTTGTGGATCAAGCTAACAATACTTTCTTCATATAGATATTTTTGCACATTAAAAAATTATGTTCGCACTCGAAGTCACCCTGAAGGATCCATAGCTGAAGGTTACCTTGCTGAAGAATGCATGACATTTTGTTTGATGTATTTGAATGATGTTGAGTCAAAGTTGAATAGACCAAAGAGAAACAATGAAGATGCTCAAGATTCCCCTACACAAGGTGGTCGTCATTTGGGAAAAGAAGAAATTGTTCTGTTAGACAGCATTGAATGGATTCAAGCACATAGATATGTAATTAATAATTTGCCAATTATCGACAGCTTTAAGAGGTTGATTACTCATTTCTTACATTTTAATCATGCTTAAAATTTTTGTTTTATCTATTAATGACATTAGTCATTGCAGGGAACATTTGCGTGTACTACAACGTACCAATCGGCGTTTGTCGAGTTTGTCGACATTTAATTCATGATTCTTTGATAGTAACCACATGACATACCAGGAAGTTGTAAATGCTTCAAGATCGGTCAAGAAATGTTCCTAGAAATGTTTCTAAAAACTGCCAAATTTGTATTTGAAGTAGTGGATGGCCAAGAGGCTTGTTGATTGCCTCCTTTGACAATTTCCTCCTCCTTTCAATGCATTTCTTTGGGGGTCGCCTTTGGATTGACTCGGCAAATGCTGACTTGGCTTGTTTGAGCTAGGGATGACTGCATCAATCCCTCCATATTAGAAAGGATTCATCCTCGAATCCATTCTATTAATAATTAAAATGAAGCAAGTCAGTTATATTAAAACAAAATAGATTTTGCACTTACCTTTTACAATGCGGCACTGTAAGCCTTTGTTCAATCCCTCTTTGTATTGATGTTCGAAAGTGGCCACTCCTTTTTGGACTTGGACATGATATCACAACAAATGGTAGTCACCCTTGAGTTTTCAAGGCCCTCTCAAGAACCTTCTAGACATTTGCAAGAAACTATCGGGAAGCATATACAATTTCTTGAACTTATCCATACTTTTCAAGAATTATTACATGATAGTTAAAACATAAACTCAACACTTTAAATTAGGAAAAATTTATGTATCATATGCTTGACATACAAACTAGCATAATAAGATCCTAAAATGTCATAGATCAGACGTATATAGTTAAGCACCACTGCAACTGTATAAAAATGATGCGGACATCCAAAATCATTGATCAGGACATCCAAATCATCTCAACCCGAGAAGCAACCCCTTCCAACCTGATGCAGAGACCATTTCACTATCTGACTAGAAGCTGGTGTGCAGGTATCCTCCTAGGATGCAACAACAGCTCAACTAGCAAAATATCCCCTAAAGTCTGTTAAGACTTTGGTGGGAACCCTACTACAATCCACAACTCATGCTCCATCTCATTTTGGGCCAATCCATACAGCATCCAAGCTTCTCAAGTTGGCCAAGCAAAAATCATAAGCAGACTGTGAAGAAGTCTACAGCATGAACCAGCAAATCGCAAGCCCACGCCACGTCCCATCGCACCCCGCCTCCTTACGAATCTGCGCATAAAAGCTCACAGGCTTCTTGCAAATTTAGCAAGTTGCCTGCTTCTAGAATCCAGGAAGGATTTAGAAAGTGCATGTTTTCCTATTCCTTTTCTAATAATAATTATAATTAATTTAAGTTACCATAAACTGGTTACAACACTACTACAAAAATGACTTTTCATGGCGGTTTTTTAGGGCTTTTAACGGTGGTTTTCGGCATTTTTGAACCGCCATCTATCCGGTAGCCGTAGAAAGTTTACGGACTTTCTACGGCGGTTGTGAACCGCCGTAGAAAGTTGGCTTTCTACGGCAGTTTTGAAAAAAACCGCCGTAGAATGTCTACTTTCTACGGCGGTTTTTTTCAAGACTTTCTACGGTGGTTCCTAAGCGAACCGCCGTAGAAAGTTAAATTTCTACGGCGGTTTTGAAGATAACCGCCGTAGAAAGTACCAAATTTGTAAAAAAAAATTTAATATTTCATTTTTTTCTCTACATTCAAAAAATATATATCAAAAACAGCAAGAACAGCCTTAGAAAGGTTTTGATATATATATATATATATATATATTTCAACTTTATTCAAAATATATATATAAAAAACTTCCATGCTAATAAACCGAACAACCACCAAACTTCACAAAATTTTTGCGTGCATCCATCAAATTTTAATTAATTTAATCATTAACAGCAAGAACAATACAATAATCACCGATACAACACTAATCGAACCCGAATTTAATCATTCATCATCTCACCAAACCCGAATTTAACACTAATAATAAACCCTAGGCCAATCTCAATAATCAAGTACCAATAAAATTTTTAAAGCTTAAATAAAGTTGAAACTATTCTGTATTACCTTTTTTATGATTTGAAGCCCACAACAAGGACCGATTGTGGTGAAATTATGATGGGGGTGGGTGATGGCCGATTAAGAAACCATATCCAGAGTGGGTGACGGCGAATCTTGTTATCAACACTGCCGGAAGAACGACTTCGGGGGAAGACAAGAGAAAAAATCGACGGAAAGAGGATGGGCGTCGGCAACGAGAGAACACTTCGGTTTGCTGGAGATGGAAACAGGGGGAAACCGCGGCTGGCTGGAGATGGAAACAAAAGGAAACCTTTAAAATTCAAACAAATTCAAGTTTCTATGGCGATTTTTATTAAAACCGCCGTAGAAATGGACTTTCTATGGCGGTTTTAATTACAACCGCCGTAGAAAGTCCATTTCTACGGCGGTTTTAATAAATCCGCCGTAGAAAGCCCGTAATTGTGAATTTCCGCCCGTTCCTCTATTCCTATTAATTTCTAGTTTTTTTATTTTCGTAAATTAACCCCCAAAATTTTTTAAATTTAATAATAAATATGTATTTTACTATTTATCAATTTTTATAGTAAAATTCATCATATTTATTAATTATACGGCGGTTAGAAATACAACCGTCTGGAAAGGGACTTTCTATGGCGGTTTTCTAAAACCGCCGTAGAAAGGGGACTTTCTACGGCAGTTAGAAATAAAACCGCCGTAGAAAGTCCCTTTTTTACGGCGGTTTTAGAAAACCGCCGTACAAAGTAGGGAACTTTCTACGGCGGTTTTCAAAAACCGCCGTAGAAAGGGGACTTTCTACGGTGGTTAGAAATAAAACCGCCATAGAAAGTCCCCTTTTTCCATAAAAAGGGGACTTTCTACGACAGTTATCAAAAACTGCCGTAGAAAGTCCTTTCTACGGTGGTTTTATATAGAACCGCCGTAGAAAGTCCGTACTTTCTTTTTAATGGCGGTTTTGGTCTTTCCGCCGTTAAAGCACCGCCGTAGAAAGTCCATTTTGTAGTAGTGCAACTTGACTTACTTATTAGTTTCCTTTTTAAAGTAGGAAGTAGATTTTCTTTCCAACTTGAATTTGGATTTTCTCTTCAAGATACCAAATTCAAGCTTTCCTTTTCTTATTTTATTTCCTTGTGATTTTTGGGTTTCCTCTTTAAAGGAGACAACCGAAGTTGACACATGCCTTATTCGAGTTCCTTTCGAATTTGGTTTGTATTCGGTTTCCAACTCTCGTTGGTTTCCACTTTTGATTTGATTCCTTTTCTTGTTTCTTTTCTTCCAAGATTTCATATTTCCAACTCCTATAAATTGGGGGGTGACCAAAACCTTGAAACTCAGAATTCATAGTATAATTATGAGGTTTATCCTTTACTTTCGGTTCTCATTTTATTTGAGCTTGTGGGTTTATTATGTATTGATAACTCTGCAAGTTCCTAAACTTATAAGAGTCTAGGTTACTTGCTCCACCTAGATTTTTGTTCATTCACCTCTTAATTCTTCTATTTAGTTAGGAATAAAATAGCTAGTCTCACTTAGTCTAAGTAGGGAATTTTGAGTATCGAAGAGAGTAGTCTGTGACCTTCAAGTTTGATCCTTCCTTGGCAGTCCACAACATGGGGAGTTTCACAACAACTCACATCAAATTTGATATTAGAGCCAAGGCGAGCTTGTTTGGTAGGAGGAATACCAGAATAACTCGGTTGAACTCACAAGGTGTTTTCTCTCTCTCTAATTTTTCTTGCATGAAATTTTTGCATATCAAATTTGGTATCTTACATGGTTCCAAAAAATTAATTGAAAATAAAGACGACATCTTGCATGCTGAATTTTTTTTTGAAGATCAATTAAAAAAAGAGAAGCATTGCGATATTACTTTTGGATTTAGCAAATAAAAAATTAAATTGATCCTAAGCTAAATCCTAGACATAATTTTCTTGCTGGGAAAATTAAGAAAAAGAGTTTGGTTTAAGAAAAGAAGAAATCGGAAAAAGATAAGAGAAATAAGTTGAAAACTAGGATACATAAATTTGGTATTTGCTTTTTTCGGCTTTAGCTCTTATTTGCGATTTTTGTGCTTCAGTGTGATAGTAACACTCCTATTGTGTTATAAATTGCTAGAATAAATTTGTTGGTTGAATAGTGCTGAAAAGTACCACCTTTGTGACTAAAATATTGTGTCGTCAAAAGGAGTACCATATTTTGGCTCTAGGGTTTCGAAAATCATAGGTTCTTGTGACTCTTCTTTGTGTTGCTAGAGGCCTAGGTCTCTTTCTGTTTCCCTTGGTTTAATTGCAGCAACCTTTTTAAGGTTGGAATTTTACATAGGAATTTTAAGTCGGCTTTGCAACGTCAGTAGGCCTACGATCCATTTCGAACCCTTACCACCCACAGTAAAACGATTTTTAAAACCTAAGTAACGATCCTGAATTAGGAGTCTCTTTATTCTCCACAAGGAATTTGAATTCTCCTGGCTGCAAGAGTTTCAGTTTTAATCAGACCTCGACACCCTAAAAGCAAAATTACAATTTTACCCTCTGGGGCAGAATTACGATTTCAAGGTTTAAGTTGACACTGATTATTTTTGGCTGAGACTCAATTCTAAGTCAGTGTGCTTAATTTGTGAAGTTAATTACTTTAGTGGGGATTGGTTTCTTTGATTACCTATTGGGAAGGTGATCGCATCTCGGGTAGTTTTCCTGATTTGTTTCAACTCTACTATCTGTTATTGGCTTCTATTCATTCTGAATTACCCTACAAATTACCTAGCTTGTATTCTTTTCAAACGACATGGACATTAGATCTTAAATTGATTCAGATTTTGTCATCGTGTACATTACATGAATTTCTTGAGTTTAAGGGCTTATCCCCGAATCTCCTCCTTGTGCCCTTCTTGTTTTAATCAATTACTGAAAAATATCTTTTTCTACACTTCAAAACTGAAATAGGTTCAGCCCTTATTTCGAGAATTACTTTGCGTTTTTGCCTAAGTTATGCTACTTGTTTGAGTGAATCTGCTTGTTTACACCCTTGATCAAAGTGAATATAACCATTGTTAACAGATTGAGGGAAAAAGGCAGAGTGATTCTTACAAGTGAAAAAGCCAATTAGAGCGAAACACTGGGAAGTGCGTAGTTTTAGTTGATACACTTAGGCGACAGGGGGTGAGGTTATTATCACCTATTAAAAACTTGTCTTACGTAGGTGTTTCTCCTCCGCAGCAACATGTCTACAACCTAAGGGATGCCAGTTCTCTACACACAAGGACAGGTGAGTGGAGAGAAGATCTTTCTGGCCATCCACAAGGAGTGCTTGATATGAGATCCTATTCCAATTGATGTGGAACGGAGTACTCCATGCGGAATACTTGCCAAGGAAAGTCTGGAAATTGCGAGACGCAACTCTTAAACCTCTAGAATCCGTATCTCGGATTCAGTAGACTATTAAAATTAACCTAAGCCAATTTTAAACACGCCAATCGAACCAAGATCAAGAATTAAAGAGTCAAAACAAAAGCATGCAATCTAGGCAGAGCAATTACCTAGAAAGCTATAGTTTATAAACCTATAGTAATTCACAAATCATGCTAACTATGAAAGCTCAATAAAGGGGAGTGATTTAAGAGTATAAACTAATACTTTCTTCAACTTAAATCAACTGTCGAATAATGGAGAATTGGACCCCTATTTATAGTTATAGGAGGTTCGAATTTCCAGTACAAAAGAAGTAGAAAACAATTAAAATTAAAACTCAATCAAGAGATTGATTCCTTAAAAATTAAAACCTAAAAGTACTAGGTTTAGTTGGAGATAAGAATTCAGATAATTAATTTACGTAAAGCGACTTAATCTTGATCACTTTTGGCAACTTCAATTTCATCCAATTTGATCCGCCGCATCAAATTTCTACAGCACGTTGATCCAATTGATCATTTTATTGGGCTAATTTAAAGTCTCAAAACCCAATTAATTGTAGGCCCACATTCGTCCATGCATTCTCTTGACTTGGACCAAATTAATTATCCTTGGCCCATTTAATCTCCCTTGGCCCAGTTGATCTCCCTTGGCCCATTTAATCTAATTAGCCAAGATTGGACTTCGATCGATTGTCGCATCAGTACTGTCCGAACCTATCAGTGACCAACTGGTTGACAAGCAAGAACTCACCATAACCAAGCATCCACAACCTTACGATCTTACATGACTCAGCAATGTGACACCATTCCATGTGCACCAACAGGTAACGGGTACAATTCAGATAAGCTGTCTACAGGTAACCATCCTCTATGGCGTGGAGCCTTTGCAAAATAGCCAAGTTCTGCTCGGCCACCCGTGGATTGACGAAGTCAAAGAAAAATATATCAACGTCTCCTACACTCTCAGAATTCCTTACGATGGTAAAGTCAAGATCATCAAACCACTATCTCTAATTGAGGTAGACTGTGAACGCCTTCGAATGGCTGGGGTGTTCACCAGGTGGCCAGTGGGGTTAAATTTGAAGGAGTTTGAGCTCATGAGAAAATAGTATATCGAACGAATCCAACTCCTACGACAGCAGATGGAATAACCGCCAAAGTCGCAGGCTGAACCCGGCCCAAGGCCCAAACGGCCTAAATTATTTGTACAGGTACTGTATAATCCATATCGTTATACCTTAAGCAGTTTCAGGAGTACCCTGTGGGTAATCACCACCGATACATCTCATCGCCCAAGTCACAAGAGAAGCAGGTTGAAGACCCAGCTGTTACATCTGCCTCAGGTTCTCACAAATTGGATTCGAGGACGAATCCTTTCCAACCAGGAGGGACTGATGCGGACATCCAAATCATTAATGAGGTCATCCAAATCATCACAACCCGAGAGGCAACCCCTTCCATCCTGACTCAGAGACCATTTTGCTACCTGACTAGAAGCCGGCGTGCAGCTATCCTCCTATGACGCAACGACAGCTCAACTCACAAAATATCTCCCAAAGTCTATTAAGACTTTGGTGGGGACCCTACTACAATCCACAACTCATGCTCCATCTCATTTTGGGCCAATCCATACATCATCCAAGCTTCTTAAGTTAGCCCATCGCAGCCCACCTCTTCACGGATCCGCGCGCAAAAGTTCATAGGCTTCTTGTGAATTTTGCAAGTTGCTTGCTTCTAGAATTCAGGAAGGATTTGGAATGTGCATGTTTTCCTATTCATTTTCTAATAATAATTATAATTAAGTTAAGTTACCATAAACTGGTTACAACTTGACTTAATTATTAGTTTCCTTTCTAAAGAAGGAAGTAGATTTCTTTCCAACTTCAATTTGGATTTTTTTCTTAAAGATACCAAATTCAAGCTTTCTTTTTCCTATTTTATTTCCTTGTGATTTTTGGGTTTCCTCTTTAAAGGGGACAACCGAATTTTGCACATGCCTTATTCGAGTTTCTTTTGAATTTGGTTTGTAATCGGTTTCCAACTCTCGTTGCTTTCCACTTTTGATTTGATTCCTTTTCTTGTTTCTTTTCTTCCAAGTTTCGGATTTTGAAATCCTATAAAAAGGGGGGGGGGGGGTGACCGAAACATTGAAACTCATAATTCATAGTATAATTGGGAGGTTTATCCTTTACTTTGGGTTCTCATTTTATTTGAGCTTGTGTGACGCCCCAGATTTTTGTGGATTAGATTCCTAGAATTTTATGTTGAACTGAACGATTAAATAATTTCGTTACGAGACATTATTGTCTATAGGATTAAGAGTGTGGTTTTCTGTGTAAATTAGTACTAGGAGTAAAATAGTAAGTTTTCCACATACCCGCTCAGCGTTAAAGAGCTGAGTTAGAATAAGTTAAATCGTAATAGAATTAACTTACTAGTTATGGTAGAATTTCGGTGATAAATTTTAACGGAAAATTGACAATAATCCTTAAGTAATTATTTCAGGATTAAGATGTACATATCTTATATTAATTATAAAGTTTAAAAGGATTCCTACTCCTATCTGTAAAACAAGAGCTCTCTCTTGTAAAATGAGCAGAACACATATACGTATAACTCAAGGCAAGTGTAATTGAATTGCACCTCTTACTAATTGAACTAGCAATTACTTGGTTAGTTAATTATTATAGGAAAAATTAATTTCATAAACCTAACTAACCCTACCAGGATTTTAGCTGATGCTACCCATATAAAAAGAAAAATATGACCTAATGTCATTCAGCAGTTGTAAGTGAAAGAAGGAGAGAAAAAAAAAATAGAAACACTCTCGATTCTTTCTTCCTTCTTCTTGCCGCCGCCGTCTTCTTCCTCCTCTCTTTCTTCCCACAAATTCTCATCAATCCTCTATGTTCTTGCATCCGTGCACTAGACAAGGATGAAGGCAGAACATCCCAGCACTGCAATTGAAGAAAAAACAAATCAGAAACCCTCTCTCTCGCTGGTCTTGTGTTCTCGCTAGTTCTTGCTTCCCTCTTTTTCCAGCCGTCACCTTCATCTCCATCAATTCTTATTTCGTTCATGTACCATGATTAGATTCTGTTAGTGATGTGAATGCCGTAGCTCATCGATAATTCTAGCTCAAGGAGATCCAGAACATGGTGCAGAAAGTGTAGTTGATATCAAAGAGATCCGTTCGTTGATATAGTTGGGCCAATGACTCACAAGAGGACTTCAAAGCTCAAAGCAGAACTTCCAACCTTTGTTCAAAGGTGTGCTACAGAAGCCCAGCTCATATCCAGCTCCAATGAACTCAATGAGAAAGAAAGAAAGCTTACAAGAGTTACCCTACTCTCCATCAAGGTGGAAATGGTGAATACTAGTCCTTCCCATTAAGGAAATGGTGGAAATGGTATTTCCAAGCTGTGCAAATGGTGGAAATGGAATTTACGAGCTAAAGAAATTGTGGAAATGGTAACTACAAGTCTTTCTAGTAAAGAAATGGAGATTTCATAAAGTTCGAAGAATTTTAGAAGTGAAATGTTTTTTGAGCTTCTGAAACGAGTCCCGAAAGCTTCCAGAAGATTCCAGAAACTTCTTACATCTACATCATCAGGCTACGTCAATTGGGCCGAGTCCATCAAGTCCTCTCCATGAACCCACATTCGGCCTAGCCAAGCCCAAGGACAAGCAATTCGTAGTTAGGGTTAGGGTTAGGAGGAGAATTAAGGTTTTGTGCATGTTACCTAATTCTCTTCATAGTTTCCTCTTTACTTTTCTCCTTTATTTTTTGATTTTCCCTTTTCTTTAAAGGTAAAATCTGAATTTTTCCTTCCTTTTTCTTGTGAGAATTTTGTGCATTGCTTACCTTAAAGCAGCCAAAATTCTTCCTTCTTTTCTTTTACTTTTTCAGCAAGTAAGTTCCTTTTTCTTGTAATTTTTGTGAGTTACTTAATTTCTTGATTAAGTTCCAATTTTGTGTTTTCTTTCCTTATTTTCTTGTGTAAATTTCGTGCTCCCTATGACCTATAAATAGGGGTGCTGCACTTCATTATTCGACAATGATTAATTGAATGAAAGTTTATACTTTATTATTCACTCTTCTTTATTTTGGCTTAAGTAATTTGCATGCTTGTTAATTGCTAAAGTACAGGAACTATAGGCTAATTAGATAATTGCTCTATCTAATTGCATGCTTTGTTTCACCTCTAGAATTCATCACTTGGTTCGAATTCCATGTTTAATTTAACTTGTTAAATTAGTAGTCTGCCGAATCCAAGGGTAAGGATTCTTGAGTTTTAAGAGCTACATCTTGCAATCAGACTTTCATTGGCAATTTTTCGCATTGAGTTCTTGTTTTCAGAAGTTGGAATGAAGGATTCACATCAATTGGTATCAGAGCCTTGGCTTTTTGCTCGACAGGAGAAGGTTGGAGTAACCCGATCAACTCATAAGGTGTTTTCTTTTCCTTAACTCTTCTTTAAATTATGAATGTTGTGGTGGAAAAGATTGCTCCTTTTTGAGAAATTTTTTCTTACATTGAATTAATTTTGGTTTTTCCTGCTGTTTTTGATCTTGAAAACCAAAATTAAAAAGCACAAAAAAAAGGCACCCGAACAAAAAAAAAAAAAAAAAAGCGAAAAGAAGTTTGAAAAAGCCTTGTTCGGTTTTTGCTATTTTTTTTGGGTTGATTGGGCTGTTTTGCGATTTTTATCCCTCTTTTATAATTGTGGTGAGTTTTTACGGTTGATGTTAAGCAGCTCACTTTGTGCAATTGTGATTGGGATGCCTATGCTTGAGACATTAGCTTTGAATTCTTGAAAATATATTGGATTCTTGAAATTGTGTCGTAGTGCTGCCAAAATTTTCTAAATTGCTTAAAGGAATAATTTTTTGCATGCTTGTCTCTTTGTGGCAAAAATTGAGTAAGATTTGTTTCTCCAAGGTTTAAAGTGTACTTGCAAATTTGATAGTGTCCGATTACCGACACTACTCCCCACAGCACTACACTCCAAAACAAAAGAGGAATATTTCTTCATTGGAAATCTTTTTCTCTTTCCTGTGTACTTGCAAAGTTGATAGTGTTCGATTAACGACACTACTCCCCACAGCACTACACTCAAAAATCTGAGGAACTTTTTCGCCACATGGCTCTAGTTGAGTAAAAGACTCTTGTTTTAAAAAAAAAACTTGGATAATTGGTGGTAGTTGGTTTCTTGATTACCTATTAGGAGGGTGATCACATCTTAGGTAGTTTAAGTACTTCCTAATTTGTTTCAAATCTGCTAATTGTTCTGGTTCTTCAATTGAATTGCCCTGCTTCTTTAACCTTGTTAACCTTTTTGTGCTACCTTATACGTTTACTCTGAAAATATAGCTTGAATCTTGTCTTCGTGCACTGTCATTATCTCTGAACTTTGGGGGATTCTCTCCAAAAGTTCCTTATCAGTGTACTTCTTATTTGAGCTATACTACAAATTTTCTTTTTGGAAAAAGGTGTTTTTCAAAAATAGAACCAAGTGTCTATTTCAAAATTTTTTTTTGCTACTTTCCTATATAGTTGTTGTGCTTGTGTGATTAACTGTTGCTTATTACCTTTGCCAAAGTAACCTGTGAAAACTTTCTACAAGACTGAGGTAAAAGGCTGAGTGTTACAGCATACAAGGTCGCCAACGCTAAGAGTGATACACTGGTTTGTGTGTAGTTCGTTAGGAGGGGCACTAGGGGGACAAGGGGGTAAGGTTACTTTTACTCACTTTTACTTGTTCTTAGCAAGATCTTTTCTGGTTACCATATCAGGGGGGTAGTTCTAACATTAGTAATGAACAACTCCTAGCTGCTATTGCGAACTTGACCAATCAGTTTAACACTCAGTTCGCTGACCCAGGCTCATCAACCCCCAGAGGAGGAGGAGCCCATTGACACTCCTCAAGGTGGTTCCAGCATGCCCTTTGATGGTCTAAGTCAGTTGAAGACATCTTTGCCTTCTTTCGCCGAAGGTACGGACCCCGAAGTATACTTAGACTGGGAGATCAAGATGGAGCAAATCTTTGACCTTCACTCCGTTCTTGAACACAAGAAGGCTCCTCTCACCATCGTGAACTTCACTGACTATGCTCTTGTTTGGTGGAATCAACAGATGGACATGCGACAAAACACCAGGCACATGCATGCTTGTGCACCCCCTATGACTTGGTTTGATCTCACAACAGAGATGCGCAAGATTTTTGTACATACTTATTATTTTTGTGTATTGTATAAGAAATTACATACTCTTGTGCAAGGGACTTTAACTGTTGATGAATATTTTAGAAAGTTGGAGACGGCCAAAATTAAGGCTAACGTAATAGAGGATGAGGGTGCTAGTATGGCTCGTTTTCTTCGTGGGCTTAATTGTGGGATAGCTTTAGCAGTTGAATTACAGAATGTTGCTTCTTTAACTGATATGTTGCATAAAGCCAGGATCCTGGAGGAGTACCTGCAGACTGTTCCACATGTTCAAACACCTGCCAGCCATCAATGGAAGAAGACTCTGGCATCGCCATCTTTCCGGCAAAGAAGCCATTCTACTCAGAGAAGAAAGCTATTCAGCCTGCTCAATCAATTCTTGCTTCTTCAGCTAAGTCACCTTTTACTCCTTAGCCGTCTATCAGTAATATAACTTGCCATAAATGTTTTGGTCGTTGCCACTACATGCGAGATTGCCCTAATGTTCGCAGGGTTATGTTAGAAAAAGATGGTGAGTATGTTTTCGAAGAAGAAGAAGAGGATAAGGATGCTGTCAATCCTTTTTCTGAATTGACTGATGACAGTAAGTCTGATACTGAAGCAGATGTTCATCGGCCAGAAGATAACACCCAACTGGCGATTGTTACTCGAACTTTGACTACTGCTGTTGTCTAAGATACTGACCAAAGGACCACTATCTTCCATACCCGTGCTAAAGTTAATGGAGTTATTTGTGTTCTGATAGTTGATGGCGGAATTTGGACTAATATGGCCAGTGAATACATGGTCGAGAGGCTGAAATTTCCTACAATCAACCCTCCTTATCCGTACCAGCTTCAATGGCTTGACAGCTCAGATGGTTACAGAGTGACTAAGTAGGTTCGGATCACTTTTGCTATTGGTAAGTTCGAAGGACAGATGACATGTGACATTCTCCCCATGGCGGCATGCCATATTCTACTAGAACGACCTAGGCCCTTCAACATGATGGAGTTGCCAACACTTACTCGATCTATCAACAGGGTAGGATCCATACATTTCTACCACTTTCACCCTAGGAAGCTCGTTCTAAATCTGTTCGGATGAGGGAAAAGCTCTCCCAGTGGGGTTCGGAAAAGCTGCAAGCTAAGGGAAAGGGTAAAGAAATTGTAAAGGGTAGTAAGGCAAACTCTAATAAGCCTTCAAAAGAAGTTAAGACTAGTTTATTTGCGAGTGTAGGAGAAGCCGAGCAAGTGTTAGCTCAGAATGGCTGTGTACTTATTCTTGTTGCTAAAGATAATTGTGCTAACCCTGACGACATCTCGATAGAAGTCCAATTTCTCTTGTAGGAATATGCAGATGTTTTTCCCAAAGAGTTGCCGACTGGTTTGCCCCCTCTTCGCGGCATTAAGTATCAGATTGATTTGTGCCTGGCTCATCTATTCCTAATCGTCTAGCCTATAAAGCAAATCCTGAGGAAACAAAGGAATTGCAGAATCAGGTTTAGAAATTGCTCACCAATGGGCAGGTAAGAGAATCTCTAAGTCCTTATGCAATACCTGTTATACTTGTTCCTAAGAAAGGTGGTACTTGGAGAATGTGTATGGACTGTAGATCTGTTAATAAGATTACCATTAAGTATAGGCATCCTATTTCTAGACTTGATAACATGCTTGAAGAATTGTATGGTTCTACAGTTTACACTAAGATAGATCTCACACAGGGCTATCATTAGATTAGAATGAAAGAAGGAGATGAATGGAAAACTACTTTTAAAACCAAGTTTTGGTTATATGAGTGGTTAGTTATGCCTTTTGGGTTAACAAATGCACCTAGTACTTTCATGCGTTTAATGAATCATGTGCTTAGAAAGTTCATAGGGAAATTTGTTGTAGTCTATTTTGATGATATCTTGATCTATAGTAGAAACATGACTGAGCATGTTGAGCATATTAAATTGGTGTTGATTGAATTACGTACACATAAATTGTATGCCAATGTGAATAAATGTACATTTTGTGTTGGAAGAGGTTGTTTGTCTTGGTTTTGTTGTTTCTAAGGATGGTGTTAAAGTTGATGACACTAAGGTAAAAGCTATTCGAGAATGGCCTACACCAAGTTCAGCCTCACAGGTAAGATCTTTCCATGGTTTGGCTTGATTTTATAGGAACTTCGTGAATGATTTTTCTACTAAGGCCACACCCCTGAATGAGTTGTGCAAGCAAAATGTACTGTTCTTGTGGGGTCAAGCCCAGGAAAATGCCTTTACTGTTCTTAAGCATGAGCTCACTCATACACCTATTTTAGCATTGCCTGATTTTGATAAAATTTTTTAACTTATGTGTGATGCTTCAGGTATTGGTATAGGTGTTGTTTTCATGCAGGAAGGTAAACCTATTGCCTATTTCAGCGAGAAGTTGAAGGGAGCTGCCTTGAATTATCCTACTTATGACAAGGAGCTCTATGCTATGGTAAGGGCACTCGAGACTTGGCAACACTATTTGATGGCTACGGAGTTCATTGTGCATTCTGACCACGAGTCCCTTAAACACTTAAATGGACAAGGTAAGTTGAACAAGCGTCATGCCAAATGGGTTGATTTTATTGAAACTTTTCCTTACATTATCAAGTATAAGAAGAGAAAAGAGAATATGGTGGCTGATGCACTGTCTCGAAGGTATGAAGCTCTTACTCTACTTGAACATTTTTCATGTGGGTTTTCATATCTTAAAGATTTGTATGCTTCTGATCCTGATTTTTCTACTTTATATAAAGCATGTGAACCTGGTGCATTTCAAAAATACTTTAGACATGATGGTTTCTTGTTTAAAGAAAATAAGTTATGCATTCCACGTGGTTTATATAGGGAACAGCTAGTTCATGAAGCACATAATGGGGGGCTAAGGGGTCATTTTGGGGTAACTAAGACACTTGACATGTTAAAGGAACACTTTTATTGTCCTAAGATGCGAAAAGATGTAGAACAAATTTGCATAAATTGTTTAAAGGCTAAGTCTACATCTAAACCTCATGGTCTTTACACGCCTTTGCTTATTCTAACTCTACCTTGGACTGACATCTCTATGGATTTTATTCTAGGTTTGCCGAGGACTTAGAGAGGTAATGACTCACTTTTCATTATGGTGGACAGGTTTTCTAAGATGGCTCATTTTATTCCTTGCAAGAAAACAGATGATGTTAGACATGTTGCAGATTTATTCTTTCAAGGAATAGTTTGCCTTCATAGAGTTCCACACACATTTGTATTTGATGGGGACGTTAATTATTGAGTTATTTTTGGAAAACTCTATGGTCTAGATTAGGAACTAAATTGTTGTTTTCTACTTCTAGTCATCCAGAAACAGATGGTCAAACTGAGGTGACTAACCGAACTGTAGGGAATTTGTTGCGAGCATTGATTAAGTCTAATCTTAAATGTTGACGGTCATGGATTTACTGCCACTGCCCCTGAAGGAACAAACCAATCTGGATGGCAAACTAAAGCAAAAACCGTCAAAAGACTTCATGAGAAAGTTTGACTTCATCTTGAGAAGAGGAATGCTAAGTATGCCACAGATGCAAATCATCGGCATAAGGCTGTGAACTTGGAACCAGGAGATTGGGTTTGGGTTCACATGAGAAAAGAAAGGTTTCCCGCAGCTCGACGGATGAAACTTCATCCAAGAAGCGATGGACCCTTTCAAATTGTGTCTTAGATGGGGGATAATGCTTACAAGCTTAGCTTACGAGGTGAGTATGGTGTTAGTTCTTCCTTTAATGTTGCTGACTTGTCTTCATTTGATTATGATCAGGATGTAGATTCGAGGTCAAATCCTTTTCAACAGGGAAGGGATGATGTGAACGCCCCTAGCTCATTGACAATTCCAGCTCAAGGAGATCCAGAAGATGGTGCAGAAAGTGCAGCTGAGGTTAGAGTGCTTCATCGAGGCCCGCCAATGCTCCATGATCCAAGTCCATATCAGAGAGATCTGTTCGTTGATATAGTTGGGCCAATGACTCGCAAGAGGACTTCAAAGATCAAAGCAGACCTTGCAACCTTTGTTCAAAGGTGTGCTACAGAAGCCCAGCTCATATCTAGCTCCAATGAACTCAATGCGAAAGAAAGAAAGCTTACAAGAGTTACCCTACTCTCCATCAAGGTGGAAATGGTGAATACTAGTCCTTCCCATTAAGGAAATGGTATTTCCAAGCTGTGCAAATGGTGGAAATGAAATTTATAAGCTAAATAAATTGTGGAAATGGTACCTACAAGTCTTTCCAGTAAAGAAATGGAGATTTCATAAAGTTTGAAGAATTTTACAAGTGAAATGTTTTTTGAGCTTCTGAAATGATTCTGAAAGCTTCTAGAAGATTCCAGAAGCTTCATACATCTACATCATCATGCTACATCAATTGGGCTAAATCCATCAAGTCCACTCCATGAACCCACATTCGGCCAAGCCCAAGCCCAAGGAGAAGCAATTCGCAATTAGGGCTAGGGTTAGGAGGAGAATTAAGGTTTTGTGCATGTTACCTAATTCTCTTCATAGTTTCCTCTTTTCTTTTCTCCTTTATTTTTTGGTTTTCCCTTTTCTTTAAAGGTAAAATCTAAATTTTTCCTTCCTTTTTCTTGTGAGAATTTTCTGCATTGCTTACCTTAAAGCAGCCAAAATTCTTCCTTCTTTCCTTTTACTTTTTCAGCAAGTAAGTTCCTTTTTTTTGCTGATTTTTGTGAGTTACTTAGGCCCTGTTTGGCAAGTTTCTCAAAACCATGTTTTGAGAAAAGTTTGAATTTTATAATAATTTTTCATCATTTTCAATACACCTTTTTACATTTTTCAATACACCTTTTTACATTCCCAATACAATTTTAATATTATAAAATCAAAATAAATCTCAAAACCATGTTTTGAAAATCATACCACACAGGGCCTTAATCTCGTGATTAAGGTCCAATTTTGTGTTTTCTTTCCTTATTTTCCTGTGTAAATTTCATGCTCCCAATGACCTATAAATAGGGGTGCTGCACTTCATTATTCAACAGTGATTAATTGAATGAAAGTTTGTACTTTATTATTTACTCTTCTTTATTTTGGCTTAAGTAATTTTTATGCTTGTTAATTGCTAAAGTACAGGAACTATAGGCTAATTAGATAATTGCTCTATCTAATTGTATGCTTTGTTTCACCTCTAGAATTCATCATTTGGTTTGAATTGCGTGTTTAATTTAACTTGTTAAATTAGTAGTCTGCCGAATCCAAGGGTAAGGATTATTAAGTTTTAAGAGCTGCGTCTTGCAATCAGACTTTCCTTGGCAATTTTCCACATTGAGTTCTTGTTTTTACAAGTTGGAATCAAGGGTTCACATTAGTTAGTTCTCGTTCATCTGTACTGGAACAAGATGAAGGAAAACCTCCATCAGCGGCGATAGAACAGCAACAAGAGCGTCAGTTCAGTTCTGCCACATTAACTTATTTGGTTGTTTCTTTTCGTTCTTTTCCATCTAATGGTTTGGAAAACCATATTAATTACATATATAAATCTTTCCTAGGTACTCGAATCATGATCTTTGAGAAAATAAAAAACGGAAGAGCTATAGTCGACTGACGATTTCTTCTGGAATTTCTTCGAATTGGTATATCAGATATGATATTTTTGTTATTTCTCCATATATAGGAATAATTCCAAAAAAACTGCACTTACCTGATTATCTACATATATAAAAGAGGGAGTTTTCAATCCATCACCGGTAAGTGTTTTGTAGAAGGTAAAGAAATTTACACGCGTCATTTGTCAATTCTTCCACCACGTTTTAAGGTCTTACATTTTCTCTTGCCGCTGCTTCTTCCTATCAATTTTGTGCACCTCTCTTTTCTCGTCCCTACTTCAGAGCAACTATTTCTTTTCCGTTTAAGGCAAAATATTTCAACCCGTCTTTCTATCTGTTTTTCCACCAACCGCAAGGGCTATTACTCTGAAAGGAGCTTATTCCGATCAAGGGTAGTTCCTCTTTCCAATCAACTGTGCCTATTGCTTATTGTTTTCTACCGGTAAGTTTCTTCTGCTGTGGGATTTTGAACTATTTTTTGTTTCTTGGTTTACTATCAATAAATCATCTTCTTCTTCGGCCACCTTAACACCTCTGGTACCTTTCATTACTCTATTTTTTTTTCCATCATTTTCTCCTTTTGTTCAGACTACTTTTTATTTCTGGTTGCATGCCAATTGTTTGATTTTGTGTCTCAGTGTTTCTATGTCATTAAACACATACAAGACTGCAAGTCATATAATGCTAGAGTTAATTATTTGTCCCATTTTTTGAATACTTCTCCTTCATAACACAATGTCAACGAATACCAACACATCTATCTCCATTTAGTCTATCACTGTCGTTGGTCTTCGAAACTTTGATCATTGAAGCCATAATTATTTCCCCTTTTGATTGTAAATGCAAACATCAATTGTTGGAAAATGTTAGAAATTCATATTTTAAGATTCAAAATTCAAAACGTCATGTTAGACTGCTTGAATAAAGAAGTGTCTTGTTGGATTTTTTGTCATCTCTGACTACAGAAGTGAAGGTTAAAAGTTTAATCTTTCGAGGGCATCAGAAATTTGTAGAGGAAAACACTTGTGACTTAGAATTTGTATGTTTAATTTGTTTGGGCTCGGGTTATCTGGATGAAAATCCCTACTATCGATTTAATGTGTTATTTTCTGTAGTTTCAATGCAAATTTACTGCAGGTGTGAACAGGAATTTGCACTAGAAATGAAAAATTCTTCAAATTAACATAAATTTGAAGATGGACTCCTGCCTCTACTATTACAACTTTCTCTTAGACAATTCTTATTCAAGTACAAATTTTGGCTCTAGAACTTAAAAATTTTAATTGCAGAACAAGAGTTGGTAACAATGGTGTGCATAAGTGCAGCATTTACAATATAAGTTGGGGCAATGTTTAATTTAGTGGGGGATGAGTGATAGTGAGAGGAATGCTCTATTGTTTCTCTTGGTTTAGTTTATCATGGCTTTATTTGAGGTCCATTTCAAAAGAATTTGTGAGATTTTATTTCAACTTATTCTAATATACTCATGGAATTGACAATCTGCAAATTTATTGTCTTATTACATGTACACTTGACGATACATTACTAGAAACTACATGGTTGTGAAACCTTGCTCTTCTTATTTCTATTCTTTGGTTCGATGACTAGTTCAAATTATCTGTTAAGTTTCACTCTATAATGATGCTGAGTTTCATACACCAACTTCCTTCTGAAGATTATTTCCGAAGTTTTTGCATGTTTTTGATGGAAAACCTTAAATTTTACTGTAAGGCATTTATCGAAAAAGAATCTACGAAGTTTCAAATACAATACAATGTGACACATTATGATGGCTATTCACTTTGTGGTTCTCCAATGTGTAATGTGTGATCTTCTAGCATTTTCCTTATGTATAGGTTAAATGATTTTTACTTCTAAATAACTTCTCAATACTGAAAATCTCCCTTACCAGCTACGAATGCAGTGTGAATATTTTGTTCTATCTATATCCATGATTAGAATGACTATAGTCCCTTGGGTATTGGTGGGGATAAAGTAAGGAAATTTGGACTGCAAGTTGTTGTTGCTGTTGTAAATGTCTAGATAAAAAAGTTTACCTACTTCTTTGGGTGTTAATTATAAAAAATTGAGGGTTGCTTTTTTTCTAAACAGATAAAAGTAGAAATGAAGAGAATTATAGTAATATCTACTTTCAGGAAACAAGTGGTTATAACAACAGATCCTATTACCTTTAACACAGTTTTAGCACTACTCGAGTTCAGTTGTCTTCTTCACTCTATTCTTTGAAATGTCTTAGAGATTCATTTAGAGGTTGAAATTGTTTAACTGAAATAGAGTTTAACATCACCATAGCAATGGCCAAAATTTTTTCTCAACTTACTCATTCCTCTGTCACACTCTCTTACCCAGTTGCTTCCATTTGGGAGTTTTTACCATTCAGAACCACTGCTCAAATTCTCACAAATTTGGGCAAACATCTTGGTGAGATGTTGTACTTTATTTTTGTTATTATGGTCTTATTGTTACCTCTTGGTTGATCATAATCTTTTGCAAAGGAAAAAAAATGCGATCATTGTTTGGCAGTTTGTTTATTTGTTATTGATTACATTGGCATACTTTAGGGTTCAATTAGGGGATTCAAATGCTATAGAAAGAAGGGTACACCTCTTTCCCAATTGAAAAATAGTATAATGGCCTTATGTGTTGAGTTAAAAGTTATTTAGATCTACACTAGTTGTGTGGAAATGAGGGAAAAAAACATTTTTTTGGTGCTATTATCATTCCATCATTATTCATGTTTTATGAATGTATATATCAAGCATAAATTCAAACATTAGTGCTAAATTAGAATGTGAATCATTTGTGAATGAAGATCTAACACTGCGTTTTTTATCCTAACATTCCAGTGAAGATAGTAAGTTTGCATTCCTTACAACAAAGTGAGTGGTTCTAATTTATGAGTTATAAAGCTGAAGTCCGAGGATAGAGAAAATATATAGTTCATCCAACTGCATAATGATTGAAAAATGAAATTCATTTTCCATAACATTTGCAGTATGTGAAGTTTCTTTATTGAAATAATTATAAAAATGTAGTTACACACTAGGTTCACTAGATTTTAAGAGATAATATTCTTAGTTTATAGATACCTAAAGTTGAAGTAAAAAAAAATTCACAAATTTGATTTGAAAGTATATAGTCATAGTTTTACTGAACTGAAAAGAGAAGCCTCATAGGCCAACTAGCTGCGGTGTGTCCGTCCGAGCAGGAAAAAGTTGCAGTCAGTCCTTCTGGCTGCAGTGGTTTTGGCTTTAGGATTGCCAAGTGACAATCATTATCTCAATGGAAAGGCATGATGCTTCTCTATCAATTTTTGACAATAATACTTAAATAGTTTCTCTCTTTTGCAGTAAACATTTTCTCAATTTCTTCTCACCCTCCAAATGAAGTACAAACCTTGGATTTTCAGATGATCAATGCTTCTTATAGAATAACTCTTCTTACATGTTACCACCTTACTCTTTGCCTTAAATTAACATGTGGCTGGAGAAGATTCTTTGGGATACAAAGTATGTACGACACGTAAGTTTAAAGTTGCAAAAGGATTTTGAGTATCATATGCTCATATCAACTTCACAAGTTATAGATACTGACTGCTGTAATGCAGTGAACATTTGCAAATTTGACCCATTGTTTGAAAAAGTTTTCAACCTTTTGGTATTTCATTTTGTCATGAAATCTACGAATTTGTCCCACCTTGTGAATGGAGAAAATTGGGAAATGAAATTACTAACATTGTATTCATAGGATGAGAAAACAATGTTAAAGGAAGCTATCTTATGTGATTCTTTAAGAGCATACTTTGTTATAAGTTGCTAAATTAGATAGACATATGAAGCAGCATTCAATGAATTATCTTTCTACATTACATTCCAAATATTGTGGCCATTTAGATGTGTCAGTTCTAGCAAGTTTGATTCGGGTAAGGTCTGCACAAAGTACAGTACACCAACACTAGTTATAGATATGTTAGGAGTGTATGCATCAAATCTCATAATTTTTGGACAAACCGTTAGGGAGATACAAGATTTGCTATATCCCTGTTTGCTGGAATCCAGTTCAGTGAAACAGCCAACTTTCAAAATTCACCATACATCCAATATTGTGAATTCAGTCCTGATATTTTAACTGTTTCTTTAAAGTATACCAATCTACCATTTTCCAAAATTTCGTGGAAAAGTGGTAAGTGAATTAGGAGATATAAATGTGTGAAGTGGGTTGTTCTGTATGTCAATTTTCTCAGGAAACTTAAAGTTGTGAGTAAAATATTTTGTTTTCTTTTTGTCAAAAAATTCTGAAATCTTAACGGTACTTTCTAGGTTCATTTATTTACCATTCTGTAAATTTTCGTGAAAAGGAAATGTTTATTTTTTAAGTTATGAAATTTTAAAGTTAACTGATCGTCACAGTCATCTTTGCAGAAAAACAGCAAGTTCAGATTTTTATATTCAACTTTTTTTTATCCAAAACTTTTGAAATTTTAACTGTACCAGGTACCTATATTTAACATTCTATAAATTTTCATAAAAAGGAAATTTTTGTTTTTTAAGTTGTGAAATTTTAAAGTTGACTGATTGCCACAGTGCTCTTTGCAGAAAAATAGCAAGTTCAGATTTTTATATCCAACTTGACTTTTATTCCAAAATTCTGAATTTTAACTGTACCTTCTAGGTACCCATATTTACCATTCTAAAAATTTTTGGGGAAGGCGATGTTTAGTTTTTAAGTTATAAAATTTTAAGGTGGACTGATTGCCCCAGCCCTCTTTGTAGAAAAATAGCAAGTTCAGATTTTTATATCCAACTTGTCTTTTATCCAAAAGTTCTAAAACTTGTACAGTAGTTAGTTTGAAATGTCTTTTACCTACTGGTAAAATTTGATATTATTCCGATTTCCTAATTATAAGAAAAGAGATTTTAAAGTGTACATGGCAGACCAGAAAACTCTTAAGCTTTTAATTAAGAATGATTGCCGCAACTCCAAATGGTTTGGAGCCCTTTCCCCAAAACTATTTTGAATATGTTTTGAAATGTTTTAAAGCCACAAACACATCATGTGTTAATGGTTACCCACCTACATGGGTTTGATATTAAAAGAGTTGGCTTTCAATAAATGATTTTGAGAAAAGTCTAGAAGACCCGGAATCTTTTCGAAAACCCTTTCGACAACTGTAGGTCTCAAAAGTGATCTCTTTAGTTCATCTCCATTTTTATAAATTAGTAACCTCCTGAAACAAGATCGATAGTCTTTCGATGTAGAAAGCTATTTAAATTATCCGATATCCTCTTAGGTATCGATCCTTATCTCGATATCTGATGAGGGCATCCCAAGTCCATCGACAAGTCCACAGACAAGTGAGTCCAGAGAAGCTGAGGAGGTTCAGATTCTACACCGAGGCCCAACAATGCTTCAGGACCTAAGTCCATATCAAAGGGATCCACTTGTAGATATCATTGGGCCAATGACAAGAAGCAGAGCAAAGAAGGTTCAAGAGACTCTCAACAACCTTGTACAAGCTTGCCGACAGGATGCTCAATTGATAATTGATGTGGATGGTTGTACACATGCGGATGAAAGTTGCCAAGGACGTGTGATTAAGTAGCGAGCTCGTATAACCTCTAACTTACTCGAAAATTTAGAGAACTAAATTAACTAATCTAAGCTAACTTAATTGAGAATTTCGAACCAAGTGTAAGAAAGAGTTTGAAACATGCGAATTAATTAGGTAGAGCAAGTAACCTAATTAGCTAAGTTTCATGCAATATGTAAACTACAAGCATGCAAATACATAAAGCAATAAAGGGATGGTACTCAAAACTAATAGTTTTATGATCTGACTACTCTGAATATTATTGATGTGCGGCTGCCCTTTTTATAGGTAAAACAGCCGAAAAATATGGACTTGGATCCTGAAGCATTGTTGGACCTCGATGTAGAACTCGAACCTCCTCAGCTTCTCTGGACTCACTTGCTTCTGGACCTGTTGCTGGACTTTGGATGCCCTCATCAATAATAGATGCCAATGCCTTGGAGAACAAAGCCGAAAAAGGTTCAAATTGCAACTCTCCTTACAATTCTTGAAGAAGAGGCGCAATTCCCCATTCCACAATAAAGAGAAGGTTGTTTCTTGAAGTTCTTGAAGACGCCTGAAGGTTCTTGGACTTTAAAGAGACATTTCTTGAAGTTCATGATTTTCTTGAAAATCTTGAATTTCATATTTTGCAGAATCTTGAAAATCTTGATTCTGAAATGATTCTGGGAGATTCCAGAACATTCTGGAAGCTCCCTACACCATTCCATCATGCGCCATCAACAATTGGGCCGACCCAATCCATGGAGTCCATTCCACATCATCAAGTCGGCCAGCCCATCAAGAAGCCCACACGCAAGGCCTAGTCCATTAGGGTTTGCGAAAGTAAGGTCTAGGGTTTGGGGGAAAATAAAGGTTTAGGGTTTGGGGGAAAATAAGGGTTTGTGCATGTTCCCTATTTTGCCCTTAGTTTATTAGTTTCCAAAAAGGATCCCTTCTTGATCTCCCTTTTTGGATAGGATTTATATTTATTTCCTACCTATTTTAAGTGTGAATTTCGCCTATAACCATATCCATATGGAAGACAAATTCAGCAACTTCCAAAACCTAGTTCCTTTAGGTTTTGGGTTTGTAAGAAATCAATCTATTGATTGGTTTCCAATTTTAATTGTTTTCCTAGTCTAAATAGGGTAGAATTTCATCCACCTAATCATATAAAGGTGACTTAATTCGTTCACCATTGTCCTTGTTCATTTAGGACTTGGTTTGTAAGCAAAATTCGATTCTGATTGGTTTCCACTTTCGCTGCTTTCAGTTATTCTTTTCCTATTGTAATTTGGATACCCCTATACCTATAAATAGGGCCATCCACGAAATTAATAAATAAGTATTTAGATCTTAAAACTATTAGTTTGAGTACTATCTTTTTATTGCTTTATGTATTTTACATGCTGGTAATTTATATATTGCATGAAACCTAGCTTAATTAGGTTATTTGCTCTACCTAATTAAAATCACATGTTTCAACTCTTTTCTTACTTGGTTCGAATTCTTTAATTAAATTAGCTTAGGTTAGTTTATTTTTGATATCTGGATTTCGGGTAAGTAAAGAGTCTATACGAGCTACGCCACTTAATCAGACTTTCCTTGGCAATTCATCCGCATGTGTACCTTGGTCCACATCAATTGGTATCAGAGCTTGGGCTAGTTTCGTGGTTGGAGGAGGTTGAGGTAACACAACCAAATCTTTATCAGGTGTTTTCTTTTCCTACTTCTTGCTTTCGTTTTAAAATTGTGGGAAAATTTTTTACATCTGTTGGAGAGAAATTTTTTTCTTCCACTTCTTTAAAACTCGCATATCCCTTGCTGAAATTTCAAAATTAAAATTCGAACTTTAGAAATACAATTGGCTTCGGATTTTTGGCTATGCTAAGGTTTCGGGTTTTGGTTGAATCTTTTAGTCGCCTTTGCTTTGCGACACTAGGGTTTGAGAGACACTTTAGTGCTGCTGTTTTTGCGTCTAAATTGCTGGGTTTTTGCGACTATTTTTATACTCCTTTTATGCCGATTTTGTTTAAAGTTGGTGAGTTTTGCGGCTGATGTTAAGCAGCTCACCTTATCTGCACATTGTGATTTGAATGCACTAGTTTTGGATACCTTGTTTTGAATTCTTGAAAATATATTGAATTCTTCATTTTGTGTCCTTGTGCTGCTAAAATTATCTCTGGGAATTGGTTAGTGAGTCAAACTTGAACTTTACTGACCCTAGGGCTTTTTCTTCAAATCGCAAATTGTGGTTTTTTTTGTGGCACCTATTGAGTAAGGATTGTTTTCTCCACGGTTTAAAGTGTACTTGCAAAGTTGATAGTGTTCGTTTTCGCCACTACTCCCCATAGCACTACACTTTACGACCAAAGAGGATGCTTTTCTTCATTGGGAATCTTTTTTTTTTAGTGTGCTTGCAAAGTTGATAGTGTTCGATTATCACCACTACTCCCCACAGCACAACACTAGAATTTTGAGGAATTTTTCCGCCACTGGGGGGTTTTTAAAATTCGTAATTGGGTTATCTGCATATTGAAAGAATTGATAATTTGCTGGGATTGGTTTCTTTGATTACTTATCGGGTTGGTAATCTCTTCTTTTGTTAGTTTTAGGACTTTCTTAAAGTTGTTCAACTCTGCTTATTTCTTGATTCTATTCAATTCTTGAATTGGCCTGCTTTCAACTGCTAGTTGTATCTTTTCAAGCTACCTGAACGTTTACTCTTGAATTATAGTTTGGATTTTGTCATCGTACACACCCATCTTTTCTGAAATTTTAGGGCTTCACCCCGAAATTTCCTTGTTGTGTACCTCTTATCTGAACTATATTACAAATATCGTTTGCGAAAAGATTTTTCAACTCCAAAATAGAACCAAGTATCTATTTTTTTAAAATTTGTGCTTTTTCCTTAAGTATCATTGCCGTGTGTGAATTGCTGTTTGCCTTATACATTTGTCAATACAGGAAGGTAGAGTGGAAAAAGGCTTGAGTGCACATACTATAAGGGCACCACCCTAGAGTGAAACACTGGGTTGTGTGTAGCTGTTCGGTGGGATACACTTGGGGGACATGGGGGTAAGGTTACTACTCATTTTTCCTTGTTCTTAGTAGACAGATTTTTGCCTATGACCAATGTCAGGAGGTGCTTCTGCCCCTTTGGGAAGTGAGCAAATACTTGCTGCGATAGTGCAACTCTCTGTGCGATTTGCTACCCTCATGGAAGAGGTTGCTAACTTGAGGGCCGAACGAGAACAACGGCGTACGGAGTCAGAGTAGGACACCCCTGCCAACGACAACAATGCCGCTGCCAAGCCTTTCGAGGGTCTCAGTCAATGCAAAACGTCTGTTCCACCCTTCGGTGGCAGTACAAATCCGGAGGATTACCTTGACTGGGAGATGAAGATGGAGCGCATTTTCGACCTTCATGCGATCCCAGAACACAAGAAGGTCCCACTCGCGGTGGTACATTTCACGGACTATGCCCTGGTCTGGTGGAATCAAGAGATGGACCAACGAAGGAATACGCATCCAATGCGGGCCCGTGATCCACCTCTAACTTGGTATGATTTGACGACTTCCATGCGTAGAACTTTTGTTCCTGATTATTATTTTAGAGAATTGTATAGGAAATTACATACTCTTGTACAAGGACATTTATCTGTAGACGCATATTATAGAAAGTTAGAGATGGCCAAAATTAGTGCAAATGTACAGGAAGACGAGGCTGTTTCGATGGCTCGTTTTCTTAATGGCCTAAACAGGGGTATAGCTTTAGCCGTTGAACTTCAGAATGCAACAACTTTGATGGACATGTTGCACAAAGCTCGGGCATGGAGGAATTCCTGAAGACAGTTCCACCCGTCCGGATGCCTACCAGCGCCCCGCCGGCTTGGAGAAAGAATCCGATTTACTCACCACCCGCTAAGAAGCCATTTACATTAGAACGGAAGGCTATAGTCCCCACCACCACCCCGTCTTCATCCCAATCCAGAACGCCATCAACACCTCGGCAATCCATTAGCAATGTCACTTGCCACAAATGCTCAGGCCATGGCAACTACATGCACGATTGTCCTAACATTCGGAAGGTCTTATTGGGGCAAGATGGTGAGTACATTTCTAAAGAGGATGAAGAGGATCAAACCGTTAACCCCTTGTCGGAGTTAACTGACAGCACTACGTCTGCACCGGTTGAGCAATTTGAGTTCATCGAAGAGGATCCTAATTAGAACTTGGTTACTCGCACCTTGACTACAGCTGCTGTCCAAGATACGTCTCAACGGACAAACATCTTCCACGCCCGGACTAAGGTCAATGGGAAGTTGTGTGTTCTGATCATTAATGGAGGGAGTTGCACAAATATGGCCAGTGAATATATGGTCGAAAAGCTGAAGCTCCCCATACTCAATCATCCACGTCCTTATCGGCTCCAATGGCTCGACAGCTCAGATGGCTACAAAGTCACCAAGCAGGTAAGCGTACCATATGCTATCGGGAAGTTTGAATCCACTGTTTTATGTGATGTTCTGCCAATGGAGGCTTGTCACATTCTGCTCGGACGCCCATGGCTCTACGACTTGAAGGCAACGCATGATGGGGTCACCAACACTTACTCGGTCTGCCAAGAGGGCAAGATCCACACGTTCCTACCTATGCCACCTAATGAAGTGCGTTCAGAAGCAATCCGAATGAAGGGGAAAGGGAAAGGACTTGTAATGGGTAGTAAGGCAAACTCTGATAAGCCTAATCAGAAAGAAGTTAGAAGTAGCTTTTTCGCTACAGTGGGGGAAATAGAACAGGTGTTAGGTAACAAAGGTTGTGTACTAATTTTAGTATGTAAAGATACTTGTGCTAAACCTGACGATATCCCTATAGAAGTTGATTGTTTGTTGCAGGAATACAACGATGTCTTTCCAGGAGAGCTGCCGTAGGGATTGTCGCCTCTGCGTGGGATTGAACATCAAATCGACTTCATACCTGGTGCATCTATTCCAAATCGACTTGCCTACAAAGCAAATCCAGAGGAAACAAAGGAATTGCAGAAGCAGATCGACAAGCTTTTGGCTAACGGTCAGGTAAGGGAATCACTTAGTCCTTGTGCTGTACCTATAATTCTTGTCCCTAAGAAAGATGGTACATAGAGAATGTGTGTTGATTGTAGAGCTGTTAATAAGATAACAATCAAGTATAGGCATCCTATCCCTAGGCTTGATGACATTTTAGAGGATTTGTATGGCTCAACGATTTACACTAAAATAGATCTTACACAGGGCTATTATCAAATTCACATGAGGGAGGGGGATGAATGGAAAACTGCTTTTAAAACTAAGTTTGGTTTGTATGAGTGGTTAGTAATGCCCTTCGGCCTAACAAATGCACCTAGTATTTTTATGCGATTAATGAATCATGTGCTTAAAAAGTTCATAGGGAAGTTTGTTGTGGTTTATTTTGACGATATCTGGATCTATTCTAGAGACATGAAATTGCATGTAGAACATATTCGCTTGGTATTAATTGAATTATGTGCTAATAAATTGTATGCCAATGTGATGAAATGTATTTTCTGTGTTGAGGAAGTTGTGTTTCTCGGTTTTGTGGTCTCTAAAGCTGGTGTCAAAGTTGATGACGCCAAGGTGAAAGCCATTAGGGAGTGGCCTACACCAACCTCGGCCGCACAAGTAAGGTCCTTTCACGGTTTGGCTGGATTTTACCGACGGTTTGTGAAGGACTTTTCCACCAAAGCAGCACCTCTGAACGATTTGTGCAAGAAGAATGTTCCATTCGTGTGGGGGCAAGCGCAGGAAAATGCCTTTACAGTTCTTAAGCATGATCTCACTCATGCACCTGTTTTAGCATTACCTGATTTTGATAAAGTCTTTGAATTAATGTATGATGCATCAGGTATAGGAATTGGCGCAGTTTTAATGCAGGAAGGCAAGCCAATCGCCTATTTCAGTGAGAAGTTGAAGGGAGCTGCCTTAAATTATCCAACATACGATAAGGAGCTCTATGCAGTGGTTCGTGCTTTCGAGACTTGGTCACATTATTTAATGCCCAAGGAATTTGTTGTTCACAGTGATCACGAGTCCCTTAAACACTTAAAGGGACAGAGTAAGTTAAATAGACGTCATGCTAAATGGGTTAATTTTATTGAAACTTTTCCTTACATTATTAAATATAAGAAAGGGAAAGATAATTTGGTTACTGGCGCTCTATCTCGCAGGTATGAAATTCTGGCTTTCTTTGCTAGGATTTGCATATCTAAAGGATTTGTATGCTTCTGATATTGATTTTGCTACTTTATATAAAGCATGTGAATTTGGTGCATTCCATAAGTACTATAAACATGATGGTTTCTTGTTTAAGGAACATAGGTTATGCATCCCTCGTAGTTCTACTAGGGAATTACTGGTTCGTGAAGCTCACAATAGGGGACTTATGGGTCATTTTTGTGTACTGATGTGGACCAAGGTACACATCAATTGGTATCAGAGCTTGGGCTGGTTTCGTGGTTGGAGGAGGTTGAGGTAACACAACCAAATCTTTATCAGGTGTTTTCTTTTCCTACTTCATGCTTTCGTTTTAAAATTGTGGGAAAATTTTGCATCTGTGGGAGGGAAATTTTTTTTCTTCCACTTCTTTAAAAATCACATATCCCTTGCTGAAATTTCAAAATTAAATTCGGACTTCAAAAATAAAATTGGGTTCGGATTTTTGGCTTTGCTAGGGTTTCGGGTTTTGGTTGAATCTTTTAGTCACTTTTGCTTTGCGACACTAGGGTTTGAGAGACACTTTAGTGCTGCTGTTTTTGCGTCTAAATTGCTGGGTTTTTGCGACTGTCTTTCTACTCCTCTTGTGCTGATTTTGTTTAAAGTTGGTGAGTTTTGCGGCTGATGTTAAGTAGCTCACCTTATCTGCACATCGTGATTTGCATTCACTAGTTTCGGATACCTTGTTTTGAATTCTTGAAAATATATTAAATTCTTGATTTTGTGTCCTTGTGCTGCTGAAATTATCTCTGGGAATTGGTTAGTGAGTCAAACTTGAACTTTGCTGACCCTAGGGCTTTTTTTTAAAATCGCAAATTGGTGTTTTTTTTTGTGGCACCTATTAAGTAAGGATTGTTTTCTCCATGGTTTAAAGTGTACTTGTAAAGTTGATAGTGTTCGTTTTCGCCACTACTCCCCACAGCACTACACTTTATGACCAAAGAGGATGCTTTTCTTCATTGGGAATCTTCTTCTTTTTTTAGTGTGCTTGCAAAGTTGATAGTGTTCGATTGTCGCCACTACTCCCCACAGCACCACACTGGAATTTTGAGGAATTTTTCCACCACTGGGGGGTTTTTAAAATTTGTAATTGGGTTATCTGCATATTGAAAGAATTGATAATTTGCTGGGATTGGTTTCTTTGATTACCTATCGGGTTGGTGATCTCTTCTTTTGTAAGTTTTAGGACTTTCTTAAAGTTGTTCAACTCTGCTTATTTCTTGATTCTATTCAATTCTTGAATTGCCCTGCTTTCAACTCCTAGTTGTATCTTTTTAAACTACCTGAACGTTTACTCTTGAATTATAGTTTGGATTTTGTCATCGTGCACACCCATCTTTTCTTAAATTTGAGGGCTTCATCCCAAAATTTCCTTGTTGTGTACCTTTTATCTGAACTATATTACAAAATATCGTTTGCGAAAAGATTTTTCAACTCCAAAATAGAACCAAGTATCTATTTTTTGAAAATTTGTGCTTTTTCCTTAAGTATCATTGTTGTGTGTGAATTGCTGTTTGCCTTATACATTTGTCAATACAGGGAGGTAGAGTGAAAAAAGGCTTGAGTGAACATACTATAAGGGCACCACCCTAGAGTGAAACACTGGTTTGTGTGTAGCTGTTAGGTGGGATACACTTGGGGGACAAGGGGGTAAGGTTACTACTCATTTTTTCTTGTTCTTAGCAGACAGATTTTCGCCTATAACCGATGTCAAGAGGTGCTTCTGTCCCTTTGGCTGGGAAGTGAGCAAATACTGGCTGCGATAGCGCAACTCTCTACGCGATTTGCTACCCTCATGGAGGAGGTTGCTAACTTGCGGGCCGACCGAGAACAAAGGCGTACGGAGTCAGAGGAGGACACTCCTGCCAATGACAACAATGCCATTGCCAAGCCTTTCAAGGGTCTCAGTCAATGCAAAACGACTGTTCCACCCTTCGCCGGCGGTACGAATCCGGAGGATTACCTAGATTGGGAGATGATCATGCAATCCCAGAACACAAGAAGGTCCCACTCGCGGTGGTACATTTCACGGACTATGCCCTGGTCTGGTGGAATCATGAGATGGACCAACGAAGGAATACGCGTCCAAGGCGGGCCCGTACTCCGCCTTTAACTTGGTATGATTTGACTACTTCCATGCATAGAACTTTTGTTCCTGATTATTATTTTAGAGAATTATATAGGAAATTACATACTCTTGTACAAGGACCTTTATCTGTAGACGCATATTATAGAAAGTTAGAGATGACCAAAATTAGGGCAAATGTACAGGAAGACGAGGCTGCTTCGATGGCTCGTTTTCTTAGTGGCCTAAATAGGGGTATAGCTTTAGCCGTTGAACTTCAGAATGCAACAACTTTGATGGACATGTTGCACAAAGCTCGGGTCATGGAGGAATACCTGAAGACAGTTCCACCCGTCCGGACGCCTACCAGCGCCCCGCCGGCTTTGCCTACAACTGCACCAAGCACTCCTCAACAGGGTTTTGTCTATTAAAAGTTGCCTACAGCTTCACTCCTTTGACGATTATGGATCTAATCCCTTTGCCGCTTAAGGAACAGGTTAATCTAGACGGTGCCTAGAAGGCTGAAACCGTCAAACACCTGCATGCCAAGGTTCGGGCCAACCTTGAGAAAAATTACACCAAAGCCGCCGCCCATGCAAACCAACAGTGCAAGGCTGTCAACTTTGAACCAGGAGACTGGGTTTGGGTTCACATGAGGAAGGAACGATTCCCTGCTGCGAGGAGGACGAAACTCCATCCCCGGGGCGATGGGCCTTTTCAAATCGTGTCCAAGATGGGGCCTAATGCTTACAAGCTTGATTTGCCAGGTGAGTATGATGTTAGTACTTCATTTAATGTTGCTGACTTGTCTCCGTTTACTTATGAACAGGATGAAGATTTGAGGTCAAATCCTTTTCAACCGGGAGGGGATGATGGGGGCATCCCAAGTCCATTGACAAGTCCACAGACAAGTGAGTCCAGAGAAGCTGAGGAGGTTCGGGTTCTACACCGAGGCCCAATAATGCTTCAGGATCCAAGTCCATATCAAAGGGATCCACTTGTAGATATCATTGGGCCAATGACAAGAAGCAGAGCAAAGAAGGTCCAGGAGACTCTCAACAACCTTGTACAAGCTTGCCGATAGGATGCTCAATCGATAGTAGAGGCCAACGCTTTGGAGAACAAAGCTGGAAAGGTTCAAATTGCAACTCTCCTTACAATTCTTGAAGAAGAGGCGCAATTCCCCATTCCACAATGAAGAGAAGGCTGTTTCTTGAAGTTCTTGAAGACGCCGGAAGGTTCTTGGACTTTAAAGAGACATTTCTTAAAGTTCTTGATTTTCTTGAAAATCTTGAATTTCATATTTTGCATAATCTTGAAGAATCTTGAAAATCTTGATTCTGAAATGATTCTGGGAGATTCCAGAAGATTCTGGAAGCTCCCTACACCATTCCATCATGCGCCATCAACAATTGGGCCGACCCAATCCATGGAGTCCATTCCACATTATCAAGTCGGCCAGCCCATCAAGAAGCCCACACGCAAGGCCTAGTCCATTAGGGTTTGCGAAAGTAAGGTTTAGGGTTGGGGGGAAAATAAAGGTTTGTGCATGTTCCCTATTTTGCCCTTAGTTTATTAGTTTCCAAAAAGGATCCCTTATTGATCTCCCTTTTTGGATAGGATTTATATTTATTTCCTACCTATTTTAAGTGTGAATTTCGTCCATAACCATATCCATATGGAAGACAAATTCCGTAACTTCCAAAACCTAGTTCCTTAGGTTTTGGGTTTGTAAGAAATCAATCTCTTGATTGGTTTCCAATTTTAATTGTTTTCCTAGTCTAAATAGGGTAGAATTTCGTCCACCTAATCATATAAAGGTGACTTAACTCGTTCACCATTGTCCTTGTTCATTTAGGACTTGGTTTGTAAGGAAAATTCGATTCTGATTGGTTTCCACTTTCGCTGCTTTCAGTTATTCTTTTCCTATTGTAATTTGGATACCCCTATACCTATAAATAGGGCCATCCACGAAATTAATAAACAAGTATTCAGATCTTAAAACTATTAGTTTGAGTACTCTCCCTCTATTGCTTCATGTATTTTGCATGCTGGTAATTTATATATTGCATGAAACTTAGCTTAATTAGGTTTTTTGCTCTACCTAGTTAAAATCGCATGGTTCAACTCTTTTCTTACTTGGTTCAAATTCTTTGAGTAAATTAGCTTAGGTTAGTTTATTTTTGTTATCTGGATTTCGGGTAAGTAAAGAGTCTATACGAGCTACGCCACTTAATCAGACTTTCCTTGGCAATTCATCCGCATGTGTACCTTGGTCCACATCAATATCGCTTTCGATAACCTCTCGACGTCAAACCTTCCTGAAACTCGAAGCATGTTTTATAAACTTGCACTCGCACGATTATGCTTATCTAGGGATATACCTTAATTAGACTAGTACATAACTCGTAGGTTAATTATTTCGGAACCTTGTCGTGCTTGACCAAGATTGATTAGGATTGGCTCGCTTGCACTAGTGGGACTCTAACCTCGCTTACAGAAGGTGAGGGATTTACTCGATACATTCATAAAAGTTTGATTGAACTATATTTAGTATGCGTGTAATTATACCATTGATTGCCGGACTAAAGTAAGAGGTTGCCCACACCTCAATCGCATGTAACTGGAATTAAATTGCTTGAATTGTTACACATGATAACACTTCAAACTTGCTTGTTTTCCAAACTTGATGCTAACTATGTATACTTATCTGTTACATGCCTGCTTGACATGGTAATGCTTTGTATGATTACTATGTACCATGCCTGACTTGACATGATAACTTGTTTACATGAAACTATGTATGCTTATAATAATATGAAAGCATGACGTACCAGACCAGAATGGAGGAGACACTTCTCAGGGTAAGTTGCATGTCATCTAGGATTTCACAATGCCTATTGTTAGACCCGGTTGGTCTTAATCCTTATTTTGATTGATGAGTTAACAAATATGAGAATTAATTTAATGGTTTTCTTCTAAGTGAAAAATGTAGAGAAATGAAAAACGAAGAAAATGCAAGCAAATGAAGAAAGAAGAAAAATACGCCCTGAGAACGTCCCAAGGTGGAACCCACGGTGTTTTAAGTGAGAAAATGAATAGAAGAGTTCACGAGTGAACCAACGCAAAAAACGGCGAAGAAAACGGAGCTAAAACGAAGAAACGGGAAGCAAATCAAAAAGATGTCAAATCTGGCCGACAAGGGCTGACAGCCACGTGCGCACGCCCAGACACAGCGCACATGCACTGACAGCCGCGCGCAGAGGCACGCCCACGCCGCGCGCAGACGCCCATGCCGCGCACAGGCAGCGCACAGCCAGTCGCGTGCGCATGCCTGCGACAGGCGCAGGCCTCGCGCAGCGCGAGACCAGAAGCCCATGCCTGCGACAGGCCTGCGACTGTCGCGGCTGTCGCAGAGCCTGTCGCGGGAGCTTCGGGTTTGCAAATTCTTGTCCGTTTTTCAATCATTTCAGGAGCTCTCTTTTTCCTATAAATACCCCCAAGCTGCAAAATGAAGACTAATGCTCTCCCCAACATCTCCTACACTTTAACAACACTTTCAAGCTTCATTTCAATTATCTATATGTCAAATTAGCTTGTTAAGGTAGGATTGTCAAGAGGCACTTGTGCCCTGTTTTTGTGACGAATTGTAAACTCCATTTGTGGAGTATTTCATCCTTGTAAACACATCTAGAAAAGTCCTAACTCAAGAGTTTGAGTGTAGGCAATTTGTATTTAAGAAAAGTCCAACTCTTGAGTAAAGAGTTAGGCAAGAAGAAAGGGGGAGCAAGTAGAAAGGAGAGACCCAACTCAAGGGGTTGAGTTAGGGCAATTGTAAAGTCCTAGTTTAGAGTTAAATTAGGCAAAGGGGAGAAAGTCTTGATCAAGAGGTTGATTGAGCAAAAGTCCTAGTAGCTAGGCAATGAAGTCTTGAGTAAGACCCTAAGTCCTTGAGGAAGGAGCGGGGGCAAAAGATTCATTGTTAGCCATTAGGCAAAGGAGTCTTAGTCTAGAGTTAGATTAAGCAAAAAATCCTAAATTCTAGAGGTAGAATTTTGGCATTTGTAAAGGTTTGAATTACACCTTTAAGTGATTCATTTGAGAGGGTTAGAAAATCCCAAGTTGTAGAACTTGGGTAGTGGACTAAGATTCAAGGGGAATCCAAACCACTCTAAATCGGTTGTGTTTTGTCTTCCTTTACTTTGCTTTTATGATTTGCAAAACACTAATCACACACCTCACTTAATTTGTAAACTTTGTTTTTACACTTGCTTTGAAAATGGTTTTTCAAAGTTGTTCTTCATTGTAGAAGAAATATTTTTAAAAGTGTCAAGAACCTAATTCACCCCCTCCCCCTCTTAGGTTCATCTTAGGTTGCTTATTGATAATTGGGTTTTCACCTATAGATAAGTATGAAGAATGCTAGGGTTGCAATAATCACCTTAGCGTGAAATAGGTCGGAGACCTACTAGATAAGGTTCGGGCTCTGAGTCATCTTGCTTGATTTGACATGTACCCGCTAGCCCCCTAAGAAGGGCCTACTGGTGAAGACTAGAGTCGCAGACAGTTGACACTCCTTCGTTATAAGAGGAACACTTATGGCCTGAGATGAAAAAGGGCCAGGACCCAAAACCCCTGTCGTTGAGCATACCTCCGTTGTACGGCTACCGTAGAGCGATGTACTTTGCAAACCATCAACTACTTGAACAACTCAAACACTTGAATAGATTCTAACCTAGCTTTAGTAGAGAAGGCTTGTTTGTGAAATTTGCTTGCTAGGATTCTTGTGGTTCAAATATGTGTATATGAAAGTTGTATCTATGCTACCATGTTATTTCAGTATCTGCTATAGGAAATAAGGATGCATGACTTGCTTTCCTTGATTATTATGCTCTGCTAAAGGAAATAGAGATGCATGACTCGCTTGACTTACTTGCCTTGATTATTACGCTCTGCTATAAGAACTAGAGATGCATGACTTGCTTGACATGCCTGAACTGCTAGATATGCTTCCGCAATAATAATAAGAAGTCTGCGTGGACGATTTGCATTTAACTTGATTATATTTTGTTGTTATTCTCTGGTTATACTTCTTGCCTTGTCTTTACACCTGTTATTTGTAATAATCTATATGGCTTTGACGAGAAAGATATTTTGGAAACCTGGCTCAAACTTGACGCTTGACTTTAAAATAGCTATTTGGAGTTGGAAACCAAAAAAGTGTTATTTTGGTAGCTATCGATTGAGTAAATGATTTTGACTTGAGCTCGCTAGAGTCGTTTTAAAAGTATACCCGATTTGGCTACTGTGTATATTTTATTGAAATGTAATCTCTTCAACAAAGCTTCTGGAAAGATGATTTTGTTTAGCCGTGCCTTTTTGAAAATGGATTTTGAACTCGGCTCCATACAGGTTTGGTTACATATGTACCTACAAAAGAAAATTGTTATGGACTCATTTTTTAGAAGCAACAGTGGGTAATTTTCTAAAATGGATAACTCGAGGTCTCTCATTAAGCTTAGTGAAGCTCACCCCTTTCATATTATATCTTTTTCAGGTGATTGAGTACGAACGATTACTTGGCTCGACGCGATTAGTAGTGAGGCCGATAGAAGAGATTCAAATATCTAAACTTGTATTAGACCTCAATTAGAGTGATGTGATGAGAATATTTGTTTTGTACTTCCGCACCTTGATTTTGTTATTTAATAATAATTATTAGAGAATTATTAATTACAATCATGTATCGACTTGTTGGGCGAGATCCCTGAATGACGGTCCCCGAACCGTCCCGCTCCTCCTCGTCGGGAGCGTTTATCTAAGGCAGGGGGTCGGGTAGAGGCGTCACAGCTTGTGTGTTTATTATGTATTGATAACTCTGCAAGTTTCTGAACTTAGAAGAGTCTAGGTTACTTGCTCTACCTAGATTTCTGTTCGTTCACCTCTTAATTCTTCTATCTAGTTACGAATAAAAGAGCTAGCCTTACCTAGGCTAAGTAGGGAATTTCAGGTATCAAAGAGAGTGAGTCTGTGATTCCTTGGCAGTCAACTTCCGTAACGTGGGGAGTTTCACAACAACTCACTTTAAAAAAACCTGTCCTACTTGTAAGCTAAAGGTAACACAAGTGTAATTCACAATTTTTCACTGTAATTGTAAAATGTCACCATAATTCACAATTTTTCAGGCAAACAATATGGTATATCAATTACAACATCCTCATGTCAAAAAAGTCATAATTGCTAAATTGGAACACAAGAATTCACTTCGTTAACAATTCGTCATTTATAGAAAACCATTCGAGCTTTTAACACCAACAACCTACAGTTGCGTTTCCCAAACGGAGGATATTCACAATTTTAGAAATTGTTATTTCTTAGTCATGCCCATAACTGAATCAATGGAATCAAAAGGAGAAATATTTAAAGGTATACCTCGTTGAAGGATACCCCATACTTAGTTTACCTTGATCCTTAGATGCTAGAAAGTCCCCTGATTAGAAATCATGGAACCATACACACTGTGCTAGGCGTCCCTTGTAACTTAACTCAAGACTTTGGAGTTCCTGCAAAATACAACAACACAATGCTGCATGAAGAACTCTGGCCGATGGGTTAGTAGATGGAAGAAGTCTTCACACATTAGAAAGTAGCTGTGACAATGAAACATTGATCACCCAAGTTTAATCTTTTCTTTTGTGCTTACCACTGAAAAAATATCCATGCTTATTTTGAACCTTTTACCTTTGGTCTTTTATGAATTTAAGACTAAGTTGTTAAAGTACAAAAATTAGCAAATTGCATGAAGAATAAAAATAAACTTCACACGCATATCATACCTCTATTTACGTCCCCTTACTAAGAGAAGAAATTGCTTGGGACAGTGAATGGTCAAAGGACATCCATCGGGGCTTGTTGATGTGGACCAAGGTACACATGCAGATGAATTGCCAAGGAAAGTCTGATTAGGCGGCGTAACTCGTATAAACTCTAAACTTACCCGAAAATGCAGTTAACAAAAATAAACTAACCTAAGCTAATTTACTCAAGGGATTCAAACCAAGTAAGAAGAGAGGTGAAACATGCGAATTTAAGTAGGTAGAGCAAATAACCTAATTAAGCTAAGTTTCATGTAATAAATAAATCACAAGCATGTAAAATACATAAAGCAATAAAGGAAGAGTACTGAAACTAATAGTTTTAAGATCTGAATACTTCATATTAATTTCGTGGATGGCCCTATTTATAGGTATAGGGGTATCCAAATTACAATAGGAAAAGAATAACTGAAAGTAGCGAAAGTGGAAACCAATCAGAATTGGATTTTCCTTACAAACCAAGTCCTAAATGAACAAGGACAATGGGGAATGAATTAAGTCACCTTTATATGAATAGGTGGACGAAATTCTATCCTATTTAGACTAGGAAAACAATTAAAATTGGAAACCAATCAAGAGATTGATTTCTTACAAACCCAAAACCTAAAGGAACTAGGTTTTGGTAGTTGCTAAATTTGTCTGCCATATGGATATGGTTATGGACGAAATTCACACTTAAAATAGGTAGGAAATAAATATAAATCCTATCCAAAAAGGGAGATCAAGAAGGGATCCCTTTTTGAAAAATAACAAGTTAATCTAGTTGTAACAAACTTGTAACAACCTAACTAACTTGTAAGAAACTAAGGGTAGGATTAGGAAACATGCACAAATCCTTATCCTCCACCAAACCCTAAACCTTATACAAAAACCCTTGGTCAAGTGGACTTTCGGTTGGGCTTATTGATGGGCTTGGCCGACTTGATGATGTGGAATGGACTCCATGGATTGGGTCAGCCCAATTGTAATGGCGCATGGTGGTTTTGATGTAGGGAGCTTCTGGAACCTTTTGGAAATCTCCCAGAATCATTTTGGAATCAAGAATTTCAAGATTTTCAAGATTCTTCAAGATTCTGCAAAATACGAAATTCAAAATATTCAAGAAAATCAAGAACTTCAAGAAACGTCTCTTTGAAGTCAAAGAACCTTCCGGATTCTTCAAGAACTTTAGGAAACAACCCTTTTCTTTATTGTGGAGAGTTTGCAGATGCATTTTCTTCAAGGATACTTTTGAATAGAATGACTCTTTAACTCTTCCTGGCATTCTTTTCAAGGGCTTTGCCTGCAGGTTGGCTTCGTGGATTTTGACTCATAATGTGTGTTGTTTTAGCCTTGGATGTCCTCATCACTTGTGGTGTGGATTGGCACGACATCCTTTTGAAGAAATTTTCTACTCTGTTTGTCAACAGAAAAAAGACACCACATGAGAATTTTCCCAGTTTGTCGCTGCTTACCGTAGTTGAAATTTCACTGAGTAGAAATGGCTACATTAGCCTGCATGCCCTGAGAGGACATCTTTAATGCACTTGTAGGAGAATTACCTGCACAAGATAAGTTTGAAATCCTAGGTGATAATAACCCCCCCCCCCCCCCCAGTGTGTCCCCCAAGTGAAATCTAATTGTCTTTTACTTATAAGAAATCACTCTATCTTTTACCACTTAATTCCTTCACAATTATAAGTTTATAATTTGAACAAGGTACAAACAAGCAGATTCACTTAAACAAGCAGAAAACGTAGGCAAAGAAGCAAAATAATTCTCTCAAAATAGGGGCTGAACCTATTTCTATTTTAAAGCTTTTCGAGAAAAGAAATTTCCAGTAATTAATTCATATAAGAACTGTACAATGAGGAGATTTAGGGATAGGCCTTCAATCTCAACAAATTAATGTAATGTACAAGAAGACAAAATCTAAATCAATTTTTAAGGTCTAATGTCCAAGTTGTTTGAAAAGATTCAAGCTAGGCAATTTGTAGGGCAATTCAGATGAATAGAAGCAAAGAACAAGTAGTAGAGTTGAAAAAAATCCGGAATAACTACATGAGAAGTGATCACTTACCCAATAGGCAATCAAAGAAATCAATCCGTACCACAAGCAATTAACTTCTCACTTAAACCAACAAATTGGAGTCGAGTTTTGGCCGAAATCAGTGCCAACTTAAACCCAGAGATCGCAATTGTTCCCCGAAGGGTAGAATCATAATTTTGCACGGGTGTCGGGTTCTGAAAATTGAAACTTTTGCAGCTTTGACAGAAAAATTTGAATCTTTAATGAAAAGATAAGAAGATTTCCAATTAGAACAATTACGTAGGTTTAAAGTCGTTTTACTGTGGGCAATAGGGGTTCGAAATTAATCGTAGCCCTACTGACGTTACAAAGCCGACTAAATTCCAGAGTAAAGTTCTGTCTTTGAAAAGTCACTTAAACGAAGATTGGCTGCTGGGAACAAATCAAGGTTTTTAGTGATGATTCAATGGTTATCAAGGTAAACTTTTGTTACCCTGATAACCATTGAAAATCCAACCCTAGGCTTTTAGTGATGATTCAAAGTGCCGCATTTAACCAGAGGGTGACGGAAATTTTAACCTAACTCCCTAGCAACACAAAATCTTCAGTCTTAATGAGCAAGGGTTTTTCAAAACCCAAATCTGATCAACACTTCCTAGAGACACAAAATTTAGACGCAACATGGCCAATGGTTTCAACCAACAAGCCAAGAAAATTTTATTCTAGCAATTTGTGACACAACAGGAGTGTCACTATCACAATCAAGCACAAGAAATAGCAAAAATGAAGCAAAAACCAAAAACACAACTTTTCGTGCAAATTCAATTTACAACCACTTTTAATTTTCCGATTTCTTTTTTTCTTTCTCAACCAATTCTTTTTCTTAATTTTCCCAGTAAGAAAATTTATAGGATTTCAGCTGTTAGGATCAACCAATTATTTTTAGCTAAAATTCGAAAACAACATGCATCCCTTTTTCTCTGAAAAAATTTTCAGCATGTAAGATGCCGTCTTTATTCTTAATTAACTTTCAAGGAACCATACGAGATACCAAAATTCATAGTACATTGCGATTTTCAAACAAGAGAGTTAAAGAGAAAGAAAACACCCTTTTGAGCAAAACCGTGTTATTACGATCTCCCTCCCATCAACAAGCTCGCCTTAGCTCTGATACAAAAATTGATGTGAGTTGTCGCGAAATGCCCCACATTTCTGAAGACTTTTCCAAGGAAAGTCGAAACTTGAAGGTCACCAACTTAGTCTTCTTTAAACTCGAAATTCTTAGTTAATTTAAGTGAGAGTTAAGCTAATTTTATTCTTAAACTAACGAAAAAAATTAAAGATGAACAACAGAAATCTAAGCGGAACAAGTAACCTAAATTTTTCTAAGTTTGAAACTTTTAGAATTATCAATATACCTGAAAATACACAAGTTCAAAAAGTAAATAATTGAGAATTCTAAAAGTAAAGGATAAACCTCACAATTTTTAACCAAAGAATTTTGTCTTTCATGTTTTGGATGCCCCTACATTTATAGGATATAGGAGCACAAAATTTAAGAGGAAAATAAGGAAAGAAGAAATAAATAAAAGGGGAAACCAACTAGAGTTGGAAATTCCTTACAATTACCAAATTCCAAAAGAAGCATGGAATTGGCAAGAGAAATTCGTCACCTTTATGGTATAAAGTGGTGAACGAAATTCTCATCTAAAAAGTACTAAAAATAACTCCTAAAATTATTACAAAAAGGAAATCAAGAGTTGAATCCTTTTTGGAAACTACTAGAAGTAATTAAGTTGTAACAAACAAGTAACAACCTAACTAATCTGCAATTGACCAGGGAAAGAATTAAGAAACATGCACAAATCCTAATTTGTTTCCAAAACCCTTAAATCAAGTGGGAAATTTCGTTCATGAGCTTGTTGAATGGGCTGGCTGAAATTAATAGCTGTGGATGCTCGGGTTTCATCCCATCTTGTTGTAGCATGCGTTTTTGGAAGTCCTGAAAACCTCACCAAATAGTCCATAGCTTTCCAAATCCATTGAGAAGCTTTTGGAATCATTTTGAAATGTTCTAAATCAAGAAAATCAAGATTTATACATTTCTTCACGATTCTTTGATAGTAACCACATGACAGATCGGGAAGTTCTAAATGCTTCAAGATCGGTCAAGAAATGTTCCCAAAAACCAAGAACTCTACACGGAATGTGCCAAGGAAAGTCTGATTGCAAGACACTGCCCTTAAACCCTAGAATCCTTACCCTTGGATTCGGCAGACTACTGACTTACAAAGTAAATTAAACACGCAATTCGAACCAAGTGGAGTAAACTAGAATTCAAAACAAAGCTTTGATTAATAGACAAAGCAATTATCTATTAGCCTATAGTTTCTTGACTTTTAGCAATTAACAAGCATGCAAATTACATAAGCCCAAAATAAAGGATTGATTAAAGAAGTATAAATTCTAAATTAATCAATAATCAACTATCTCATTTAGTGGTTGGCACCCCTATTTATAGGTATGGGGGTGTCCAAATTACAATAGGAAAAGATTAGTAAAAGTAGCAAAAGTGGAAACCAATCAGAATTGGATTTTCCTTACAAACCAAGTCCTAAATGAACAAGGATAATGGTGGATGAATTAAGTCACCTTTATGTAAAGGGGTGAATGAAATTCTAACCTAATTATTCTAGGAAAAGAGTTAAAATTGGAAACCAATCAAGAGATTGATTTCTTACAAACCCAAAACCTAAAGGAACTAGGTTTTGGTAGTTGCTGAATTCTTCTGCCGCTTGGAATGGCATATGGACGAAATTAACAAATAAAATAGGTAGGAAAATAATATAAATCCTATCCAAAAATGGAGATCAAGAAGGGATCCCTTTTTGGAAACTACCAAGCTAATCTAGTTGTAACAAACTTGTAACAACCTAACCAACTTGTAACAAACTTTGAGTAGAATTAGGTAACATGCACAAAACCTAATCCTTCCCCTACCTAAGCTTCCAAGTGGCGTGTGGGCTGCTTCACTTGGGTTTGGTCTGGCTGAAAATTGAAGGGAATGGACTCCATGGTGTGTTCGGCCCATTTTGAGATGGCGCCTGGTGCTGATAGTCTAAGGAGCTTCTGGAATCTTCTTGAAACTCCCGGTATCATTTTGGAATGTCAAAATTCAAGATTTTCAAGATTCTTCATGATTCAGTAAACTGAGAAATTCAAGATTTTCAAGAAAAATCCAGAACTTCAAGATTTGTCTCTTTAAAGTCCAAGAACCTTCCGGTTTCTTCAAGAACTTCAAGAAACGACCCTTTCTTGATTGTGGAGAGTTTGGAGATGCCTTTCCTTCAAGGATCTTTGAATAGCATGACTCTTCTACTTCTCCTGGCATTCTTCTCAAGGGCTTTGCCTTCTGGTTGGCTTTGTGGATTCTGACTCATAACTTGTATTATTTTTAGCCTTGGATATCCTTATCATTCCCTTTCGGTTAGAAAGGATTCGTCCTCAAATCCAAGTTTCTGCAAAAATAAACAGAACAAGTCAGTAACATTAACACAGGACGTAGATCATACTTACCAGGCAAATAGGTGTGTATGCTATGCCCCTCAATTGCACAACCACTGTGAGTGTTGATGTGGGGAATTTGTAGCCCCCTGCACTTTTGTAGAATTGATTTCAAGGACACTGCTATCATTCTTGATTCTTCAAGAACCTCTCAAGAACCTTTTAGACACTTGCAAGAAACTATCGGGAAGCATCTAAAACCTCATGAACTTATCCATACTCCTCAAGAATAATTGCTTATCAACAAAAAAATCTCAAATATTAGTTGCAGGCAGATATAGTTAGATTAACCAAACTATATACTCAACACATAGCGTAAAGGAATTATGCGCGTGAGCTATAAGACTATCACAATTGCATAATTATTGTAACTACCAGAAATTGCATGTATAACTAATGTGACTACCAATTAATAATTACAGAGACAATTTATGAGAAAGACATCTTAGGCAAATAGTAAACTACAAAAACATGCAGTTTTTAAACCAAAAGATGTATCCCATGAGGCTATGCACATGTTTAAGGTTAACAATACTCAAGATGTTGTAAAATCCCTAACATGATGATACCCTATAAAAGGAGAATCAATGTAAAAGTAAAAGCGTACCTTTGCAAAGCAAGTGCTAAATGATACCTTACACTGTGACTTACACTTCGATTCTCAGGCCAAGTAAGAAGGAACAACAATGGCACCAAATCTCCCTATAGGGGTCAATTTGCAAAAATTTATACCCTTATAATACCGTTTGCAAGGGTCTAGTAGAACGTAACCCTAGTAAAGAATCATGTGCAACCAAGGCACCAAATCTCCCTAGTGGGATCAATTTGCTCAAGGTAGCCTGATTCTCAAAGTAATGGCAGCCATGAGTTGCGCATTCATAACTGGGGATGCTTCTCCTCCTGACATACCTAGTAACCAAGAAAGATCCCTGCTAAGAACAAGTAAAAGTGAGCAGAGTAACCTTACTCCCTTGTTCCCCTAGAAAGGCCCTCCTAAAAACTACACACAACCCTGTGTATTGCTCTTAGGGATGGCAACCCTTATGTGCTGGATCACTCAGCCTTTTACCTCAGTCTTGTATACTTAATTAATTTCACAAAATCCTAGGCAAAGGTAACAAGCAAGCAATCAATCACACAAAGAACAAACTATATAGGAAAGTAGTCAAAAATCTTTCAGAAAAAAGAACTTCGTTCGATTTTCAGTTGGAAAAACACTTTTCGAAAAATAAATTTTGATAATAGCTTAAATAAGAAGTACACCAAAAGGAACTTTCGGGGAGAAGCCCTCAAAGTTCAGAGATAATGACAGTGCACGAAGACAAAATTCAAGCTATAATTCAGAGTAAATGTTCAGGTCGCACGAAAAGATAGCAAGCTAAAGAAGCAGGGCTATTCAATTGACGAAGCAAGAATAATTAGCAGGTTTGAAACAAATCAGGAAAGACCTAACTAACCCAAGAAGTGATCACCCTACCCAACGGGTAATCAAGAAACCAATTCCAACCAATTATTCAAGTGTTCGAAAAAAAAAATTCCATCAAATTGCCACAAAGATACAAAAATTGCAATTTTGTCACCTCCCAATACCAAATATGCAATTTAGAACTTTAGACAGCACGACGATACAGTTTCAAGAATTCGATATTTTCAAGAATTCAAAACAAGGTAGACGTGCAGATATATCACAAATTGCAAAACAAGGTGAGTGGCTTAACTTCAACCGCCAAAGTTCACCGAATTCAATAAAATTGCAAATAGGGAGAGGTGTGTAAAACAGTCCAATAAAGAGCAATTTCAGCAACAAAAAGGTCAGTTATCCTTTAATTGCAACCTAAAACAGCACTAATGATCCACAAAGGCAATTGCAAAAACAGTACCAAAAGTGAGCAAAAGAGCCCTAGCTTTAAAACCTAAAACAATTTTCCAAATTATTAAGAAACCGATTTTAACCCTTTCTTTTCGCAATTCTTCTTCATTTTTCAATCCACAATTTTGATTTACCTAAACAATATGATCAAATCGAAAGTTTATTTTAAGAAAATAGAAAAAAATTTCTCAAAAAGGAGCGTTCTTTTCCACAAATTCATTAATTAAAGTAGAATAAAGGAAGAGAAAACACCTGATGATTCAACTGAGTTTACTTCAGTCTCCTCCTGTCGAGCAAACATCCCTGACGCTCTGATACCAATTGATGCGAACCCCTAATTCCCAACGCTTTGGAAACAAAGAACTCTACGCGGAAATGTTGCAAAGGAAGGTCTGAATGCAAGACACGCTCTAAACCCTAGAATCCTTACCCTTGGATTCGGCAGACTGCTAACTTACAAAGTAAATTAACATGCGATTCGAACCAAGTGGAGTAAACTAGAATTTGACATGGTGAGTTCGGCCCATTTTGAGATGGCGCATGGTGGTGATAGTGTAGGGAGCTTCTGGAATCTTATGGAAACTCCCAAAATCATTTTGGAATGTCAAAATTCAAGATTTTCAAGATTCTTCATGATTCAGTAAATCACGAAATTCAAGATTTTCAAGAAAAATCAAGAACTTCAAGATTTGTCTCTTTAAAGTCCAAGAACCTTTCGGTTTCTTCAAGAACTTCAAGAAACGACCCTTTCTTGGTTGTGGAGAATTTGGAGATGCCTTTCTTCAAGGATCTTTGAATAGCATGACTCTTCTACTTCTCCTGGCATTCTTCTCAAGGGCTTTGCCTTCTGGTTGGCTTTGTGGATTCTGACTCATAACTTGTGTTATTTTTAGCTTAGATATCCTTATCATATAGGCAGCCAAAAAATGAGTCCTAATTCTACTAGGGAAAGAAAATAGAATTTGAAACCAATCAAGAGATTGATTCCCCTTACAAACCAAAACCTAAAGGAACTAGGTAATGGTAATAATAAGGAAATTTGGTCACCTTTATGGAATGTGGCAGCCAAATTTACAAGTATAAAAGAAATAGGAAAGCAATTGTAAATCCTATTCCAAAAAGGAGATCACGAAGGAATCCTTTTTGGAAACTACCAAGCTAATCTAGTTGTAACAAACTAATCCCAAACTAAACCAACTTGTAACAAACTAAGGGTAGGATTAGGAAACATGCACAAATCCTTATCCTTCTCCAAACCCAAAAACCCTTAACCGAAACCTAGTGGACTAGGTCCATGCACATGGGCTTTCTTGATGGGCTGGCCGAACCTTGATGTGGAATGGACTCCATGGATTGGGTCGGCCTAATTGTGAATGGCGTATGGTTGATTAATGTAGGGAGCTTCCGGAACCTTCTGGAATCTCCCAGAATCATTTCGGAATTAAGAATTTCAAGATTCTTCAAGATTCTACAAAATACGAAATTCAAGATTTTTAATAAAATCAAGAACTTCAAGAATCATCTCTTTAAAGTCAAAGAACCTTCCGGCGTCTTTAAGAACTTCAAGGAACAATCCTTTTATTTATTGTGGAGAGTTTGGAGATGCATTGTCTTCAATCCTTTTGAATAGAATGACTCTTTCACTCTTCCCAGCATTCTTTTAAAGGGCTTTGCCTTTAGGTTGGCTTTGTGGATTCTGACTCATAATGTGTGTTGTTTTAGCCCTGGATGTCCTCATCATCCCTCCCAGTTGGAAAGGATTCGTCCTCGAATCCAAGTTGTTGTAAAAACAAATAGGAGCAAGTCAGCAATATTATCACAAGACATAGATCATACCTACCCGACAATGAAATGTGTATACTATGTCCCTCAATTGTGCAACCACTGTGAGTGTTGATGTAGGGAGTTGGCAATCCCTATGCCCTTCTGAAGATGATTTCAAGAATACTGTTAACCATCCTTAATTCTTCAAGAACCTTTCAAGAACTTTCTAGACGCTTGCAAGAAATATCAGGAAACATCTAAAACTTCATGAACTTATCCATACTACTCAAGAATGATATTAAACAAGAAATCTCAAATTTTAGTCACAGGCAGATATAGTTAGAACAACATACGTACATACTCAACACATAGCACAACAGAATTATGCATGTGATATATATAATTTTCACAATTGCATAATTTTAATGTAACCAGCAGAAATTGCATGTATAATTGATATAAATACCAATTAGTGATTACAGAGACAATTTTTGAGAAAGACATCTTAAGGAATAGTTGAACTACAAAATCAAGCAGTCGTGAAACCAAAAGATGTATTCTAGGAGGCTATGCACATGTTTTAAGATTCACAATACTCAAGATGTTGTAAAAATCCTTAACATGATGTAAAAAATAGAAGGAGAATCAATGTAAAAGTAAAGGCGTACCTTGTACTGTGACTTACCTCGATTCCCAAGCGCATGAAGTCCATGACTATAACGTGGAACTACAATCAACATTGCTATGCATCGTTGTGAGGCACCAATCCAAAATTGTGGAATCCTTCTAAACAAACAAAATAATATTGCTCAGAGGTATTCCATGCAACGGATTAGTAAGCAAAAAATGTGTAACCAAATTTTCAGCAAGTTGTATGAAGTATAAGATTAAACTTCGCACGAATATCAAACCTATATTCACGTCCTCGAGATAAGCAAAGAGCTTGCTTTGGAACCTAGATAGTGAAAAGACCATGCCGTCCGAAGTTGGTTGGCACGCCTTCCTGTAGTTGAGCTAAAATCTCAATGAATTCTAAGAACTTCTTCATTTGGATTTCTGAGGCAGAGTAAGACGAAACTACAATGGCACCAAATCTCCCTGTAGGGGTCAATTTGCACAATGTTGTAGCCTTATACGCCGTTGAAGGATCTCATAGCACGAAGCCTAAGCAAATTGCACTGAGAGTTACGCAATAGCTGACAGTAATTGTTCATTCCTGACAGGAACATAACTCCCACCAGACATTGGTTGAAGCAAAAATTTGTCTGCTAAGAACAAGGAAAAATGAGTAGTAACCTTACCCCCTTGTCCCCCAAGTGTATCCCATCTAACAGCTACACATAAACCAGTGTTTCACTAGTGTGGCGCCCTTTTTTAAGTATGTTCACTCAAGGCTTTTATCACTCAATCTCCAAGTATTGACAAAGGTATAAAGCAAACAGTAATTCACACAAAGCAATGATGCATAAGGAAAAAGCAAAATTTTTGAAAAATAGATACTTGGTTCTATTTTGAAGTTGAAAATCTTTTCACAATGATATTTTGTAATATAGTTTAGATAAGAGGTACACAACAAGGAAATTTTGGGGTGAAGCCCTCAAATTTCAGAAAGAATGGCGTGTGCACGATGACAAAATCCAAACTATAATTAAAGAGTAGATGTCCAGGTAGCTTGAAAAGAAACAACTAGTGGTTGAAAGCAGGGCAGTTCAAGAAATGAACAGAATCAAGAAAATTAGCAGAGTTGAACAACTTCAAGAAAACACTAAACTACCTAAAGAAGATATCACCTACCCAATAGGTAATCAAAGAAACCAATCCCAGCTAATTAGCAATTCCTGCAATATGGAGATATAGCGAATTGCGAAATTTAAACCCCCTAGTGGTGGAAAAATTCCTCAGAATTCCAATGTAGTGCTGTGAGGAGTAGTGTCGGCAATCGAACACTATCAATTTGCAAGTACCCTGAAAAAGAAGAAAAGAGTCCTATTTAGTTTTAGAATGTAGTACTGTGGGGAGTAGTCTCGGCAATGGAACACTATCAACTTTGCAAGTACACTTTAAAAAGTGGAGAAAATGATTCTTACTTAATATTTGCCACAATAAAGCTTGTGGATGCAATTTTAAGAACAACCCTAGGGTTTGCAAAGTTCAAGTTTGACTCACGAACCAATTCCCAGGGACAATTTCAGCAACACAAGGACACCAAATCAAGAATTCAATATATTTTCAAGAATTCAAAAGAAAGTATCCAGAACTAGTGCATGCAAATCACAAATTGCAAATAAGGTGAGCTACTTAACATCAGCCGCAAAACTCACCAACTATAACAAAATCGAACAAGGTTGCAAATAAACAGCAACAAAAGAGTGTTTTTCAAACCTTAATGTCACAAAATCCGAAAAATAGCAACCCTTTTACAACCTTAAAACCTGAAACCCTAATAATCCAAAAACCCAAACCCTAACAAATTTTAAGTTCATAATTTAATTTTGGTTTTTCAAAAAGAATTTCAGGTTTTAAAATAAGAAAAATAGTCCCAAAACAGTACACCTTTTTCTCAAAAACAAGGCCAAATTTAAACCCTAAAATTGCATTTTTTCAGTACTTTAAAATTTGGTTCGATTTTTCAGAAAGAATTTTGATTTTAAATATGTAAAACAGTACCAAAAATCGAAATTCAAAGCTTGGAAAGAAAAATATCTCCCCCCAAGAAGATGCGTTCTAATTCCAAGAATTTTAAGACAAAGCAACTCATGAGTCAAAATCCACAAAGCCAACCTGAAGGCAAAGCCCTTGAAAAGAATGGCGGGAAGAGTGAAAGAGTCATTCTATTCAAAAGGATCCTTGAAGACAATGCATCTCCAAACTCTCCACAATAAAGAAAAGGGTTGTTTCTTGAAGTTCTTGAAGATGCCGGAAGGTTCTTTGACTATAAAGAGACGTCTCTTGAAATTCTTGATTTTCTTGAAAATCTTGAATTTTGTATTTTACAGAATCTTGAAATCTTGAAATTGTTGACTTTGAAATGATTCCTGGAGATTCCAAAAGGTTCCTGAAGCTCCCTACATCAATCCACCATGCGCCATCAACAATTGGGCTGAACCTTTATGGAACCCATTCCACATCATCAGTTTGGCCAGCCCATCAAGAAAACTATGCACAAGGCCCTATCCATCTAGGGTTTCGGTCAAAGGGTTTTGGGTTTGGGGAAGGATAAGGATTTGTGCATGTTTCCTAATCCTATCCTTAGTTTGTTACAAGTATGACTCAGGAGGAGAAGCGCCCCCAGTTACGAATGCGCAACCCATGGTTGCCATTGCGACTTTGACCAATCAATTCGCAGACATCAAGGACGATGTCACAGATATAAGGGCCGCCCAGCAGGACCAATTTGAGAAGGAGGAAGACGTCCACACCCCACAAGCTGGCACTGATTCCTAGCCCTTTGAAGGTCTAAGTCAATTGAAAACATCTGTGCCTGAGAGGATCTTTGAGCTTCACTTGGTCCCTGAGAACAAGAAGGTCCCACTCGCGGTGATCAATTTCACTGAATATGCACTCGTTTGCTGGAATCAAGAGTTTAGAGGCACAACACCAGGCCTATGCATGCACGTGCGCCACCTCTTACATGGTTTCATTTCACGACAACGATGCGCAAGACTTTTGTACACGCGTATTATTTTAGAGAATTGTATAGGAAGTTACACACTCTTGTACAGGGATCTTTAACTATCGATGCTTACTTTAAAAAGTTAGAGATGGCTAAGATTAGGGCCAATGTAATAGAGAATGATGCCGCCAGCATGGCTCGTTTTCGTAGTGAGCTTAATAGAGGGATAGCTTTAGCAGTAGAATTGCAGAATGCCACGAGTTTAACGAATATGCTCCACAAAGCCAGAGTGATAGAGGAGTACTTGAAGACGGTTCCAATGGTTAGGACGCCTGCCAGCACCCTACTACTTGGAGAACGAATCCGGTCCACATGCCAGCACCAGCAAGTAAACCATTCAACTCTGAACTTAAAGCTATTCAGTCTGCCCCGTCCACCTCTTCTTATTCAACAGCTAAAACGCCTATCACACCAAAGCGGAGCATCTCGCAGATCACTTGCCACAGGTGTTCTGGCTGCGGGCACTACATGAGGGACTGTCCTAACATCAAAAAGGTACAATTAGGGCACGATGGCGAGTACATCTCAAAAGAAGAAAACAATCATGATGCCAATCACATATCAGAATTGGCTGATAACAGCAAGTCAGATAGAGAGGAGGACGTTCACTAGCCAGAGAAATATAGCCAGATGGCCATTGTGTCCTGATCTTTGACCGCAGCTATTGCCTAGGATACTTCATAGCGGACTAACATCTTCCACGCCAGGACTAAAGTCATTGAAGGTGTCTGTGTTCTGAAAGTTGACGGAGGGAACTGCACCAATGTCGCTACATGGTCGAGAAGCTCAAGCTCCCAACAGTTAACCATCCACATCCGTACCGTACTTGTGATGTGCTCCCTATGGAGGCGTGTCACATACTGCTCTTTGATATGAAGGCTACACATAATGGGGTTGCCAACACATACTCAATTTGCCAACAAGGCAAGATCCATACCTTTTTACCTCTCTCACCATAGGAAGTTCGTGCTGAATCTGTCAGGATGAAGGATAAGATCACCGCATGGACAGCTGAGAAGCACCAAGACAAGGGAAAGTGTAAACAGATTGTAAAGGGTAGTAGTAAAGTGACCTCTGACAAGCCTTCAAAATAAGAAGTTAGGCGTGGCCTTTTTGCCACAGTGGGGAAAGTCGAACAAGTGTTAAGGGATAATGGTTGTATCCTTGTATTAGTTACTAAAGATGATTCCACTAACCTTGACGATGTCCCTAGGGATCTCCCTATGCAGTCAAGTTTCTTTTGCAGGAATATGAAGATGTGTTTCCTGAAGAGCTGCCGGCAGGAATGCCCCCTCTTCGTGGAATTGAGCATCAGATTGACTTTGTGCCTGGCTTATCCATTCCCAATAGACTGGCATACAAAGCAAACCCTGAGAAGACAAAGGAGCTACAACGTCAGGTTTAAAAACTACTGTCAGTTAAGGGAATCTTTAAGCCCATATGCAGTACCTGTAATTCTTGTTCCAAAAAAGGATGGTACTTGGAGAATGTGTATGGATTGTAGAGCTGTTAACAAAATAACCATTAAGTACAGGCATCCTATCCCCAGGCTTGATGACATGCTAGAAGATTTATATGGCTCTAATATTTATACTAAAATAGATCTGACACAAGGCTATCATCATATAATAATAAAAGAATGGAAAACTACTTTTAAAACTAATTTGGTTTGTATGAGTGGTTAGTTATGCCCTTCGGCCTCACAAATGCACCTAGTACTTTCATCCGATTAATGAATCATGTGCTTAGGAAGTTTATAGTGAAATTCGTTATTGTTTACTTTGATGATATTCTGATCTATAGTCAAAGCATGCCTAAACACATAGAGCACATTAAATTAGTGTTAATTGAGTTACATGATAATAAATTATATGCCAATGTTAAAAAGTGTACATTATGTGTGGGGAAGTTATCTTTCTTGGGTTTGTTGTTTTGAAGGATGGTGTCAAAGTTGATGACACAAAGGTGAAAGCCATTCGTGAATGGCCTAGGAATCCCCTCGGCTTTGCAGGTAAGACTTTCATGCTTTGGCTAGTTTCCATTCCCAATGACTGGATACAAAGCAAACCCTGAGAAGAAAAGGAGCACAAGAAAAACTACTGTCTTAAGGATCTTTAAGCCTATGCATACCTAATTTTGTAAAAAAGGTGTGAGAATGTGTATGGATTGTAGAGCTGTTAACAAAATAACCATTAAGTACAGGCATCCTATCCCCAGGCTTGATGACATGCTAGAAGATTTATATGGCTCTAATATTTATACTAAAATAGATCTGACATAAGGCTATCATCATATAATAATAAAAGAATGGAAAACTACTTTTAAAACTAATTTGGTTTGTATGAGTGGTTAGTTATGCCCTTCGGCCTCACAAATGCACCTAGTACTTTCATCCGATTAATGAATCATGTGCTTAGGAAGTTTATAGTGAAATTCGTTATGGTTTACTTTGATGATATTCTGATCTATAGTCAAAGCATGCCTAAACACATAGAGCACATTAAATTAGTGTTAATTGAGTTACATGATAATAAATTATATGCCAATGTTAAAAAGTGTACATTATGTGTGGAGGAAGTTATCTTTCTTGGGTTTGTTGTTTTGAAGGATGGTGTCAAAGTTGATGACACAAAGGTGAAAGCCATTCGTGAATGGCCTACTCCGACCTCGGCTTTGCAGGTAAGATCTTTCCATGGTTTGGCTAGTTTTTGTCGGAGGTTCGTGAAGGATTTTTCAATCAAAGCCGCGCCCCTCAACGAGTTATGCAAGAATAATGTTCCATTTTTGTGGGGTCAGGCACAAGAAAATACCTTCACTGTTCTTAAGCATGATCTCACTCATGCACCTATTTTAGCATTACCTAATTTTGATAGAGTTTTTGAACTAAGGTGTGATGCTTCAGGGATTGGTATAGGTGCTGTTTTAAAGCTGGAAGGAAAACCTATTGCCTACTTCAGTGAGAAACTAAAGGGAGCTACCTTAAATTATCCTACATAAGATAAGGAGCTCTATGCCATGGTAAGGGCATTAGAAACTTTGCAGCACTACCTGATGGCCAAGGAGTTCATTGTCCATTTAGACCACGAGTCTCTTAAACACCTTAAGAGACAGGGTAACTTGAATAGGCATCATGCTAAATGGGTTTCTTTTATTGAAACTTTTCCTTAAATATAAAAAGGGAAAAGATAATATGGTAGCTGATGCTCTGTCACGCAAGTATGATCCCACACCATTCTTGATCATGCATCAATAGGGTTTTCATATATGAAGGAATTGTATGCTTCTGATCCTGATTTTTCTACATTATATGAAGCATGCGAAAATGGTGCATTTCAGAAGTTCTTTAAGCAGAATGGAATTTTGTGTAAAGAAAATAAGTTATGCATCTGATGTGAACCCCTGATCCCCAACGCCGTGGGTTGCGGAAAGTGCCAAGGAAAGTTTGAATGCAAGACGCAGCTCTTAACTTCTAGAATCCTTACCCTTGGATTCGGTAGACTACTAACTTACAAAGTAAATTAAACACACAATTTGAACCAAGTGGAGAATAATAGAATTGAAACAAAGCTTAGCAATAGATAGAGCAATTATCTATTACCCTATACTGTCTGTAGCTTTTAGCAATTAACAAACATGCAAATTACATAAGCCCAAAATAAAGTGAGTGATTAAAGAAGTATAAAACTATAACATAAATCATTTAATCAACTGAATAATTTCGTGGTTGGCACCCCTATTTATAGGTATGGGGGTGTCCAAATTACATTAGGAAAAGAATTAGTAAAAGCAGCAAAAGTGGAAACCAATCAGAATTGGATTTTCCTTACAAACCAAGTCCTAAATGAACAAGGACAATTGTGGATGAATTTGTTCACCTTTATGGTAATAGGGGAACGAAATTCTTACCTAATTATACTAGGAAATTAAATAAAATTGGAAACCAATCAAGAGATTGATTTCTTACAAACTCGAAACCTAAAGGAACTAGGTTTTGGTAGTTGCTGAATTCGTCTGCCACTTGGATTGGCCTATGAACGAAATTCACAACTAAATATCATTAAGAAACAAATATAAATCCTATCCAAAAAGGGAGATCAAGAAAGGATCCCTTTTTGGAAACTACCTAGTTAATCTAGTTGTAACAAACTTGTAACAACCTAACCAACTTGTAACAAACTTGTAACCACCAAACCAACTTGTGACAAACAAGGAGTAGGAATAGGAAACAGGCACAAATCCTTATCCCTTACTCAAACCCTTACCCTAAGTGCATGGAAACTTCGTTATGGGCATGGGTTAGCCGAACTTTGGAGTGGAGTGGGCTTCAATGGCGGTTCGGCCCAAATTGATGGCGCATGGTGTCAATTGTGTAGGGAGCTTCTGGAAACTCCCGGAATTATTTCAGAATGTCAAAAATCAAGATTTTCAAGATTCTTCAAGATTCAGCATTTTATGAATTTCAAGATTTTCAAGAAAATCAAGAACTTCAAGATTTGTCTCTTTAAGGTCCAAGAACCTTCCAGTTTCTTCAAAAACTTCAAGAAATGACCCTTTCTTGATTTTGGAGAGTTTGGAGATGCCTTTCCTTCAAGGATATTTGAATAGCATTACTCTTCTACTTCTCCTAGCATTCTTCTCAAGGGCTTTGCCTTCTGGTTGGCTTTGTGGATTCTGACTCATAACTTGTGCTGTTTTTAGCCTTGGATATCCTCATCACTTATTCTTCTCCTTCGGTCAATATGTTATTTTCAGGTTCGTTAATTTAATATCTAGCTTTAAATATTTTCATGGTTTTTTTTTTTCTCTTTTTTTCGTTTGAGTTTTGAGATAACTTATATTATTGATATTTCAATTTTTATGCCCAATTTGTTAGCTTCTATTAGTTTCTAATGTCTTTCCCAACTTTGGAGTAAGTATTCCAATATACTAATTTATATGATCACATAGAATAATAATTTATCATGTCCTCATATACGGACATGATCCTGTTTTTAACCAATTCCTCTAGATGCAATCCGTTCTAAACCCTCCTAAACATGTAAAGCCCCCGTCTCATGCATATCTTCCCCTGTTGTGAATAAATTCAACAACCCACATGAAATATCACCCTCCTAAAACGCATGCTTTCGTGCCACCTAACGGGGGTTAAATAGGGGTTCTAGCGACTTACCTTTGTCCTAAGAATGCCACGAACATGTAGAGGAGGTGCAAGGGAAGAGAATCAAAGTATCGATGGCGACTTTCCGGCAAAGGCAGCGGCTTCTCAAGTCGGCGGCGTGCAGGGTTTTCAGAAAGTGGAAAAGGAAAGGTTGGAGGCATGGGGATCTATTTATAGACCTCCCCTAGGTTCTAGGAAGGTTCTAGAACCTTCTTTTAAAACCCTAGCCACCTCTCCCTCGATTAGAATTGGATTTGAATTGGAGAAAATTCAAATCTGATTCAAAAACGCACGCTGGGTAGTGCGGCACGTGCTGCCCCTAGCTTCCCGTCTGCGACAGTTGCAGGGGGGCCTCTTTTGTCCCGTTCTTCCTTGTTTTTACTCCGTTTGGCTCCCAATTTCGCGTACCCTTCTAGCTATCATTCCTCTTGGGTTTTCTAACATTTATTTCCCATCCAGGGCGTGTTCTCTGCCCTATATCTCTCGAGGGATCTACCGTACAACCTAGACACTTAGCAAGCACATAATAATTCAAGCAAATAGGTCACGTTTCACATCGACGCGGAATTTAAACCAATTTTTTTTTAAATTTTACCATTTTTATCCCTATGATTTTGCTATGAAAAATCAGGGGCTTCACAGCTGAAATTATCCTTTTACCCTTTTTGGTCATTTGTTCTATCTTTGGCTTGTTCTCATCTTTCATAACCTTTGGAATGTCTCTTGATTTAACCCATGTAAGATAACCCTTGTATAATTCTTGCGAACTAGGATTAACTCTCATTCTAGGCTTTGTAACTCGAACATTCCTTGTACGACCATTTCGAACACTTGAACCAAATCTACATCTTAGACATGGTGGATACTTGTGATCAACAGTAGATAACCTCATCAACAAATTGTCTGTAAGAGGAGGGGAATGATGCAATCCGACTCAGGCATACCCGTCTATATTCCCAAACAGAAGACCTTGAGAAATGGAGCTATTCAACGAATTCTTTTATATGAGCTAATCCTATCAATTGTGCCATTTTAGCCAACAAAATAATGTCCAAGTGCGGAGATTGTTTGGAGCACAAATTTGAAGTCCAAGTGCTGAATTTGAAAACCTTAAAATTAGCCACTTAAAGAGAATGATTTCAGCATTTTTCTTGAAGCTTTTAGAGTACTCTAAGAGCCAAATTCATGTACAAAAAGGCCTCTGCAAAATTCGTCCCGGGGGGGGGGGGGGGCTGAATTTGTTGGGAAAAATAATGGTTATTGCAAGATCTACTTAAATGTTTACTGAGATAAGTTTTCAAAATCTTACTGAGTCAACAACTGTTTCCCTTAAAATATTTAACATGGAGTAAAGTTGAATTGAGTCAACAACTGATTCTCTAAAAATATTTAACGTGTAGTAGTGTTGAAAGAGTCTAACTCTATCCTTTTACAGAATGTTGGGAAAATAACTTTCTATCGTAGGATTTTTCTAACGACAATAATTTTTTCCTATCTATAAATATTTCATCTCTTTCCACGATCGATCAGATTGAGTTCCGGAATCAGCTTTCTATCTAAAACTTGCTTTTATTCTTCTTCTTTCCATATCTGCTTTTCACAAATTGTTCAGTTTTGGCTTTGCAGTACCTGATCCCTATTTTAAGAGGAAGAATTTGTTTAATCTTGGAGAAATATTTCTGTACCCAAAATAAAATTTTGAGGACAGTGCAGAGCTTGCATGACTCGAATTGTCTACAATATTATTGTTTTGGCCTCATTTTTTCAACAATCTCAAGAAATTATTTATGGCCTGCAATGCAAACGCTACCTTAAGCGATGCTGTTGCTCGTTCACCGCAGACCCAAAGAGCCCCATAGACCTAAAGCGTAATTCCTGTCATCCCCTTGCCGCATGCTAATCCAATCTCAGATGTATCAAACATCGAGATTTTTGCAAATGAAAAGTTCAAGAGATAGCAAGAACGCATTTTTCCATTGTTGGACATCCATGGGGTTACCCGCACACTAACCGATCCAAAGCCTAACCTAGTCACTGAAGCTAAGACTCAGAGATTTGTCGCCACACTATTTTACAAACTATATCAAATGAGTTGTTTGACGAATATTGCAGTTGTAAAGATTCGAATGTTATTTGGGAAGGCAAGTGTTATTGTCAGAGCAAAAAATTAGCTGCCAGAGCAAGTTTTTAATCATTTTTCCTTTTATACCCTTCATCGACCCCAACTATTTATCTTCATCCTTCTTACTTATCTCTAGTATCCCTACGGCTTCACAATTACACTGCAACAAGAATTCATATTCCTATTGCTACAGCCTCCCTCTCAGCCTCGTCTACTCTCACTTGTTTCCTCTGCTGGTGGTCTCTCCTCTTCGGTATTGTAGCCGCCGCCACTTAATTGCACCGTGAACTCTCTATTTTGCCTTTTGTTTATTATCTCTATTTTTCTGAATGCAATTTATGTTGTACTTTATCTTCTTTTGAGCAATTTAACTCTTCTCAACAACAACAATGAGTAACACAAGACCAAAAAAGTAAGTTGAGGAATGGACGCCATTGATTTAATGTTTTGTCTATTAGAGAATTCTCCAAGGACAGTGTTTGTTGTCATAAACCTAATCGTAAAGAATTTATTAAGGTATCAAGGTGAACAAAAATAGAATCAATGGTGATCATTTTTTTTATTAGTCCAATTGGTCTTTATTCCCATCGACAACATCATTGCATCTTAATCGATTAGGAAGGAATGGTAGCTACAGGCCAATAGAGTACCTTGGGATTGACTTCTAAAGGAACTTTAGAACTTCTGGACAAGCCTATTTGTTTAGTTTTAGGTGTTTGAACTGAATTTGTATTGTGATTTATGACCGCAAGATATAGTTAAACTTTTTGATATAATCATAGATTTGTTATTAAGAGAAAAAAATTAAGTAACAAAGTGGAGTTCCATCTTTAACACTCTGGAGAAAATATAGAACTGCTCTCCATTGAAAGGACAACAATGGGACTTTGTTTGAAGAAAAGGAAAACTGAGAGCGCATCAAACCTGCAACAACAAAGTCCAAATAGGAACACTGCAAGGGAAACTTGTTTATAGAGGTGTACTGATAAAAGTTTTTCAGGATATTAGTTGTGAAGAAGAAGAAGCAACCAAATTTAGTGCAGTAAAATTTATGTGGGGGAAAGAGGAAAATAAATAGTTAGAATAATAAAGTGTATAAAAGGAAAAATTTCTTTGACGGCTAATTTTTGCTCCAGAAATAGCATTTGCATATATGGGAAACTTTAATCAAATACGTTCACTGCTGAAGATGTCGCAAAACAAAAGTTTGTGGTAGAAAATTTCAACCAATGGAAAATGACAGATGAAAAAGAGATTCAGGTTCAAATCAACGAGTATCAAAGATTATTCGAAGATTTGAAAGCTGAAAAAATTGATTTGCCTGCGAAGTTTGCTATTTCTAAGAAACTCGGTGTTTAAATTATTAATAATCAATATTTGAAGGATTAAAAATCACAGAAACCTTCATTCGCTGGGACTCGAACACAGGTAGTTAATTTGCTAGGATTCAAACACGCTGCACCAAAAAATCTAGAAGAGCCTCAACTAGTCAATTATTGGTGTTTATTAATATCTAATATGTGAAGAATTAAAAACCACAAAAAAAAGGATCATATGCTAGGATTCGAACTCAAGTGCTCCCTAAAGAGTAAATGCGCTTAACAGCCAGACCAACCAAGTTTTCTAAGAAACTCGATGTTTAAATTATTAATAATCAATATTAGAAGGATTAAAAATCACAGAAACCTTCATTCACTAGGACTCGAACACAGGTACCCTAAGTAAGAAGAGCATTAACTGCTCAAACCAAATCATCGTTTGTTACTAATTTGGGTGTTTAATTTATTAATAGTCAATCTAGACCCATTATTATTGGTTTAAGATAAATAATGAACACTAATTGCATTGGTCCCCTTGAATTTTAAATAATGCTACCAAAATACACTAATATTTTTCTTTTAGTCCATAAGTTTTAGTAATATCACTAAGACACCCTAATAAAAGGAATAGTAGTTAATATTTTCACAATTTAAGCTCTTAACAAATAAAAATTAAAAGGGGACACCCTAAAAATTCTAAATTGTACCCAATAACTATATTTAGAGTTTATATTATTAATAATATTACACCTTAAAAACTAATAATTATATTATGACACCCTATTAATTATAAATTAAATTGTATCAAGTACAAATAATTTCATTTAAATTTTATTTATTATCAACAAACTTTAGTCATTCAAATATTTCAATTATGTCCTTAAGGTTTCAATTAGGTCCCTAAATTTTCTTGTAAATTGTAATTTTCTATTTAAAGCATCATTTACTTTTATTTTAGTCATTTTTAACTAAAAGTTTATCACTTATGATATATTTTCAAGATATTTACTTGAGATGTATGGTTTCTAAGTTGAATTAACTAAAAAATGCATAAAAATACTATTAGATCCCTACATTTTCTTGTAAATTACAATTTGGTAGTTAAAGTATCATTTAATTTCAATTTAGTCATTCTAAACTAAATATTTACCTTTTAAACATATTTTTAGGAAATTTAGTTAATTAAGATGCACTGTTTCTAAATTGAATTACCTTCAAGAATCATAAAAGACTATTATGTCTCTAAATATTATTGTAATTGCAGTTTTATACTGACTGAATCATTTATTTTTCAATTTATTCATTCTAAATTGAAAGTTTACATTGTTTTCGTATATTTTAGAGAAGTTAACTGAGATGCACTATTTCTAAATTGAAATAACTCAAAGACACATAAAAACATTGTTAGGTCCCTAAAATTGTGTCAATTTTAATTTAGGATTTAAAGTATCATTTTTTTCAATTTAGTCCTTATAAACTTATAGTTTACCCTTTTTAGGTATATTTTTATTAAATTTAGTTGAAATGTACTGTTTCTACTTAAAGAATCATTTATTTTTCAATTTATTCATTCTAAACTGAAAATTCAATTTAGTCATTGATGTGGACCAAGGTACAAATGCGGATGAATTGCCAAGGAAAGTCTGATTACGCGGCGTAGCTCGTATGAACTCTTAACTTACCCGAAAATCCAGTTAACAAAAATAAACCAACCTAAGCTAATTTACTCAAGAGATTCGAACCAAGTAAGAAGAGAGGTGAAACATGCAATTTTAATTACGTAGAGCAAATAACCTAATTAAGCTAAGTTTCATGCAATATATAAATCACAAGCATGCAAAATACATAAAGCAATAAAGGGAGATGACTCAAACTAATAGTTTTAAGATCTGAATACTTGTTTTAATTATGCTGTACGGATGCCCTATTTATAGAGTAGGGCAGCCAAAAAATGTAGGAAAGAATTAGAATTGGAAACCAATCAAGAGATTGATTTCCTTTACAATACCAAAACCCAAAAGAAGTGGGTAATAGTAAAAAGAAAAGGAAATTCGGTCACCCTTAAGATAAGGCAGCCGAAATTATAAGTAAAAACAAGACAGAAAAGGAATTGGAAATCCTACTCCAAAAAGGAAATCAAGAAGGGATCCTTTTTGGAAACTAACAAACTAAGGGCAAAATAGGGAACATGCACAAACCCTTATTTTCCCCCAAACCCTAACCCTTTATGTGAAATCTTGGATGAAGTTTCGGTTGGGCTTCTTTGATGGGCTTGGCCGAACTTGGTGATGTGAATGGCCTCCATGTTGGTTCCGCCCACTTGTTGATGGCGCATTGTGGAATAGTGTAGGGAGCTTCTGGAATCTTCTGGAATCTCCCAGAATCATTTTGGAATCATGATTTTCAAGATTTTCAAGATTCTTTAAGATTCTGCAAAATATGAAATTCAAGATTTTCAAGAAAATCAGGAACTTCAAGAAACGTCTCTTTAAAGTCCAAGAACCTTCCGGCGTCTTCAAGAACTTCAAGAAACAGCCTTCTCTTCATTGTGGAATGGGGAGTTGTGCCTCTTCTTCAAGAATTGTAAGGAGAGTTGCAATTTGAACATTTCCGGCTTTGTTCTCCAAGGCGTTGGCTTCTACTATCAATTGAGCATCCTGTCGTCAAGCTTGTACAAGATTGTTGAGAGTCTCTTGCACCTTGTTTGCTCTGCTTCTTGTCATTGGCCCAATGATATCTACAAGTGGATCCCTTTGATATGGATTTGGATCCTAAAGCATTGTTGGGCCTCGGTGTAAAACACGAACCTTCTCAACTTCTCTGGACTCAGTTGTCTGTGGACTTGTCGATGGACTTAGGATGCCCTCATCAGTCATTCTTAAAATATCAAGTATAGCTACAGGAGCAAACACTTCAAAATAGTCAATTCCAGGCTTCTACTTATACCCTTTTACAATAAGTCTTGCCTTGTATCTATCAAGTTCTCCACTAGGCTTGTACTTTGTCTTGTGTACCCACTTCACACCAATGGACTTTTTTCCACTCGAAAGGTTTGTAAGCTCCCAAGTATTATTCTTTTCAATGAAAGGAATTTCTTCATCCATTGCTTTCACCCAACGATAATCTCTAACAGCTTCGATAAAATTAACAAGATCACAATCTGCAAACAGAGCAAAATTCACAACATCCTCATCAGTCAAATTATCAACTTCATCCCCAACTACATAATCATTCAAATGAGCTGGCAGTTTTAACTCTCTCCGCGGATGTCCACTTGAGGTAGAAGTTGTGGAAGTGAAAGAATCACAAACTGGTTGTTGAACTGGCTGACTCGGTTCTTCAGTTGCATTATCTCCACCAATATACACTGCTGATGATCGTTTTACAATTTTTGGTGCCTTTTTTTTCCAATCCCAAACTCCCTGTTCATTAAAGGTAATATCTCTACTGATAATTACCTTTCTAGTATCAGGATTGAACAATTTATACCCTTTGGTCTCATTGCTATAACCAATAAAAACACATTTTTCTGCCTTATCATCTAGCTTCTTTCGAATTGCATCTGCAACATGGGCATATGTAACACACCTAAATACTTTAAGATGGGAGATATTTGGTTTCTTTCCTAACCAAATCTTTCAAGGAGTCTTCTTACCAATAGATCTTGATGGACACCTATTCGACAAATAAACTGCACAGGCTACAGCTTCAGCCCAGAATTCCTTAGGCATACTTTTGACTGTCATCATCAACCTTACCATATCCATTATTGTTTTGTTATTTCTCTTTGCAACACCATTCTGCTGTGGAGTGTACTTGGCTGTCATCTGATGCTTGATCCTATGATTTTCAAGAAATCATCACACACAATATACTCAGTGCCTCTATCAGTCCTCAGACTTTTAATGGAATGCCCACTGTGCTTCTCTACGTAAGTCTTGAAACTCTTGAAAATATCACATGCATTAGATTTAAACTTCAACAAATAAACCCAGGTCTTCCTACTAAAATCATCACTGAAAGTGATAAAATATTTGTTACCACCCCGAGAAGGAACATCAACAGAACACAAGTGATAATGAATCAACTCCAATGGCTGCTTTGCCCTTCAAACTTCACCTTTTGGAAAAGGCTCCCTGTGCTTCTTACCCAAAATACATGACTCACATTGTCGAGATTTAAAGTTAAGTGATAGCAATCCAGAAACCATATTATTCTTTACAATAAAGTTCAAACTGCTAAAATGAAAGTGGCCAAATCTCATATGCCACAACCAACTCTCATCATAACCGGTGGTACTAAATTAAGCTGAATTACAATAATCAAGAATGATTGGAAACTACCTGTTATTGATCATGTCTACCTTTGCAATCATCCCCATCCTTTTTTTTGAAAGTAAAATATTCGAGATTGTCATTAGAATTGCTGGAATACGCCCAACTGCAATAGATTAGAGAGAGAATCTGGGTTCTCCCAATGATGCTCAGATTCTAGCATAACCTTACTATATTGAGCTAAGCTGTGAGCTAAACAGTTGTCTACTCTACTTATCCAGGTTAACTTGATCCGGGGTAGGGTATGCAGCATAGTGAGGATGTTTGATATGATTGGTTGGCAGATAGCTGGAGCGGGTTCTGCCTAGGTGATCGCGAGTACCGCGACCAGGGAGTCACTGAGCATAGAATAGCTTCTAATGTTGAGGGAGATGGCAAATGAGAGGGCATCCTTGATGGCAAAAAATTCAGCAACCATAGGGTGACTAATGTTGTGGCGTTTCTGAGTTATCCCTAGAACAAAACGGTGGTGCTCATCTAGCAGGGCAATACCAGCTCCTATACAGTTCCTTTGTAGAAATACTGCTCCATCGACATAGAGGTAAGGCTCATATGGATCAGGTTAGGAAGGTTTGAGATGGGTGAGGGCAGGGGATGGGGTTTCAGGGTGCAGTGTTTTTTGCTTGAAGTGGGCAAGGTGGTTCATGGCTATGAGGGCAACCGCAAGAGGGTCAAAAGGTGTGTTCTCAAAGAGTGTCCTGTTGGAATGATACCAAATGGCGTTGGTTAGGGTGGCGATGACTTTGGTTAGGTTGGGGGTGTATGGAGGACGAGTTCTTGGATCCAGAGATGTGCCTGGTCCTGCTCAAAATGTATCACTAACTGGAAGAGTCCGAAAGAAGCCCAAATTTTTTTCTATTGTTCACAGAGAAAGAACAAGTGGGCGGTTGAGGCAGTGGGGGCGAGGCAAAAAGGGCAGCTGGGGTTAGGTTGGAGGCTACGGTTCACTAACAGCTCTTGGGTGGGTAGCATGTTGGTGCAAAAACTCCATAGAAGTTATCAGTTCTTAGGGGTAGTTGGAGTGACCAAATGCTTTGCCATACAGGATTTGGACTATTGCTTGAAGATGGGGCAACTGTTATCTGGCCTGAGGGGAGTTCCTTCTCCATTACCGCTGCGTATGTTGACTTCACCGTGTGTCTTCCAATTTTTGTGTAGTGCCAAGTCCAGCCATCTATCTTGATTGTGGAGCTAAGTGGGAGGTTGAGAATGGAATTTGCTTCTACCACTGTGAAGATTTCTCGGACCAGTTCTACATTCCAAGAGGCTGTATGGCTGTGGATTAAAGTGGACACCATGGCATTGGGAAGGAGGGTGAGGCGTGGGGTTTGCGCCTGGAAGAGCGGGGATGTAGGGATCCAAGGGTCATCCCAGATTTGAGTGTTGGCGCCTGAGTATATTTGCTTCCTACAGCCCCGATCAAGAACTTCTCTACCTTCGATGATACCTCTCCAAGACCATGATGGTCAACTTCCAACTGTTGCAGCAAGGAAGTGGTCGTGGGGGAAGTATTTGGCTTTTAGAACTTTGGCCAGCTGGGACGACGGATTAGTGAGGATGCGCCATGCTTGTTTGGACAGTAAAGCAAGATTAAAGGCTTTCAGATTTTTGAAGCCAAGGCCTCCTTCCAGCTTCCTTTTGGCAATCTTGTCCCATGATACTGTGTGCAGCTTCTTTTTGCCATCTGTATCTCCCTACTAAAATTTCCTGATAAGGGATTCTATTTCCTGAATGGTGCCGTCCGGGAGACGAAGCATGTTATGGCATAGGTGGGAATGGCTTGTGTGACTGCCTTGATTAGAATCTCTTTGCCTGCTCTTGAGAGACTTTTCTTGCCAGCCTTGTATTCGTTGCCAGATTTTGTCCTTTATGGTTGAGAAGATTTCTTTCTTGCTCTGGCCTATAACAGATGGGAGGCCCAGATACTTTCCATGATTACAGCACTGTGGTATCCCTAGGATAGAGATGATGGAGTCTCGGGTAGCAGTTGGCGTGTTCGGGCTGAAGTAGATGCTGGACTTGTCTAGATTGATGCATTGCCCAGAGATCAATTCATAGGTTTGAACCGCAAACTTCAGGTAGGTTGCCTCCTGTGTCGTAGCCTTCCCAAACAATAATGTGTCATCGGCAAAGAAGAAATGTGAGATTGATGGTGCCAATCAGGCTACAGAGATACCATTTAACTTGCCTCCTTTATGCAGATCCTGCAAAAGAGAAGAGAAAATTTCTGAACACAGGATAAAGAGGTAGGGGGAGAGGGGATCTCCTTGTCTAATGCCTCTTTATGGGGTTAGACTGCCAAAATTTATGCCATTGAGCATGAAACCAAAGGAAACAGTGGTCACACAAGTCATAATTAATTTTGTGAAAAACTGCGGGTAGCCTAGGGCCTGTAAAACTGCTTCAAGGAAGGACCATTCTATTCTATCGAAGGCTTTGCTCATGTCCAATTTGATAGACATCAAGCCAGAGGATCCAACTATTTTGGCTTTCATTGTGTGATGGATTTGTGGGCAATAAGAATGTTATCTGTGATCATACGTCCGGGGATGAAGGTAGAATGGGAATCTGAGATGACAGAGGGGAGTGTGGACCTAAGACGATTGGCCAGAACTTTTGCAGCTAGCTTGTATACTATGTTACAGAGGCTAATTGGCCTGAATTGTTACACTTGGTCTGCCTTTTGGACTTTCAGGATAAGGGCGATAAACGTATGATTCGTGGGCTTTTCAAGGTGGCTGCTATTTAGGAATCTTAAAACAAAGGAGGTAACATCGGAACCAACTACATGCCAGAATTTTTGAAAAAAAATAGGGGACATACCATCGGGTCCAGAGACTTGAAAGGATGCATTTGTTTCAGTGCGCTTTTGATTTCCTCTCCCGAGAAGGGATGCTCCAACCTAGAGATCATTCTGCTATCAACCTTCAGCTACAGTCTGCTAAGCACGTTGGCTATGTGTTCCATGGAGGGGTTCACAGACTTGAAGATTGAACCAAAATAACGTACAATGATGGCTTCCAATTCTTCTGGCTTAGTTCGAACCTGTCCCGTGTCATCTTTAAGGGCTCTGATTGTATTTATCTTTCTCCTGTGGCTGGCATGGGCGTGAAAATATCTTGTGTTCCTATCTCTGTTCCTCGCCCATAATTGCTTGGCCCTCTGTTTCCAGTGTGTGTCCTCTTGATCCATCAACAAGTCTAGCTTCTCTCTGCACTCCAGGAGTTGGGTTCTGGTAGCTTCTCTGATTTTTCCCTATTCAAGGGAGGTAATACGGTGCTTCAAAGCTTCAATTTTTTGGGGAATGTCCCTGAAGGACTTTTTGTGCCAGTGGAGTAGGCCGATTGAGCAATTCTCAATTTTGGCCGGCAAGGAAGCGAGGTCACTGTTCCAATGCTGCTTGATGGTTTCTTCACAATCTTTTGATTTAATCTAGAGAGCCTCGAACCAAAAAGGTTTGTTCCTGCCTGTGAGTTGTAGCGTGGGGGAGCTATTGCCAAATTGGACAGAGAGGCAGGAATGATCAGAGTAGATTGCATGTATGTTGTGGACTTGGTGCCAACAAAAAATCTCCAAATATTTCTTGTTGCACAGAGCTCTATCTAGCCTTGCTCTTTGAGTCCTTGAGTTTGAGGAGAAATGGCGCCACGTGAATCTATTGCCTGTGTATCCCATGTCTACCAAGGCACAGTTCTCTGCTGCTTCCCTGAATGCGGCAATTTGCCAATTTGCTCTCTGGTTTGATCCTTGAAATTCACTTTGCTCTATAACTTCATTGTAGTCACCCACACAAATCCACGGGAGGTCGATGGTGTTATTGAGTAGCTGAAATTGTTGCCAAGATGGTTTTCTTAGGGAGTTCCGGGGTTCCCCATAGTATCCTGTAAAATGGAGTCGATGAAGTGGTCTAAAAAGCTACGGAGAGTGAGGGTGATGTGTTTTTGCCACAACAAAGCAAGGCCCCAGATCGGCCATTTGGGTTTACTGAAATTCCAAACAGGTTGAATTTGGTTTTTAGTTTATCTATATATAGGCTATTTTTCTTTGTTTCGGAAAGGAATATTATATCGGGTTTCTTTGCTAGTATTAGGTATCTTAGTTCTCTAACTGTCCGAGGGTTTCCGATCCCTCAGCAGTTCCAACTAAGGCAATTCATTTTCTTCGGCAGGACTGGTCTTCAAAGTCAGCCTCCGCCGTTGGTAGTGTTGGGGACCAAAACTCGGTCAGAGTCAATAGGGGTGGGATGTGGGAAGTTTTTGGGCCTTCGGGTTTTTTCAGGGGAATTTCAGAATCCTGGGCTTATATTACATCTTCAATCATAGGGTCAAGGCTTATCTTTCTCTTAGCGCCAGCAGATTGTACCTTTAAGTGGCCTCCCTTTTTCAGTGCCTTGTCCCTGGCTTTGGTCAAAGTCTTGGCTATCTTCTTTGCAGGTGAGTCGAGGCTTATGGGTACATCACACCACATGGGACTGAGGGATAAGTGGGAGATTGGTTGGGATGCTTGCTGGTTAGAGGGTCCAGAATCACTGGATTTTGGTGATTGGATTGGGGGTAGGGGATTTCACTTAGTGGTTCGACTGGGGGGAGGTTGGGGAGAGAGAGAGGGTGCATGATTTGGGGTGAGGGATTTGGTTGGGGGGAATTGGTGGGTTGTGTGACACTATTGTTTGACTAGCAACAGTCTTTTGATTTGTGGGAATTGTATCGGTGGGGTGGTTTGAGCGGTGGTCATTTTATGGGGTTGGGTAGACTGTGGTGGGGGTTACTGTTCGGTTGACTTGGGTGGGTTGGTGGTGTCTCTCAGTTTGGTTGGTGTGCGGTTATTGCCTGGGAGGAGGTCGTCTTGTGGGTGAGTTTGCCCTTAGCCATGGACCGAATACAGCTGGTTCAGAGTTAGAGTTTAGAGCCAATAATTTTGACTCACAATCCCTCATAATGTGTCCAATTAATCACAGTGGAAGCAATAATCTAGCAGGCATTCATACTGCACTTGGTACCTAACTGGAGCTCTATTTTGGTTAATTTTGACAAATCTCCACAGAGGCTTCTTGATGTTGACTTTCACTCTGAATCGTAGGCTTTGCCATATGACAGAACCCTCCAGGTCTGTTCCCATCTCTAAGAAGTTGCCTATTGTGTTTCCTACTTTGGTTGCAAATTGAGAGCTTATGAGGTTGATTGGGAGCTTATGCATTTGTATCCAGAAGCTGCAGTGGGAAAAGCCCATCTTGGAAAAGGCTATATTTGGGTTCACTTCCTTGAGAACGAGTAGGTGCCTATCGAACAGCCAAGGAGATCCCTTGAGGACTTTGAGCTTGTCTATAGTAGAGAAAGAGCACGAGGTTGTCACCCACAGATTTACATTGAAATCCTAATTTCGGGTGCCATAGTTTCTTGTAGAGGTGGCTGATCTGGTCTGGGCTAACTATTTTGGGAGCTAGGACTTTTCCGACCAAGCATTTGGTGGGATCTGAGAGCTCCAGGACCAAATCATCAGTGGAGATCAGTATTTGGTCCTCCTTTGCTAGGGAGAGGTTGTCGACCAGATCTTCAAGCTGCTGGTCCATTGGGTTGAAAGAGTAGTAGATCTGGTTCACAAGACTAAGTAGAGGTTGATAGTAGTGACTGCAGGCTAGTTAACTTGCTTCCAGTAAGGGAGCACTGAGACAAAAACACCTGAAACAGAGAAAAGGTTAGCAGTAAAATAATGTGAATCTGGTGGAATATTCTTACTTATGTTGGTGGATCTGAGACAGTTGAGTAAATTATTGGAATAGGAGGTTGGTGGATCTGAGATAGTGGAGTAAATTATTGGAACTGTAAGTTGGTGGAGGTGTAAGGGATGGATCGATTTACAGAGTAAAGCTCCTTGAGGGACGACGGCATGCCAAGCAAGACTTTCGCTCAGGGAAGCTCTTCACAGAGAGACCCTGCAATCATCCCCATCCGTTCATCACGAATTGTGCAAATACCATGCCTAAAATTAGTATCATAATTCTTCTCTTGCAATTGACCAAGACTCAACAAATTTTAACTAAGATTAGGCACCTAATAGACATCACCTATTGCACTAGTCTTCCTATTTTTCAAGGTAATTGGAATACTATCTTTCCCAACAACAGACACAACATGATTATTTCCAAACCTCACTGTGTTCTTGTAGGTCTCATCAAGATCAGAAAAAATTTCCTTTCTCCCACACATATGATTACTACAGCCATAATCAACGTACCTGATGAGGGAATCCCTAGTCCATCGATAAGTCCACAGACAAGTGCATCCAGACAAGCTGAGGAGGTCCGGGTTCTACACCGAGGCCCTACAATGCTTCAAGATCCAAGTCCATATCAAAGGGATCCACTTGTAGATATCATTAGGCCAATGACGCAGAGCAGAGAAAGAAGAGTTTATGAAGATCCCAACAATCTTGTGCAAGCTTGTCCACAGGATGCTCAATTGCTAGTTGAAGCCAACACCTCGGAGAATAAAGCCGAAGAGGTTTAAATTGAAACTCTCCTTACAATTCTTGAAGAAAACGCGCAAATCACCATTTGTTTCTTGAAGTTCTTCAAGACGCCGGAAGGTTCTTTGACTTTAAAAAGACGTTTCTTGAAATTCTTGATTTTCTTGAAAATCTTGAATTTTATATTTTGCAGAATCTCGAAAAATCTTGAAAATCTTGATTCCGAAATGATTCTGGGAGATTCTAGAAGATTCCGGAAGCTCCCTAAATCAATCCACCATGTGCCATTCTAATTGGGCCGACCCAATCCATGGACTGCATTCAACCAAAGGTTTAGCCAGCCCGCAAGCCAAGAAGCCCACACGCAAGTCACTAGGGTTTTCGCATAACATTTAGGGTTTGGGGAAGGAGAAGGATTTGTGCATGTTTCCTATTCCTACCCTTAGTTTGTTACAAGTTGGTTTAGTCAGTTACAAGTTTGTTACCACTAGACTAGTTTGTTAGTTTCTAAAAAGGATCCTTTCTTGATCTCCTTTTTGGAGTAGGATTTCCAATTCTTTTCCTACTTGTTTTCTACTTAGAATTTCGGCTGCCACCTTCCATAAGGGTGACCGAATTTCCTTATAATTACCATTACCTAGTTCCTTTAGGTTTTGGTTTGTAAAGGGAATCAATCTCTTGATTGGTTTCCAATTCTATTTCCTTTTCCTAGTTCTTTTAGGACAAGTTTTCGAATTCCCTACTCCATAAATAGGGCCATTCGACCACTAAATTAAAATAGTATTCATATCTTTAAACTATTAGGTTGAGTACTCTCCTTTTATTGCCTTATGTATTTTGCATACTTGTGATTTATATATTGCATGAAACTTAGCTTAATTAGGTTATTTGCTCTACCTAATTAAATTCACATGTTTCACCACTTTTTTTTCTTACTTGGTTTAAAATTCTCTTAAGTAAATTAGCCTAGGTTATTTTATTTTTGTTAACTGGATATTTGGTAAGTAAAAGAGTTTATACGAGCTACGCCGCTTAATCAGAATTTCCTTGGCAATTCATCCGCATGTGTACCTTGGTCCACATCAATTGGTATCAGAGCCTTGGCTGGTTTCGTGGCTAGAGGAGGTTGAAGTAACCCAACCAAATCATCAATCAGGTGTTTTCTTTTCCTACTTCTTGCTTTTCTTTTAAAAAAAATAAAAAAACTGTGGGAAAATTACGCATCTTTGGGGGAAATTTTTTTCTTCCACTTCTTTAAAATCGAAAATCCCTTGTTGAAATTTCAAAATTAAATTATGAACTTTACAAATTAATTAGGGTTTGGGTTTTTGCCTTTGCTAGGGTTTCAATTTTGGTTGAAATTTTTAGTCGCTTCTGCTTTGCAACACTGGGGTTTGATAGACACTTTAGTGCTGTTATTTTTGAGATTACTTGCTGGGTTTTTGCAACTGTTTTACACTTCTCTTGTGCAATTAATGTAAAAATTGGTGAGTTTTGCGGCTGATGTTAAGCAGCTCACCTTATCAGTACTTAGTGATTTTCATGCACTAGTTCTGGATACTTTCTTTTGAATTTTGGAAAATCTATTGAATTCTTGATTTGGTGTCCTTGTGCTGCTGAAATTATCTCTGAGAATTGGTTAGTGAGTCAAACTTGAACTTTGCTGACCCTAGGGTTTTTCTTAAAATCACAAAAATTGGTTTTTTTTTTTTTTTGTGGCACCTATTGAGTAAGGATTGTTTTCTCCACGATTTAGGGTGTACTTGCAAAGTTGATAGTGTTCGATTTTTGATGCTACTCCCCACAACACTATACTTTACGCCAAAGAGAACTCTCTTCTTCATTGGGAATCTTCTTCTTTTTCAGTGTGCTTGCAAAGTTGATAGTGTTCGATTGCCTACACTACTCCCCACAGCACTACATTGGAATTCTGAGAAAATTTTCCTCCACTAGGGGGTTTAAATTTCGCAATTGGTTTATTTGCATATTGGGGGAATTGATAATTTGTGGGGATTGGCTTCTTTGATTACCTATCGGGTAGGTGATCTCTTCTTTGGTTAGTTTTAGGACTTTCTTAAAGTTGTTAAACTCTGCTTATTTCTTGATTCTGTTCAATTCTGGAATTGTCCTGCTTTTTACTGCTAGTTGTATCTTTTCAAGCTACCTGGATGTTTACTCTTGAATTATAGTTCGGATTTTTGTCATCGTGCACACGCTATATTTTCTAAAATTTGAGGGATTCACCCCGAAATTTCCTTGTTGTGTACCTCTTATCTAAACTATATTACAAATATCATTGGCGAAAAGATTTTTAACTCCAAAATAGAACTAAGTATCTATTTTTCAAAAATTTTGCTTTTTCCTTAAGTATCATTGCTGTGTGTGAATCGCTGTTTTCCTTATACATTTGTCAATACTGAGAGGTTGAGTGGAAAAAAGGCTTGAGTGAACATATTATAAGGGCGCCACTCTAGAGTGAAACACTAGTTTGTGTGTAGCTGTTAGGTGGGATACACTTGGGGGGTAAGGGGGTAAGGTTACTACTCACTTTTCCTTGTTCTTAGCAGACAAGTTTTCGCTTCTAACCAATGTCTGGTGGTGCTTCCGTTCCCGTTGGGAATGAGCAATTACTGGCCGCAATAGCGCAACTCTCTGCGCAATTTGCTAACCTTGTGGAGGAGGTTGCTGAGATGAAAGCCGAACGGGAGCATAGGCGTGAGGAGTCAGAAGAGGACGTATCTCCTAACAACAACACTGCCTTTGCCAAGGCTTTTGAGGGTGTGAGTCAATGCAAAACAACCCTGTCACCCTTCGTAGGAGGTACGAATCTGGAGGATTACTTAGACTGGGAGGTCAAGATGGAGCTTATCTTCGAGCTTCATTCAATCCTGGAACACAAGAAGGTCCCTCTTGCGGTGGTCAATTTCATGGACTATGCCCTAGTCTGGTGGAATGAAGAGATGGATCAACGCAGGAATACGCATCCCATGCGGGCAAGTGCTCCGCCTCTAACTTGGTGTGATTTAACTACTGCTATGCGTAAGACTTTTGTTCCTGATTACTATTTTAGGGTATTGTATAGGAAATTACATACTCTTATACAAGGACCTTTATCTGTAAATGCATATTATAGAAAGTTAGAGATAGCCAAATTTAGGGCAAATGTACAAGAAGAAGAAGCTGCTTCAATGGCTCGTTTTCTTAGAGGCTTAAACAGGGGTATAGCTTTAGCCGTGGAACTTCATAATGCAACAACACTGACGGACATGTAAGCTTGAGTTATGGAGGAATACCTGAACCCAGTTTTACCCATTATGACGCCTACCAGCGCCCCACCGGCTTGGAGGAAGAATCCAGTTTACTCTCCACCCGCATAGAAGCTGTTTAACTCAGAACGGAAGGCTATCATCCCCACTACCACCCCGTCTTCATCCACATCAAAGACGCCATCAACATCTCAGCAATCCATTAGCAATGTCACTTGCCACAAATGCTTAGGCTGTGGCCACTACATGCGTTATTGTCCTAACATCCAAAAGGTATTATTGGGGCAAGATGGTGAGTATATTTCAGAAGAAGATGAGGATGAACACAGCGTTAACCCCTTTTCGTAGTTAACTGATGGCGCTAAGTCTGAACCGGTCGAGCAATTTGAGTTCATCGAAGAAGCTCCCAATCAGAACTTGGTTACTCGGACCCTAAATATAGCTGTTGTCCTAGATACATCTCAGCGAACAAACATCTTCCACGCCAGAACTAAGGTCAATGGGAAGTTGTGTGTTCTGATCGTTGAGGGAGGGAGTTACGCGAACGTGGCCAGTGAATACATAGTTGAAAAGTTGAAGCTCCCCATACTCAACCATCTACGTCCTTATCGGCTATAATGGCTCAACAGCTCAGATGGCTACAGGGTCACGAAGCATGTAAGCGTACCATACGCTTTAGGGAAGTTTGAATCCACGGTTTTATGTCATGTGTTTCCAATGGAGACTTGTCACATTCTACTCGAATGCCCATGGCTTTTCGACTTGAAGAAAACTCATGATAGGGTCGCTAACACTTACTCGGTCTGCCAAGAGGGCACGATCCATACGTTTCTACCTACGCCGCCTACAGAAGTGCATTCAGAATCTATCAGGATGAAGGACGCCATCACTAAATGGGAAGCTGGAAAGCGCCTGGACAAGGGGAAAGGGAAAGAACATGTAAAGGGTAGTAAGGTGAACTCTGATAAGCCTAATCAGGAAGAAGTTAGAGGTAGTTTTTTTTGCTATAGCGGGGGCAGTAGAACAGGTGTTAACTGAAAAAGGTTGTGTACTAGTTTTAGTATGTAATATAACTGTGCTAATCCTGATGATTTCCCTCGGGATATTCCTATGGAAGTTGATTATTTGATGCAGGAATACAACGATGTCTTTCCAGGAGAGCTGCCACAAGGATTGCTGTCTCTACGTGGGGATTCAACATCATATCAACTACATGCCTAGCACCTCTATTCCAATCTGACTTGCCTACAAAGCCAATTCGGAAGAAACAAATGAGTTGCAGAAGCAGATCGACAAGCTTTTGGCTAACGGTCAGGTAAGGGAATCACTTAGTTCTTGTGTTGTACCCGTAATTCTTGTCCCTAAGAAAGATGGTACATGGAGAATATGTGTTGATTGTAAAGCTGTTAATAAGATAACAATCAAGTATAGGCATCATATTCCTAGGCTTGATGACATGTTAGAGAACTTATATGGCTCAACGGTTTACACTAAAATAGATCTTACACAGGGCTATCATCAAATTCGCATGAGGGAAAGGGATGAATGAAAAACTGCTTTTAAAACTAAATTTGGTTTGTATGAGTGGTTAATAATGCCCTTCGGCCTAACAAATACACCTAGTACTTTCATGAGATTAATGAATCATGTGCTTAGAAAGTTTATAGGGAAATTTGTTGTGGTTTATTTTAATGATATCTTGATCCATTCTAGAGACATGAAATCATATGTAGAACACTATCGCTTGGTGTTAATTGAATTGCGTGCTAATAAGTTATATGCCAATGTGAAGAAATGTACTTTCTGTGTTAAGGAAGTTGTGCTTCTCAGTTTTGTGGTCTCTAAAGATGGTGTCAAAGTTGATGACGCCAAGGTGAAAGCCATTAGGGAGTGGCCTACACCAAAAACGCCCACACAGGTAAGGTCTTTCCACGGTTTAACTGGATTTTATCGACGGTTTGTGAAGGACTTTCCACCAAAGTAGCGTATCTGAACGAGTTGTGCAAGAAGAATGTGCCATTCTTGTGAGGCCAAGCCCAGGAAAACACCTTTACAGTTCTTAAGCATGATCTCACTCATGCCCCTGTTTTACCATTACCTAATTTTGATAGAGTTTTTGAACTAATGTGTGATGCTTCAGGTATAGGGATTGGAGCAGTTTTAATGCAGGAAGGCAAGCCAATCGCCTATTTCAGTGAGAAGTTAAAGGGAGCTACCTTAAATTATCCAACTTACATAAGGAGCTCTATGCAGTGGTCTGTGCCTTAGAGACTTGGTCGTATTATTTAATGGCAAGGGAATTTGTTGTACATAGTCATCACGTGTCCCTTAAACATTTAAAGGGACAGGGTAAGTTAAATAGACGTCACGCTAAATGGGTTGCATTCATTGAAACTTTTCCTTACATTATTCAATATAAGAAGGGAAAAGATAATTTGGTTGCTGAAGCTTTATCTTGCAGGTATGAAGTTCTAGCTATTTTAGATCATTCATTGCTAAGTTTTGCATATCTGCAGGATTTATACGCTTCTGATCCTGATTTTGTTACTATATATGAAGCATGTGAATCTGGTGCATTCCATAAGTACTATAGACAGGATGGGTTCTTGTTTAGGGAACATAGGTTCTATATCCCGCGAAGTTCCGCTAGAGAATTACTGGTTTGTGAAGCTCACAATGGGGGACGTATGGGTCATTTTGGTGTACATAAGACACTTGATGTGTTACAGGAACATTTTTATTTGCCTCATATGCGAAAAGATGTACAACATGTTTACACTCGTTGCATTAATTGTTTAAAAGCTAAATCTACATCTAAGCCTCATGGACTTTACACGCCTTTACCTATACCTACTTTACCTTGGACTGACATTTCTATGGATTTTATTCTAAGTCTCCCAAGGATGCAAAGAGGTAATGACTCTTTATTTGTCGTAGTCGATCGCTTTTCTACGATGGCTCACTTTATTCCCAGTAGGAAATCAGATGATGCCAAACATGTTGCTGACTTGTTCTTTCAGGGGATAGTTCGACTTCATGAGATCCCATGCACCATTGTTTCAGATCTAGACATCAAATTTCTAAGTTACTTTTGGAAGACTTTGTGGTCACGCTTCAGTATCAAATTTCTAAGTTACTTTTGGAAGACTTTGTGGTCACGCTTCAGTACAAAACTCCTGTTTTCAACTACAAGTCATCCGCAGACGGATGGTCAGATGGAAGTCACCAACTGCACCGTTGGCAATCTCTTTCGGGCTTTGATAAAGAAGAATCTCAAGAGTTGGGAAGAAGTCTTACCGGTTGTAGAGTTTGCCTACAATTGAGCCAAGCACTCGTCGACAAGGTTCTATCCATTTGAAGTTGCCTACGGTTTCACTCCGTTGATGGTTATGGATCTAATCCCTTTGCTTGTAAAGGATCAGGTTAATCTAGACGGTGCCCAGAAGACTGAAACCGTCAAACGCCTGCATGCCAAGGTTAGGTCTAACCTTGAGAAGAATTACGCCAGAGCCGCAGACCATGCAAACCGACGGCGCAAGGCTGTGAACTATGAACCAGGAGACTGGGTTTGGGTTCACATAAGGAAGGAACGATTCCCTGCCGTGAGGAGGACGAAACACCATCCCCGGGGTGATGGGCCTTTTCAAATCTTGTCCAAGATGGGGCCTAATGCTTACAAGCTTGATTTGCTAGGTAAGTATAGTGTTAGTACTTCATTTAATGTAGCTGACTTGTCTCCATTTACTTATAAACAGGATGAAGATTTGAGGTCAAATCCTTTTTCAACTGGGAGGGGATGATGGGGGCATCCCTAGTTTATCGACAAATCCACAGACAAATGCATCCAGAGAAGTTGAGAAGGTCCGGTGATGCGAACCCCTGATTCCCAACGCCTTTGGAAACCAAGAACTCTACGCGGAATGTGCCAAGAAAAGTCTGAATGCAAGACAATGCTCTTAAACCATAGAATCCTTACCCTTGGATTCGGCAGACTACTAACTTACAAAAGTAAATTAAACACGCAATTCAAACCAAGTGGAGTAAACTAGAATTTGAAACAAAGCTTTGATTAATAGACAGAGCAATTATCTATTAGCCTATAGTTTCTTGACTTTTAGCAATTAACAAGCATGCAAATTACATAAGCCCAAAATAAGGTGAGTGATTAAAGAAGAATAAAACTATAACTTAAATCATTTAATCAACTGAAGAATTTCGTGGTTGGCACCCCTATTTATAGGTATAGGGGTGTCCAAATTACAGTAGGAAAAGAATTAAAATTGGAAACCAATCAAGAGATTGATTTTTTACAAACCCAAAACCTAAAGGAACTAGGTTTTGGTAGTTGCTGAATTCTTCTGTCGCTTGGAATGGCATATGGACGAAATTAACAAATAAAATAGGTAGGAAAATAATATAAATCCTATCCAAAAAGGGAGATCAAGAAGGGATCCCTTTTTGGAAACTACCAAGCTAATCTAGTTGTAACAAACTTGTAACAACCTAACCAACTTGTAACAAACTTTGGGTAGAATTAGGTAACATGCACAAAACCTAATCCTTCCCCCTACCTAAGCTTCCAAGTGGTGTGTGGGCTGCTTCTTGTGAGTTCGGCCCATTTTGAGATGGCGCATGGTGCTGATAGTGTAGGGAGCTTCTGGAATCTTCTGGAAACTCCCGGAATCATTTTGGAATGTCAAAATTCAAGATTTTCAAGATTCTTCAAGATTCAGTAAACCGCGAAATTCAAGATTTTCAAGAAAATCAAGAACTTCAAAATTTGTCTCTTTAAAGTCCAAGAACCTTCCGATTTCTTCAAGAACTTCAAGAAACGACCCTTTCTTCATTGTGGAGAGTTTGGAGATGCCTTTCCTTCAAGGATCTTTGAATAGCATGACTCTTCTACTTCTCCTGGAATTCTTCTCAGGGGCTTTGCCTTCTGGTTAGCCTTGTGGATTCTGACTCATAACTTGTGTTATTTTTAGCCTTGTATATCCTTATCATCCGGGTTCTACACCAAGGCCCTACAATGCTTCAGGATCCAAGTCCATATCAAAGGGATTCACTTGTAGATATCGTTAGGCCAATGACGTGGAGCAAAGCAAGAAGAGTTCAAGAAGATCTCAACAATCTTGTGCAAGCTTACGCACAGGATGCTCAATTGATAGTTGAACCCAACACCTTGGAGAATAAAGTTGGAAAGGTTCAAATTGCAACTCTCCTTACAATTCTTGAAGAAGAGGTGCAAATCACCATTCCACAATGAAGAGAAGGCTATATGTTGAAGTTCTTGAAAACGCTGGAAGGTTCTTTGACTTTAAAGAGACGTTTCTTGAAGTTCTTGATTTTCTTGAAAATCTTGAATTTTATATTTTGTAGAATCTTGAAAATCTTGAGTCCAAAATGATTCTGGGAGATTCCAGAAGATTCTGGAAGCTCCCTACATCAATCCACCATGCGCCATTCTAATTGGGCCGGCCCAATCTAAGGAGTCCATTCCACCAAAGGTTCGGCCGGCCTACACAAAAGTCAATAGGGTTTTCTCATAAGTTTTAGGGTTTGGGGAAGGAGAAGGATTTCTGCATGTTTCCTATTCCTACCCTTAGTTTGTTACAAGCTGGTTTAGTTAGTTACAAGTTTGTTACAACTAGACTAGTTTGTTAGTTTCCAAAAAGGATCCTTTCTTGATCTCCTTTTTAGAGTAGGATTTCCAATTCTTTTCCTGCTTTTTTTCTACTTGGAATTTCGGCTGCCACCATCCATAAGGGTGACCGAATTTCCTTATAATTACCATTACCTAGTTCCTTTAGGTTTTTGGTTTGTAAAAGGAATCAATCGCTTGATTGGTTTCCAATTCTATTTCCTTTTCCTAGTTCTTTTAGGACAATTTTTCGAATTCCCTACTCTATAAATAGGGCCATTCGACCACTTAATTAAAACAGTATTCATATCTTTAAACTATTTGTTTGAGTACTCTCCTTTTATTGCCTTATGTATTTTGCATACTTGTGATTTATATGTTGCATGAAACTTAGCTTAATTAGGTTATTTGCTCTACCTAATTAAATTCGCATATTTCACCTCTTTTTCTTACTTGGTTTGAAATTCTCTTTAGTAAATTAGCCTAGGTTATTTTATTTTTGTTAACTGGATTTTGGGTAAGTAAAAGAGTTTATACGAGCTATGTCGCTTAATCAGACTTTCCTTGACAATTCATCCGCATGTGTACCTTGGTCCACATCAGTATCACTTAGAACTTTTATCTTCTTCACCAGCCCCAACAGTAAATAAAACAGTTTCTTAATTATTGCCACTACTTTCAACTATATGAGCTTGCCCAGCATTATTATCTTTCTCCAGATCCCAACATTCTCTTTTTATGGGACCCGTCTTTCCACAATTATAACATTTAACTTTAGACTTATGACGCTTTTGCCCACTACTTTGACCATCGGAACTAACTTTTGGTTTGTACAAAAAGTTACCTCTGCCACAGCCTTTGCCTCTGAAGCTTTGACCTCCACATCCTTTCCCTTGAGAATGCTGGCCTGGCTGATTTGTTTCCCCATCATTGGATTCTTTAGGCTTATATACCAATCTTCAATGCTTCTGCCGCCGCATCAACAGATGGTCTGTAACATGACATCTATATGTCACCAATTCTCCTTCCAAATCAACATACAAAAAAGTGGAAAGATCTTTAATGGCCTCAATAATCTCCTTCTTTGTGTGAAATTTTGAAGTCCACGGCCAAAAAACTTTAGACACCATCTGCTCTTCCGTCACTTTATCACCGTTGATCTTCATCTAACCAGCTATGGATTTTACCCCAGCCATGTATTCTTGCACCTTTTCATTAGGCTTCATCTCTGCAAACACAAATTGTCTCTTTAACTCCTATAGTTTCATTCTTTGAAGGTTTTCATTTCCTCGATTAGCAACTTTCAACTTTTCCCAAAACTTCTTAGCTGTTTTTATATCCATTAAATTTTTGCATATGTCTAATCCAACTTTCATTCTTAAATAATAGAGTGCATGCTCATTATGAGAATGATTCTTTTCCAATTCTTTACTTTCCTCACCTGTTAATTTTTCACCTTCCCTGCGTTTTTTAGGTTCTTCAAAGCCTGGCTCAATCACATGCTAAATATTAATCATTCTGAAAAAATCTCCATAAATTGACACCAGATTTCAAAATCATTTTTCCCATCAAAGACAATACATGGCAATCAGGAGGATTAAGTAAAGAAGATATCTGGAACTCTCAAAAAATAACACAGCTCTGATACTAGATGTAGGACCCAAAATAATTATCAAACCCACAGAACAAACAAACTCAAAATAGAAGCTGCGATTGAAGCTTCTTCGCTAGAGAATTCACGTAAAACTGAAGTCACAAGTTCGACAAATTTGGAGCAATTTAAATGCACCAAAACCAAGAGGACCTGAATCAAGATAAATCCAATTAAATTGGCTGCACCTAACCAAATTTGAACGAAAACTGAAATACAGCAACTAAGATGATCAGTTGAATTTTAACTAACCAAATCAATAGAAATCAAAATAAAATCCCACGCGCACAAATTCAGCGGAGGACCAACACAGCCAAAGGTTTTTCTTTAATCTTTGTAATTTTCTCTGTGATTACAATGGCAACCCAAGACATGTATTTATAGATTGCAACTATTTCCTAAAAGAATTAGGTTTCCTAAAACAAATACAAAACCAAATAGGAAACAAATAAATAGGCAACATAAACCGAATAGGAAATAGAAACTAATAGGAAACTCAGTGTAATTATTCTACAAGGCTTGCCTCTAAATTGAAGTATTATGCTCCTTTCAGTTCACCCCCCTCTACGCCTCTCCTTTAAGTTCTAAGGGTCCAGTTGAATCAAGTGAAATATTAGAGTGCCGCCTACTCTGGCAGTCAGAACACTACCAACTTTGCCGGAATCGACTACCTTCAGATCTCCTATCTCCGATCTCTCCATGTTGCCTCTATCAGTTTGTTTGTCTGCACTATGTTTGGATTTTGGATTGAATGTTTATCTTTTTAACATAAAAGCTTTTCTTATTTAAATGACATATCTGAAGGTTCTTTTTCCATTTTAATTTTTTTATTGGGCGTTAGAACTAAAGTATTTGGGGTGATAGAAGAATGCCATGGCTGTGAGAGAATTCGGGAGGTTCTCTTCCCCGTCTCCCCCATCCCTGTTCTATATGCGAAGGTCCCTATGCCCTAACCTGGTCAAAATTTAGTTGGGGAGCGTTCTTTACATCTGTCGTTCGAGAAATGTACATTTACAAGGTTTGAAGGTATGCTATGTTTTCCACATCGTTCAAAATTGTTTTCCAAAATCCTCTAAGGTGGATTGTTTGTTTTTTTGATGTAATTTTGGGAGTGACATTGTCTCCAGTTTCATACTTCAAGTTTCCACTGCAAGATGTCGTGTTCATGCTTTTGATTTGTTTCAATTCATTTTTGGCCAGACATGGTCTCTAGTTCTCTATTGAAAATTTCTACTGCAACATGTGTGTTTGTGTAGCTTTTAGAACCAGTTCTCTATTGCAAATTCCTACTGCAACATGTGTGTTTGTGTAGTTATTAGGAATGTTCAGCAGACCTGTACAATGTGTGCATTAATTTTAGAGCAAATATAATAGGTATGCAGTGTAGAGTTTGGACACATAAATCTTCACTGATTTGAATAATTTATCAAATGACTCCTTGCTTTCTTTAATTTTATTACTGGGCTGGGAACAATTATGAATATTCATAGATGTTATCTTGGAATTGCATATTTTAGTGGTGGTTAAGGAATTCCTACGAATGTATAGAATTCACATGGATGAAATTAGATATTCATCATGGTTTTTTTATTTGGACTAATTGTTTCGAGGTATATGCATCAGATTATTTTTTGCACCACCTATGCACTACATCTTTGGGTACTAATTTTTATTTTATATTAGGTGTGTAGTAGTACATTTAACTCCTCCAATAGAAGCTATAGATGTGCCTATTTGACTCAAAAGAGTTATTGGGTGTATACTGTCATGTAAACTACTACTTTTTTAGCATTGTGGTGGTTGTATCTATTTTGACCAATATATAGTTTTGAATTGGACGTTTTATAGTCGATTTTGTGCTTAAATACTCTGGGTTAACTATATCTTTGTAAATTGTTATTGGTCTAAATTTAAGTCTAAGGATATCATATTGCAGTATCACAACTTACTTTTATATGAAAGGTGATGTGAACCCTTGATTCCAACTTGTGAAAACAAGAACTCAATGCGAAAAATTGCCAAGGAAAGTCTGATTGCAAGACACAGCTCTTAAAACTCAAGAATCCTTATCCTTGGATTTCGGCAGACTACTAATTTAACAAGTTAAATTAAACACGCAATTCGAACTAAGTGATGAATTCTAGAGGCAAAACAAAGCATGCAATTAGATAGAGAAATTATCTAATTAGCTTATAGTTCTTGTACTTTAGCAATTAACAAGCATGCAAATTACTTAAGCCAAAATAAAGAAGAGTGAATAATAAAGTATAAACTTTCATTCAATTAATCACTGTCGAATTATGAAGCGTAGCACCACTATTTATAGGTATAGGTCGCATGAAATTTACACAAGAAAATAAGGAAAGAAAACACAAAATTGGAACTTAATCAAGAGATTAAGGCTCTGTTCTTTTCGGAACATAATCAGGAAAAGTATCACTCTTTTCTCAAAAATAGTACACAAAGAAACAACATCATTTTTATAAAATTCACAATTCAAATTTAAAAATTCCCTTTAAATCATCACTCACATAAATTCAAAAAAAACATAATCATTATACTTTTTCTTCTCTTTCCTACACAAATTCCCAAAAGAAATTCCCTCCAAAACAAAATTCTTCCCTAATCAAAAAATTTCCTATCCATTGTACGAAGAGAACAGAGCCTAAGTAACTCACAAAAATCAGCAAGAAAAAGGAACTTATTTGCTGAAAAATTAAAAGAAAAGAAGGAAGAATTTTGGCTGCTTTAAGTTAAGCAATACACGAAATTCTCACAAGAAAAAGGAAGGAAAAATTCAGATTTTACCTTTAAAGAAAAGGGAAAACTGAAAATTAAAGGAGAAAAGAAAAGAGGAAACTATGAAGAGAATTAGGTAGCATGCACAAAACCTTAATTCTCCTCCTAACCGTAACCCTAATTGTGAATTGCTTCTCCTTGGGCTTGGGCTTGGCCGAATGTGGGGTCATGGAGTGGACTTGATGGATTTGGCCCAATTGATATAGCATGATGATGTAGATGTAGGAAGCTTCTGGAATGATGATGTAGATGTAGGAATCTTCTGGAAGCTTCCAGAATCATTTCAGAAGGTCAAAAAACATTTTACTTCTAAAATTCTTCAAACTTCATGAAATCTCCATCTCTTTACTGGAAAGACTTGTAGTTACCATTTCCTTATCTCGTAAATACCATTTCCTTAATTGGAAGGACTAGTATTCACCATTGCCACCTTGATGCAGAGTAGGATAACTCTTGTAAGCTTTCTTTCTTTCTCATTGAGTTCATTGGAGCTGGATATGAGTTGGGCTTCTGTAGCACACCTTTGAACAAAGTTTGCAAGGTCTTCTTTGAGCTTTGAAGTCCTCTTGCGAGTCATTGGCCCAACTATATCAACGAACGGATCTCTCTAATATGGGCTTGGATCGTGGAGAATTGGCGGGCCTTGATGAAGCACTCAAACCTCAGTTGCACTCTCTGCACCATCTTCTGGATCCACTTGAGCTGAACTTGTCGATGAGCTAGGGGCATTCACATCAAAAGGTTTAATGGAAGAATCCATGAAAGATGTCTGGTTAATTTGCACATGGATAGTTCTTTGTTGTTGGGTAGTATCAAGGAGCAGTTGTGGTTAATATCATGCAAATTTTCTACTTGTACTATTTTTTTTGTGCTACAAACTTTTCCTTACTGTGGAATATGAGATTATTATGTGATTTGATAATATGAAAGGCTTTTGAGATAGTTGATTATAAGCTGCATATATAAACTATAAAGAGAAGTTTGACTATATGTTTACTCCTTTAATTGTAGTCTGCATTTTGTCTTGGAAATGAATTCATTGTTTATTGCATGTACTAAAATCAGTCTAACTTTAGTATTTGGTTCTGGAATGTTAGCAATTTACGTTTCAATTAGTTTACCTATCTACTTTTCTCTCTTGTCCTCGAACTTGTACTTAAAGAATTTAAAATGTGACTCACCATTCATATCGTTGAGGTTGAAAACTTGTTGATCATTGCCATTTTTTCCCTAGTTGGTGGCTGTCTTTGTTGCTGATTGCTGAGAAGCCAGCTATAGAGTGGACTTACTTTGAGAGAAAAATGAAAGATAGAGCATTAGCAGCTTGAAAGAAGTTTAATGTATGCATGTTTAGGCAAAGGCTGGCCAAGATGTGAGCATTGCTTTTATGGTTTCTTTTGTTATTTATGTCATTCTTGAATATTGGTACAATGTAGTGTTTGGGTTTTTTTTTTTTTTCTTACTTTAAAACTTATTTTGTGTGAAGTGCGATTTGTAACATATAAGTTACATTGTATTGTTTCATTTATTGAGATTATAGTATATGAGGTTTTGTATTATTTTAGGAACAGTAATGTAACTAAACAAATGATAATTTAATTTTTAATTTAGTCCATTAATATTTAGTGACCAATTATTGGCACCAAAATTAACAACAATAATCAGGATTTGGTCACTACTAACAGAAAGGTGCCTGGATTTTAGTCACCAAAATAGATACTCTTTATTCTTGCATTAATTAGGTGACCAAAATTTTGGTCACTAATGTAACAGCTACATTTGGTGACTACACTATTCTGGTTATCGAACGTGTTAAACGGAGTTAACAAAGTACTTTCGGTGACCAAAATCATGACCATAGACTTGGTTACCAAAGGAATATCTCTAGGACACGTGGCTTGATTCCTTATTTTTGGTCACCAAAAGATGGTAATTAGTGACCCATTTGATCACCAATGCACTTAGTCACCTTTGGAGACCAGACTTTATATTTGCTGACCAAATTTATTGACCAGAAAATTAGTCACTAATCACATCAGTGACTAAATATTTGTCACCAAAGTGGTCACTAAGCACACAAAATTGGTGACCAAATTTAGACTTTTGGTGACCAGCTTGGTGACCACTCTCCTGGTCACTAATTTTGTGACTAACAATAATTTGGTCACCAATTTACACACTTTGGTGACCAATCTCTAACTGGCGTCACCAATACCTTTAGTGACGGGCAACGGTGACCACCCAGTGACCATGATTTTTTGGTCACCAATTCCCTTTGGTGACCATATGTCACTTGTCACCTAAAGTCATTTTTCTTGTAGTGACTATCTAGTCATGCTGGAAGACTCAGAGTCCAAGTCTTATCTGGTAAGTCCCTGACATATTTCACACTAAGGTGATCATGGCAACCCTAGCATGCTTCATACAATTCTAGATGCATCATGCAATCCAAGATGTCATGCAACTTACCCTGAGAAGTGTATCATCCTTCGTGGTAGTAGGTCATGCTACCATATCATAAGTAGGCCTCTCTAGTTGAACGTAAGCACGTTAACATGTCAAGTCAAGTACGATACATAATACGCAATTCATGGCATAATTATGTCAAGTCAAGTAGGATACACAATAAGCAGTTCATGGCATTATCATGTCAAGCCAAGTATAGCACACAATAAGCAACGCATGGCATCATCATGTCAAGGAAGAACATAGAACTTAAGCATACATACTTTAAGTCAAGTTCCTTCTAGAAACAATCAAGTGGTGAGGCGTGGGAAACCTCATTAAAAAAATAGGCATGTAATAGTACGTATTTATACACACAAGTACTACGTAGATAGTTCATTTAAGTCTTATGAAGCTAGCGGGTAATCCCTCACCTTACGATCGGTAAAGTCTGCACGTATGATGTCGTTCGATCTTTGTTCAATGCTTCAATGATCAGCTCCTGCGGATAACGGAATTAGGTTATTATCCATCGAGAAACTGGTTGACTTTCTAAGCAAGTTCAATTTTTGGGTCAACTAAGGTTGACTTTAACTTTTGAGGTTAAGTTTGACTTTTGGGTCAACTAAGTTGACTTTAACTTTTGAGGTTAAGTTTTACTTTTAGGTCAACTAAAACCCATTGGGTCATCTTAGGTTAAGTCTGGTCCGGTTTGGTTCAAGTCCAATCAGATTCAGTTCCAGTCGAGTCTGGTTCTGTTCAAATTACGTCTGGTTCAGTTCAAGTTGAGTCTGGTTCAGTTCAAGTCAAGTCTGGTTAGGTTCAAGTCAAGTTTGGTTCGGTTCAAGTTAAGTCTAGTTTAGTTCAAGTTGAGTTTGGTTCAGATCAAGTGGTCTAGGTCAAGTAAAGTTTAGGTCAAGTGGTTCAGGTCAAGTCAAGCTCAGGTCAAGTGGCTTAGGTCTAGCTAAGTTTAGGTCAAGCCAAGTTCAGTTCAAGTGGTTCAGGTTAAGTCAAGTTCAGGTCAAATGGTTTAGGTCTAGTCAAGTTCAGTTCAAGTGGTATAGGTCTAGTCAAGTTCATGTCAAGTCAAGTTTAGGTCAAGTGGTTCAGGTCTTGGTGGCTAAGTGGAGTGCCTGTGCGAGTACATGCGCGAGTTACACGGTTGCTTGCACCTCTGGCCTCGTTCGAGTTCCCGTGAGAGAAGCATGCAAACTCGCATGCCTGGACTTGGTCCGAGTTCTCGTGCGAGTCGCACGTGAACTCAAGTTCTTAGCAAGAACTTGCCCAGAATTTCAAGTTCTGGATAACTTCTTCAAAGCCATTATTTTTGCGTTTTTACATCGTTTCTGACCATTCCAAATATACCAAATCGAGGACTAACATACAATCTAACGTTAACAAGCAAAACATGGCAAATCCAACCCTCCTAACTACATTTAATCGAGTTCCAAACATGCTTACGGACCCTGTGATGAGGCCATCGTGAGCTCCTTTAACAAGGAGGATGAACCAGCACATCAGGAACTAATGTGGACATCCAAACTACTACTACCATAGTAGGGCAGGCTAAGGCAACCAAAAGCAACCCCTCCCATACTTGACCCAAGATATTTACCCCAAAAGATAAAAAGCCCCAGTTCCATTATCCAGCACAGGTCTGGCAACAACAAAGACCCGACTCGCGAATAGTCCCCAAAAGTCCTTCGACTTTAAGGGGGACATTATTTTCATCCACAATTCATGCTCCATCTTATTTTGGGTCAATCCATGCGGCATTCAACCTTCTCAAGTTAGCCCAGCAGAAGTCAAAAGAAGAACCGTGAAGAAGCCTACAGCGCAGACCTGCGATTGCCTCAATCCCACGGCGCGGCCCTTTTCTCCTTCACGGATCCGCGCGCACAAGCCCTCAGGGTTCTTGCAAATTTCGGAAGTTCCCTCCTTCTAGAATCCTGAGAGGATTTAAAAATTGCATGGTTTCCTTTCCTTTTCCCATAATAATTATAACTAAGTTAAGTTACCTTAATTGGTTACAACTTGATTTAATTATAGTTTCCTTTTTAAAGTAGATTTTCTTTCCTACTTGAATTTGGATTTTCTCTTTAAGATACCAAATTTAAGTTTTCCTTTTCCTATTTTATTTCCATGTGAATTTTAGATATCAACTTAAAGGATATAATCGAATTTCGTACATGCCATTTTCGAGTTCCTTTCGAATTTGGTTTATAATCCGATTTCAACTCTAGTTGGTTTCCAATTTTGATTCTTTTATTGTTTCTTTCCTTGTAACTTTTGACCACCCCTATCACCTATAAAGAAGGGGCAGCCGAAACCATTCAACTCAGAATTCATAGTACAATTGTGAGGTTTATCCCTCCTTTGGGTTCTCATCTTTTTTATTTTGAGCTTGTGTATTTATTATGTATTGATAACACAGCAAAGCTCCAAAACTTAGGGTATCTAGATTACTTGCTCCACCTAGATTCTTAGTTGTTTCACCTCTTCATTCTTCTATATAGTTAGGATTGAAAAAGAGCTAGTCTCACCTAGTCTAAATAGGGATTATCGAGTTTAATATCAGAGAGTGAGTCTGTGACCTTTCAAGTTCAATTCTTCCTTAGTAGTCGACCACCACAACGTGGGACGTTTCACGACAACTCACATCAAATTTAGTATCAGAGCCAAGGGGAGCTTGTTTGGTAGGAGGAATGTCGAAATAACTCAGTTGAACTAATAAGGTGTTTTCTCTCTCTATAATTTTTCTTGTATGAAAATTGCTTCCATATTGATCTTCATATCTTGCATGGTTCCTTCAAAAATTAATTGAGAATTAAGACGCCATCTTGCATGCTAAAATTTTTTTTTTAAGATTAAAAAAAAAAGGGAAGCATTGTGTTTTCGAATTTAGCAAAAATTAAATTGAATTGATGTTAAGCTAAATCCTAAATATAATTTTCTTGCCGGGAAAATTAAGAAAAAGAGTTTGGTTAAAGAAAAGAAGAAATCGGAAAAGATAAAGAAAAATAAAAGTTTGAAAATTAAAAAAAATCAAATTATTTTCAAAAATTGCGATTTACGATTTTCTTCTCTGGGATTCTTTCTTTTTGTGATTTTTGTGCTTCAGTGTGATAGTAACACTCCTGTTGTCTTACAAATTGTTAGAATAATTTGTTAGTGGAATAGTTCTGAAATATTCCGCCTTTGTGTTTTTGTTAGACTGGGTGGTCTTAACCCTTATTTTGATTGATAAAATTAACAAATATGAGAATGAAGTTATTGGATGTTATAAGTGAGAAAATGAAGAAGAAAAGTTCATAAGAAGAACAAAGCAAAAACGGAGTTAAAACGAAGAAACAGCAAGTAAAACAAGAAAGAAGCTAGCTGCCCAGAAAGTGTCTAACCGGACCTTCGAGCTCGAACCTCGGCTTCGAACCTTACCAAGAAAGTGTCTAACCTGAGCCTAGACAGGCTCTAGACAACCTTTGAGGCTACTGGCCAAAAAGAGGAGAAAATTTGTGAAGTTTCGAATCCGACCTCGACACCATCTCGAGCTCGAAGCATGCTGCCCAAAAATGGTCAACTCCGAGCCTCGACACCCTCTCGAGTTCGAAGCTCTTGAAGAAAAACTAAGAGAAATGGAAAGAAAAGAAGAAGAAAAAGCTGGAAGGAGGAGGATCATTTTTAACCGATCCTGTAAACGGCTATAACTGATGTGAGCGGTTATAACCGATTCAAAATGCGGCAATAAGCGATCCAAGCTACTGGGAAAAATTCCAAAGAATTCAAAAGAACGATTTTAACCAATTTTCCACCGGTTTTAACCGATCTTCTGTCAGAACGGCTATTTTCTAAAAGTAGCCGTTAGAGATCCGTTGGAGGCCATTTTACACCAACAATAAAACCATGCCTCAAAATGATGTGTAATCATCCCCCACAACTCTCCTACACTCAAGCAACATTCCTAAGCTTCATTTCATACATTTACTTGTCAAAATAGCTATTTAAGCTTAGATTTGAGTAAGTTAGAAAGAAGCCTTTATGCTCAACCTTTGCATTTCATTTGTAAACTCCATTGTGGAGATTCTATCATTGTAAACACATTGAGGGAAGTCCTAAACACTTGTGAAGTGTTGTAGGGACATTGTATGTGAGGCAAAGTCCTAAACTCTTATTTAAGAGTTAGGCAAAAGGAAAAGGGGAGCAAGAAGAGAAGGAGAGACCCGACTCAAGAGGTTGAGTTTAGGGAATTGTACAAGTCCCAATTTGAGGTAAATTGGGCATTGGGGATAAAGACCTATCCAAGAGTTTGGATTAGGCAAAGGGTAGAAGTCCTAGCTTAGAGTTAAGATAGGCATTTGGCGAAGTCTTGATCAAAAGGTTGATTAAGCAAAGTCCTTTGGTCTAGGCAAGAGGAGCCTTGAGTAAGACCTCAAATCCTTGAGGAAGGATAGGGCAAAAGATCCAATTGCTAGCCTTAGGCAAAGGATTCTTAATCTAGAGCTAGATTAAGCAAGGGAGTCCTAGTCTAGATTTAGATTAGGCAATGGAAAAGTCTTGAGATTAAGAGATTAATCTTGAGCAATTGTAAGGGATTGAAACACTCATTTAAGTGTTTCCTAGTTGATTAGAAATCTCAAGTTGTAGAACTTGGGGAGTGGGGTAGGATCAAGGGGAATCCGAACCACTATAAATTTGGTGTGTTCTTGCTTTGTTTGTTTATTTATTTTCATCTATTGCAAATCACCAATCACACACTTCACTGAGAAGTTTAGTTTTAAAGTGTTTTAAAACTTGTCTTTGAAAAAGGTTTTCCAAAGTTCTTCTTTGTAGAAAAAATTTCTTTTAAAGGGTCAAGAACCTAATTCACCCCTCCCCTTCTTAGGTTCATCTTAGGTTGCCATTGATAATTGGGATTTAAGTTTTAAAAAGTAATTGTGAAATTTGGTATCGCCAAAGGTTGATCTCTTTTCAGTTCTAGGGCTTTTTGAAAACCCTAGGTTCATGCGACTCTTACTATGTCATTAGGGGCGGGCCTAGTTCTTTTTTTAGGATTCCCTTGGTTTAATTGTAGTAACCTTTTTAAGGTTGGAACATTGAATGGGAATTTTAAATCTGCTTTGCAATGTCGGTAGGGCTACGATCCTTTTTCGAACCCCTACCGCCCACAATAAAACAATTTTTAAAACCTAAGTAACAATCCTAAATTGGGAGTTTCCTTATTTCCCACAAGGGATCCAGATTCTCCTGGCTGCAAGAGTTTCAGTTTTAATCAAACCCCGACACCCGAGAGCCAAATTACGATTTCACCCTCCAGAGCATAATTACGATTTCAGGGTTTAAGTTGGCACTGCTTATTTTGGCTGAGCTCAACTCCAAGTCTTTGTGCTTAATCTGTGAAGTTAATTTCATTTGGTGGGGATTGGTTTATTTGATTACCTATTGGGAAAATGATCACATCTAGGGTAGTTTTCCTAATTTGTTTCAACTCTGCTATTTGTTCTTGGCTTATACTCATTTGAGTTACCCTACAAATTACCTAGCTTGAATTCTTTTCAAGTGACTTGGACATCAGATCTTAAAATTGTTTCAGATTTTGTCATTGTGTACATTACAATAATTTCTTGAGATTGAGAGATTATCCTCGAATCTCCTCCTTGCGCACTTCTTATCTGAATCAATTACAAAATATCTTTTTCTACACTTCAAAACCGAAATAACTTCAGCCCCTATTTTGAGAATTACTTTGCATTTTTGCCTCAGTTTGTTGCTTGTTTGAGTGAATCTACTTGTTTACATACTTGCTCAAGATAGAAATAAGACCATTGTAAAGGAGTGAGAGGTAAAAGGCAGAGTGACTTTAGAACAAGTTTGAAAAAGCCAATTAGAGCGAAACACTAGGAAGTGCTTAGTTTTAGTTGAAACACTTGGGGGACGGGGGTGAGGTTATTATCACCTATTGAAAACTTGTCTTACGCAGGTCTTTCTCCAGGCAGCATGACAACTGCACTTAAGCGAGTCGCTGCATTCCAAACCCTTGCCAAGGTCAATGAATACCGATTGCTCTAGTAATCGACGGGGGAAATTGTTTAAATTTAATCAGCGACATTATGGTGGACAACTGGAGACTACCCCTGGTCGAGCACCCATGGCCATATGATCTTCCTTTCAATGCGCAGGAAATTTTCCATATGCGATTTCAGACTATGGTCACAGTAGAGGTGGGTATGTTTCAAACCGACGTTGTATGCAACATTGTTCCGTTCTCAGACAATCCCTTACGACTCGGCCACCCATGGCTCTACAAGGTACAAGCCCATTATGATGATCGCCTTCACCGTTATGTCACCCCAGTAGGTGAAGCCGTTCACGTCTTTGAGCCGGTACCCTGGACGGTAGCCTGATAAGACCCTATCAACAAACCAGTAGCTGTCTCGAAGGCCGCCATCGACACAGGCTGGAAGGAAGACTTTCCCACCCTCGTTCCTCAACGGCCTTCCGCACCACCGACCCCATCCCACGATGGCGCGCCACCTACCCGAATAACCGACTTCCATACCCAAGTCACAGCTAATGGAGAAAAGGTTATTCTGGCCATCAACGGGGAGTCCACCGCCAACATCATAAGTGATTTACTTGTTCACAAGCTAAATCTCGAGGTCACAAGACACCCCTGGCCTATGGCAAAAATTCTACGTATACCATCAAGTCACAGAGAGATTTAGATTGATTGCTTAAAGGTACAAGTCCTATGTGACGTCGCACCCTAGCTAAATAGCCAGATTCTACTCGGCCGCCCTTGGATCTATGACATCCAAACAGATTATGATGACGTCTCCTACAGCTCCAGAGTTCCACGCCATGGTAAGGACGCAATCCTCGTTTGCATGCCCTTGGCCGAGTTGAGGAGTAAGCGATTCAAAATGACTGCAATATTTGCCAAGTGGGAAATAGAACAAAGTATGGACATGCATTCGCCAACAAGCAGCAAAACGGGTTAGGTATGTAGACCAGTGTGTGGCCACGCGGTACCTATCCCAGGCTAAGCCTGGAGCAACGATCGACACATATCCCGTTCGATCGATGACCATGCAAGGTCACAACAGCCTTTTGCCACCACACAGTTATAAGTTGATCCAGTTGTAGAGTACCCCCAGGGGTACGATCAAAGGCGATATCCACAGAGGTGGCATAAGGGAGAGGAGTGTTGAGATTTCATTTAGTAAGCCACTTGATTCCCCCATCAATTGTTCTCTTAATCCAGATTTGAGGATGAATCATTTCCAACCAGGAGGGAATGATACGGATATCTGAACTACTACTACCATAGTAGGGTAGGCTAGGGCAGCCAAATGCAACCCCTCCCAGACTGGACCCAAGACATTTATGCCAAAAGATAAGAAGCCCGAGTTCCACCATCTAGCACAGGTCCGGTGACAACAAAGGCTCGACTGGCAGAAAGTCCGCAAAAGTCCTTCAACTTTAAGTTGGGCAGACAGAAGAAGAACCAGGAAAATCCTGCAGCGCAGACCTGCAGTTGCCGCAAGCCCACGACGAGGCCCATCGCGGCCCTTTTCTCCTTAATGGATCCACATGCACAAGCCCTCAGGGTTCTTGCAAATTTTGCAAGTTCTCTCCTTCTAGAATCCTGAGAAGATTTGGAAATTGCATGGTTTCCTTTTCCTTTCCTTTTCCAATAATAATTATAATTAAGTTAAGTTACCTTAATTGGTTACAAATTGATTTAATTATAGTTTCCTTTTTAAAGTAGATTTTCTTTCCTACTTGAATTTGGATTTTCTCTTCAAGATACCAAATTCAAGCTTTCCATTTCCTATTTTATTTCCTTGTGAATTTCGGATATCCCCTTAAAGGATATAACCAAATTTCGTACATGCCATTTTTGAGTTCCTTACGAATTTGGTTTGTAATCCAATTCTAACTCTCGTTGGTTTCCACTTTTGATTATTTTCTTATTTCTTTCCTTATAAGTTTTGACCACCCCTATCACCTATAAATAGGGGGCAACTAAAACCATTCAACTCAAAATCTATAGTATAATTGTGAGGTTTATCCTTTACTTTGGGTTCTCATCTTTTTTATTTTGAGCTTGTGTGTTTATTATGTATTGTCCAGAACTTTGGGTATCTAAGTTACTTGCTCCACTTAGATTCTTAGTTGGTTCACCTCTTAATTCTTCTATCTAGTTAGGATTGAAAAAGAGCTAGCCTCACCTAGTCTAAATAAGGATTGTAGAGTTTAATATCAGAGAGTGAGTCTGTGATCTTTCAAGTTTGATCCTTCCTTGGCAGTTGACTTCCGCAACGTGGGGCGTTTCATGAGACCTCATATAAGGAACCTTCAGGTGTGAATTTCAAAGTCAGTGACCCAGTTCAGTTGTGATAGTAGAGCTGAGCCCAGCACAAGAGCGATCTATTTCGTAGAGTCTGTTGACTCTGCGAAACCTTTCATTCAAAATTCATGCTCCATCTTATTTTGGGTCAATCCACATAGCATCCAAGCTTCTCAAGTTGGCCCAGCAGAAGTCAGAGAAGAATCGCAAAGAAGCTTGCAGCGCAAACCTGTGATTGCAGCAAGCCCACGCCACAGCCCATTGCGGCCTTTTTCTTCTTCATGAATCCGCGCGCATAAGCCTTTAGGGTTCTTGCAAATTTCGTAAGTCCCTCCTTCTAGAATCCTGAGAGGATTTGGAAATTGCATGGTTTCCTTTTCCTTTCCTTTTCCAATAATATTTATAATTATGTTAAGTTACCTTAATTGGTTACAACTTTACTTAATTATAGTTTCCTTTTTAAAGTAGATTTTCTTTCCTACTTAAATTTGGATTTTCTCTTCAAGATACCAAATTCAGGTTTTCCTTTTTCTATTTTATTTCTTGTGAATTTTGGATATGCCGTTAAAGGATATAACCGAATTTCGCACATGCCATTTTTGAGTTCCTTTCGAATTTGATTTGTAATCTGATTCCAACTCTCGTTGGTTTTCACTTTTAATTTGTTTCCTTTTCTTGTTTCTTTCTAAGATTTCATATTTCCAACTCATATAAATAAGGGGGTGACAAAAACCTTGAAACTCAGAATTCATAGTATAATTATGAGGTTTATCCTTTACTTTGGGTCCTCATCTTTTTTATTTTGAGCTTGTGTGTTTATTATGTATTGATAACTCTATAAAGCTCCAGAACTTAGGGTATCTAGGTTATTTGCTCTGCCTATATTCTTAGTTGGTTCACCTCTTCATTCTTCTATCTAGTTAGGATTGAAAAAGAGCTAGTCTCACCTAGTCTAATATAGGGATTGTCGAGTTTAATATCAGAAAGTGAGTCTGTGACCTTTCAAGTTCGATCCTTCCTTGGCAGTCGACTTCTGCAATGTGGGGCGTTTCACGACAACTCACATCACCCTGTTTCCAAAACATACAATTTCCATATTTCTGGATTCTTTAAATGTTTAAATATGTGATTCCTTCATATTTAGACTAGATGCATCAATCCCTACGTGACATGCAATACATCTAGAATGCATTAACACCTAAAACATGCATCTCTACAGATCAATCATGCAATTCATCAAAACTCATTCTAAACTTCTAAACTACACGAATCATGCTTTATCATCAACTAACTCACGAATCTGAGTACTTACAATGGTCCTTTGATTACCACGATCTCCTAAGTGGCTTCAAACAGAAGAGACCACAATAGCGGCTGCGTTGTTCCTGGTGGCGGCGGTTCTCCTGCATAGTGTATAGGCTTTCTTTTTCTTTTTTTGGTTTCTTGAATTCACTTTGGAGACTAAAGGTGTTAAGTCAGAGTTAATAATGCTTACATAGGCATCAATTAGGTCTAGGAATAGGGTAAACGAGATCCAAACGGATTTAGATTCGCGGAGTTCAAATATGAGATAGGATAGACTTTGGTTTGAATTTGAATTCCCAAATTCTTGCTACTAGACTCTGTGCGAGTTCTCATCTGACTTGCACAGTTGCACGGCTGCCATTGCTCATGCGAGTTGTCACCGACTCGCATGGCTACATGGGCAAGCTTTTGCGTTATTTTGTCAGCCTTCTTCTCTACTCGGTTTTTCCTTTTGAGTACCTTCTGGTGACCCTTTACTCTCACGTTTTAGGTCTACTTTAACCTAGGCACATATTCCTTCCTAGCTTATTCGAGACACAATACCCAAACTAGGCATATACAGGTTCATGGTCATTCAAACAAGCAATTCATGTTTCATGTCAAGCACAATTATTAGATCAACAAATTTTGACTTTTACCATTTTTAAGTCAGAGGGTTTCATTCTGAAAATCTGAGGCCTCACGGAAAGCTTCACTGGTCGGTGTGAACAATGAAGGGATTTCCCAAAAGGTAGGGCCGCCACTTGCATACAGCCTTAATAATGTCTAGCATCTCCCATTCATAGGCAGAAAATTGTAGCATCGACCCCTTCAAAGTCTACGAGAAATAGGCAATGAGCTTGTTATTCTGGGACAACACAGCACCAATACCTGTTCCACTGGCACCGCACTCGAGATAAACTTTTGAGTGAAGTCTGGCAAGGCAAGGACCGGGGTAGAAGTGAGGGCCTGCTTAAGGTCTGTGAATACCTGGTTGGCAGCTGGTGTCTACTGGAAGTCTGGAACCCTGCCTTGGTGAGGAGCTGGTGTAAGGGCCCCGCTATGATGCTGAAGCCAGGGGCGGAGCCAAGGAGGGATGGGGTGGTCTCCAGACCCCACTAAACTTCTCCTGCACCCTTATTACTAGTGTATATTTTTCTATTAAAACTTTTTTTACAATGTATTTAATTATCAAAAATAAGTTTATATGTATATTGGACCCCTCCAAAATTTTGAGAACGTAGTTTCTAGATTTGCCACTAGCTGAAGCCCTTCATGAACTTCCGATAATAGCCCGCAACGCCCACCAATCGCGTAGGCCCTCACAGATGTGGGTGTTTGGCAATCCAGCACTGCCTAACATGGCGACCCCTGTGGAGGATATGATGTGGCTTAGGTAATCCACACTATCGACGCCAAACCTGCACTTCTTAAGATTGATAAAAAGTTGGTTTGCCTGTAAAATGGTAAAAGCAATCTGAAGGTGTTTGAGATGGTCTTTCCAAGTACGGGAGTAAATCAAAATGTCATCGAAAAATAGCAAAATAAACTTACGAAGGTTCGGCTAGAAAAGGTCATTCATCAGACTTTGAAATGTTGCTGGGCATTCGTCAGGCCTAATGGCATCACCAGAAACCCATAATGGCATGTCTGGGTGCAGAAGGCAGTTTTTGGGATACCACATGAATCTGATGGAATCCTGCAATGAGGTCCAGTTTGGAGAAGACACACGCACCATTGAGTTCGTCAAGCAACTCATCTATGACTAGGATGGGGTATTTATCTTTAATAGTGATATGGTTTAAGGCACGATAATCGATACAGAGTCTCTAACTTCTGTCAGTTTTCTTAATTAGAAGCACTGAGGAGGAGAATGGGCTTTGACTGGGCTGGACCAGTCCAGCGGTGAGGAGTTCTTGGACTAGCCGCTCAATTTTCTATCTTTGGTAAAATGGGTAACGGTACTGTCAGACACTAACCACCCCAGCCTATGGTTGGAGGGGAATTTGGTGGTCATGGGGTCGGGTAGAGGTAATGAGGTGAGTGGCTCGAAGAGTGAGGAAAATTAAGTGATGAGGGCCTCCAAGTCAGGTGGGTTTGGATGGGGCTGTGGGTCATTAGTATCCATGGATAAGAAAAAAAAAATTCCTAAACCTTGTAGACAACTCAAATCCTGATCATATAAGAATTCCACTGGGGTCCACCTAAGACCCTGAAACTTGTACTCCACTCCATCTAATTTAAAGGCCATTGGGTTGTAATCCATCTCGATAGGCCCCACCGTCTGGAGCCATTGAACTCCTAAAATCAACTGATAAGTGGCAGAGGGCAAAAAACAGTAGTCCTCTGTGAGAGGTTGGTCATTGGCGGAGATGGTTAGACCGCGGCAAAGACCTGTGCACCGGATTTGGTCTCTGTTAGCTATGGTGACCTAAAAAACCTCCTGACGTTCAACCAAAAGATCGAACCGAGTGATGTCACGGGACGCTCTTTGAGGTTAGTAAAAGCGTGTCGTGTGGCAAACAATCCGTTGGAGATTGCTTCCACCAAGTCCTAGCCGCCAGACGCAATCAGCACCGTAGTGCCTTTAGTGGGACGGCAAGGACGAAGTGCAACTTGTAGGGACTCAGACGTTCACGATGGCAATTTAAAGTGGGCAAGAGAATGTAGATTAAGAATGCTTTAATCAACTAGCAAATTCTTAACTTACATTAAATTTGGGTACGGTAGCACAACATACGTCATATACTACCGTAGTAGGAAAACTAGTGAAAAGTTACAAGTTCCCGTAGGAGCGTAAGGGTGTGAAAGATGTAGATCTTTCAACACTTACAAAAATAATGCTATTCCTACCAAAATGCTACTCTAAATATCCCCCTACTTACTAAAGATGGGGCATATTGTACATAAAAAGTCTTCGCTAAGAAAAACAAGTAAAAGCCAACGTGTCGAGTCGAGCGTCGCAGTCGAGACACGATAGGCAGCAAAATAGCATAGTGGTGGGCATGCGAGGATTGTGGGGTACCATGGGGAGTACGTCATCGTGTCAAGTTGAGCATTGGTGTCGAGACACGATGAGCGGCAAAATAGCGCAATGGCGGGTGCGCAAAGGTTGCAGAGCAACGTTGAGGAGTTGGCCGGTAACATTCTCCCCCACCTACATTGGCGACGCCCTCAGAGCCTTGGATTGCTGGTAAGACTCTATGGGTGGCTTGAAGGCTTGGATATTCTTCTCTAACTCCCAAGTGTTTTCTTCATCATCACATCCTTGCCACCTAATAAGGTACTCCGTCTAATCCTTGCGGGAACGTCTGACAATACGATCGTCAAGGATAGTTTCTGCCACTCGTTTGCCACGTGCCGGAATATTGAATTCTTGCCTTTGTGGTTGCCCACGTGCAGGTTCATCCCTGTCTTCATGGTAGCGCTTCAACAGGCTAACATGAAATACTGGGTGCGTTTTCCACCAATCTGGGGCGTCCACCTTGTAAGCCACCTTGCCAACTCTCTTTGTGATTGTAACAGGGCCAATGTATTTCCGCATCAAACGGGGGTCCCTATTCTGAACACTTTTACTCTGTTGTTGGCTAGGTATCTTGACCATCACCTTGTCCCCAAGGTTAAACTCAACAAATCTGCGGTCCTGATCAGCATATTTCTTCAGTCGCTTAACCACCTTCTCCAAATAGCTTCTCGTGATATCTACATTTTGCTTCCACTCCAGTGAGAATTTTGGGCTCTCGGGGATTTGGACTTTCCAGCAAGGTCCACAGTGTGTGGTAAGAGAGGTTGTTGTCCAGTAACAATTTCAAAAGGGCTCTTGTTGGTGGAAGAGCTCTTCTGAGAGTTGAAGCACAGTTGGCCAACGTCTAGGAGCTTCACCCATTCTTTATGGTTGGCTGAGACAAAGTGTCGAAGGTATTCCTCCAACATGCCGTTGAACCGCTCCGTCTGGCCATCAGATTCTGGATGAGCTGTGCTGCTCTTGTTTAGTTTGGAGCTGAGGATCTTAAAGAGTTCGGTTCAAAAATGTCCAGTGAAGTGAGAATCCCGATCACTGACAATATCCCACGGCAACCCCCAATATTTGACAATGTACTTGAAGAAGAGTTGAGCAGTCTCCTCCGCTGTGACATATTGAGGTGCAGGGATAAAAGTTGCATACTTGGAAAAACGGTCGACCACCACCAGGATTGAAGCAAGGTCTCCAACTTTTGGTAGCCCACTGATGAAGTCGAGCGATACACTTTCCCAAGGTCGGCTTGGAACTAGAAGTGGCTCCAGGAGCCCACCCTTCTTTTGATGACCTGGTTTGTCTTGCTGGCAAATAAGGCACGTCCGCATGAAGTCATCAACATCGTCTTGCATGTACGGCCAGTAGTAGCCCCTCTTCACCATCACCAGCGTCATTTCCATTCCTGGGTGTCCAGCCCAAAGCGTGTCATGGCACTCCTTTATGATGTCATTTCTTAATTCCCCACCTTTAGGGACATAAAGGCGGCTTCCTCGAGTATAAAGGAGTCCATTGTCGAGCCAAAACTGTCGTGCCTTTCCTTCCTCTACCAGCTTGACCAAATGTGCCTCATTGGGATCTGCCAGCAGTAGGTTCCGTATCTGGTCCTTCAGGTTGGTAGAGACTTGATTCCCAGTAAGAGCACATATATGAGAAAACGCTGCTAATTGGGTCTGACGACTAAGGGCATCAGCAACGTTGTTCGTCTTTCCGGTCCGATACTCCAAGGTGAAGTTAAATTCTACTAGTAATTCCTACCATCTTACTTGTCGGTTGCTTAACTTAGGTTGTGTCAAGAAGTGGCTAACAGCGGTGTTGTCTGTCTTCACCACGAACGGGGCTCCCAACAAGTAATGCCGCCAAACTCGTAAGCAATGGACAACTGCTAACAACTCCTTCTCGTGGGCAGAGTAGCGTTTTTCGGCACCATTCAGTTTACAACTCTCATAGGCCACGGGGTGGCCCTCTTGCATCAGTACTCCACTAAGGGCGAAGTCTGAGACATCAGTGTGCACTTTAAAGGGTTTCAACATGTCGGGAAGCGCGAGCACAAGGTCCGTAGACATGCTTCTCTTAAATCTTTCAAAAGCTTGTTGGCAGGAGTCATCCCACTTCCATGCCGTCTCCTTCTTGAGCAAGTCCGTCAGGGTAGGGCTATTTTGGAGTAATCCTTCACAAATTTTCGATAGTAGTTGGTTAGACCAAGGAACGATCGAAGTTCTGTGATGCTGCTGGGTTGTCTCCACTCCGTAATAGCCTGAACTTTCTTAGGGTCCATGCAGATTCTGCCAGGCTCAATGATGTGCCCCAAGAAATCGATCTTCTGTTGTGCGAATAAACACTTCTAGGGTTTGGCGTAGAGTTCGTGCTCCCTTAGTCTTGTGAGCACCTGCCTCAAGTGTCTGAGGTGATCCTCCAGCGTGTTGCTGTAGACCACGATGTCGTCCAGGTACACCACCACAAATTGATCAAGGAAATCCCGGAGTACCTAGTTCATGAGGGTGCAGACGGTGGCTGGGGCATTAGTTAGCCTGAAGGGCATAACTTTGAACTCGAAGGCCCCATATCGTGTCACGCAGGTTGTCTTGTGCTCACCCCCCTCCTTGATGCGAACCTGCCAGTATCCAGAGCGCAGGTCGATCTTGGTGTAAAACTTTGCGTGACACAATTGATCAAAGCAATCAGCGATGAGTGGAATCGGATATTTATTTTTGATTGTGAGCTTTTTCAGTGCCCGATAATCCACACAGAAACGCAAGGAACCATCATGCTTCTTTTGGAAAAGCACAAGAGCTCCAAACGGTGATTTCACTGGTACGATGATACCACACTCCAACATCTCAGTAAGCTGCTTACGCAGCTCTGCAAGCTCAGCTTGTGTCATCCTGTAGGGAGCGCGAGCTAGAGGCTTCATTCCCGGGATCAACTCAATCTCATGGTCCACCTCGCGCCTTGGGGGTAGTCGTCTCGGCAAATCATCCGGCATTACGTCTTGGAACTCTTCCAAGGGTGACTTCACCGACGGGTCCACCGATCCAGACTGTTCAATTTCCTCCCAGCAGAGATAAGCTAGATAGCTCACCTCATCATGTTTTAGCCCCCTGTTGAACTGTAAGGCTGAAAGTCGTTTCTTAGTTGACTGACCAGCCACAGCACGAATCAGGCACGGACTATCACCAAAAACAACCAGGGTATTCCCGTGTTGGTAGTTTGCAATCCTCATGTCTCGCAAGAAGTCCATCCTAATTATCAGCTTGAAATCATCCATCTTCACAGCATGGAAACTCGCATTGGCCACAAACGAACCAGCTTTCACAGTACATCCCCGGGCAACACCTATAATTGGTTGTGCGGCAGAGTTGACTGCCTTGACTCTACCCGTAGATTTCTCTAACACAAGGCCTAGCCTTTCCACCTCAGAACTCGCAAGGTAGTTGTGCGAGGCCCCCGTGTCTATCAGTGCCCGAATGGGCTTCCCATTCACTTGTATATCCACATGCATCAGACCGTTGTGCTTGCTTCGTAACGGTTTCACATGCTCAATGTCATCATCACTCATAGTGGACGTTGGCTTGTCCACAGGTGTGTCTCCCACTTTTTTTGGCGATGGAAAACTTCTCCTTTTCAGCCTGAAGCTTTGCGATTAGAAAGTCAACCTGGTCTCGCAGAGGGGGTTCAGTTTTCCCCCTTCCTGAGGTTTCCTTCAGTGCATTGCAATAGAATGTGAATGCCCCCAGGGCATTTGGCTATCATCCTCTTGATCCTCTTCGTGAACGGAAGGTTCTCCTGAAGACTCCGGCTGTTCTTCAGCAAAAAGGGCATTTAACAACTTTTTCTTTCTTGGACAGTCAAAAAACTTGTGCGGGCCTTGACAGATGTAACATTCCATCTTCGTCGTTGAACCCTGACTGTTGGTAGATCTCCATCCGCTGGACTGACCCACACTACCGCTGCTACTGGCTGGGGAAGCTCGATCTCCCCCACCTTTCCCAACATTCGGGTTAGGTTTCCCGAATCTACTCGCTCCACTCTTCTGAGTGTTATTGCTGTTGGTCAATCTGCCCTCCCGTCGGGGCTCAGTTTGGTAGTCCACCAGACTCTCTACGTGAGCTATCGCTTCTTCAAGGGTCTCCACCCGGGCTCGTTGCACGTCCTGCCTGACCCATGGTTTTAATCCCTCTTTGAAGAAGAAAAGTTGGTCCGTCGCAGACATGTCCATGATGTTCAAACGGCATGCCTGGAACTTCTGAACATACTCGTGGATCGACGCTGTCTACCTCAATGCAACTAGCGCTCGCCGAGCCTGTTCCTCTACATTGTGGGGGAAGAACTGTTTCTTTAACCGCAACTTGAGCTCCTCCCAAGTATCGATTGACAGCCTCCCCGCTTGGATCTCCATCTTTTGTGAGAGCCACCACACTTTGGCGTCACCTGACAAATACATTGTTGCAGTGGCAACCTGTTGAGTCTCATCTCTCAAGTTGGTAGCCTCAAAATATTGCTTAATGTCAAAGAAGAAATTCTTGATCTCCTTTGCATCGCGCGCACCTCCATATTCCTTCGGATCTGGAACTTTGTGTCTCAGAAAATTCCTGCGCAACAGGCCATTCCCAACAACGTTCTGGTTACCAAAAGCTAACTGTACCATGTTCATTTGACCTTGAAGCATGTCAACAACTTCCTTCAGCTCGAGGATCAATTCGTCTTTCGCTCGAAGGGCATCTAGAAAATCGTCTTGTCTAACTTCCATCTCAGCCAATTTGGCCTTCACAGTCTTCTCAATGTCTTCACTGATATGGCCGATATCATCCTCCACCCGATTCACCCTCGAGTCGATGCGGACATGTCCGACCTTTTCAATGAAGCACACATCGAAGACCACCCCCATTGCCTCCTCTAGCGAGGCCAACCGTTCTTGGTTCATCATCTTCCTCTTTACTTGTGAAAACTAGCAAAAGCAACTGCCCTGGTTCCGCGACTGGAGCTCTGATACCTACTGTCACGGGACGCTCTTTGAGGTTAGTAAAAGCGTGCTGTGTGGCAAGCAATCCGTTGGAGATTGCTTCCGCCAAGTCCTAGCCTCCAGACACAATTAGCACCGTAGTGCCTTTAGTGGGACGGCAAGGACGAAGTGTAACTTGTAGGGATTCGGACGTTCACGATGGCAATTTAAAGTGGGCAAGAGAATGTAGATTAAGAATGCTTTAATCAACTAGTAAATGCTTAACTTACATTAAATTCGGGCACGGTAGCAGAGCATACGTCATATACTACCGTAGTAGGAAAACTAGTGAAAAGTTACAAGTTCTCGTAGGAGCGTACAGGGTGTGAAAGATGTAGATCTTTCAACACTTACAAAAATAATGCTATTCCTACCAAAATGCTACTCTAAATATCCCCCTACTTACTAAAGATGGGGCATATTGTACATAAAAAGTCTTAGCTAAGAAAAACAAGTAAAAGCCATCGTGTCGAGTCGAGCGTCGCAGTCGAGACACGATGGGAAGCAAAATAGCATAGTGGTGGGCATGCGAGGATTGTGGGGCACCATGGGGAGTACGTCATCGTGTCGAGTTGAGCGTTGGTGTCGAGACACGATGAGCGATAAAATAGCGCAATGGCGGGTGCGCAAGGGTTGCGGGGCAACGTTGAGGAGTTGGCCCGTAACAATGTGGCATGGTCTATAAAAATTGTAGGTGTTGCCTGAGTCAATGAGGCAGAGTGAATGGATTTTTGTCGAAGGTGGAGGAACGGTTGGCTCTTAAGGCTTGGAGTTTTGTGATGACGGTTTGAAGGGTAGCATTGATGTGATCAAAGTTTGACTTATGCCAAGCTTCATTGACATCATTCTTAAACTCCGCATTGGTGCAGTTGCAGGTATCAATTGACTACTGGCTGTGTTACCAATTGATGGGTATAATTTGAGTGAGTAATCGAGAGTAAGAAAATGGAAGGAAACGCTTTCAATCTATATCTTTTTCCAAACGAAGTGTCGCTATTTGTATAGACTTTCTCTAACAGAAGTAGCTAGCAATCCCCTGCAATCAGGGAGAATAACAATAAATCAAAGAAGAAGGAAATCCTAACAATCCTATGAAAAAGGGAAGCCAGTAATGCTTATTTCTTCACGCAATAAAATGAGCTAGAAGCTTCTGTTTACTCATTCATCACAATCAGCATGTATCACAGACACTTGAAGTCCAACAGTAAGTTTAAGGGCTTCAAGAAAGAACAACAAACTACTTCTAGGGTTTCACGACCAAAGGATCAAAGAATGATAAATTCTAGTTCAAGTAAACTGTTGAAAAGGGTACAAAAGATGGGCTAAGTCCAAGGGTATCATGAAGCCCTTCAAACAGAAATATCCAACAATTTTAACATTACATACCTCTCACACCGTTCTCAAAATTTTGAAACCGATGTAAAAGGGGCTCAAAAGCTGGTGCTAAGGATCTAATTTTTGGTAGTCTTTGCATACGTAGTATTGGTGTTAGAACCTAATATTTCACATTATTTAAATTTTAGTCACTTATTGTCTAGTGTGATATTTTTATTTGCCTCATATTGTTGACGATTAGGTAAATTGGACCTCGTTTGATGTAAATTCAGCCTTGATACATCAGATAACATAAGTGTATGATCCATTATAGATCCTAGATAGAGTCGTATATGACGGATCCCTTAAACCCCAAAAAGTTTAAAAGGTCCAGAATTTAAGAAATATAAGTGCAATAATGATGAACTCCTATCGAGATGGAGCAATTGGAGGCATCTTGTCCTGTATGGATTCAAGAGAGTAAATTTTGCTGTTAGTGCGTGTCATTGATAAGAATCCATCTGACACCTCTTGCGTTTCCCCAAACGAAAGCGCTGCCAAGGATGAAATTATCCAATTTATGAAATGGCTTGTTGGACCTATCACTAGGTCCAGGTTCAAACAATTCAGAAATGCCATAGGTGGTTTGGTTGATACGAGTTGGGTTCAAGCTCAAGGCATTTCTCAAGAAAACCCAAAAATTCATGCACTTTTGCTTCAAGTGGTAGACCAAGACTAATCATTAGTCTTGGTATTTTAAGTGGAGAAATTCATCTTTGAATTTTGGGGCCACTTATGCCCACTGACTTTTATTGCTTTTATTATTTAAGCTGGGTATTTTATGAGTTTTCTCCTATTACTTTGTTTAATATTTGCAACCAAATGAATTCGAATGATGGTGCATGGAAGTCCAAAGAATGATGGTGTTTTAGCAAATTCAAGACATCAAGATGGGAATTTGGAGAGTACACAATTAAATAATGCATCCAAATTAATGCATTCATTCATACGCATAAGAAGCCAAGGGTTTTCATCCTTCCAAATTAATGCATTAATTCCCTTCAGCAAATGCAAGGAGTTTCAAGAAGTTTTAATGCTGATCAGAAACTCCTAGAGTCCCCCGAGATCAATTCAGCTTTATATTCATAGAGTAAATATGACTCAATTAAAGGCAAAAACATCAATTCATTTATTATTCTAGATTAGTCTTTTAACCCTATAAAAAGGTACTCTTGTAAACTTTCAAAGATTACTTGGATAATATAATTTTGTGAGTTTTCTAAACTCTTTGTTCTTTAAGAATTTTTGAACTTATCAAGACTTTCTTGTGGCATTCAAAAACTTATCAAACAATTGTGGTGAATTGTTTGTGGCATTTCTATACCAAGGTTCTCAACAAATTGCACAATTGTGGGTCGAGGTTAACCAAACCGAGGTTCCTTTTGCCCATTTGTTAGCGGGTCGAGGTCTTCACCACACAATTAAGCAACTCTTAGAATGATCGGCACAACGTGATTAAGTCCACTCTAGGCAAGATCACAACAATTTGTATCAAGTCCTTCTCTAACGGTTGCTTCAGTCTTTTCTCATCTGGTCGATTTCCAAAGGTTCAGAGGCTCATGGTTCGGTAGTGGGTCTTGTCACAGAATGGTAGGGTTCTTATCACTGAGTTTCTTGGGTTAGAGGATTTCAAACTTTTTCTATATTTTTTAACTCCTTGTGGAGTATATCTTGTATTTTCATTTTTTGTACAAAAAAGAAAAGAAAAACCCGTCCATAAAAAAAAATACGAAAAAAAAGATTTGGACGTTCTAAAGAAAAAAATTTGAAAAACAAAGAAAAGAAAGAAGATCATCATTGTTACAACGTGTGCATGTTGTAAGGGAAGTGAAAATCTGAAAGTATTGGTGCTAATTTGCGGTGGTTTCTTGTATCAAACTATGATTCAATTATCGCAACTCTCGGAGTGATCCTACACTATTTGTTGTAATCGTTGTTTGATAAGTTTTGAATTCCTAAAGGCTACAAGCTAGCCTTGGTATTTGTTCTTGTGAGTTTGATTAGAATTTTGAGTTAAAGAATAAGAGAGGAAAAAGGCAGAGGGTGAGACTATTTGAGGGTAAAAGCCTTATTGGTGTGAAACACAAGAGTGAGTATCTCTATTTGTCGAGTGAAACACGTAAGGGAGTGAAGTGAGGATTTGTTTATTATTAACCTTGTATTGCAGGGATGTCTCAAAACGACCAAGATGAGAAGGCCCAATAGCCACGTATTGATCCTTTTTTATTCCAAGCCATGTCAAGGGAAATGCTACGCTTGCTTAGATTGGAGGCTAATCAAATCCATGAAGAAATGAGGCAGGAGAGAGAAGCTGAAAGGGAGACTGAAAGAGAGGCCCTCGATCCCCTAGACGGCATAGAAATGACTCTGACCATGATAGTGGTTCTGAAGGTAAATGACGATCGTGGGAGGTATCGGGGTCGAAGGAATGAGGATGACAATCTCAATTCCATCAAGTCAAAGATCCCTTCTTTTCAATGGAAATCTAATCCAGAAGCCTATATTAAGTGGGAGAAACAAACAGAACTCATCTATGAGTGCCATGAGTATTCGGAGCACAAAAAGGTAAAACTCGCTGTCACTGGGTTTACTGATTATGCACTAACCTGATGGGGGGAAGTTGTGTTTACTAGGCGGAGGGTCATGGAAAGGCCAGTGAAAACTTGGGAAGAAATGAAGACTCTCATGAGGAAAAGATTCATACTTGAGCATTTCTACCGCAATCTTCAAAACAAGCTTCAAAGTCTTAAACAGGGTAGTCTTTCTGTTGATGAATATTTTAAAGAATTAGAGACTACTATGATTAGACTTAGAATTGTGGAAGACAGAGAGACCACAATGGCTCGATTTTTGCATGGTTTTAACTATGATATTAGAGACCAAGTTGAGTTGCAACATTATGTGGAGTTGGAAGATCTAGTGCATTAAGCTGTGAAAATTGAGCAATAACTCAAGAGAAGGGAAGGTTCTAAATCTAGTAGTTGGAAGGCAAATACTTCAAAGAAGACAGAAAAATCCATCTCTTCTACTTCGTAGAAACCTTCAAATTTTATACCCAAGAACGACAGCTCTTCCAAAGGTATATCTGATTTTTCTCCATCTACTTATAAGAATCGTGACATCACTTGCTTCAAATGTAGAGGAAAAGGCCATATTATAAGCCAGTGTCCGAACAAGGTGACTATGATTCTCAAAGAGAATGGAGAATATGAGATTGACAATGAGGAGTCTAATGCTTCGGTGCAAGTTTCTGATGATGAACAAGAGCCCGTTGAAGGAGATTTGTTGGTGACAAGGTGAGCCCTTAGTGTTCAATATAAAGATGAAAATAATGCTCAACGAGAAAATCTCTTTCATTCCTGATGTCATGTGAATGGAAAAGTTTGCAGTTTTATCATTGACGGTGGAAGTTGTGCTAATGTAGCTAGTGCTTCTATGGTGGAGAAACTTGGGCTATCGGTTCAAAAGCACCCAAAGCCATATAAACTTCAATGGCTGAATGACAATGGGGAATTACGAGTCTCAAAGCAGGTAATGGTACCTTTTTGTGTTGGTAAATATGAGGATGAAGTTCTATGTGATGTTGTATCAATGCAAGCGAGTCATATATTACTTAGTAGGCCTTGGCAGTACAATAGACAAGTTAAGCATAATGGCTTTACTAACAAGTACTCTTTTGTACATAAAGCCAAACCTCTAACTCTTGTTCCTTTGTCCCCAAGTCAAGTTTTTGCTAATCAAGTGAAATTGCAAGAGGATTTGAAAAAAAAAAAAAAAAGAGATGAAGAAAAAGAAAAGGAGAAAGTTGAGGAAGAAAAAGGTGAAAAGAAAAAAAAAAAGGCACTTGTGATGAATGCAACTGATGGAAAGGTATGTGTCTTTGCCAAAAAAAATGTATAAAAGAGGCATTGCATGATGAGAAACCTTTTCTACTTCTTTTGTATAAAGAAACCCTTTTGTCTACTAATGAAATAGCCGGTTTCATACCGAACAGTGTTCTTTCTCTTTTGCAGGATTTTGAGGACTTGTTTCCAAAAGATATGCCTGAATCCGGCCTATAGGACCAATCTAGATGAGGCCAAGGAATTACAAAGGCAAGTGGATGATTTGCTTTCCAAGGGATGGGCAAGGGAGAGTATGAGCCCATGTGCCGTACCAGTTCTTTTGGTACCCAATATTACGGTAAAGTATGCATCCTATTCCAAGATTAGATGATTTGCTTGATGAGTTGCATGGTTCTATCATCTTTACTAACATTGATCTTAAGAGTAGATATCACCAAATTCGCATGAGAAATGGCGACGAGTGGAAGACGGCGTTTAAAACTAAGCATGGTTAGTAATGCCTTTCGGTTTAACTAACGCTCCTAGCACTTTCATGCGACTTATGCATCATGTTTTGAGAGAATTTATTGGAAAGTTTGTAGTTGTTTACTTCGATGATATCTTTATTTATTCTAAAAATCTGGATGATCATCTTGCGCATTTAAAGTGCATTTTGAGCATGCTTAGGAAAGAGAAACTTTTTGCTAGCTTAAATAAGTGTACTTTTTGCACGGATAGTGTAATCTTTCTTGGCTATGTGGTGAGTGAGAATGGTATTGCTGTTGAGAAGAAAAGGTAAAAGCCATTCAAGAGTGGCCAACTCCGAAGAGTGTGACTGAGGTTAGAAGTTTCCATGGTCTTGCTAGTTTCTACCGAAGGTTTGGTAAGAATTTTAGCCCGTTAGCGGCACCACTTACTGAAGTAATTAAAAAGAATGTTGGGTTTAAATGGGGTGAAGAGCAAGAAAAGGCTTTTGAAAATTTGAAGTACCAATTATCTCATGCTCCTTTACTTTCTTTGCCTAATTTTGATAAAACCTTTGAAATTGAGTGTGATGCCTCAAGTGTTGGAATTGGTGCAGTTTTGATGCAAGAAGGAATGCCTTTGGCCTTTTTTAGTGAGAAGTTAAATGGGCCGATGTTGAACTATCCTCCATATGACAAAGAGTTGTATGCTCTAGTTCGTGCCCTAAAGACATGGCAACACTATTTGTGGGCAAAAGAATTTGTGATTCACACTGATCATGAATCATTGAAGTTTTTGAAAGGCGAAAACAAGTTGAACAAAAGGTATGCCGCTGGGTGGAGTTCATAGAGACCTTTCCGTACGTCTTGAAGTATAAGAAAGGTAAAGAAAATGGGGTTGCAGATGCACTCTCTAGGAGACACACTCTCCTTTCTCATCTTGATTCTAAATTACTTGGTTTTGAACAACTCAAGGGGTTGTATTATGATGATTCTAATTTTGGAGAAATTTTCAAGGCTTGTGGAAAAGTTCTTTTGAAAAAGTTTTCATTCGTGATGGATTTCTTTTCAAAGAATCGAAACTTTGTGTACCTAACTCTTCTGTTCGTGAGTTGTTAGTTCGAGAGGCGCATGGTGGAGGTCTTATGGGTCACTTTGGAGTCGCCAAGACCCTTTCCGTTTTACAGGAACATCTTTTTTGGGCCAATATGAAGGTTGATGTGGGAAGAATTTGTGACAACTGCCTTGTTTGCAAAAAGGCTAAGTCTCGAGTGCAACCTAATGGTTTGTATACTCCTCTTCCAATCCCTTTAGAACCATGGGTTGATATCTCAAAGGATTTTGTGCTCGGTTTGCCCCGAACAAAAACAGGTGACGATTTAAGGACAAATCACTCAAAAAAAGGGGGGAATGATGAGAATCCATCCGACACGCTTGCGTTTCCCCAAACGGAAGCCCTGTCAAGGATGAAAAAGATCCAATGAAATGGCATGTCGAACCTATCACTAGGTCTAGGTCCAAACAATTCAGAAATGCCATAGGTGGTTTGGTTGATACGAGTTGGGTTCAAGCTTAAGGCATTTCTCAAGAAAACCCAAAAATTCATGCACTTTTGCTTCAAGTGGTAGACCAAGACTAATCATTAGTCTTGGTATTTTAAGTGGAGAAATTCATCTTTGAATTTTGGGGCCACTTATGTCCACTGTCTTTTATTGCTTTTATTATTTAAGCTGGGTAATTTATGAGTTTTTTCTTATTACTTTGTTTAATATTTGCAGCCAAATGAGTCCGAATGATGGTGCAAGGGAGTCCAAAGAATGATGGTGTTTTAGCAAATTCAAGACATCAAGATGGGAATTTGGAGAGTAAACCATTAAATAATGCATCAAAATTAATGCATTCATTCATATGCATAAGAAGCCAAGGGTTTTCATCCTTCCAAATTAATGCATTAATTCCCTTGAGCAAATGTAAGGAGTTTCAAGAAGTTTTAATGCTGATCAGAAACTCCTAGAGTCCCCCGAGATCAATTCAGCTTTATATATTCATAGAGTAAATATGACTCAATTAAAGGCAAAAATATCAATTCATTTATTATTCTAGATTAGTCTTTTAACCCTATAAAAATGTACTCTTGTAAACTTTTAAAGATAACTTGGATAATATAATTTTGTGAGTTTATTTAACTCTTTGTTCTTTAAGAACTTTTCGAACTTATTAAGACTTTTTCTTGTGGCGTTCAAAAACTTATCAAACAATTGTGGTGAATTGTTTGTGGCGTTTCTATACCAAGGTTTTCAACAAATTGCACAATTGTGGGTCGAGGTTAACAAAACCGAGGTTCCTTTTGCCCATTTGTTGGCGGGTCGAGGTTTTCACCACACAACGGAGCAACTCTTAGAACGATCGGCACAACGTGATTAAGTCCACTCCGAGCAAGATCACATTAGTCATGATACCTTGAGTACTATCTATCTCGCACACACTCGCGTTTTATTAGGAATGAGCTAGAGGAATTTGAAGATAGTGCATATCCTTAGTTATCACTTACTGCGGTAAATATTAATTTTATTTTGATATTGTTATTCTTATTATTGAAAAAATGGTGTTATAATTTTTTTCCCCCTTGTTATTGTAGCCTATGCAGTTCTTAGAGCTTGTTTGATAACCTCACTTAATGTTTAAAATTATGAGATAATGACTTTTACTGTGTTTGATAATGGAAATTCATACCTTTAAATCGTTTAAGCACTGCTTATTTCCTTTAGAAAAAATTTAACCTGTAAAAGTCAGATTTTTTAAATAATTCATATTTTTTATTTCCGAAACTACACTTTTATATTGATTTAACTATAAATATTTATTTTTAAATAAATCATTATTTTTTTTCTTCATTAGCATACCACATATTTTAAACTTTTTTCATCATAATATTTCAAATAAAATTTGATTTTTTAAAAATTATTTATTCCGGTATTAAAAATTTATTTAATAAGTTATACATTTACCTGTTTTTCATAAATATCATTAGTACGATATATTTTATACTACTTATATCATTCTACTAATTGTATATGAGTTTTATTATGCAATTTAATTTCTTTTAGACTGCAATAGTGGATTTATTTTTTATTTTTAGGAATTTTAACAAATTGTAACAAAATTTTTGTTTTAATCATTCAATTTAATGTGTTTTATCTTATTTTGTTTCCTTATGTTTTTCATCAATAAAAATTCAGATTTTATTATAAAAATTGATGTTTCACATACATAAATATAAAAAAAATTCAACGTAACAGTAAATGGTACATTTTGAAGATCTCAGCAATAAGATCAGCATAATTATCACACCAGATCCAGTGATTACGTATTCTGATTTAGAGGTTTGAAAAATATATCTCAGCATTAAGATGTTAAATGGTAATCAATTCGACATTATGGTTTGACTATTAAACATTCAGATATAATCATTAATTTTTATCAAACGGCCCTTATAAGCTTGTTTGGTTCATCTTCATTCTAGAACTAAGCATGCGACCAACAATGAAACTTTTTGGCAAGCTCTCAATGGGTCACTGAACATATTGAAAATTGGATGCGGGGACTTTGATGACCTTGCGGCGAGACCAATTAACCCCTTTATCGCAAATAGGTAAATGGTGGTTATCATCATTTTAAAGGCAAACAAGTAAAAATTATCAAAACTTTACACAAAGTTTACTTACCGTAAAATATATGTTATGTTCATAAGTATCGTCCATGTTTCGTAGTAAATTATGGAGAAAATGAAAAGAAAAAGTTTGAGGGTGAAATTTGAATGAATTAGATAAAAAGGATAAGATGAATGTTATAGAATTCAATAATATCTTGTCTTTTTGCTAATTAATTTTTTAAAAATTAACGTGCATCTAGTGAAAATTTACTTGCGTTACTACTTAGGGCCTGATTGATTACACCACTTAATGTTTAAAATTATTGGATTAAACAATAATGACTTTTAGTGTGTTTGATAACGGAAATTCAAACATTTTAATCATTTAAGCATTGCTTATATTATTTAGAAAAAATTAAGCGGAAAAAGTCAGCTTATTGCTTATCTCTTAATGGTCCACGTAACACCTTTTTAAATAATTCATATTTGATTTTCGAAATTACCCTTTTTATTTTATTCATGTTGATTTAACTATAAATATTTAATTTTGAAAATAAATATTTTTTTTAGCATACCACGTATTTTAAACTCTTTCCTTTCAACTAAAATTTGATTTATTTTGGTATTAATAATTTATTTAATAAGTTATATAATTTACATGTTTTTATAAATCTCATTCGGACGATATGTTTTTTATATTACTTATGTAATTTTATTAATTATATACGAGTTTTTTTGTAAAATATTTATTTATTTTTAAACTGCAATAGTGGATTTATTTTTCATTTCCCGGAATTTTAATAATTGTGATAATTTTTATTTTTTGTATTTTAATCATTCAATTTAATGTATTTTATCTTATTTTGTTTTCTTATGTTTTCACTAATTATAATTTATGTTTTATTACAAAATTTGATATTTCGCATATATAAATATAAAATATTCAATCAAGGGTACAATGGTACATTTTTAAGATTTCAGCATTAAGATCATCATGTTTATCAAACAAAATCAAGTGATTAAGCATTCTGATTCCGAGGTTAGGTAAATATATTTCAGCATTAAGATATTAAGTGTTTAATTAATTCAGCATTATGGTTTCAATATTAAGCATTCAAATATAATCATTAATTTTTCGGAATTATTACTTGAAGGACACCGTTTACTAAACGTAGGCCACTTTTTAAAAATTTTAGACGTGAATTTACATTTTTGCCCCTCCATTCTCTTCTACCTTATGTAGTAAAATTGATTGAAATCAATTTTACTGCAATTCCATTTCTCCTCCATATCGCGATTCCGGTTTCCACCTCCATCGTTTTTCTTCGTCAATCGTCGTCTGGCTCCACAAATCGGTGAGTCGGAATATTTTTTTTTGGTAGAGGAAATGAAAATTTGAATGTGTTGGGGTGTTGCAAATTCTTATGGGTACTGTATTTAGGAATATATTAGTATTTATGATGCGTTTTCCGGCTGCAGAGTGATAATTCAGTGGTCGTTCGCCGGAAAAACGATTTTCCGACGAACGACCGGGAAAATCGCTTCCCTAAAAAAATCGCTGTCCAGCAATTTTTTTAGGGAAAATCGCCACAGGACGGCGATTTTCCAAGAGAAAATCGCGTCCCGGGAAAAAACGCCATCCTATGGTGATTTTCCAAGGGAAAATCGTAGTGAAAAAAAAGTGGAGTAAATTTTTTTTATGAAGTTAGAAACTATCAAGGGTATATTTGTTTTTTCGTCACTTAAAATTTTAAAAAGTGTTATGTGTTTAGTAAAAGGGGTCCTGCAATTAACATGCCCCTCCATTTACTAAACGTATGACACTTTTTAAAAATTTTAGACGTAAATTTATATTTTTGCCCCTCTATTCTCTTCTACCTTATGCAGTAAAATTGAATTATTAGTGTTTATGACGCATTTTTATTAGTGTTTATGACATGTTTTTCGGCTGTGTTTAGGAATGTATTAGTGTTTATAACGCATTTTTTGGCTACGTAGTGATAATTTTAGGGTAAATTCAGTAGTTGTTCGCCGGAAAAACGATTTTTCGACGAACGATTCCCTAAAAAAAATGCCGTCCTGTGGCGATTTTTTTAGGGAAAATCGCCACAGAACGGCGTTTTTTTCCATCAATGACGCTTCCCCGAAGCGATTTTCTGGAAAAAAAAAAACGCTGTCCTGTGGCGATTTCCCTAGAAAAATCGGCTTTCCTGGCGATTTTCCTTGAGTTAAAGAAGTGGGGTAAATTTTTTTTATAAAGTTAGAAACTATCAAAGGTATATTTATGTTTTTACTACCTAAAGTTTTAAAAAGTGCCATCTCTTTATTAAAACGGATCCTACAATTAACATTCCTTAAATGATGGTAAGTTAAAAGTGTAAAATTTCGAGCTTGGTTTGCTGCATAAAAATTCGAGCATGTCGGCATCGATCTGTTGCTTCGCTGCTCGATTTTGAGCCATTTTTGGTGTTACAAATCTTTCCATTTGGTAATTCCTAACTCTTTGTAGAAATCTTTCGGCTTCCTGATCGGTCTATGTTACTGGCTTGTAGAAGGGCTCCTGGCATAATTAAAGGCCAAAAAGGGGGGAAAAAGAAGAGGAAGAAGAAGAAAATGGGGATGGCCAAAGGTAGAGTTAATCGGCAGCATGTAGCGAAGAGATCGGCGTCCACGGTGACGTTGGTTCTGTCAATTCTTCTAATGTTGACAGTTGTGCTCTTAATGCTTTCGGCTCTCGGCATTCTTTCTCTCCCCATAGGCTCCGACGATGAACCCTCCCCAGTCGCAGATCGTGTCAAGTTCAAGCGCATAACTCTAGACACGTATGGTATTGTTATTATTATTATTATTGTTTTTATAATGTTTTGTTGAACTTTGTTTATGGGTTTTCGTTTACGATACAATTGAAATTTGCAGCGGTGAGGGAGGAGGATTAGGGAAGAGAGGTGAGCAATGGACTGAGGTGCTTTCCTGGGAGCCTAGGGCTTTTGTTTATCATAATTTCTTGGTAATGTTTTGTTATCATTTAAATTATTCATTTTGAGTTTGGATAATTTCTTTATTCGTTGAATTTGAAGAAAGGGATGGAATATCGCAACTTTCAATTGAGACTTGAGTTTTGGAAATCACAGAGAACTCAATAATTTTTATCTATAGTTGGTTGTCTTTAGTGACGGTCATTTCACAAAATTATAGGGTTGTTCGGATTCATTTTAAAATGCTGCCTACCATTAAGAAAGGAAGAAATTTGTTTGTTTGAAGGCGTCAGTGCTTTTGTGATGGTAAAAGAAGTCAGTAATGTTACATTATTTTGAATGCTGAGATTTGCTTGTCAAACTTCAGCATCATTTATCGATTTTTTTTTTTTTTTTAAATGGTTAGATTTTGATTGTTTTGATTCATTTCTCCAATGTGAAAAACTAAGAATATGGTATTGCCAACATAATTAAGTTTAAGGTTTGAAGTGCATGCTAAATTTATAAGAATATATATATATATATATATTATTAATATTCTTCATATGAAGTTCATTTGGTAAATAAAAAACTGTCTTTTGTTTCTTGAAAATTTTATCCCCCAAATTGAGATGCAGCCCGATATAAAGACATTGGGAACTCTAATATGCTTCAAGGCTTTACATTTATTTATTTATGGATATGTGGCACAAACAGGATTTATGTGAATTTTGGTTCACAGTGAAAGTTCATTTTCTAAAACCAAAATAATCTTACATTTTTCTGAGAACAGGTATGGAAGATTGTGATGATTTTAAAGCTAGGGATGTGTTTTATGAAGAGTCACTTATTTCTCTAAATGAAAAAAAAAAAAAAAAAAAAACTTTTCTATTGGTGTGAAATCATGTTGTTTCTGTGTTGAATGTATTGTCTCTTGCAGGAAAATACTTGATTAATTTTCAGCTTGCTTTGGAGAATATTAGTTCTAGAGGTTTTTTGATGTGGCCAATTGCTTCCTACGATAATAAATTTTCTATAAGACGCTTGCATTTCTTAAAACTCCTTTAGGCTTTATGTATTTGGGTTTAGATCATCATGTTTTATCATGAGAACTAGAAGTTGAAATTATGGTATATTGTGAGATAGTTTCAATCTGTGAAATGCATTGATTTTCTTTCTCCCTTAACAGTCAAAGGAAGAATGTGAGTATCTTATAAAGCTCGCCAAACCTCACATGGCAAAGTCAACAGTTGTAGATAGCAAAACAGGTCAGAGTAAAGATAGCAGGTTTGTTTGGTCAATCCACCATGGCAGCATTTACTTATCAATAGATCTAATATGAACTTATCATCTTTTGTTTGCCTTTTTATGAATCGCATTTAGTTTTGCAGTTTTTTTGGTCTTAATGCAGGGTTCGTACAAGTTCTGGAATGTTCTTGAGAAGGGGACGAGATAAAGTGATAAGAGACATCGAGAGAAGGATTGCAGACTATACCTTCATTCCTGCAGGTATGAGTATCAAATAGTCATTGATATGGATATATTATGCTAATTATTTACTTAGAATGTCAGTTTAAATCTTTGTAGACTCAACTTTTGTGTCTGAATTATATTGTTTGTGGAAGAGGTTAGGTGCTCCTACATTATTTGACTGTGAACCCCCCCGGTCTAGTCAAGTAGGCAGGTTGAGAGGCCAGGAGAAAATCCAACCTTAATATTGGAAGAAACTAGGTTTATGTGCAGTAAAAAAACTAAGACTACAATGTGTGGTGTGGGAAATTGTTGGGTTATCCCACACCAGCTTATGGAAGATGCTAGGTGGTACATGTAATAGCGAAGGAAAGTCTCACCTCTGGTTTTGGGATAAGAATTTAACCCTGATCTTGAAATGGGATGATTAAATCTAAGGCTCTGCAGGAACTTTGTGGATGTGGGAAATCCAACCTAAGTGCAATGCGTTATGGAGAGGTTTTTTTGGCATCCCATATCGGTTTGGGAGGGGTTGGGTGTAAAAACAAGTGTGGGGAAAAGGCTCACTCCTCAGCCAGTAGCTGTCATTACACCCACACATTCTGGATACGGACAAGCTTATGGTGTACATAACGCATGAAGGTAGTGGTGTAGTGTAATCATGAACAACTTTAATCACATCTCTTTTGGTGATTATAATTATACTGCAGGACACAACATGTTGGAGGGGAAAAGATAATTAGGATTTTTTTTTTGGTATTGAAGTTTAGATGTTTAAGGATTTTCAGTCGTTTAAGTTATTTATAAATTCAAGTCATAGAGGATATAGGGAAACTAAAGGCGTATGGGCTCTTTTATTGATAGGTGTTAGAAGTAGAATTGTGGTTGCATCCTGTTTTGAATTTTAGTTACAGGAGTAATCAAGGGAGGTGCTTTGTTTTTCAGCCAACTATTGGGTTCTATAGTTTCTGTTTGTGTGTAGTCGTCCTTGTTCTTGTTCCGCCAACCTTGGTATGGAAGCTTCTAGGCTTTGATGATTAGCTGGCTAAGCGCAGCGATTCCTAGCATGTGCCTAAATCAGTAACACGGACAAATCAATGAGCAACAATAGGTATTTGAACAACTCATGCAGCAGTTTGAAATCCCAACCTATTATATGGAGTACCTAACTTTCAGCTCAACTCTGAGGGAATTCGCCTAACAGTGACAAACATGGTTGTTACACTTGTACCTAGACTCGTAGAATCTAGGTCATAAAATTGATCCCAACCGAGTTGGTTGTTTCTATGGCTAGGCTCGGACTGAATTGCTACCAATTCTAAGAAATTTTGTTAAAATAGGCTGCATAAGTTATATATATATACCATAAGCGCTTGCCTATTTACAAAGAAGTGCGCATAGCCTGGTGGCTGATCTGGGAGAATGATATTACTTCCTTCCTTGCGTGTTCTTATTAAATTTATAGTTTCTCACAATTAATTAATAATATAGTTAAAAATATCGATAATAATAATTCATTTATTTACTTTTTAAATATTTTAACTATAGTAATTCTACGCATAATTGTTCCAAACATGCACATTTTACCTTTAGAATTCAATTAAAATAATTATTAGTAGTCTGTAACCCTATTCCAATTCTAGTATCCGATTCTACGATTCTGATCTTAGACCTTAATCAATTCTACCTAGAATCATAAGCTTTAAAACTATGATCACAAAGAGTAATTAACCATGTGGAGGGTGGTGACGAAAAGGACTTTGAAGATCACATAAACCAAGAGAATTTTGGAGTTCATGATGATATCCATGAAGATTTGCAACTATAGTTATTCAGATTTTTGAAAGTGTAGCATGGAAATCTTTTGGATGGATGAGGAAAGGACTCATTGAGGTAGAACGAGATAGATTGGATTGCATTTGATATGGATATAAAATATAATTTGAGCCTATATGAGCTGTAGTAAGTTTAGTTACATTGAGAAGAATATACACAGTTCTCTATGATGTCAGTGCAGGCATAGGCAGATGGATGTAATATAACCTTTCCCTTTAACAAAATTATGAGGAAGCTTTTATGGATCAAGTGCGATTCCCTTTGGAATGTGCTTGTTTCTAACTGTGCTGAGATGAACTTTCCAGAGCACGGAGAAGGTCTTCAGGTTCTTCACTATGAAGTTGGGCAGAAGTATGAGCCTCACTTTGATTACTTCCTTGATGATTTCAACACCAAAAATGGGGGCCAACGTATAGCTACTCTTTTGATGTATCTGTAAGTTATATATTTCTTGTTGCTGTATTGTTCGAATTATGTTCGTCAAAACTTGTCATATAGATTTAACTTTACTTTCTGAATTCCTGTTAGTAACATGTGTACTTTATGATTTTCCTTTCTGTGATATGCAGATCAGATGTTGAAGAAGGTGGAGAGACAGTTTTCCCTGCTGCTGTTGGGAATTTTAGCACCACTCCAGGATGGAACGAGATGTCAGAATGTGCAAAAAAGGGGCTCTCTGTGAAACCAAAATTGGGTGATGCACTTCTTTTCTGGAGCATGCGGCCTGATGCCACTCTGGATCCATCAAGTTTGCATGGTAAGTATATCCCACCCCCTTGCTTCAACCTCTTTGCTCCCTTGCCCATGCCATTTTTCTCCTATCTCAAGTAGTAATGAAGGCAGAAGAGACCACCTTAATTGACGTAAAGGCCTTAAGAGGCCTTCAATTGTATCATGATCTCAAATGTAGTGGTGAAAGGATTTATATTGTTTTTCCTGCTGGTTGAAATTTAAATAGGTTTGTTTTACATCCTGTGGATGTTTTGTTATTATCATCTGACAATGCAGTGCTATTTGGGAAAAATTAACATGCACTTAACCATTTTTTCCAGGTGGTTGCCCCGTGATTAGTGGCAACAAGTGGTCCTCTACCAAGTGGATGCATGTTGGAGAATACAAGGTCTAGATCTAATATTTTAAGGTAATCCCTGAAGAATGACTACTGTTTACTCCAGCGATCCTTCTGGTTGTTCTTCTTCTATCCATGATGCGATGTTTTAATCTTGTAAGATGGCTAAGTTTGAAGATGTATATATTTGTGCTGATGTCCATTTCGTTTTTGTTTTGTTTTTTTTGTTTGTTTGTTTGGTGTGCAGCCATTTTTGAAGATGATGTATGGAGATTGGGGATTTGCGTTTCTTCTGGGAATTGGCTTTTTCATATTAAAACTTGGAGGACTGCGTTTCGTCAAGCTACAATGGCTATCCAAATTTTAAATATACTTCTTCTAATATCTGATGGCAACCGTGGATAGGTAGTATTATCAGTGTAGCAGTTGATGAAATAAAACTGTATTTTCCGACTGAGAGAAAGCAGCATCTGTATTTCACTTAAGCTAACGTAGAGTAGTTTTGTACCCCTTCTAGTTCAGTGTATCAAATAGTTTAATATAAACTTCCAAGTCCAAGATTGGAGTTGAATACAACAAGATTATTATTTATAATCAAATTGAAAGAAATGTTATCAAAATTATTGACTTCCTACTTATTAGAGTGCATGTCATGAATATTTCACTGCAAGTTTGATATCACGAACATCAGTTTGGAGCAAATCAGATTCTGTGGAGTTGATATCCATTTTTTTTTTTTTTTTTTTTTTTGGGTCAAATGCATAGATGACCACTTAATTATGGACTTTTGTAAAAATTGACACTTTTTTGAAATACTCTTTTTTCGACACTAAACTTTCTTTCCGTTAAGTGACTAACGGAAGAATTTCAGCGGTAAAATTGTCCATCCGCCTATTAATTTAGGTTAGTTCTAACAAATTAATTATTAATAATATTAATTGTTATCTTAAAATATATACTTCATTATAACCCATTACCTAAAAACTAAAATTGTAGCATTCGTGTCCCTCTGTTTTCCATTTCTCCCTCATCTTCCTCTCCCCTTTTTTCTTCTCCGTCTTCCTCCTCTTCTTTCCCTCTTCCCTTCTCCGTCCCCTTCTCTTCCTCTTCCTCTCCCTCCTCCGCCTCCCTTCTCTATCTCTTCCTCTCTCTGGAATCGATAGGCGGCAGTGGTCGGTGGTGTGACACCCCACCCCGACCCCCCTTTAGGAGTCATTCCTAAGGGTGATCGACTAGGCGTCATCAGGGCTCTCGCCCACAGTAACAGTAGAACAAATTTTAGTCGTTCGACGACGTTCCATAAATAACTTAAATGGAGGTAAATTGTCAGTAACGCCCCACTGGGAATCCAGACATTACTGAGTTCACGCGAAAGTAAATAATGGATAAGTTTTTGCAAAAATAAATAAAGTGTAGTTCCTAATTATTCCAATCGCCACTGCGGCCCTACTCGTGAATGACGACGTACGAAACTCCTCTGCCCGGGACTCTCACTACTCAGGTGTGATGATCTGCGTCGCCTAAACCACCTAGAAAATAATATTTTTGTTTGGTGAGCTAGAAAGTCCAGTGAGAATTCTCTCAAAGTATTGCAAATTAGTTACGCGAGGCTTTCGTTTAAAACATCAGTTTGTCAAAACTCATTAATTTGCAGAGCAAAGCAACCAGTAACTCAACACAACAGTTCAGTAAACAATTATAGTAGAAAGGATACAGGTGAGGCTGCCCGGGGTGTCCTTTATATAAGGACAGGGTCCCCGACAGACACTCTCAGTCGTCAAATCTACATCCCCAATAGTACATCAGTAAGCCGTCACAGTAGTGGTATATCTCGAGATAACCTGCAGTACCCATGGAGTCTAGCCAAGCAATCAAGCCCAACGCCGACCTCGCCGGTTTGAACCACCAGAGTTTGGGATCCCAATGTCACCGAAGCGATAAAGTACGCTGGCGACCAGTAATAGCATACAGCGTGCACAAGAGTACATACAGTAACACAGTAATTTCAGTAAAAGTGACCGAGCGATAAAGTACGGCCCCGATCACGTAAACAATCAAAAAAACCAAAGCACAAACAGAACAGTAGATAGTAAATATGCCTGACAAATTTTGAGAACACATCAAACGAAAATATTTAAATTTCAAAATCTCAATAAAAAGGAAGTCTTTAGATTTAAAAATCCCATTGAAGGAAAACATTTTAATTTTGAAACCTCAGTGACCGGGTTAATCCCAATCGATATATATGTATATATACTATATATGTACTTGAAAGCAGTGAAAATAGCGAGAAATTCTCACCTCTAAGAATTAATGTGCTGCCCTCTCTCCTGTAATGCCTACAAATTAATTTCCACACGATTAGGCCTTTTCTACGTATTACCTGCCAAGCTGCTATTTCGTGTACATATGCACATGCGAGAAGGGACACGTGCGTTAACTCTCTAGTTCCATGGTGCCTCATTATACCTTTATACACGTGCTCAGTACATCTCAAGTCGGGTGATATTTTCCAACCTCTTTAACACCTAAGCTTGAATTTTAATAAAGCATTCCTAGGCATAGTTGCATGTAACTACTACACCTAAACACCTGCATGGATTTTGGAACACTAAATGCATGCTGTGTTGCTAACACCCACATGCACCCGCCTAGACCAATGCCATATCATCTATGTATATACATATTTATATCCATGCATAGTATTCAGTTATATACATATATATCCATAAACACATTTACATGTATATATCTATAAACATGCGATGAGATGCTACGGGTCCACCTTCCCACTCACTGAACCAATTTAAACTAATGAAATCATATCTTTGGCTCACAGATCTATCCCACACTGTGACTGACGTCGGCTGATTTAAAAAAAACCAATTCAGTTGAAGTTTTCTTTTACACAGAACCGCAAATTACATAGCTCGACTACTTTAATTATCTGTGCTCAGTAATTTCGTGTATGGTTCCTACACAGCATGCACTCCTTATGTGGAAGGACTGAACCCAGAGGATTGTGTGGAATTAACTTCCTCCTCCTCACCCGTACTCAACGGACAAAACAGGGGTAAAGCGATTGGAAACAGAGGACTTAACACATTACTACATGTAGTACAAATTCCTCCTCCCTAACCATAGAATGATTCCGTGTTATTAACTATGCACTTTCTATATCAGATCTTACCTACGTTAGAACCGTAGCACTAGCTTTCCCTCGTTTATGGAATCCTTCCTGTGAACTCCACGCACACACAAATTGACTGCGATATTTAGTTCGTCAAGCAGATTAGCAGCCAAAAAGAATATAGTAGGCAACTACGCTACCTAAATCGAACTTTACAAATGGAGGCTTTACCTTCGATAAGTTACGTCGGTGCTTGCAAACCTCTCTGTTCCAGACCAACGACTGGTTTCGTTCGGCACACGTCAACTATCGGTCGTGGATCAAAGGTCGACTTCTGCAAGGTTTAGTCCACGGTTAAGTCAATGATCAAAGAGGATCTCTTACCCATTCCTTAACTTCATATCATAACGATGAAGAACTTACCAGCTTCCCTCGCGACGATTGCGAGATACCAACCTTCCCCTTCTTCTTCACGAGCCGTGGCCCAGTGACGACGAATGTGAAACGCGTAGGTTAACGATGTGCTCGAGGTATACAAGTACGACCGAATTATAATGTGGGTTTGTGAATTTAACAACCAAAGGGATGTGTTCAGCGTAACTTCCTCCGATTCGTTAGCAATCCTTATCCCTCCTAGCTTCAATCCCTTTTCACGAGGCGTAGGACTCCCGAATTGCGAATTACTTGTTTTCCTTAACAAATCATGTGTTTCCCTCAACTCAAAATTCCTTAATTGCATATTAACCCCACAATTTAGTAAAGTCCCAATTTGAACCCCAAATTAACTCCATTTGTCAACAGGACCCATTACAAGTGCCTTATTATTTTTCGGGGCCTCACAGGTGGTGGTGGCCAATCACCGGAGTTTAACTACTACTGTATCAATTTCTGTTGGGAAATGCCTGTAAAATTTGAGATTATTTCCATTGATAAAACATGCGCCTTAGCTCTCGCAAAATTTTCAGAAAAGGAAGGCAGCGAGCAATTGACCACCAGTTCATCCAAAATTCTTTTTAGCACAAATCCGAAACTTGATTTCGACAAATGCAGAAAAAGCATTCTCCTTCTTCTTTAACAACCCCCACTAGTATCCAAAGCTCAGCCTTGAATTTCTCATCGCCATCTTCATCGTCGTTACCACCATTGCGGCCACAACAACCACCAAAATTATAAAAATGAAACACAGTCCTGAGCTAAAAATGGCTCAAATCCTGGCAGCCAGTGGCAGTTGAAGACGCAGGAATCTGTCGGAACTGGAGGAATAATTGCAGCCAAATGAATTGAAATAGAGCAAAAAAAAAAAAAAAAAAAAAAAAGAAAAAGAAAAAAGAAAGATCAGTTGAAATGAATACTCCTATAGTCGGTAGATATAAACCCACAATTGCAGCAAAACAACTACAGCAAAGCAACAATTGCAGCAAAACAACAATTGCAACAAAACAACAATTACAGCGAAACAATAATTGCAGCAAAATGAATTGCAAACAAAACAAATAAACCCAAAGAAATCTGGGCGGTTGGGTGCAAAATTCCCGAAACAACTCTGCAATTTGGAAAACATTAGAACAGAGAAACAAGGAAGTGAGAAAAAAAAAATGAAAACTAAAACAGAAGGGGAAAATAAGAAAAAAAAAATCGCAGTCGAGCTGCGGCGGATCCGAAATCGCGATTGGTCGCCGTAGCAACTGGTCTAGATTTCAGATTTGGATTGTTGCTCATTCGAAAAACTGCAACAAAGAAGAAGGAAAAACTCAGAACGAAGAAAAATCGATCAGAATCAGAAACGAAAAAAAAAAATGAACTAAAAAAGAGAAAAGAGTAGAAGACGAAGAAGAGGATGATGAAGGAGAAGAAGAAGCGGCTGTCTTGACCTCTTCAATGAAGGCGGGTGGCAGAGGTTGCGGTGAGAAAATGGTAGGGGAAGTTTTGGAGAAACGCTGACCATAGGAGAGAGGAGAAAGACGATTTTACCCTCAATTTTTTTGGCCGTTAGTAACTCAACGGAGTTGATTGACAGAATGGTGAGTTTTGCCCGAAATTGAAAATTTAGTGTCGAAAAATGAGCATTTCAAAAAAAAGTGTCAATTTTTGCAAAAATCTGTAGTTAAGTGATCAATTATGCATTTCACCCCTTTTTTTTTTTTTTATAATGTGAAGGAGTTTAACTTATGAAAATAGCGAATAATCCCTCAATTTAATCATTAGTGGCATCTTCATAAAACTATAATGCATTGGGCCAAATAGTTTTAGACAGGATACAAGCTGACCTAAAAGCCAAAGTCAAACCTAGTTGATCCAAAATCAAAGTCAAACCTAGTTGACCTAAAAGTCAAAGTCAAACCCAATTGACCTAAAAGTCAAAGTCAAACATAGTTGACCTAAAATTAAAGTCAAACTTTAGTAGCTCACGCTAGAACGCTCGCTTTGCAGGAGTTGACCATTGAATGCAAATCGATCTAATCAACCGTCTTTACGCGCGCACCTACGAAAGTTGAGGGATTACTCGCTATTTTCATAAGACTATCTAATTAGTAATCGTATGTAACAAAACCTACTTGATTGCTTGATTTTCTAAAGAGGTCTCCCACACTGAGCACGTGCCTATCTTAAATACAACTTATTGCTAAGTGTGTATACATGTTGCTTAACATGATGATGCCATTATTAATTATGTTATGCCATGCTTGACTTGACTTGTATGTACGTGACTTGCCTTGATCAATGGAATGTCTATGAATGTATGCACCTATATATGAAAGCATGCTATAGTAGCCATGAAGGGTGGTGCCTTATCAGGGTTAATCACATGTCATCTAGGATTGCATATTTGCCTCTAGAGATCTATGCCTATGAACACATACAAACATTATGCATCGGCCAAGAAAGAACTAGGCCCGTCCCAGGATTATGACATCTAGGATTTGCATGATTGCCTCTAGAAATGTATGAATCATGCTAGGGTTTGCCATGATAATCTTAGCGTTAAATAGGTCAGAGGACCTACGTGAAAAGATTTGGGCTCCGAATCTTCCCGATTGAATAGATAGTAGCCGCTTGTCTGCTAGGTAGGGCTTACTGGCGAAAGTCGTGTCGATGATAGTCAACACTCCTTCTATATGAGAGGAACCCCTTTTGGCCATAACAAAAAAAGTCCACGGATCCAAAAACCCTGTCGTCGAGCATACCCAGTTTTACCGATACGGCTGCTGTGGGGCGATGTACTTTGCAAACCATCAACGCAAGTGAGTGAAACGTGAATAGATACAGACTTAGCTTTATTATGAGAAAGCTAGACCACGCTATCTGATCGCGAGGAGTCTAGTGGTTCAAATGTGCTGCATATGAATGTTGTATCTGCACTGCCATGCCTACATTAGTATTTCCTATATGCATGCCTATACTACCTGACTTGCTTGACTTGATTGACTTGTTTACCTGCTTACCATGCATGGCTACAATTTCGTTGTTATATATATATATACATACATATATATATATATATATATATGCACAAACTCTTTACTCGCTTACTGGGCCTGTTATTTAAAGATTTACGGTGGGAATTTTTCTAAGAAAAACCCAAGATCATTCACTGAGCTTAGTGAAGCTCACCCCTCTCCATCTTATTATTTTATAGGGGCTTGACTTGAGTGACGACTGTGGTAAGGCCGATGGGCATGAACGAAAACAATAAATATAAGAACTATATAATCGTTATACTAAGTACAATTATTGTTAGACCTATGGTCTTAATCTTAGTTTTAATGATAATATAACAAATATATGATTTTATTTAATGCTTTGCACTTAAAGTTATTTGTAGAAAAGATGTAAAAAAAGGTGCAGCAAAGCAAAGTTCAAAGCCAGTCTCGAAGTCGGGTCTTGAAGGCCTCTCGACGTCGACACTGAACCCAGAAAGCTTCGAACCCAGTCTCGACAGGCTCTCGAAGTCGAGCCACCCTCGAAGTCAAAGTCTCGATATGCAGGCAACACCTTTTCAGCTCTCGGGTTTGGAATTAACTCAAAATTCCATAAAACAATTAAAGTGTCGACACCGAGCATCGACGGGTCCTCGACATCGAAGCTACCCAGAAAGTACCGAGCTCAAACACATCGACAGGCAGCCGACAGCAGTCAAGCTCTCGGGTTGGAAAAATCCAAAGTGTCGAGTTTGAGATTAACAGTCTCTTGACGTCGAACCAAGTGAAAACAAAGAAAGCGCTAAACAGATTAAATGCAAGTCGCACCAAACCAAGTAGGCGTTGAAGCCAAGAATTCACACTTCACACAGGTTCAAACCCTACCTTTGACATTGAACCTCGCCTTCGAAGCTTCCCAACGGGCAGAAAAATAGAGCTGTTATTTGACCGTTTTAAGCGATTCCTTCATATCTATAAAAGCCACAAAAGTGGGAATTGAAGATAAAGTATCCCCACTAAGCCTCCTACACTCAAAGATCATTTGAAGAGCTAAATTTCATTCATTTACTTGTTAGATTAGCTAATAGAGGTAGGATTAGAGCTAAGAGGCCTTTATGCCCATTTGTCAATAAAGAGGCTTTCATGAGCATTTGTGTTAGGTTATTGTAAACTCTACTGTGGAGATTTCATCTTGTAAACACATTTAGAAAAGTCCTAACTCAAGAGTTTAAGTGTAGGCAACTTGTATTAGGCAAAGTCCTAATCTCATGAGTAAAGAGTTAGGTAAGAAGAAAGGGGGAGCAAGAAGAGAAGGAGAAACCTAACTCAAGAGGTTGAGTTGGGCAATTGTACAAGTCCTAGCTTGAGGTAAGTTAGGCAATTGGGTTAAAGTCATATCCAGGAGTTTGGATGAGGTAAAGGGTAGAGGTCCTAGCTTAGAGCTAAGTTAGGCAAAGGGGGGAAATGTCTTGATCAAGAGGTTGATTGAGCAAAAGTCCTTTGGTGTAGGCAAGAGGAGTCTTGAGTAAGACCTCAAATCTTTGAGGAAGGATAGGGCAAAAGATCCAATTGCTGGCCTTAGGAAAAGGAGTCTTAATCTAGAGCTAGATTAAGCAAAGGAGTCCTAGTCTAGAGTTAGATTAGGCGATAGAAAAGTCTTGAGATTAAGAGATTAATCTTGAGCAAGTATAAGGGATTCAAACACTCATTTAAGTGCTTCTTAGTTGATTAGAAATCTCAAGTTGTAGAACTTGGGAGTGAAGTAGGATTTAAGGGGAATCTGAACCACTATAAATTCAGTGTGTTATTGTCTTACTTGTTTATTTTCTTTCATGCTTTGCAAATCATCAATCATACACCACACTTAGAAATCTAGTTTTAAATTGGTTTTAAAACTTGTCTTTGAAAAAGGTTTTTCAAAGTTCATCTTCTTTGTAGAAGAAATATTTTTTAAAGGGTCAAGAACCTAATTCACCCTCCCCCCCTCCCCCCTCTCTTAGGTTGCTATTGTAACTGGGATTTCAATTATGGTTTTGGGAGGATAATTTGGTCTATGACCGTCCTCAGACTTTATCTTTACTTTTTCGTTGCCATGAACTGCTTGAACTGCTAGGGTAATAAATACAGTTTTACGGTAATTCTTATTTATTATCTGTATCGATTGTTGGGTGCGAGCCCTGAGTGATGCCCACTCGACTCGTCTCGCTCTTCCTCATTGGGAATGGATCCTAGGTAATGGGGGGTTGGGACCTGTTGTCACAGTTGGTATCAGAACCACTGTTCTTAAAAGAGAGGAGGTCCTAAACTTTAAAAGATTGAATCGTAATAATTCCTAGACTTATGGGATCCAGGGATCCTAAAACTTTACCTGCTTACTCTGATACCCCTGTTGTCACAGTTGGTATCAGAGCCACCGTTCCTAAATAAAGGGATTGGTGTCCACACACTTTTAGAACTCACATGCCTAGGATTGCTTTCATAAAACTTAGTAAAGAATTGAGTAATTCTTTAAGCACTATATTTAGGAACTTGGAATTAGGTATAGATATGAAACTTGTATAACTTGTAAAAGCTTATGATAAACTGACTTCACATGGACTGGTAGGCAACGACAACGAAGTAGTTTCTCAAAGAGGAAGAAAAAGATGAGTAGCCTTAGGACGAGAGTGCTAGGCGCATTGTTTGCGCATTTCTATTCTTGCCTGTTATGTTTAAAGGCTAGACAATTATGTGTGACCTCTTTCATTATGTGTTTTGTGGATTGTTTTTGCGTGTTAAGTGTTTTGGTTGAGAGGTGGGATCTCTAAACTGCTTACTTGGATTGAATAAAATGGCCAGTCATCGATGGTGACTTCCAGATTGCTTTATATTTTGTAGCATGGCGCTCTTAATACTTGACTTGCGTGAATGACTTGCTTGAAACTTAAATAACCTAGATGCGTATACACTAGGTTCCGGCTAGAATGAATCATGAACTAGAAAACATGACTAAGGTGGCTTAAGACCTAGGTCATACTAAAGATGGAAAACGTCTTTGACCATTGTAGATGTCTCGTAATACCCGAGAAACGCGTAAGGATCAGGTTAGGGACTAGCCCCTATCCACACCGCTATTGGACACTTGACTACACTAGTGGCGGACCTTCACCGTAGGCCAGAACACCAGCATGATGAGCATCGAGCCTTAGGCCAGTTCCTAAAATTTCACCTGCCTCGTTTTAATGGAGAACGCGATACCGATAGGGGCGAAGTATGGCTAGAAAGTGTGCAACGGACATTTTCACTAATAAGATGTAGCGATGCTCATAAGATCGAGTTTGCTGCGTACCAGTTGGACGCTGCCGCATTAGATTGGTGGCGAGTGATAGATCATAAGTGGGAAACTGATCAGACCCCGAGGATTTGGGAGAATTTTACCAAGGCGTTCAGAGTTAAGTATTCACCACAAGTAGTACGGGACAAGAAGGATATGGAATATAAGGTCGCGTCTCTAAGCTGTCTCGGTATGCCCTAAGGATAGTGGAAACCGATGATGACCTAAAGAAGAAGTTCGTTACCGGCCTTAAGCTCGAGATCCAGTCCGCTTTGTCCACTGTGGATTTGGCCACTTATGGTAATGCCGTTGATAAGGCCCAGCGGGCCAAGGACATCTAGGATAAGCTAACCACATTTCACTCCCGATGCAAGGACATGAATGCCCTGAAACCTAGCGGAGGAGTTCACAAGCATGGTCGCAAGGGTAAGAAGGGTGATCGCAGTGGCACTAGCAGTGATAAGGGCAAGGAGAGACCCAATATCACCTGCCACTTCTGCCAGAAGAAAGGACACATGGAAGCAGATTGTTGGAAGAAAGCCAACAAGTGTCTCAAGTGTGGAAGTAGCGGTCTGATGAGGGCATCCCCAGCCCTACGCCAAGTCAGTATGCAGAGGATCCATGTTCGAGTAATGAAGGTTCGGAAAGTGCAGCAGAGGTTCATGTGCTCCATAGAGGCCCGCTAATGCTCCAAGACCCGAGCCCATATCAGAGAGATCCGTTCGTTGACATAGTTGGGCCTATGACCCGAAGAAGGACAAGGAAGCTTAGATCAGATCTTGAAAACCTTGTTCAAAAGAGTGCTACAGAAGTCCAGCTCATTACGGACACCAACGCCCTTGAAGAGAATAAAAGGAAGGTTAAAAGCGTCACTTTACTTTCCTTACAGAGGAAATGGAGCCTACTAATCAATCCAGCTGAAGGAAAGGGCATTTCTTGAAGTTCTTGATTTTCTTGAAAATCTTGAATTTCGTGGTTTACTGAATCTTGAAGAATCTTGAAATTCTTAATTTTTGACGTTCTGAAATGATTCCGGGAGATTCTAGAACCTCCCTACATCATCCACCTCATGCGCCACTCAAAATGGGCTGAACAAACCCTTGGAGCCCATTCCATTATTTCGGCCAAACCAAGCCCACAAGAAGCAGCCCACATGCCACTTGGAAGCTTAGGTTAGAGAAGGATTAGGTTTTGTGCATGTTACCTAATTCTACTCAAAGTTTGTTACAAGTTAGTTAGGTTGTTACAAGTTTGTTACAACTAGATCAACTTGGTAGTTTTCAAAAAGGGATCCCTTCTTGATCTCCCTTTTTGATTAGGTTTCACAATTATTTATTAAGTATTTTAATGTGTAAATTTGGCCATATCCAATAGGGGGCACCGAATTAGGTAATAAACACCAAACCTCGTTCATTTAGGTTTCTGGTTTGTAAGAAATCAATCTCTTGATTGGTTTCCAATTCTCTCTCTTTTCCTTTTGTATTTTGGACTTTAATTTTGTCCATCCTACTCTCTATAAATAGAGGGGGACAAAATTCATTGTTCTGTAGTTGATTAAATGATTTAAGTTATAGTTTTATACTTCTTTAATCACTCACCTTATTTTGGGCTTATGTAATTTGCATGTTTGTTAATTACTAAAAGCTACAGGAACTATAGGCTAATAGATAATTGCTCTGTCTATTGCTAAGCTTTGTTTCGATTCTATTTTTCTCTACTTGGTTCGAATTGTGTGTTTAATTTACTTTCTATGTTAGTAGTCTGGAGAATCCAAGGGTAAGGATTCTAGAAGTTAAGAGCTGCGTCTTGCATTCTGACTTTCCTTGGCACTTTCCGCATTGAGTTCTTGGTTTTCACGGCGTTGGGGATCAAGGGTTCACATCAATTGGTATCAGAGCCAAGGCTGTTTGCTTGACAGGAGGAGATTGGAGTAACACAATCAACTCATCAGGTGTTTTCTGTTCCCTTAATCTACTTTAATTACTGATTTTGTGGAAAAGAACGCTCCTTTTTGAGAAATTTTTTTTTTGATTTTTCTTAAATAAAATTTCAATTTTGCTTCTATTGCCTTGCTATTAAAATCAAAATTTTTAGTTTTGAAAAAGAAGGGAAAATCGAAAAGAAGGTTTTTTTTAAAAATCGGTTTCTTCAAAGTTGAAAAATCGGGTTTTAGGGTTTTTAAAGCTAGGTCTCTTTTGCTCACTTTTGGTACTGTTTTGCAATTGCCTTTGTGAATCCAATTGGTGCTGTTTTTGGTAACAATTAAAAAGGATAATTGACACTATTTGCTACTGAAATTGCTCTTTAATGTGGACTGTTTTGCTCACCTCTCCCTATTTGCAATTTGTATTGAATTTGGTGAACTTTGGCAGTTGATGTTAAGCCACTCACCTTGTTGTTGCAATTTGTGATATATATGCACGTATCTTGATACTTTGTTTTGAATTCTTGAAAATATATTGAATTCTTAGAATTGTATCGTTGTGCTGCCTGAAGTTATAAAATTGCATATCTGGTTTGGGAGGTGATAAAATTGCAATTTTTGGTATCTTTGTGGCAATTGTTTCAAGGATTGATTTCTCCATGGTTTAAAGTGTGCCGGCAAAGTTGATAGTGTTCGTTCATCGACACTACTCCCCACAGCAGTACGCTCCAAAGTCAACGAGGTTTCTTTTCTTTATTGGAAATCTTCTTCTCAGTCATTGTACTTGCAAAGTTGATAGTGTTTGTTTTTGACACTACTCCCCACAGCACTACAGTGATATTTGAGGAGTTGTGTGTAGTGTTAGGAGGGCCATTACTAGGGGGACAAGGGAGTAAGGTTACTCTACTCACTTTTACTTGTTCTTAGCAGGTAATTTTCTGTTACTTTGCGAATCAGGCAACCTTGAGCAAATTGATCCCACCAGGGAGATTTGGTGCCTTGGTTGCACGTGATTTTTTACTAGGGTTACGTTCTACGAGACCCTTGCAAATGGCATGATAAGGGTATAACTTTGTGCAAATTGACCCTATAGGGAGATTTGGTGCCATTGTTATTTCTTCTTACTTGGCCTGAGAATCGAAGTGCAAGTCATAGTGTAAGGTATCTTTTAGCACTTGCTTCACAAAGGTATGCTTTTACTTTTACATTGATTCTCCTTATATTGGTTATCATTGTGATAAAAATTTTACAACATCTTGAGTATTGTGAATCTTAATCATGTGCATAGTCTCATGGGATACATCTTTTGGTTTAAAGACTGCATGCTTTTATAGTTCACAATTTCCCTAAGATGTCTTTCTCATAAATTATCTCTGTAATTATTAATTGGTAGTCACATCAGTTATACATGCAATTTCTGCTGGTTACCATAATTATACAATTGTGATAGTCTTATAGCTCACGTGCATAATTCTTTTAAGCTAAGTGTTGAGTATATAGTTTGGTTGATCTAACTATATCTACTTGCAGCTAATATTTGAGATTTCTTATTGATAAGTAATTATTCATGAGGAGTATGGATAAGTTCATGAGGTTTTATATGCTTTCCGATAGTTCTTGCAAGCGTCTAAAAGGTTCTTGAGAAGTTCTTGAAGAATTAAGAATGATAGCAGTGCCCTTGAAATTGATTCCAAAAGTGCAGGGGGGATATGAATTCCCCACTTCAACACTCAAAGTGGTTGCGCAATTGAGGGGCATAGCATACACACCTGTTTGCTTGGTAAGTATGATCTATGTTCTTGTTTTAATGTTACTAACTTGCTCTGTTTGTTTTTACAGATGAGGACAAATCCTTTCTAACCAAAAGGGAATTATGAGGATATCCAAGGTTAAAAACAGCACAAATTATGAGTTAGAATCCACAAAGCCAACCAGAAGGCAAAGCCTTTGAGAAGAAGAATGCCAAGTATGCTTCATATGCAAATCAAAGGCGCAAGGCTGTGAACTTTGAACCAGGCGCCTGGGTTTAGGTTCACATGAGAAAGGAAAGGTTTCTAGCAGCCCGGAGGATGAAACTCCACCCCAGAGGCGATGGGCCTTTTCAAGTTATAGCAAAGATAGGGGATAACGCCTACAAACTGGATCTACTAGGTGAGTATAGCGTTAGTGCATCTTTTAATGTTGCTGACTTGTCTCCGTTTAATTTTGACCAGGATCTTGATTCGAGGTCGAATCCTTTCCAACCGGGAGGGAATGATGAGGGCATCCCCAGCCCTACGCTAAGTCAGTATGCAGAGGATCCAAGTTCCAGTAATGAAGGTTCAGAAAGTGCAGCAGAGGTTCGTGTGCTCCATAAAGGCACGCCAATGATATGTCCAATTTGATGACATTCATAACACTAGGACCACCTCTTTTCTTCTCATAGGTTTTACTCTTTTGAAAATTGTTCTGTTTGAAGTTCTTAGCTAAAATGTTCATCTCATCAAGAGAGATTTCCCCATCGCTTCCTTCATTTTCTTCTTCACTTTCACTTTTAGAAGATTTGAGTGCAAGATTCTTTCTTTTAGAGCTTACTCCATTATGAGACCTCAACTCTTGAATTTTGAGCATCGACATGAGCTCTTCAAGAGGGAGTGTCTTCAAATCCTTTGAAGTTTCTATTACTAGAGCTCTAGTGTTGTACTCTTTAGTGAGACCATGTAGAATCTTTCAATTCATTTCATTGAGTGGATAAGTTTTGTTATGCACTTCAAGATCTCTGCAAGACCATTGAATCCACAAAACATACTATCAATGGTTTCACCTATTTCCATTTTAAATGCTTCGTATTGAGAGACAAGGATAGACTTGATTTCCTCTTGAATACTAGCACTACCCTCATGGTACTCTTAGAGTTTTAGCCAAAGGTAATGAGGATATCATCGGCTTCATTTACCCTAGAGAAACGATTCCTACCAAGGCATGGCACCCCATTCCTAGCTCGAAAGTCACAAGGCCAAAGCTCCATGATCATCATTGAACTAAATGAAAAGAAGGCTTAAAAGCTATTAGGTTTTTCTTGAAGTTCTTGAAATGGTTCTTGAATAATATTGAAGAAATGGAAGAATCTTGATTTTCTTCATTTCCATCATTTTTGATGGATTTTACTACTTCACAATGCGACACCAATTAGGCCAACCCATCAACACTCAAGCGTCACCAAGTCGGCCCATCGCTCCAAGCCATTGCCAAAAATCCCTTAAGTCCTTTCTGGATTAGGTTTAGGTTTTGGTAGGTTTTGGATAAGATTAGGATTTGTGCATGTTTCCTAATTCTATTCCCAGTTTGTTAAGGTAGTTAGAAGGGTTTGTTTAAAAATCTTGTTTAAAAATTCAACTTGTCCATAACAACTCATGTGGCATGTATTCATTGGCCGCCACTTATGTGATATTAATAATTATTTCATAAAAATGTAACCAATAAATGCATGCCACATGAGTTGTTATGGACAAGTTGAGATGAATTAGTTGAGTTGTCTATCATTACTCTTAGTTGAGTTTAGATTCCGTACATTTTATATCTTAATCAACACTTCACTTTGATTTATTAATTTATTTCAGATTAGTTTGTATCTCATCACTTTAATATCTTCATCAACATCTCAAAATTATTATCAGTAAGTGCCTATTTGATAAAAATAATGCTTGTATATGAATGTTTAATGTTGAAACCATACTGCTGAATTGATTAAGCACTTAACATCTTGATGCTGAAATATATTTTCTAAACCTCTCAATCATAATGCTTAATAACTTGATCTTGTTTTATAAATATACTCATCTTAATATTGAAAATTTTAAAATATACCATTTTACCCTTACATCAAATTTTTTATATTTATATATGCGAAATATCAAAATTTATAATAACATCAATTATGATTAATGAAAAACATAAGTAAACAAAATAAGATAAAATACATTAAATTGAATGATTAAAAATAAAAAAAAATATAACTTATTAAAACCCCCTAAAAATGAAAAATGAATCCATTATTTTAGTCTAAAAGAAATTAAAATTTTTACAACAAAATTCATATATAATTAATAAAATCCCAGATCATTTCGGAATCAAGATTCTTCAAGATTCTGCAAAATACGAAATTCAAGATTTTCAAGAAAATCAAGAACTTGAAGAAACGTCTCTTTAAAGTCAAAGAACCTTCCAGCGTCTTCAAGAACTTCAAGAAACAACCCTTTTCTTTATTGTGTAGCGTTTGGAGATGCATTGTCTTCAAGGATCCTTTTGAATAGAATGAATCTTTCACTCTTCCCGGCATTCTTTTCAACGGCTTTGCCTTCAGGTTGGCTTTGTGGATTCTGACTCATAATGTGTGTTGTTTTAGCCCTAGATGTCCTCATCAATACTCATTACGATTCATCATCTATGGTGTTTCTTTCAAACTAGAATTTAGAATAGGGCAGAGACTCTCTTCAGACAAAAAATTGCTAAAACACACAAAAATCTTGATACGGATTATCTATTGAGAGCTGCAGCGTACGGAAAGTAACCAAAACTCCAATTAAAAGAATACAGTATAATCCCTTGAAACCCCAATCACTACTTGCATTAATAGAACAATCATGTTATTTTTAAACTAGAAAACAAGCAACAAATTGAAGCGAAAAGCTTATTTAACTAAGAGAGATTATAAACCTAATTAACATGTAATCCTAGAACTAGTCAGGTTGAAATTATACTTGATTAACTACAGTTCAATGAGTAGAATTTTAAAATATGGGGTATTATCCTTACATTAAATTATACCAATTGTGAATTCTCTATTTAAATAGAGAGTTGTTCACCTTGTAACAAATAGAAAAGGAACTGAAAATAAAAGTGAAAACCAATGAGAATTGGAAACTGTACAAACCAGAAACCTAAAGGAACTAGGTTAATGGGAGGTAGAATTTTAGTTGCTTTCCAAGAAGGGGTTGGCCAAAATTCTGATTTAGGTTAATGGGAGTACTCAAACTAATAGTTTAAAGATAAGAATACTGATTTATTCTGGAGAATTCGAGTGCCTATTTATAAAGAATAAGGCAGCCTAATTCTTGACCTAAAAGCAATAGGAAAAGGAAATAGAATTGGAAACCAATCAAGAGATTGATTTCCTTTTCAATACCAAAACATGAAAGAAGTAGGTAATGGAATAAGAAAAGGAAATTTGGTTACCTTAAAGATAAGGGCAGCCGAAATTACAAGTGGAATTCAAGAAGGAAAAGAATTGGAAATCCTACTCCAAAAAGGAGATTAAGAAGGGATCCTTTTTGGAAACTAACAAACTAAGGGCAAAATAGGGAACATGCAAAAACCCTTATTTTCCCCCAGACCCTAACCCTTATTTCGCAAACCCTAGATAGGTAGGCTTTGTGTGTGGGCCGCTTGATGGGCTGGCCGAATTTGGTGATGTGGAATGGACTCCATGGAGGTTGGCCCAATTGAATGGCGCATGGTGGAATTGTTGTAGGGAGCTTCCGGAACCTTCTGGAATCTCCCGGAGTCATTTTGGAATCAAGAATTTCAAGATTTTCAAGATTCTGCAAAATATGAAATTCAAGATTTTCAAGAAAATCAAGAACTTCAAGAAACGTCTCTTTAAAGTCAAAGAACCTTCCGGCGTCTTCAAGAACTTCAAGTTATCTTCATTGTGGAATGGTGAATTGCGCCTCTTCTTCAAGAATTGTAAGGAGAGTTGCAATTTGAACCTTTCGGCTTTATTCTCTAAGGCGTTGGTTCTACTATCAATTGAGCATCATGTCTGCAAGCTTGCACAAGGTTGTTGAGATCCTCACAAACTCTTCTTGCTCTGTAAGCTTGGTGCAATGATATCTACAAGTGGATCCCTTTAATATGAACTTGGATCCTGAAGCATTGTTGGGCCTCGGTGTAGAACCCGAACATCCTCAGCTTCTCTGGATTCACTTATCTGTGGACTTGTCGATGGACTAAGGATGCCCTCATCATCCCCTCTCGGTTGAAAAGGATTTGACCTTCATCCTGTTCATAAGTAAACGAAGATAAGTCAGCAACATTAAATGAAGTACTAACACTAGGCCCCATCTTGGACACGATTTGAGACGGCCCATCGCCCCGGGGATGAGTCTCATCCTCCTCACCGCAGGAAATCGTTCCTTTCTCATGTGAACCCAGACCCAGTCTCCTGGTTCAAAGTTCACAGCCTTGCACCGTTGGTTTGCATGGTTGACCGAACCTTGGCATGCAGGCGTTTGACGGTTTCAGCCTTCTGGGCGTCGTCTAGATTAACCTGATCATTTACCGGCAAAGGGATTAGATCCATAACCGTTAAAAGAGTGAAGCCGTAGGCAACTTCGAATGGACAGAACCATGTTGAGGAGTGCTTAGATCGGTTGTAGGCAAACTCTGCAACCGGTAAGACTTCTTCCCAAATTTTGAGATTCTTCTTTATCAAGGCCCGAAGGAGATTGCCAGCGGTGCAGTTGGTGACTTCCGTCTGTGGATGACTGGTAGTCGAAAATAGGAGTTTTGTGTAGAGGCGTGACCACAAAGTCTTCCAAAAGTAACTCAGAAATTTGATGTCTCGATCAGAAACAATTGTGCAGAATACCATGAAGTCAAACTATCCCCCGAAAGAACAAGTCCGCAACATGTTTGGCATCATCTGACTTCCTGCAGGGAATAAACTGAGCCATCTTAGAAAAGCGATCGACTACGGCAAACAGGGAGTCATTACCTCTTTGCGTCCTCGAAAGACCTAGAATAAAATCCATAGAAATGTTAGTCCAAGGTAAAGTAGGTCTAGGTAAAGGCGTGTAAGGTCCATGAGGCTTAGACGTAGATTTAGCTTTTAAACAATTAATGCAATGAGTGCAAACATGCTGTACATCTTTTTGCATATGAGACCAATAAAAATGTTCCTGTAACACATCAAGTGCCTTATTGACACCGAAATGACCCATAAGTCCCCCATTGTGAGCTTCACGAACCAGTAATTCCCTAGCAGAACTACATGGGATGCATAACCTATGTTCCTTAAAAAATAACCCATCATGTCTATAGTACTTATGGAATGCACCATATTTACATGCTTTATATGTAGTAGCAAAATCAAGATCAAAAGCATATAAATCCTTTAGATATGCAAATCCTAGAAAAGAATGATCTAAAATAGCTAGAATTTCATACCTGCGAAATAGAGCGTCAGCAACTAAGTTATATTTCCCTTTCTTATATTTAATAATGTAAGGAAAAGTTTCAATAAAAGCAACCCATTTAGCATGACGTCTATTTAACTTACTCTGTCCCTTTAAATGTTTAAGGGACTCGTGATCACTGTGGACAACAAATTCCTTGGCCATTAAATAATGTGACCAAGCCTCGAAGGCACAGACCACTGCATAGAGCTCCTTGTCGTAAGTTGGATAATTTAAGGCAGCTCCCTTCAACTTCTCACTGAAATAGGCGATTGGCTTGCCTTCTTGCATTAAAACTACTCCAATCTCTATACCTGATGCGTCAAACATTAGTTCAAAGACTTTATCAAAATTAGGTAATGCTAAAACAGGTGCATGAGTGAGATCATGCTTAAGAACCGTAAAGGCATTTTCCTGAGCTTGCCCCCACAAGAATGGCACATTTTTCTTGCATAATTCGTTCAGAGGTGCTACTTTGGTGCAAAAGTCCTTCACAAACCATCGGTAAAAGCCAGCCAAACCATGGAAAGACCTTACCTGTGCGGCCGTTGTTGGTGTAGGCCACTCCCTAATGGCTGTCACCTTGGCTTCGTCAACTTTGACACCATCTTTAGAGACCACAAAAACTGAGAAACACAACTTCCTCAACACAGAAAGTACATTTCTTCATATTGGCATACAATTTATTAGCACGTAATTCAATTAACACCAAGCGAATGTGTTCTACATGCGATTTCATGTCTCTAGAATAGATCAAGATATGATCAAAATAAACCACAACAAACTTCCCTATAAACTTTCTAAGCACATGATTCATTAATCTCATGAAAGTACTAGGTGCATTTGTTAGGCCGAAAGGCATTACTAACCACTCATACAAACCAAATTTTGTTTTAAAAGCAGTTTTCCATTCATCCCCCTCCCTCATGCAAATTTGATGATATCCCTATGTAAGATCTATTTTAGTGTAATCTGTTGAGCCATACAAGTCCTCTAACATGTCATCAAACCTAGGAATAGGATGCCTATACTTGATTGTTATCTTATTAATAACTCTACAATCAACACACATTCTCTATGTACCATATTTCTTAGGGACAAGAATTATGGGTACCACACAAGGATTAAGTGATTCCCGTACCTGATTGTTAGCCAAAAGCTTGTCGATCTGCTTCTGCGACTCCTTTGTTTCCTATGGACTTGCTTTGTAGGCATGTCGATTTGGAATAGATGCACCAGGTATGAAGTCGATTTGATGTTCAATCCTACGCAGAGGCGGCAATCCTTGCAGTAGCTCTCCTGGAAAGACATCGTTGTATTCCTGCAACAAATAAGCAACTTCCATAAGAATATCCTGAGGGATATCGTCAGGGTTAGCACAATTATCTTTACATACTAAAACTAGTACACAATATTATGAGGAAATGCTTTTAGAATTTTATACCACCGCTACCAAAGCTAAGACCAAGGGTTTAAACCATGGTCGTAATTTTTGACTTTTAGGCTTTTTAATTCTGTGCATTCATTTTCTGTAAATAATTTGAATACATTATTTGGTATATGTTCCAAGGATGAATTAGAAATTGAAGACTATAAGACCCAGCATCTGAAGTTTCCTTCTTTTAATAAATAATTTGAATACATTGTTTGGTATCTGTTCCAAGGATGAATTGGAAACTAAAAACTATAAGACTCGGCATCTGAAGTTTCCTTCTTTTAAGAAGAAGGCAGCATGAGCTCATCTGACCAATTCAGAGGTTAACTAAATTCCCTCCAAATCGAAAGCTTACTTGATTTCTAATTGCATGCTTTGTTTCACCTCTATTAATATCCACTTGGTTTGAATTGTGTGTTTAATTTAACTTGTTAAATTAGTAGTCTGCCGAATCCAAGGGTAAGGATTCTAGAGTTTTGAGAGTTGCGTCTTGCATACAGACTTTCCTTGGCAATTTTCCGCATTAAGTTCTTGTTTTCACAAGTTCAAATCAAGGGTTCACATCAATTGGTATCAGAGCCTTGGCTGTTTGCTCGACAGGAGGAGGTTGGAGTAACCCGATCAACTCATAAGGTGTTTTCTTTTCCATAACTCTACTTTAAGTTCTGATTTTTGTGGAAAAGATTGCTCCTTTTTAAGAAATTTTTTTTTCTTAAATCCCTTTAATTTCGGTTCTTGTTGCTGTTTCTGATCTTGAAAACAAAAATTAAAAAGCACAAAAAAAAGGGCACCGGAACAAAAAAAAAAAAAAAGAAGGCGCAAAGAAGTGTGAAAGAGCCTGTTCGGTTTTTGCTATTTTGTTTGGGTTGATTGGGCTGTTTTGCGACTTTTATCCCTCGTTTGTAATTGTGGTGAGTTTTGCGGTTGATGTTAATCAGCTCACTTTGTTGAAACTGTGATTGGTATGCCTATGCTTGATCCATTAGCTTTGAATTCTTGAAAATATATTGGATTCTTGAAATTGTGTCGTAGTGCTGCAAAAATTAAAAATTTTCTTAAAATTGCTTAAAGGGATAATTTTTCGCATGCTTGTGTCTTTGTGGCAACAATTGAGTAAGAATTGTTTCTCCAAGGTTTAAAGTGTACTTGCAAAGTTGATAGTGTTCGATTACCGACACTACTCCCCACAGCACTACTCCAAAACCAAAGAGGAATATTTTCTTCATTGGAAATCTTCTTCTCTTTCCTGTGTACTTGCAAAGTTGATAGTGTTCGATTACCGACACTACTCCCCACAGCACTACACTCGAAAATCTGTGGAATTTTTCCGCCACTTGGCTCTGGTTGCGTAAAGGACTCTTATTTTCGAAAACAAAAACTTGGATAATTTGTGGGAATTGGTTTCTTGATTACCTATTGGGAGGGTGATCACATCTTGGGTAATTTAAGTACTTCCTAATTTGTTTCAAATCTGCTAATTGTTCTTGTTCTTCAATTGAATTGCCCTGCTTCTTTAGCCTTGTTAACCTTTTTGTGCTACCTTGTACGTTTACTCTGAAAATATAGCTTGAATCTTGTCTTCGTGCACTGTCATTATCTCTGAACTTTGAGGGCTTCTCCCCGAAAGTTCCTTATCGGTGTACTTCTTATTTGAGCTATACTACAAAATTTCTTTTTTGGAAGGTGTTTTTTTTTCAAAAATAGAACCAAGTGTCTATTTTGAAAATGTTTTGCTACTTTCCTATATAGTTGTTGTGCTTGTGTGATTAACTATTGCTTGTTACCTTTGCCAAAGTAATCTGTGAAAACTTTCTACATGACTGAGGTAAAAGGCTGAGTGTTACAGCATACAAAGGCCGCCAACCCTAAAGAGCAATACACAGGGTTTGTGTGTAGTTCGTTAGGAGGGCACTAGGGGGACAAGGGAGTAAGGTTACTTTTACTCACTTTTACTTGTTCTTAGCAGGATATTTTTTGGTACTTTGAGAATTGGTCAACCTTGAGCAAATTGACCCCACTAGGGAGATTTGGTGCCATGGTTGTCCATGATTCTTTGTGACCTACTAGGGTTCCGTTCTACGAGATCCCTGCAATGGCTCATAAAGCTACAACATTGTGCAAATTGACCCATACAGGGAGATTTGGTGCCATTGTTGTTTCTTTTTACTTGGCCTCGGAAGTCCAAATGGAGAAGTTCTTAGAACTCCATCAGATTTCCGCTCATCTACAAGAATTCGTGCCCACTGACACTGGACGGTATGATCCTTGTACCATTCAAGTTCCAAAGCAGTTTCTTTGCTTATTTAGAGGACGTGTATGGCGGTTTGATATTCGTGTGAAGTTTACTCTTGTACTTCATATGTCTTGCTGAAAATTTGTTTACAGATTTTTTGCTCACTAATTCATTTGTCGAGATACCTCCGAGCAACATTCTTCTGTTTGTTTTGTAGGCATTCCACTAGTTGGATTAGCACTTCTACGAATCATAGCAAGTTGATGGCGGTTCCACGAGGGACTACGGCAACTCTTGCACCTGGGAATCGAAAGTGTAAGTCATAGTATAAGATATCTTTTAGCTCTTGCTTCATGAAGGTACACTTTTACTTTTACATTGATTCTCTTTCTATTGGTTACCATTCATGTAAAGATTTTACTAACTCTAGGGTTTGTCAATCTTAAACATGTGCATTGTTTTACGGGATACATCTTTTGGTTTCAAAACTGCATACTTTGTAGTTCACTATTCCTTAGGTTGTCTTTCTCATAAATTGTCTCTGTTATCATTAATTGGTTCTCATATCAGTTATACATGCAATTTCTGTTGGTTACAATAACTTGTGAGTATGAGTCATGCAATTCTTGTGATTATGGCTCCACAAGTTTCATCAAAGGACCTTCTTGTGTCCAGGGATCAAAGGTAAAATAAGTATCAGGGTATCCTTCAGGTATGCCTTTAAACTATTTCTCCTTTTGATTCCATTATTTCAGGTTATGAGCATGACTAAGAAATTACAATTTCTAAAATTGTGACTAACCTCCGTTTGGGCAAATCGACCGTAGGTATCTTTTCCTTTTTGTTGATGTTAACGCTCGAATGGTTTTCTAAGTGTTGGATTGCTTAAATGGTGATGTCTTGTGTTCCACTTTAGCAATTCTTACTTGTTTTGACATGAGGATGTTTTTCTACTTAACATGCCATATTGTCTGCCTGAAGCACTGTGAATTATTGTGTAATGTGTTACCTTTAGTTTGCATGTAGGACAGGTTTTTTTTCTTCATTTTAGGATCTTATTATTCTAGTTTGTATGTCATACATATGATGCATAAATTTGTCCTAGTTAACGTGGTAAATTTTGGTTATTGCATATACTTGGCTAAAATGCTGTATTTTGTGTTGATAAGTAATTATTCTTGAGGAGTATAGATAAATTCATGAGATTTTAGATGCTTCCTGATAGTTTCTTGCAAGCAACTAAAAGGTTCTTGAGAGGTTCTTGAAGAATTAAGAATGATCATCAGCGTCCTTGAAAGCAGTGTCTGGTAAGTATGATTTATGTTCATTTGGTAATAGTACTAACTTGTTCTGTTTGTGTTTGCAGTAATTTGGATTCGAGGACAAATCCCTTCCAACCAGAAGGGAATGATGAGGAAATCCAAGGCTAAGACAACACAAGTTATGAGTCAGAATCCACGAAGACAAAGGAAAGCTCCAATGACCTTAATGAAAAGGAAATGAAGATTACAAGAGTTACCCTACTCGCCATCAAAGTGGAAATGGTGAATACTAATCATCCCAACTAAGTAAATGGTAGAAATGTTATTTCCAAGCTGTGGAAATGGTATTTACAAGTTACAGAAATGGTGGAAATGGTAACTACTAGTCTTTCCAGTGAAGAAATGGAGATTTCATAAAGTTTGAAGAATTTTAGAAGTGAAATGATTTTTGAGCTTCTGAAATGATTCCGGAAGCTTCCAGAAGCTTCCTACATCTACATCATCATGCTACATCAATTGGGCCGAATCCATCAAGTCCACTTCATGAACCCACATTCTCCCAAGCCCAAGCCCAAGGAGAAGCAATTCACAATTAGGGTTAGGGTTAGGAGGAGAATTAAGGTTTTGTGCATGTTACCTAATTCTCTTCACTCTTCTTTTTCTTTTCTCCTTTATTTTTCGGTTTTCCCTTTTCTTTAAAGGTAAAATCTGAATTTTTCCTTCCTTTTTCCTTGAGAATTTCGTTCACAACCTTTCCTTATGGAAGACGAAATTTTCCCTTCTTTTCTTTTACTTTTTCAGCAAGTAAGTTCCTTTTTCTTGCTGATTTTTGTGAGTTACTTAATCTCTTAATTAAGTTCCAATTTTGTGTTTTCTTTCCTTATTTTCTTGTGTAAATTTCGTGCTCCCTATACCTATAAATAGGGGTGCTGCACTTCATAATTCAGACAGTGATTAATTGAATGAAAGTTAATACTTTATTATTCACTCTTCTTTATTTTGGCTTAAGTAATTTGCATGCTTGTTAACTGCTAAAGTACAGGAACTATAGGCTAATTAGATAATTGCTCTATCTAATTGCATGCTTAATTCGCCTCTATTATTCTCCACTTGGTTCGAATTGCGTGTTTAATTTTACTTGTTAAATTAGTAGTCTGCCGAATCCAAGGGTAAGGATTCTAGAGTTTTGAGAGCTGCGTCTTGCATACAGACTTTCCTTGGCAATTTTCCGCATTGAGTTCTTGTTTTCACAAGTTGAAATCAAGGGTTCACATCACGGAGTCTCTATATTTGGCCCAAGATGGGGCATTGTGCTTTCAATGTGCGGCTAGTTCGCCACCTTTTCATGCAGCTACTGTCAGTTTGGAGAAAGTCCAGAAGGACTTGGAGGAATTAAAGACTAAGCAAGCCGTGCTCAAGGTCCAAATGACCGAAGGTTTTGCTGTTATCCAACAGTGATTTGATGAAATGACAGCTAGCCTGGCTGCTTTCCAGCAGCGTTTTGTTTAAGCCATGTGTGGCTGTTAGGTAAGTTTTCTGTTTGCTTTTTCTTGAGTCTGTGTTTGTTGTGTCAGTCCATTCTGTTAATTTTTTTTTCAATTGGTCAGAGTCTATTCCCTGCTCCTATTCTATTTGCTTGAGGACAAGCAATGGTTTAAGTGTGGGGATGTGATAAGGTCATATCTACAACTGAACACAAGTGTCTGCCATGCTTAAGATGTAGATTTGATTCAAGTGTTCAAAAGGTAAACACTCGAGGGGCAAAACTTCATACTAAGGTTAATCTAAGGTTATATAAGGTTATCCATTAAAGCCTCCAGCTAAGGTTCCAGCTAGAAGGACCAAGACCGAGAACAAGCCAAAAGAAGTACTAGTGTGCAAAAAGGGTAAAGGGTCATTTCACCTCCAGCTCGTCCACGAATTATTTATTTTGGAGAGTTTCGCACTGAATATTAAAAGTATTAATTGGAGTGGATTTTACAAGTCTTAAAAATCATTAGAGTTCTTGATTTGTTACATGCATTACTTTTGAGTTCTGTTACTTTAAGGTAATTACTTAATTAGTAGTTTCTTGAAAAGAATTCTTGTATGTTTTCTTTTAAGAAATAGGTATTACCTTTTCTTGTATTTTCCTTTTGCTTCAAGGAGAATTTTGGCCAACCCCTTCTTGGAAAGCAACTAAAATTCTACCTCCCATTAACCTAGTTCCTTTAGGTTTCTGGTTTGTACAGTTTCCAATTCTCATTGGTTTTCACTTTTATTTTCAGTTCCTTTTCTATTTGTTACAAGGTGAACAACTCTCTATTTAAACAGAGAATTCACAATTGGTATAATTTAATGTAAGGATAATACCCCATATTTTAAAATTCTACTCATTGAACTGTAGTTAATCAAGTATAATTTCGACCTGACTAGTTCTAGGATTACATGTTAATTAGGTTTATAATCTCTCTTAGTTAAATAAGCTTTTCGCTTCAATTCGTTGCTTGTTTTCTAGTTTAAAAATAACATGATTGTTCTATTAATGCAAGTAGTGATTGGGGTTTCAAGGGATTATACTGTATTCTTTTAATTGGAGTTTTGGTTACTTTCCGTACGCTGCAGCTCTCAATAGATAATCCGTATCAAGATGTTTTGTGTGTTTTAGCAATTTTTTGTCTGAAGAGAGTCTCTGCCCTATTCTAAATTCTAGTTTGAAAGAAACACCATAGATGATGAATCGTAATGAGTATTGATGAGGACATCCAGGGCTAAAACAACACACATTATGAGTCAGAATCCACAAAGCCAACCAGAAGGCAAAGCCGTTGAAAAGAATGCCGGGAAGAGTGAAAGATTCATTCTATTCAAAAGGATCCTTGAAGACAATGCATCTCCAAACTCTACACAATAAAGAAAAGGGTTGTTTCTTGAAGTTCTTGAAGACGCTGGAAGGTTCTTTGACTTTAAAGAGACGTTTCTTCAAGTTCTTGATTTTCTTGAAAACCTTGAATTTCGTATTTTGCAGAATCTTGAAGAATCTTGATTCCGAAATGATTCTGGGAGATCCCAGAAGGTTTTGGAAGCTCCCTAAGTCAAAATCGCCATGCGGCATTACAATTGGGCCAACCCAATCCCTGGAGTCCATTCCACATCATCAAGTCGGCCAAGCCCATCAAGAAGCCCAACTGAAAATCCACTTCACGAAGGGTTTTCTAAAAAAAGGTCTTGGGTTTGGGGAAGGATAAAGATTTGGCATGTTTCCTAATCCTACTCCTAGTTTGTTACAAGTTAGTTAGGTTGTTACAAGTTTGTTACAACTAGATTAACTTGGTAGTTTCCAAAAACGGATCCCTTCTTGATCTCCCTTTTTGGATAGGATTTATATTTATTTCCTTGTTATTTTAAGTGATAAATTCGGCCATAACCATATCCATATGCTAGCCGAATTCAGCAACTACCAAAACCTGTTCTTTTAGGTTTCTGGCTTGTAAGAAATCAATCTCTTTACTGGTTTCCAATTCTAATTGTTTTCCTATTCTAATTAGGTTATAATTTCATCCACCTATTCATATAAAGGTGGCTTAATTCGTTCACCATTGTCCTTGTTCATTTAGGACTTGGTTTGTAAGGAAAATCCAATTCTTATTGGTTTCCACCTTCGCTGCTTTCTGTTGTTCTTTTTCTATTGTAATTTGGATACCCCTATACCAATAAATAGGGCCATCCATCAAATTAATAAGTAGTATTCATATCTTTAAACTATTAGTTTGAGTACTCTCCTTTTATTGCCTTATGTATTTTGCATGCTTGTGATTTATATATTGCATGAAACTTAGCTTAATTAGGTTATTTGCCCTACCTAATCAAATTCGCATGTTTCACCTCTTTTTCTTACTTGGTTAGAAATTCTGTTAAGTAAATTAGCCTAGGTTATTTTATTTTTGTTAACTGGATTTTGGGTAAGTAAAAAAGTTTATACGAGCTACGCCGCTTAATTAGACTTTCCTTGGCAATTCATCCGCATGTGTGCTTCGGTCCATATCAATGGGCATCAGAGCTAAGGCTAGTTTCGTGGCTGGAGGAGGTTGAAGTAACCCAACCAAATAATCAATCAGGTGTTTTCTTTTCCTACTTGCTTTTCTTTTCAAAAAAAAAAAAAAAAAAAAAAGTGCGGGAAAATTACACATCTTTGGGGGAATTTTTTTTTTTCTTCTTCCACTTCTTTAAAATAAAAAATCCCTTGCGGAAATTTCAAAATTAAATTCTGAACTTTAAAAATTCATTAGGGTTCAGGTTTTTGCCTTTGCTAGGGTTTCAGTTTTGGTTGAAATTGTTAGTCGCATATGCTTCGCAACACTAGGGTTTGAGAGACACTTTAGTGTTGCTATTTTTGTGATTACTTGCTGGGTTTTTGCGACTGTTTTACACTCCTCTTGTGCGATTTTTTTTTAAAGTTGGTGAGTTTTGCGGCTGATGTTAAGCAGCTCACCTTATCTGCACGTTGTGATTTGCATGCACTCGTTCTGGATACTTTCTTTTGAATTCTTAAAAATATATTGAATTCTTGATTTGGTGTCCATGTGTTACTAAATTTATCTCTGGGAATTGGTTAGTGAGTTAAACTTGAACTTTGCTGACCCTAGGGTTTTTTTTTTCTAAAAATCACAAAATTGGTGTTTTTGTTGCAACTATTGAGTAAGGATTGTGCTCTCCACGGTTTAGGGTGTACTTGCAAAGTTGATAGTGTTCAATTTTCGACACTACTCCCCACAGCACTACTCTTTATGCCAAAGAGGACTCTGTTCTTCATTGGGAATCTTCTTCTTTTTCAGTGTGCTTGCAAAGTTGATAGTATTCGATTACCGACACTACTCCCCACAGCACTACACTAGAATTCTGAGGAATTTTTCCGCACCTGGGGGTTTTAAATTTCGCAATGGGTTTATCTACATTTTGGGGGAATTGATAAATTGCTGGGATTGGTTTCTTTGATTACATATCAGGTAGGTGATCTCTTCGTTAGTTAGTTTTAGGACTTTCTTAAAGTTGTTCAACTCTACTTATTTCTTGATTCTGTTCAATTCTGGAATTGCCCTACTTTCAACTGCTAGTTGTATCTTTTCAAGCTACCTGGACATTTACTCTTGAATTATAGTTTGGATTTTGTCATCATGCACATGACATATTTTCTGAAATTTAAGGGCTTCACCCCAAAATTTCCTTGTTATGTACCTCTTATCTGAACTATATTACAAATGTCAGGTGGGAGTTATGTTCCAAATCAGGAATGAACAATACTAGCAGCTATTGTGCAACTTCATCATAATTTGCTTAGGGATTCGTGCTACGAGACCCTTCAACGGCGTATAAGGCTACAATATTATGCACATTGACCCCTATTGGGAGATTTGGTGCCATTGTTGTTTCTCCTTATTTGGCCTCGGAAATTCAGATAGAGACGTTCTTAGAACTCCATGAGATTTTCGCTCAACTACAGGGCGTCATGACCACCACCATCGCAAGGTATGATCCTTGTACCATTCAGGTTCCAATGCCGTTGCTTTGCTTATTTTGAGGACGTGAATGGAGGTTTGATATTCGTGTGAAGTTTACTCTTATACTTCATACAAACAAATTTTCTGCTCACTAATCCGTTGGCCGGAATGCCTCTGAGCAATACTATTCTGTTTGTTTTGTAGGGATTTCACAATTTTGGATTGGTGCTTCACAACGACGCAAAGCTATGTTCATTGCATTTCCACGTTATTGTCATGGGACTTCATGTGCCTGGGAATCGAGGTAAATCACAGTACAAGGTACGCCTTTACTTTTACATTGATTCTCGTTCTATTGGTTATCATCATGTTAAGGATTTTTACAACATCTTGAGTATTGTGAATCTTAAAACATGTGCATAGCCTCCTGGAATACATCTTTTGGTTTCACGACTGCATGATGATGAGGGCATCCCCAGCCCTACGCCAAGTCAGTACACAGAGGATCCAAGTTCAAGCAATGAGGACTCGGAAAGTGCAGCAGAGGTTCGTGTGCTCCATAGAGGCCCGCCAATGCTCCAGGACCCGAGCCCATATCAAAGAGATCCGTTCGTTGACATAGTTGGGCCTATGACCCGAAGAAGGACAAGGAAACTCAGAGAAGATCTTGAAAACCTTGTTCATGGGAGTGCTACAGAAGCCCAACTCGTTGCGGACACAAACGCCCTAGAAGAAAATAGAAGGAAGGATAAAAGCATCACTTTGCTCTCCATCACAGAGGAAATGGCGCCTACCACTACAAGAAAAGTGACCTATTGCGACATAGAAAATGTGTCGCTAAAAGTCTATTTAGTGTCGCGAATACTAATTTACGACACATTATGCGTCTCTTGTTATTGAGTGCAAAAGGTGGTGTAGGAAATTTGTGGCGCTTTTTTTTCACTTGTGCCGCAAATGTATCGCACTTTTTGCATCACTAAATTAATTGTCGCTTAAAAGTCATGACACATTATGCGTCAATTGTCCTAGTGACGCACACTAATTTACGACCTTTATTTGGGGCATTAAAATGAGTGTCGCAAGATTATTTGCGACAAATGTGGCGTCACATTTAAAACGCCAAAGGGTATTCGCGACATGCAAATTGTGTCGCTAAAAGTCAATTTTGTGTAGCAAATACTAATTCGCTACACATTATGCGTCTGTAGTTATTGAGTCGCAAAAGGTGGTGTAGCAAATCGGTAGCATTTTTTTCACTTGCGCTGCAAATGTGTGGCACTTTTGCATCACTAAATTAATTGTCGGTTAAAATTTGCGATACATTGTGACGCACCCTAATTTACGACACTGATTTGTGTCATTAAAATGACTGTTGCAAGATTATTTGCTACAAATGTGGCGTCACATTTGAAACGTCAAAGGGTATTTGCAACATGTAATTTGTGTTGCATACACAAATTAGAGACACAATTTTGCAACAAACTTAATCGTGTCATAGCCTTTTTCTGGCATTTTTTTTCACTAGTTGTGCCACAAAAGATATGACATTTTTGCATCACTTAATTACTGTCGCATAAATCTTGCGACCCATTACGTGTCATTAGTTGCACTGACGCGTTATTAATATTAATTTGTGTCATTACGGTTAATGTCACATTTATTTGCTACACGTGCCATCATTATTTGAAATGTCATATTTATATTTTGTGACATAATATCTTATCTGTAAAATTTATGTCACATAATAATTGACAACACAATTTACGTCATTAATTTTTTCTGTTGCATAAACTTTGTCAACACAAAAGCATTAATAGAGTAAATAATTCACTATTTGTATTTATAAGATAACTAGAATATTATTCAAAATATAAAATTAGATAGCTGCTAAATGTCAAAGTGGGAATATTATAATTTAAATTCATCACTCAAAATATATAAATAAAAATTACAAATGTCTAAATTTATCTTCCAATGGTAGAATGCAAATTCCATAAGTCAAATTATCACATTTTGAAGAAGATTATTTTGCCTTCCTCTTGCTCCTCCTACGACTTTTTCCTTGTTCCTAACAATTTGAACAAAAATAAATTATATTTAACAAATATAGTTGAGAAATTAATAGAAAAGTATAATTGTTTAAATTACCTTTGATGAAGTACCATTTGAATGGATGTTTGTGTTGTTCGTATCTGTGTTATCTATTTCTTTTCTCATCTACGACAATTGATAACAAAAAAGAATATTAATGCACTAAAATAAAACATAAAAGGAAATAAATGAAAATTTCCTCTGTATTTCATTACAGAACCGGAAGGACAGTGCTCCAGATGAATAACCATTTTCCAGTAGTACAGTAAGTAAATTTTCAAGTTTTACTTCTAAAATCTCAAACCAAATCACTTGCTACCAGTCCCAGCAAATACATGTTTCAATTAGATAGAAAAGTTTACGATTTTAACTACTCTATTACCAAGTTCTTGAATTGAAATGGCTAAAACAGAGCTCTCAGCTTTTGAAATAATATCCGACCAGAAGAGAAACTTTCAAGAATCTCAGCTGGGACCAAGTTATGAACGGTTTAGTGCTGGGACCAAGTTATGAACGGTTTAGTGCTGAAACAGAAGCTAAAAATATTTCTCACTTATTTCAAATTTTCAAACCATTGATCATAAAAAGACGCCACTCTATAGAATTGAGTAGCAAATTCACATGCAAATAATTTTCTTTCTCACAGGCAATATCAGAGGTCACACCCAACAGAATCCCCTAAGCAGAGTCAGAATTTTTTGCTGTGAAAAGCAAAACCCACTCTACGCGTACTAAGTACGAGTTCTGAGACCACGTTTAACTAGAAACCTCAAAATGCGCAAGGAAAACTTAAGTTCAGAGTACTAAGCAGAACAGAAAAACTACTATACGGTTCGTTTCACTCACCCATTCTATATTATGATAAAAATTGTACTAGGCAGAATTTTGCCAGAACAGAACATGAAAATGAACTTACAAAATGCAAAACCAATTACGTCAAAAGAACATGGGGGAGCATCTCTCAATTTTAAGTACGAGCAGCTTTGGGCGGTGCTCCACCAACACGTGGGGGCTGACCAGGCCTTGGCTGATCATCCTGCATTGGTGAAAAGGATAATTGAAGGTAAGATCTCACCCCCTAAACAAGAAGCTAAAAGTGATAATACAAGAAACACTCCAGATATTGGCAAGGCATGGAGGCAGGCCAGACAATAGCGACAATTCAGAACTATGCAATAATCAAAAGCATCATAGCAAATCAAACATAGTGATAGATGAGGCATCTAGTAGCATGACAGGCCTGGAAAATGCCAACTGAATTAACTTGTGCACTAAATTTACCAATCACTAAGAAGAAAAGGAAGCGAAAAGTAGGTTCAATCCAATCCAATCCAATCTATTTTTTGCTTTTTGTGAAGGTTATCAGTGAAACACTAATACTGGGAAATGTGGTGAGGTTTTGCATAGAAAAGCTCTCAAATATCTGCGCTATAAAGGTAAGTGAAGTGAGCTGTTTGGTGTTTTTGAAGAAGAAAGTGATAAAAAGATTCCAACTTTATTAGAAAATGACCTGTTTTGTTGGGAAGACAACGAGCTTGTGAGTCTCCTGTATAAAGAAAAAGAGGCATGCTTGGGGTACAGTGAAAACTTGACTGATGAAGAGGCGGTGGTGTGGATGTTGAAAGTTATTTCCCATTATGGTTTTACCCCTGTGACTGCTGTATTAGCTGTGAGTTATTATAATAAGTCCGTATCAAGCTTGTGTTTTCAGAAGGATAAGCCATGGATGAATCAATTAGCTGCTGTGGCTTGTCTTTCCATAGCTGCCAAGATAGAGGAGATCCAAGTTCCCCTTCTTTTAGACCTCGAAGTGAAAGATTTCAAATTTGTTTTCGAGTCACAAACGATTCAGAGAATGTAACTTTTGGTGCTGTCCACTCTTCAAAGGAAGATTAAGCTAGTGACACCTCTTTCTTTCATTGATCACATTGTGAGAAGATTTGGGATAATGATGAATAACCTAAATTTGGAGTTTCTTAAGAGGTGAGAGGAAATCATTCTCTCTGCAATTCCTGACTCTAGAATTGTGCATTATCTCCCATCAGTGATTGCTACTGCTGCAATGTTATATGATGTTGAAGATTTTGAACGTTGTAAACTAATGGATTGTCAGAGCCAACTAATGGATGTTCTTACAGTTAATAAGGAAATGGTAAATGATTGCTATAAACTGATCATGGAGATAGTGGAGGATCAAGGCGGCAAGCATCACCAATTCCTCAAGCGCAAACATCTGTCGATCCCAGACAGTCCAAACGGCGTCATTGATGCATATTTCAGCACTGAAAGCTCTATTGATTCGTAGGATGTGGCAACTTTGGCATTGCCATCAAAGCAGATATTCAAGAGATGCAGAGCTCAGGAGAAGCTAATGACATTATAACTTCACGTAGCAGTATGCTTGTCAGTGTTTGACAGTCCTTTAATGAAATAATCCTTTTGTTTATGGAATGCATTTGGAATCTTTATCCAAGTTACTGCAATGGTGATGGTGCTCTGAATTATAATATCTTCGTTTCTGAAATTTGAAAAAAAGGAGGAAAATGTAAGTGAAGTGAGCAATTAATGTGATATTGATGCCAAAATTTTCAAACTTGTTGCCTGAACTGAAGTTGTGGTGTATGCAATCTCCTTAGCAATTTTCTGTGAAAATGGTTATGGTTTGTCTACTCGTTGGGGGTCCTTTCGTTGTATGGGCTTGATTTTTTTTCCTTTCTAGGTTTTGCTGGGCACTTGTGTTCAGGCGTTAAAACTCGAGTGGACACTTGGGATTTTGGAGGATTTTAACTTGTAGGATGATAGTTGACAGGCGGCTGATGATCTGATGTATTAGAAAAACATGGTAACTTTTTGTTTCATGTTTTACCTGCCTGCCTAAGTTTGAACCTAATGCATGTATATAATGCTTATTATCTTTGGAGAGGTCCCTCAAGTTAAAAAAAACTGTTGTTCATTTTCATGTATTAAATTCTTTCTGAAACTACTCTCACTCTGGTATGGTTATAAATGGAAATAATTTCAAGGGATTCTCTACAATTTTGGATGTTATCTTAATGGGTTCTTTTCTCTTTTTCTTTTAAATTGAGCCTGAGCGCTGTGAGGTTGTTCGAGTACTTCCTTTCGTACTGTTTAGCCATTTCCATATTTTTCTGTGACCTTTTCTTTCTTTTTAACTGTACATTTTTGTCTCTTGAATATTCACATGCCAACTGAAAGCCTTATGCTAATTGTCTGTTTCAGTATTTGCTAACATAGAATCTTCCCTTATTCCTTTGTAAGAGAGGGAATATTTTGCAGACTTGATGGGGTCAAAACAATGCTGTGAAAGTATGGCCTGGTAATTCGAAGGTAAAATTTATATTCTAGAAATAGTGAAAAATTCAGTGAATAAATTCAAGGCAATGGAATGATCACAAACACTGTAAATTTGTTTACTGCTTTGTATATCTCTGAGTTACTAGTGGGAAATATTTGGTTCTTTAGATTCCCAATTCAGTGGATAGCATCCCCTTTACTAGAATTCTTTACTTTTCACTTGAGTGCAATTTCCTCTTACTCTATGCTATGGAAATTTCGATTTGATGATATAACATCCTTTTCAATCCTTTTTTTTAATCTTTATTTCCTTTAGTTTTCCAAGGGTACTTGATTGGACAACCAACTAACTTGATTTGTTTCTCTTGTGAAGATAAATTCTTTGTAGATCAATTTTACGATTATTGCGTTGGAGATGATGGAAGTAAGAAGTCTTTGTCTCATCTTCAGGTAACAAACTTTATTCTTTTGAGTTTTCTTTAAATTCATATTTCCAATTAATGCTTTTAGTGCTTCCTTCATGTGTAAAGAAATTATATTTTCAAACTCTTCTCTTAGTTTCTATAGTTGTTCTCTTCTATCCAAATTATGGCTTGCAAAATTGATAAGCTATTCTCTAATCTTTTTAGGCTTCTGGAGCATATGATGCCCCAGGATCAAAATTGCCAACCAGCCTAAGTGAAAGGTATAAAAATAGTGTAAAAATGCTTTAAAAATTCTTCCACTGAATGTCAGAATTCTTGGTTCAGACAGGAAAGATTTGATTGTACTGATAAATATCAATTCAATCAGACTATAAATCTGTTTGGTCAAAATAATTTTATTTGTGATAAAACATCTGTTGGTTAGGCTTTCTGGGCTGCCAAATTGTTGCGGGATAATTGACTGTGCGAGGTTCAAGATCGTCAAAGCAGAAACTACCCATGAAGAAGAAGAACATACGATAGCTACTCAAATAGTGGTGGATGCATCATCAAGAATTTTAAGCATCGCGGCCGGTTTTCGCGGTAATAGGAACAAATTTCTGGCACTAAAGTCGTCAGCTTTGTATAAAGATGTTCAAAATGGGATATTGATGAACGCACAACATTTGTGCTTAGACAATGTTGATGTGCCTCAGTATGTGATTGGGGGCCATGGATATCCTCTGCTTCCTTGGTTAATAATCCCCTTTGTTGATTCCGCGGAAGGGTCCAATGAAGAGAATTTCAACAATGTGGTAAGAATTTTGCGCCTCCCAATGCTTAAAACCACTGCAAGTTTGAGGGGATGGGGTGTCTTGAGTAGGCCAGTTGATGCAGAGTTTAAGGCTGCAGTAGCTAACATTGGTGCTTGTTCCATATTGCATAATATGTTGCTAACTAGGGAGGATTATTCTGCTTTTTGTGATGAAGTTAGTGATTCCATGGCTCTGGATCAGAGCTTTGATTACTTTCGGGAGGAAACTTTAAATGAGAAAGGGGCTGCTGTGAGAAATGCATTGCTCACAACAGCAAAAAGAGTTTGATTTTTCGGGTCATTGGCGCCCGCGTGATTAAAATGGATTCGATTATTCAAATTTTGGTTTAGAAGATTATATCGGTAGATGTTGGTTAGGAAATATTTGTCACCTTGACAAAAAATCTCTTTTCTCTCTGAAATATAATAACCCAATTATATGTTCTGATCATTGTTACTAGATAAACTGCTGAATGGAAATGAGTCCAGTCTATGCCAAATATGTTGGTTAGTTGTTTTCACTTAGTTCTAAAGGAACGGAAATATTACATTGACTTCAAAGGAGGAAGTATTTTGTTTTACCTTGATATCTTGCGTTTATCAGTTTTATAAAATTATTTTTGTAGCAGTACCCCAGCACTGCAAGAAGTTAGTTTATTTTCTGATTGATTCAAAGATTTCATATACTTCAATCATAAAAAGTTTGTTTCCTGCATATGTTTACCAGATTTGGCAGGCTGAAAACTTGGTGTCTTGCAAGGAGCTTTAAGATTTGCTCATTCAAGTTCTGAACTTGTGTCTAACAAGTTCTCGACTTCTGTTCCTGAAATTGAAGGTTTTTGGTGTTGTTATATCTTAGTCTTTCTTTTTGTTTACCTCATTTTTGAAATTGAATTTTGTTTGTTCATTTGTTGTACTAAGAATTTGAGAAGACTGCATGTGTTGTAGACATGCCTGTTGAGGAGCGGTGGTCGTCTTTGAGATTGAACTCTTATGTTCACAATGGTCTGGTTTTGCCAAATAGTTTTAGAAATTGATTGAACGGGCAGCAGATGACAGATTATATGTGAAACAATCATTTTTTGGCTATTGATGGTTTTCAATATGAAATTGGTAAATGCCTTATTTTGTTTGTGGATTCCTTAGCCTATCGTAAGTTTGTTAAAAGTACTACATTGTTGGGGCATAGATCTTTCTTTATGTCACTATTGGACTTTACCATATGTTAGTGGTGTAGATTAGAATGCAAGTTGCAATGAAGGATGCTGTAGAAAAGGTGTGCTATTTGTCATCACATTGAGGACATATGGCAGTTTTTGGGTTGTATAAAGGATTTGGAATAATAATTACATGAACTTTTTCCTGTTAAGGTTATATCTTCATTCCATTAGAGACTGCAAAAGTGGCATCTTACAAAAAGGTTCAACCTCTCAAATTCTCAGAGTCTACTTAGGCTCCTACTGCAAATGGAATTAGAATGCTTGCAGTTCTCTGTTCACTGTAATGAATTTAGGATACTCACAGTAATTATAGAATCTTCATTTTCATATGAATTTTGTTAAACAGAACAAGCAGGCTCTTAAGCATTTTTTCGGATTACGATGAAAAGAACACTTATGTACCATTTTTTTTTCTAGTTAAAATTAATCAAAGGTTTTTTAAAAAATAAATTAAAAAAATAAAATTGAATTACCCTTGTTAACTACACCAAATTAATAACTTCCCTTTTTCTGAAGTGGAACTAAAGTAGTCTTTAAATTTTCAATATCTTATATTTATTAAAATACGTGATATTATATAATCAAAACAAAGTTCAAAAAATAAATTAAAAAAATAAAATTGAATTACCCTTGTTAACTACACCAAATTAATAACTTCTTTTTTCTGAAGTGGAACTAAAGTAGTCTTTAAATTTTCAATATCTTATATTTATTAAAATACGTGATATTATATAATCAAAACAAAGTTCAAATTAAATTACAAGATTAAGTGTAAGGACTTTAGCTTTAGTTTCCTTTTAGTAACATTGTAAAAAAGTACTGCAATATAATGTTGTTAAAATAGAATTCTCATGATTACAATTTTTTTCCAATTTCTAGTTTAACCCATAATTTATTATGATTAAGGAGGAATGAGTAAACTTTAGTTTTTCTTTTCTTCTCTTTCTAAGACACTTATTCCATGATGGCGTGTCATATTTGGGACATCTTGAGACATTTATTTTTAGTGTCTTATTATATAATATTATTATTTATGTCAATTGAAATCTAATTAGGCACTTATTTTTAAAGTGTCTTAGTATATATTATATTAAGACATTTATATAGATAATGTCTTGTAAAAGTTTTCGTAGAAGTGTCATATTACACATTTACGAAAAGAATGTCATGATAGGTTATTTTATAGGACACTTATTTTATAGTGTCTTTTAAAGAGCTATAATATCTTTAAAAGAGTGTCCTAGAATCCACTTTTTCTAGTAGTGTAATATGACGCAATTAAGCCACGATTTTGCGGTACAATTATAATTGTGTTGCCTAACTGCGACATTTAATTCAAGTGTAGCAAATAAATTGTCACAATTTTGAGACAAACAAATAAGTGTTGAATCTATGTCACAAAAGTGTGATGCAATAATTAAAATGACTCAAATTATGCCGCTAATTTGTGACATGCTAATAATATGACGCAATTAAGCCACGATTTTGCGGCACAATTATAATTGTGTTGTCTAACTGCGACATTTAATTCAAGTGTAGCAAATAAATTGTCACAATTTTGAGACAAAAAAAAGGATGTCGAATCTTTGTCACAAAAGTGTGATGCAATAATTAAAATGACTCAAATTATGCCGCTAATTTGTGACATGCTAATAATATGACGCAATTAAGCCACGATTTTGCGGCACAATTATAATTGTGTTGTCTAACTGCGACATTTAATTCAAGTGTAGCAAATAAATTGTCACAATTTGGAGACAAAAAAAGGATGTCAAATCTATGTCACAAAATTGCGATGCAATAACTAAATGACGCAAAGATGTCACAAATATAAGACACAAATGCGTAAGTGTTGTATATTCACGACACCAACATGTAATGCCGCATGTAAATATGTCGCAATAGGTCAGTTTTCTTGTAGTGTACTAATCAATCCAGCTGAAGGAAAGGGCATTTCTTGAAGTTCTTGATTTTCTTGAAAATCTTGAATTTCGCGGCTTATGAATCTTGAAGAATTTCGAAAATCTTGAAGAATCATGAAGTTCTTGATTTTTGACATTCCGAAATGATTCCGGGAGATTCCAGAGGATTCCAGAACCTCCCTACATCATCTCCACCATGCGCCACCTCAAACGGGCCGAAACCCACCTTGAAATCCATCTCACAATTTTCGGCCAGCCAAGCCCACAAGAAGCAGCCCACACGCCACTTGGAAGCTTAGGTAGGGGAAGGATTAGGTTTTGTGCATGTTACCTAATTCTACCCAAAGTTTGTTACTAGTTTGTTAGGTTGTTACAAGTTTGTTACAACTAGGCTTACTAGGATAGTAGTTACCAAAAAGGTTTACCTTCTTGAAACCTTTTTGTGATTTGTTTCTACTTCTTTATTTCCTTTTCTTGCTTGTATTTTCGGCCAGCACATACTCCTTGCAGCCGATTTCCTTTTCTTTAACCAATCCTAGTTCCTTTAGGATTTGGTTCTTGTATGAAATCAATCTCTTGATTGGTTTCCAATTTCACTTCTTTTCCTAGTTATTTTAGGATTAAAATTCGGCCAACCTACTCTACAAATAGGGGCTGCCGAATTCACTTTTATGCAGTTGATTATTGATTAAGTTAGAATTTATACTTCTTTAATCACTCCTTTATTTTGGGCTTATGTAATTTGCATGCTTGTTAATTGCTAAAAGTCAAGAAACTATAGGTTAATAGATAATTGCTCTGTCTATTAATCAAAGCTTTATTTCGAATTCTAGTTTACTCCACTTTGTTCGAATTGCGTGTTTAATTTACTTTTTGTAAGTTAGTAGTCTGCCGAATCCAAGGGTAAGGATTCTAGGGTTTAAGAGCAGTTTCTTGCATTCAGACTTTCCTTGGCACATTCCGCGTAGAGTTCTTGGTTTCCAAAGGCGTTGGGAATCAGGGGTTCGCATCACATGATTTTGTAGCTCAACTATTCCCTCAGATGTTTTTCTCAGAAATTATCTCTGTAATCACTAATTGGTATTTATATCAGTTATACATGCAATTTCTACTAGTTACATTAAAATTATGCAACTGTGAAAATTATATATATCACATGCTTAATTGTTTTGTGCTATGTGTTGAGTATGTAGTTATGTTGTTCTAACTATATCTGCCTGTGACTAAAATTTGAGATTTCTTGTTTGATATCATTCTTGAGGAGTATGGATAAGTTCATGAAGTTTTAGATGATTCCTAATAGTTTCTTGCAAGCATCTAGAAGGTTCTTGAGAGGTTCTTAAAGAATTAAGGATGGTTAACAGTGTTCTTGAAATCGTCTTCAGAAGGGCAAGGGGATTGCCAACTCCCTACATCCACACTCACAGTGGTTGCGGAATTGACGGACATAGCATACACATTTCAATGCAAGGTAGGTATGATCTATGTCTTATGATAAATATTACTGACTTGTTCCTATTTGTTTTTACTACAACTTGGATTCGAGGATGAATCCTTTCCAACTGGGAGGGAATGATAAGGACATCCAGGGCTAAAATAACACACATTATGAGTCAGAATCCACAAAGCCAACCTGAAGGCAAAGCCCTTGAAAAGAATGCCAGGAAGAGTGAAAGTTCATTATATTCAAAAGGATCCTTGAAAACAATGCATCTCCAAACTCTCCACAATAAAAAAAAAAAGGGGAGGGGTTGTTTCTTGAAGACGCCTGAAGGTTCTTTGACTTTAAAGAGACGTTTCTTCAAGTTCTTGATTTTCTTGAAAATCTTGAATTTTGTATTTTGCAAAATCTTGAAATTATGGATTTTGAAATGATTCTGGGAGATTCCAGAAGGTTTCGAAAGCTCCATACATCAAAATCACCATGCGCCATTACAATTGGGCCGACCCAATCCATGGAGTCCATTCCACATCATCAAGTCGGCCAAGCCCATCAAGAAGCCCAACTGAAACTCCACGTCACCAAAGGTTTTTGAAAAAGAGGTCATGGGTTTGGGAAAGGATAAGGATTTGGCATGTTTCCTAATCCAACTCCTAGTTTGTTACAAGTTAGTTAGGTTGTTACAAGTTTGTTACAACTAGATTAACTTGGTAGTTTCCAAAAAGGGATCCCTTCTTGATCTCCCATTTTGGATACGATTTTTATTTATTTCCTTGTTATTTTAACTGATAAATTCGGCCATAACCATATCCATATGCCAGCCGAATTCAGCAACTACCAAAACCTGTTCTTTAGGTTTCTGGCTTGTAATAAATCAATCTCTTGATTGGTTTCCAATTCTAATTGTTTTCCTAGTCTAATTAGGTTATAATTTCGTCCAACTATTCATGTAATGGTGACTTAATTCGTTCTCCATTGTCCTTGTTCATTTAGGACTTGGTTTGTAAGGAAAATCCAATTATGATTGGTTTCCACTTTCGCTGCTTTCCTATTGTAATTTGGATACCCCTATACCTATAAATAGGGCCATCCACGAAATTAATAAGTAGTATTCATATCTTTAAAATATTAGTTTGAGTACTCTCCTTTTATTGCCTTATATATTTTGAATGCTTGTGATTTATATATTGATGAAACTTAGCTTAATTAGGTTATTTGCCCTACCTAATTAAATTCACATATTTCATCACTTTTTCTTACTTGGTTCAAAATTCTCTTAAGTAAATTAGCCTAGGTTATTTTATTTTTGTTAACTGGATTTCGGGTAAGTAAAAGAGTTTATACGAGATACGCCGCATAATCAAACTTTCCTTGCCAATTCATTCGCATGTGTACTTCAGTCCACATCAAGTATGCATGCTGAATTTTAAATGCAATATGTGAAGTCTTGTTTGGAGCTAGCTAAATAATGCATGTATTCCCTTTTCTGAGCCAATGATATTGTACCGAGCCTTGAAGAAGTACGTGAATTGAAGACCAATTACTTGCCTATTAGACTGTCAATATGGTATTGATAGTGCATAATGGGATGATGGGGGACCTTCCTTAGGATTAAACAATTTGGCTTGCTATTTTTGAACTTACCTATCTATATATCCTTAGAAACCACTTTGAAGCCTTGTCTAAAATTCTTAAAGTCAGTAAAAAAGACAACCAAGGCCTTTTTCATGTTAATACCTTTCTACCCCCCCCCCCCCCCCCCTCCCAGTGTGTGTATGTTTTGACTATAACCTGATTTGTACAAAGAAAGTAGAAAATGTCATGTTCCTGAATTAAGTGGATTTGTGTCTACTAAAGAATTTATATGAGTACCTGAAAAGAAAACAGCTTTGAAAAAGACTAAAAAAGAAAAAAGGCATAAAATCAGTTCTGAATGTTGTTGCAAAAGTATTGAACTGAGTAGTGTTAAGTAAACAGAGCTAAGTAAAAGGGTACTCATATTGTAAGTTATGCTCAAGTATTGTGCGAAAGAATCTCTGCAATCTGAAAGTTCCAAAAAGGAGGATAGGCGACCATCTTCCCAAATGAGAGGGTGATAAGCTGAGAAGAAGGTACAGTAAGTGTTATGTTTTGATTACACACTGGTTCCATTGTTCACAAGTGACTTAGAACTCTTAGGACCAGTCCCAAGTTTCTAATACCTTAACCTCCATTGCGTTAATATAATAAGAAGGTTGTTTCCTAACTGTTGTGCATTATCCTGTTTTATATTGTGGCGATAGTCAACTATCAAGCCTTTATGATTCTGGCTAAACTAGGAATTTACAATTATCCAGAATTTTTGAATAGTGAGTTGTGTGAATTATTGTCCAAAGAGTACATGTCTTTGAATTATTGCATAATTTGTACTAAGCCGAATAGAGATTGTTTTGAATGTGAAAAGCTTGCATATGAATTATTGATTATGAATCTGTGATGTGAGTAGAATCCGAAGGAGGAATTGGGGCAAAATTGTTTGTGTCATGTTTTGAGTCAATTTGTGAGTACTATGTTTGTCTATTAAGTATCTAGTCCAAGAGTCTTTTGTCCTGTCTTTTTTGCCTGTCTTTTGTGCCAGTCAGAGTCTGTTGTCCTATTTTTTGTGCGAGTCAGAGTCTATTGGAGGTCATATTTGAATAACTGCTAAATTAGGGCAATGTTCTAATTCTTCACTTCACACTTGAGGACAAGCGTTATTCAAGTGTGGGGATATTTTACCGGTACCTTCTGGTTGGTTTATTTTAGAAGTTTTATTGGAAGTTCTCACTGGCCTTTGCCCAATTTTTGTTGACTAAGTGCAGTTTTGGAGAACAACTAAGTTGAGGAGAAAAGGTGCAAAATAGAGCAATTAGCTGGGGATTGAATTCGGGAGGCAATCACCTATTGGACTAAGCAGTGAATTGAAGAAACATTAAGTGTCTATTTGGACGCTTAAGATCTGTGTGAACCAAGAATCAAGAGATACCCGTGATCCTAAATTAATTGGGCTTGATCCAGTAGCAAGAAGGATTCAGAAGGAGATCTAATTACCAAATTAAGTTGGGCTAAAAGAGGGAAATCTAGAAGATTACCAAATCAGAGAAGACTTCCTCGGAAAGAAAGAGATTGATTTGGTTTCCAATTATAAGAGCTGATTGATAGTTTCTCCTTAATTGTTTCCATCTCTAATTTTACTTGCCTATATATATGGCTGTACTATGCAAGAAAGGCACATTTGGTCGAGCAAGAGGTGGTTCCTACCGGCAATAGCCAATAGAGTAATTTTCCTTTTTCTTATTTGCTTGTTCGATGTCTTTCATAGTAATTGTTAGTTTTATGTTTGAAAGCATGAGTAGCCAATCTATTAATTATGGTATTATATAAGAAACTGTAATCCATACATATATGAAATCTTGATATAAATCAGTCTAATTACTATGTTCCTAATCTATACTGTGTATAAAGTAATTCTAAGATTCTATTAAACCTGATCAACTTAGGGCCTGTTCTTTTCCAAAGTTTAAAACTTGGTTTGAAAAAAAGTTTTGAAAATTTTTTGGTTTCAAACCAATTTTAAGAAACATGAGTTTCAAAACAATTTTAAATAAAAAAATTTTGGCCAATTTTTTTTTTCTCTATCTCCTTCCCCTTTTCACTATTTCTCCATTTTCACACCTTCTACCACCACCCACCATGCCGCCACTTCTGATGAACCACCTCTGGCGCCGGAGAAGAAGAGGAAGAAGAAGAAGAAGAAGAAGGAGAAGAAGAAGGAAGAATATGAGAGTGATGAAGATGAAGGAGAAGAAGAAGGAAGAAGATGAGAGTGATGAAGATGAAGAAGGAGAAAAAGAAGAAGAAGAACAAGAAGAAGAAGAAGAGGAAGAAGGAAGGAGAAGAAGAAGAAGAAGAAGATGGTGAAGATGAGCGCACGGCGGCTGACGGCAGCTGTGGGCTTGAAGAAGCTGAAAAAGGAGAAGAAGGAGAAGAAGGAAGAAGAAGAAGAAGGAGAGAATTAAGAAGAAGAAGAGGAAGAAGGAAGAAGAAGAAGAAGAAGAAGGAAGGAGAAGAAGAAGGAATAAGAAGAAGAAGGAGAAGATGGAAGAAGAAGAAGAAGAAGAAGGAGAAGGAGAAGAAGTTGAGAGTTTGGCGATGGTGCCTGGGGTGGCGGTGGGCTGGGCAGTGAAGAAGAAGAAGAGGAAGAAGAAGAAGAAGAAGAAGAAGAAGGAAGGAAGGAAGGAGGAGGGAAATTTTTTTTGAAATTAAGTTTCAAACTTTTTTTTTAAAACTTACAAAAGAACAAACTTTTGTAACTTTTTGGACAAAAAACCCAAAACAAGTCCCAAATTTGTTTTCAAAATGTGGAAAAGAACAGGCCCTTAGTTTAATTTGGTAGAGTCAGTGAGTGACAAAATTACCAACTAAGGTAATACGAGATTATTAGGTAATATGATGCAAACCCCTGATTCCCAACACCTTTGGGAACCAAGAACTGTACGCAGAATGTGCCAAGGAAAGTCTGAATGCAAGACGCAGCTCTTAACTTCTAGAATCCTTACCCTTGGATTTGGCAGATTACTAACTTACAAAGTAAATTAAACACGCAATTTGAACCAAGTGGAGTAAACTAGAATTCGAAACAAAGCTTGGATTAATAGACAGAGCAATTATCTATTAGCCTATTGTTTCTTGACTTTTAGCAATTAACAAGCATGCAATTACATAAGCCCAAAATAAAGAAGTGATTAAGAAGTATAAATTCTAACTTAATCAATAATCAACTGTCTCAAAAGGAATTCGGTTAGCCCTATAAATAAGGGAGGAGTGGCCGAATTATAACTCCTAAAACAACTAGGAAAAGAAGTAAAATTGGAAACCAATCAAGAGATTGATTTCTTACAAGAATCAAATCCTAAAGGAACTAGGATTGATTAAAGGGGTAATTTGGCTGCACAAAGGGAAGGAGCTGGCCGAATTTACAATTAAAGATAAGGAAATAAAGAAGTAAAAACAAATCACAAAAAGGTTTCAAGAAGGTAAACCTTTTTGGAAATTACCTACAAATCAGCCCAAGTTGTAACAAACTTGTAACAACCCTAACTAACTTGTAACAAACTTTGAGTAGAATTAGGAAACATGCACAAATCCTAATCCTTCCCTAACCTAAGCTTCCAAGTGGCGTGTGAGCTGTCTTCTTGTTGGCTTGGTCTGGCTGAAATTGATGAGATGGACTCCAAGGTGGTTTCGGCCCATGTTGAGGTGGCGAATGGTAGAGTTGATGTAGGGAGGTTCTGGAATCTTCTGGAATCTCTCGGAATCTTTTCGGATAGTCAAAAATCAAGAATTTCAAGATTCTTCAAGATTCAGCAAACCGTGAAATTCAAGATTTTCAAGAAAATCAAGAACTTCAAGAAATGCCCTTTCCTTCAGCTGGATTGATTAGTAGGCGCCATTTCCTCTGTGATGGAGAGTAAAGTGATGCTTTTATCCTTCTTTCTATTCTCTTCGAGGGCGTTTGTGTCCGTAATGAGTTGGGCTTCTGTAGCACTCCTTTGAACAAGGTTTTCAAGATCTTCTCCGAGCTTCCTTGTCCTTTTTTGCGTCATAGGCCCAACTATGTCAACGAACGGATCTCTTTGATATGGGCTCGGGTCCTGGAGCATTGGCGGGCCTCTATGGAGCACACGAACCTCTGCTGCACTTTCTGAGTCCTCATTGCTTGAACTGGGATCCTCTGTGTACTGACTTGGCGTAGGGCTGAGGATGCCCTCATCATTCCCTCCCGGTTAGAAAGGATTCAACCTCAAATCAAGATCCTGGTCAAAATTAAACGGAGACAAGTCAGCAACATTAGAAGATGCACTAACGCTATACTCGCCTGGCAGATCCAGTTTGTAGGCGTTATCCCCCATCTTTGCGATAACTTGAAAAGGCCCATCGCCTCTTGGGGGGAGTTTAGTCCTCCGGGTTGCTGGAAACCTTTCCTTCCTCATGTGAACCCAAACCCAGTCACCTGGTTCAAAACTCACTGATGTGGACGGTTGTACACATGCGGATTAAGTTGCCAAGGACCTTGTGATTAAGTAGCGTAGCTCGTATAATTCCCTAACTTACTTTCGAACTAAGAGAAACAAAGCTAACCTAAGCTAATTCTGTTTTATAGCCGAACCAAATGTAAGAAAGAGATTTGAAACATGCGAATAATTAGGTAGAGCAAGTAACCTAATTAGCTAAGTTTTATGCAATTATGTAAACTACAACATGCAAATACATAAAGCAATAAAGGGATGGCACTCAAACTTAATAGTTTTTACGATCTGAATGCATGCTTTATTAATGAAGTTTCGGCCCCTATTTATAGGCTAAGGGATGGCCCAAAACAGTACAAGAATTAGAAAAAGAAAAGAAGTAGAATTGGAAATTAACCAAGAGGTTAATTTCTTTTACAATACCAAACCCGGAAAGAAGTGGGTAATGGTAAGAAAAAGGAAAACAAATTTCGGTCAACCCTTCTTTTAGTGGCAGGCAAATTTACAATCTTAAAACAAAAAGGAAAAGAATAAAATTCCTACTCCAAAAAGGAGATCAAGAAGGAACCCTTTTTGGAAACTAATTAAACTAAGGGCAAAATAAGGAAACATGCACAAATCCTTATTTTCCCCAAAACCCTAACCCTTAACTTTCAACCCTAACTAATTAAGTTTAACCCTAATTAATTGAGCTAGCCGTGTGGGCTTTTCCTTGGGCTTGGCCGATCCGAATTGTTGTGGAATGGACTCCATGCGTTTGGGTCGGCCCAATGTTGGCGTTGCATTATGGAATGGTGTAGGGAGCTTCCGAAATCTTCTGGAACCTCCCGGAATCATTTCGGAATCAAGATTTTCAAGATTTTCAAGATTCTTCAAGATTCTGCAAAATATGAAATTCAAGATTTTCATCCTAATCAAGACCTTCAAGAAATGTCTCTTTAAAGTCCAAGAACCTTCCGACGTCTTCAAGAACTTCAAGAAACAACCCTTTTCTTTATTGTGGAGAGTTGTAGATGCATTGTCTTCAAGGATCCTTTTGAATGGAATGATTCTCGCACTCTTCCCGGCCTTCTGTTCAAGGGCTTTGCCTTCAGGTTGGCTTCGTAGATTCTGACTCATAATGTGTGTTTTTTTAGCTCTGGATGTCCTCATCATTCCCATCCGGTTGAAAAGGATTCGTCCTCGAATCCAGTTTGCTGAAAACAAACAGGAACAAGTCAGTAATATTAACACAAAACATAGATCATACTTACCTGGCAAAGAAGTTTGTATGCTATGCCCCTCAATTGCACAACCACGGTAATGTTGATGTAGGAAGTGTTCATCTCCCTGCGCTTTTGAAGACGATATGAAGAACAATGATAATCATCCTTAATTCCTCAAGAACCTCTCAAGAACCTTTTAGACACTTGCAAGAAACTATCAGGAAGCATCTAAAAGCTCAGGAACTTATCCCTACTCCTCAAGAATGATGACTTATCGAATAAGAAATCTCAAACTTTATTCACATGCAGATATAGTTAGAACAACATAACTACATACTCAACACATAGCACAAAAGAATTATACAGGTGATATATGTCACGTGCACAATCGCATAATTTTGTGAAAGTAACAAGCAGAAATTGCATGTATAACAATTAGTACTTACAGAGACAATTTCTGAGAAAGACATCTTAGGTAATAGTTGAACTACCAAATCATGTAGTCGTAAAACCAAAAGATGTATTCCAAGGTGTTATGCATATGTTATAAGATTCTCAATATTCAAGATGTTGTAAAAACCCTAACATGATGATAACCAATAGAAGGAGAATCAATGTAACATGATGTTGTAATCGATTCCCAGGCGCATAAAGTCCCATGATTATAACGTGGAACTGCAATTATTATTGCCATGCATCGTTGTGAAGCACCAATCCAAACTGTGGAATCCCTACAAAACAAACAGAATAGTAGTGCTCGGAGGTATTCCGGGCGACGAATTAGTGAGCAGAAAATTTGTAAACAAAATTTCAGCAAGTTGTATGAAGTATAAGAGTAAACTTCACACGAAAATCAAACCTCCATTCACAGCCCCTAAATAAGCAAAGAACTTGCTTTGGAACTTGCGCTGGAACCTGTAGGTGAGCGAAAATCTCCATTTGGATTTCCGAGGCAAAGTAAGAAGAAACAACAATGGCACCAAATCTCCCTATAGGGGTCAATTTGCACAAAGTTGTAGCCTTACACCGCCGTTGAAGGACTCGTACTACGAACCCTAAGCAAATCGCGCTGAGAGTCGCGCTATTGCAGCCAGTATTTGCTCGCTCCCCAAGGAGATATGAGCACCTCCACCTGACATCGGTTAAAAAGAAGCGAAAACCTGTCTGCTAAGAATAAGGAAAAGTGAGTAGTAACCGTACCCCCTTGTTCCCCCAAGTGTTTCCCACCTAACAGCTACACACAACCCTGTGTTTCACTCTAGGGTGGCGCCCTTTATAGTATGTTCACTCAAGCCTTTTACCACTCTACCTCCCGGTATTGATAAATGTATAAGGCAAGCAGCAATTCACACAAAAGGAATGACACTTAAGAAAAGAAGCAAATTTTCGCAAAAATAGACACTTGGTTCTATTTTGAAAAATCTTTTCGCAAACGATATTTAATAATATAGTTCAGATATGAAGTACACAACAGGAAATTTCGGGGTTAAGCCCTCAAATTTCAGAAAAGATGAGTGTGCACGATGACAAAATCCAAACTATAATTAAAGAGCAAGCGTTCAGGTCGCACAAAAAGATAACAAGCAGTTGAAAGCAGGGCAATTCAAAATTGAATGGAATCAAAGAAAATAAGCAGAGTTGAAACGACTTCAGGAAAGTCCTAAACTACCCAAAGAAGAGATCACCCACCCAATAGGTAATCAAGAAACCAATCCCCACAAATTCTTAATTCTTTCAATATGCAAAACAGTACCAAATTGCGAAATTAAATCAAATCCCCAAGTGGCCGAAACTTAAATAGGTGCGATTTCAATGAAACGAAAACCCTAGGGCTAGCAAAAGCAATTTTTGATTTACTAACTTAATCCCAGGGATAATCTTAGCAGCACAAGGATACAAAATCAAGAATTCACTATATTTTCAAGAATTCAAAAAAAGGTATCCCAAACTAGAGCATGCAATTTTACAATGCTCAAACAAGTGAGCTGCTTAACATCAACCGCAAAAACTCACAATTGTCAACAAGAACAGCACCAAAAAGGGTAGACTTAAGTCGCAAAAGCCCAGCAGTTTAGACGCTAAAACAGTAACACTAAAGTGTCTCTCTTAACCCTAGCGTCACAAGAAAAAGCGACTAAAAGTTCAACCAAAACCGAAAACCCTAGTTTAGCACAAACCGAACCCTAGTTAATTTTTCTAAAGCCCGAATTTGATTCTGAAATTACAGCAAGGGTTATACGATTTTAATGTAAGAAAAATAGCCCCAAAACAGTACCAACCTTTCACAAAAAGAAGGTGATTTTAAAACCCTAAGTTGCGTTTTTCGGTACTTTAAAATTTGGTTCAATTTTCTAAGGAATATTCGGTTTTTAAGATAGGGTAAACAGCACAAAAACCGAAAATTCAAAGCTTGAAAGAAAAAAATTTCCCCCCAAGAAGATGCGTTCTAATCCAAGAATTTCAAGATAAACAAGACTAACAAGGAAAAGAAAACACCTGAGAAAGATTTGGTCGGGTTACTTCGACCTCCTCCAGCCACGAAACCACTCCTTAGCTCTGATACCAATTGATGTGGACGGTTGTACACATGCGGATTAAGTTGCCAAGGACCTTGTGATTAAGTAGCGTAGCTCGTATAATTCCCTAACTTACTTTCGAACTAAGAGAAACAAAGCTAACCTAAGCTAATTCTGTTTTATAGCCGAACCAAGTGTTAGAAAGAGATTTGAAACATGCGAATAATTAGGTAGAGCAAGTAACCTAATTCGCTAAGTTTCATGCAATTATGTAAACTACAACATGCAAATACATAAAGCAATAAAGGGATGGCACTCAAACTTAATAGTTTTTACGATCTGAATGCATGCTTTATTAATGAAGTTTCGGCCCCTATTTATAGGCTAAGGGATGGCCGAAAACAGTACAAGAATTAGAAAAAGAAAAGAAGTAGAATTGGAAATTAACCAAGAGGTTAATTTCTTTTACAATACCAAACCCGGAAAGAAGTGGGTAATGGTAAGAAAAAGGAAAACAAATTTCGATCAACCCTTCTTTAGTGGCAGGCGAATTTACAATCTTAAAACAAGAAGGAAAAGAATAAAATTCCTACTCCAAAAAGGAGATCAAGAAGGAACCCTTTTTGGAAACTAATTAAACTAAGGGCAAAATAAGGAAACATGCACAAATCCTTATTTTCCCCAAAACCCTAACCCTTAACTTTCAACCCTAACTAATTAAGTTTAACCTTAATTAATTGAGCTGGCCGTGTGGGCTTTTCCTTTGGCTTGGCCGATCTGAATTGTTGTGGAATGGACTCCATGCATTTGGGTTGGCCCAATGTTGGCGTTGCATTATGGAATGGTGTAGGGAGCTTTCGGAATCTTCTGGAACCTCCCGGAATCATTTCAGAATCAAGATTTTCAAGATTCTTCAAGATTCTGCAAAATATGAAATTCAAGATTTTCATCCTAATGAAGAACTTCAAGAAATGTCTCTTTAAAGTCCAAGAACCTTCCGGCGTCTTCAAGAACTTCAAGAAACAACCCTTTTCTTTATTGTGGAGAGTTGGAGATGCATTGTCTTCAGGGATCCTTTTGAATAGAATGATTCTCGCACTCTTCCCGGCCTTCTGTTCAAGGGCTTTGCCTTTAGGTTGGCTTCGTAGATTCTGACTCATAATGCGTGTTGTTTTAGCTCTGGATGTCCTCATCACTCACAGCCTTGCAACTTCGATTTGCATCTGGAGCATACTTGGCATTTTTCCTTTCAAGGTTCTATCAAACCCTTTGATGAATTTTTCTAACGGTGTCTGCTTTCTGGTCGCCATCCAGACTTGTTTGATCCTTCAGGGGCAGTGGCAGTAAATCCATGACCGTCAACGTATTGAAGCCGTAGGCAGCTTCAAAGGGCGAAATCCAGTTGATGAATGCTTGGAGCGATTGTAGGCAAATTCCGCAATTGGCAAGACTTGTTCCCAACCTGCAAGATTACTTTTAATCAGTGCCCTTAATAAATTCCCTACTGTTCGGTTGGTCACCTCAGTTTGACCATCCGTTTGTGGATGACTAGTAGTAGAAAATAACAATTTAGTGCCTAGTCTAGACCACAATGTTTTCCAAAAATAAATCAAAAATTTAACATCCCTATCTGAAACGATTGTGCGTGGGATTCCATGTAGCCGAACCACTCCATCGAAGAACAGTTCAGAAACGTGTCTGGCATTATCTGTTTTCCTGGAAGGAATAAAGTGTGCCATTTTAGAAAATCTGTCCACCACGACAAAAATTGAGTCAGTACCTCGCTGTGTCCTCGACAACCCTAAAATAAAATCCATAGAGATGTCAGTCTAAGGAACAGTTGGAATAGGCAAAGGTGTATAAAGACCATGAGGTTTGGAAGTAGACTTTGCTTTTAAACAGTTAATGCAATGTGAGCAAATAGTTTCTACATCCTTTCGCATTTTAGGCCAGTAAAAGTGTTCCTTTAACATGCCAAGTGTTTTAGTTACACCAAAGTGACCCATTAGCCCCCCATTATGTGCTTCATGCACCAGCAGTTCCCTATATGAACTACGTGGGATGCATAACTTATTGTTCTTATATAAAAAACCATTCTGCTTAAAGAACTTCTGAAATGCAACATTTTCGCATGCTTCATATAACATAGAAAAATCAGGATCAGAAGCATACAATTCCTTTATATATGAAAACCCTATAGAGGCATGATCAAGAATACCGAGGGATTCATACCTGCGTGACAGAGCATTAGTGATGAGGGCATCCCAAGTCCATCGACAATGAAGAGAAGGCTGTTTCTTGAAGTTCTTGAAGATGCCAGAAGGTTCTTGGACTTTAAAGAGACGTTTCTTGAAGTTCTTGATTTTCTTGAAAATCTTGAATTTCATATTTTGCTGAATCTTGAAATTCTTGAAAATCTTGATTCTGAAATGATTCCGGGAGATTCCAGAACATTTCGGAAGCTCCCTACACCATTCCACCATGCGCCATCAACAACAGGCCGAATGTCCATGGAGTCCAATCTACATCAACCAATTTGGCCAGCCCATCAAGAAGCCCACACGCAAGGTCTACTCCATTAGGGTTTGCGAAATTAAGGGTTAGGGTTTGGGGGAAAATAAGGGTTTGTGCATGTTCCCTATTTTGCCCTTAGTTTGTTAGTTTCCAAAAAGGATCCCTTCTTGATCTCCTTTTTGGAGTAGGATTTTCAATTCCTTTTCCTTCTTGTTTTTACTTATAATTTCGGCTGCCTTATCTTAAGGGTGACCGAATTTCCTTTTCTTTTTACCATTACCCACTTCTTTCAGGTTTTGGTATTGTAACAGAAATCAATCTCTTGATTGGTTTCCAATTCTAATTCTTTCCTACTTCTTTTTTCGACTGCCCTACTCTATAAATAGGGCATCCGAACAGCATAATTAATACAAGTATTCAGATCTTAAAACTATTAGTTTGAGTACTCTCCCTTTATTGCTTTATGTATTTAGCATGCTTGTGTTTTATATATTGCATGAAACTTAGCTTAATTAGATTATTTGCTCTACCTAATTAAAATCACATGTTTCACCTCTTTTCTTACTTGGTTCGAATCCCTTGAGTAAATTAGCTTAGCTTGGTTTATTTTTGTTAACTAGATTTTCGGGTAAGTTAAGAGTTCATACGAGCTACGTCGCGTAATCAGACTTTCCTTGGCAATTCATCCGCGTGTGCACCTTGGTCCACATCAATCAGCTACTATATTATCTTTTCCCTTTTTATACTTAATAATATAAGCAAAAGTTTCAATAAAAGCAACCCATTTAGCATGACGCTTGTTCAACTTACCCTGTCCCTTAAGGTGTTTAAAGGACTCGTGATCTAAATGGACAATAAACTCCTTGGCGATCAAGTAGTGCTGCTAAGTTTGTAATGCCCTTACCATGGCGTAGAGCTCATTATCATATATCGGATAATTTAAGGAAGCTCCCTTGAGTTTCTCACTAAAGTAGGCAATAGATTTTCCCTCCTACATTAAAACAGCACCTATACCAATTCCTGAAGCATCACACATTAGTTCAAAAACTCTATCAAAATCAGGTAATGCTAAAACAGGAGCATGACTGAGATCATGCTTAAGAACAGTGAAGGCATTTTCCTTAACCCCACAAATATGGAACATTTTCTTACACATTTCATTGAGGGGTGCGGCCTTGGTTGAGAAATCCTTCACGAACCTGCGGTAAAAACTAGCTAACCCATGGAACGATCTTACCTGCGAGGCCGAGGTGGGAGTAGGCCATTCACGAATGGCTTTCACCTTTGTGTCAGCAACCTTGACACCATCCTTTGAAACAACAAACCCAAGAAAGACAACTTCCTCCACACAGAATGTACACTTTTTAATATTGGCATATAATTTATTATCACGTAACTCAATTAATACCAACTTAATATGCTATATGTGTTCAGGCATGTTTCGACTATAGATCAGAATATCATCAAAATAAACCACCACAAATTTCCCTATAAACTTCCTAAGCACATGATTCATTAATCGCATGAAAGTACTAGGTGCATTTGTGAGGCCGAACGGCATAACTAACCACTCATACAAACCAAATTTAGTTTTAAAAGTAGTTTTCCATTCATGTCTTCATTCTTATTTGATGATAGCCTTGTTAGATCTATTTTCATGTAAATAGTAGAGCCATATAAATCTTCTAACATGTCATCAAGCCTAGGGATAGAATGCCTATACTTAATGGTGATTTTATTAACAGCTCTACAATCCATGCACATTCGCCAAGTACCATCTTTTTTTGGAACAAGAATAACAGGTACTGCACAAGGGCTTAAAGATTCCCTTACCTGACCATTACCTAAAAGTTTGTCAACCTAACGTTGCAGCTCCTTTGTTGCCTCTGGATTTGCTTTGTACGCCGGGTGGTTTGGAATTGATGAGCCAGGCATGAAGTCAATCTGATGTTCAATTCCACAAAGAGGGGGCACTCCTGCCGGTAGCTCTTCAGGAAAAACATCTTCATATTCCTGCAAAAGAAACTTAACCTCCATAGGGAGATCCCTAGGGACGTCGTCAACGTTAGTGGAATCATCCTTAGCAATAAGTACAAAGATACAACCATTTCCCCTTAACACTTGTTCAACTTTCCCCACTGTGGCAAAAAGGCCACGACTAGTATCTTTTTCTGAAGGCTTATCAGAGTTCGCCTTACTACTACCCTTTACAATTTGTTTACCCTTTCCCTTGTCTTGTCGCTTTTCAGCTGCCCAGGCGGTGATCTTGTCCTTTATCCTAACGGATTCAGCACGAACTTCCAATGGGGAGAGAGGTAAAATGGTATGGATCTTGCCCCTTTGGCAAATTGAGTAGGTATTAGCAACCCCGTCATGTGTAGCCTTCATGTCAAAGAGCCATGGTCGTCCGAGAAGAATGTGACACGCCTCCATAGGGAGCACATCACAAGTAACCTGTCCCTCGAACTTACCTATTGTAAAAGTATCTCGCACCTGCTTGGTCACTCTGTAGCTATCTGAGCTGTCAAGCCATTTAGCCGATACGGATGTGGATGGTTAACTGTTGGGAGCTTGAGTTTTTCAACCATGTACTCACTGGCGACATTGGTGCAGCTCCCGCCGTCAACTATCAGAATGCAAACACCTCCATTAACTTTGGTCCTGGTATGGAAGATGTTGGTCCGTTGAGAAGCATCCTGGGCAACAGCTGTAGTTAAGGATCGGGACACGATGGCCATCTGGCTATAGTATTCAGGGTGATTGATGTGGACGGTGGTACACATGATGATAATGTTGCCAAGGACCTTGTGATTAAGCGGCGAGCTCGTATAATACTTCTAACTTACTTTTGAAAATCAGAGAAATAAAGCTAACCTAAGTTAATTTTATTTTAGATTCGAACCAAGTGTAAGATAGGAGTGTTGAACATGCGAGTAATTAGGTAGAGCAAGTAACCTAATTAGCTAAGTTCATGCAATTATGTAAACTACGACATGCAAATACATAAAGCAATAAAAAGAGGGTACTCAAACACTAGGTTTTATGATCTGAATACTCTGTATATTATTGAAGAATTCGACCCCTATTTATAGGAGAGGTAGTCGAAAAATAATACAAGAAATAGAAGAAGGAAAGGTTTAGAATTGGAAATTAACCAAGAGGTTAATTTCTGTTACAATACCAAACCCTGAAAGAAGTAGGAGAATGGTAAGAAAAGGAAAAGGAAATTCGGTTTTACCCTTAACAAGTGGCAGCCGAATTTGTAAACTAAAAATAAGGAAAAGAATAAAATTCCTACTTCCGAAAAGAATAAGGGAACTCTTTTCGGAAACTAACTTAAAAGAATAAAAGAAACAACTTAATTAATTAAAGAAATTCCCTAATTAATTAACTAGCCGTTGGCTTGCTTTGTGGGCTGCCGTGCGGCTCCTCTTGTGAACTCCTTGGGCTGGCCGAAACTTGTGAGCTGGTCCTCCATGAGTTTGGGTCGGCCCAATTTGTAGGGAACTTCATGAATTGTTTCTTTAAAGCCCAAGAACCTTCCGGCCTCTTCAAGACTTCAAGAAACAGCCTTCTTCTTCATTAGGACTTGGTGATTTGTGCCTCTTCTTCAAAGATGATTAGAAGAGTTGCAAGTTGCACATTTCCTTCATTTTGCTCCAAGGCGTGGGCTTCTACAATCAGTTGAGCATCCTGATGGCAAGCTTGAACAAGGTTGTTGAGTGCATCTCGAACCTTCTTCGCTCTGCTTCTGGTCATGGGCCCAGTGATGTCTACAAGTGGATCCCTCTGATATGGACTTGGATCCTGAAGCATTGTCGGGCCTCGATGTAGAACTCGAACCTCCTCCTCAGCTTCTCCGGAATCACTTGCTTGTTGACTTTGACTTGTTGCTTGACTTGGGATGCCTTCATCATCCCCTCCTGGTTGAAAAGGATTTGTTCTCAAATCAGAACCCTGTTCATGAACAAAAAGAGACAAGTCAGCAACATTAAAGGAAGAACTAACACCATACTCACCTGGTACGTCGAGTTTGTAGGCGTTAGGCCCAATCTTGGAAACGATCTGAAAAGGTTCATCGCCCCTTGGATGGAGTTTGGTCCTTCTTGCAGCAGGGAATCGTTCCTTCCTCATGTGAACCCAAACCCAGTCGCCTGGTTCGAAGTCCACAGCCTTGCGCCGTTGGTTTGCATTGGCGGCGGCTTTGGCATACGTCTTCTCCAGATTAGCTCGAACTTTAGCATGTATGCGTTGCACTGCTTCAGCTTTCTTTGCACCGTCTGGATTAACTTATTCCTTGGGTGGTAAAGGAATGAGATCCATCACCGTTAAAGGAGTAAAGCCGTAGGCAACTTCAAATGGACAGAACCCTGTTGAGGAGTGCTTGGTTCGGTTGTATGCAAACTCTACAACCAGCAAGATGTCTTCCCAACGCTTGAGGTTCTTCTGAATTAATGCCCTGAGTAGGTTGCCAATGGTTCGGTTGGTGACTTCCGTCTGACCATCCGTCTGTGGATGACTTGTAGTCGAAAACAACAGTTTTGTGCCGAGGCGGGACCACAAAGTCTTCCAAAAATAACTCAAGAATTTGACGTCGCGATCTGAGACTATGGTTCTCGGAATTCCATGCAACCGAACTATCCCTTGAAAGAATAATTCTGCTACATGTCTGGCATCATCTGATTTCCTGCAAGGAATAAAATGCGCCATTTTAGAAAACCGATCAACAACGACAAATAAAGAATCATTACCTTTCTGCGTCCTCGGGAGACCTAGAATAAAATCCATAGAAATATCAGTCCAAGGTACAGAAGGTACAGGTAAAGGCGTGTAAAGTCCATAGGGTTTAGAAGTAGATTTAGCTTGCAAACAATTAATGCAACGTGTGTAAACATTCTGTACATCCTTTCTCATATGCGGCCAATAAAAGTGTTCATGCAACAGTTCAAGTATTTTATGCACACCAAAATGACCCATAAGACCCCCACTATGAGCTTCACGAACCAGTAATTCCCTAGCAGAACTACGAGGGATGCATAACCTATTTTCCCTAAACAGAAAACCATCTGTCTATAGTACTTTTGGAATGCACCAGATTCACATGCTTTATACAAATCAGCAAAATCAACATCAGAAGCATACAAATCCTTGAGATATGCGAATCCTAACAAATTATGATCTAAAATTGTCAGAATTTCATACCTGCGAGATAGAGCGTCAGCAACTAAATTATCTTTACCCTACTTGTACTTAATAATGTAAGGAAAAGACTCAATAAAGTTAACCCACTTAGCATGACGTCTATTGAACTTATTCTGTCCTTTTAAATGCTTAAGAGACTCATGATCACTATGAACAACAAATTCTTTAGCCATCAAATAATGCGACCAAGTCTCAAATGCACGGACAACTGCATAGAGCTCCTTATCATAAGTAGGATAATTTAAGGCAGCCCCTTTAAGCTTCTCACTGAAAAAGGCGATTGGCTTTCTTTCCTGCATTAGAACTGCGCCAATTCCAACACCTGATGCATCACACATTAGTTCAAACACTTTATCAAAATCAGGTAATGCTAAAACAGATGCATGAGTGAGATCATGCTTTAAAATAGTAAAGGCGTTTTCCTGAGCCTGCCCCCACACAAATGGAACATTCTTCTTGCAAAGATCATTAAGAGGCATGGCTTTAGTGGAAAAGTCCTTCACAAACCGTCTGTAGAATCCAGCCAATCCGTGGAATGACCGAACCTGTGCGGCCGAAGTTGGCTGCGGCCAATCCCTAATGGCCTTAACCTTGGCATCATCAACTTTGACACCTTCTGCAGAAACTACAAAACCCAGAAAAACAACCTCCGAAACACAAAAAGTACATTTTTGCATCTTGGCATATAATTGATTAGCACGCAATTCAATTAAAACCAAACGAAGATGTTCAACATGCGAATTGAAGTCCTTAGAATAGATCAGAATATCATCAAAATACACAACAACAAATTTACCTATGAACTTTCTAAGCACATGATTCATTAACCGCATGAAAGTACTAGGTGCATTTGTGAGACCAAAGGGCATAACTAACCACTCATATAAACCAAATTTAGTCTTAAAAGCAGTTTTCCATTCATCCTCCTCCCTCATGCGAATATGATGATAGCCCTGTGAAAGATCTATTTTCGTGTAAATAGTAGAACCATGCAAATCCTCTAACATATCATCAAGTCTAGGGATAGGATGCCTATACTTGATTGTTATCTTATTTACAGCTCTACAATCAACACACATTCTCCATGTACTGTCTTTCTTAGGGACTAGAATAACAGGTACAGCACAAGGACTTAGAGATTCCCTTACCTGACCATTCGCGAGCAGCTTGTCTATTTGTCTCTGCAACTCCTTTGTTTCCTCCGGATTTGCTTTGTAGGCAGGTCTGTTCAGAATTGGTGCGCCAGGGATGAAGTCAATCTGATGTTCAATTCCTCGAAGTGGCGGCAGACCCTGCGGCAACTCTTCTGGAAAAACATCAGCGAATTCCTGCAACAAAGAAGAGACTTCGATAGGGATATCCCGAGGGATATCGTCAGGGTTAGCACAATTATCTTTACATACTAAAACCAGTACATCATCATTGTTGTCTAACACTTGACCTATCTCCCCTAAAGTAGCGAAACAACTACCCTTAACTACCCTTAACTTTGTCCTGATCAGGCTTATCAGAGTTCGCCTTACTACCCTTTACAATTTCCTTCCCTTTACCCTTCTCTTGGCGTTTCTCAGCTCCCCAAGTCGCGATTGTATCCTTGATTCGAATAGCTTCGGATCGCACTTCGTGAGGTGGCATGGGTAGGAACGTGTGGATCTTGCCCTCCTGGCAGACCGAGTACCTGTTGGCAACCCCATCATGTGTTGCCTTCAGGTCAAAGAGCCATGGTCGTCCGAGTAGAATGTGACAAGCCTCCATTGGCAGAACATCACATAAAACAGTGGATTCAAAGTTACCGATAGCGTATGGTACGCTTACCTGCTTAGTGACTCTGTAGCCATCTGAGCTGTCGAGCCATTGTAGCCAATAAGGACGTGGATGATTGATAACAGGAAGCTTCAACTTGTCAACCATATACTCACTAGCAACATTAGTGCAACTTCCTCCATCAATTATCATAACACACAACTTTCCATTTACCTTAGTCCTGGCGTGGAAAATATTTGTCCGTTGAGTTGTGTCTGGGACAGCAGCTGTAGTCAAAGTGCGAGTAACCAAGTTCTGATTCAGATCCTCCTCTATGAACTCGAATTGCTCCACTGGTGCAGACGGAGTGCTGTTAGTTAACTCATGTGAAGGGTCAACAGTTGGATCTTCTTCATCTGAAATGTACTCACCATCTTGGCCCAATAATACCTTCCGGATGTTGGGACAGTCACGCATGTAGTGGCCACGGCCTGAGCACTTGTGGCAAGTTACGTTGCTGATGGACTGTCTGGGAGTTGATGGCGTTCTGGCCTGTGATGAAGAAGGGGTGGCGGCAACAGGGACTATGGCTTTTCTCTCTGACTGGATCGGCCTCCTTGCTGGTGAAGAGTAGGCTGGGTTCTTGCGCCAAGCTGGTGGGGCGCTGGTAGGTGTCCGGATTGGTGGAACGGACTTCAGGTACTCCTCCATGACCCGAGCTTTGTGCAGCATGTCTGTCAGAGTTGTAGCATTCTGCAATTCAACAGCTAAAGCAATACCCCTGTTTAAACCGTTCAGAAAACGAGCCATAGATGCGGGCTCATCTTCCTGTACATTAGCCCTAATTTTTGCCATCTCTAACTTTCTATAATATTCATCTACAGACATAGAACCCTGTACAAGAGTATGTAACTTTCTATACAATTCTCTAAAATAGTAATCCGGTACAAAAGTCCTACGCATAGATGTAGTCAAATCAAACCAGGAGAGAGGCGGAGCACGGGCCCGCATGGGACGCGTGTTTCTGCGTTGATCCATTTGTTGATTCCACCAGATTAGGGCATAGTCTGTGAAATGGACCACAACAAGTTGAACTTTCTTGTGTTCCGGGATCGCATGAAGTTCAAAAATGCGCTCCATCTTCATCTCCCAGTCGAGATATTCCTCTGGATTCGTGCCTCCGGCAAAGGGCGGAACGGTTGTCTTGCACTGACTGAGGCCTGCGAAAGGTTGGTCTGCGGCGTTGGTGCCAGGGGCGGCCACATCGTCGTCTGAGTCTGTGTGGCGTTGCTCTCGTTCAGTCCTGAGTTCGGCGACTTCCTCCGTGAGTGTAGCGAATCGCGCGGAGAGTTGCGCAATCGCAGCCAGTATTTGCTCGTTACCCAAAGGGCTAGGAGCACCTCCACCTAACATTGGATAAAGAAAGCGAAAACCTGTCTGCTAAGAATAAGGAAAAAGTGAGAAATAACCTGACCCCCTTATTCCCCCAAGTGTTTCCCACCTAACAGCTACACACAAAACCCCGTGTTTCGCTCTAGGGTGGCGCCCTGTATAATATGTTCACTCAAGCCTTTTACCTCTCTACCTCCCGGTATTGATAAATGTATCAGGCAAGCAGCAATTCACACAAAACTAATGACACTTAAGAAAAGAAGCAAATTTTCGCAAAAACCACACTTGGTTCTATTTTGAAAAAAAAATCTTTTCGCAAACGATAGTTTATAATATAATTCAGATATGAAGTACACAACAGGAAATTTCGGGGTTAAGCCCTCAAATTTCAGAAAAGATGAGTGTGCACGATGACAAAATCCAAATTATAATGTAAGAGTAAACGTTCAGGTCGCACAAAAAGATAACTAGGTAATTGAAAGCAGGGCAATTCAAAATTGAATAAAGAAAAATAAGCAGAGTTGAAACAACTTCAGGAAAGTCCTAAAACTACCCAAAGAAGAGATCACCCACCCAATAGGTAATCAAGAAACCAATCCCCACAAATTCTTAATTCTCCCAATATGCAAAACAGTACTAAATTGCGAAATTAACTCAAACCCCCAAGTTGGCCGAACTAAACAATATGCGATTTCAATGAAGCGAAAACCCTATGGCTAGCAAAAGCAATTTTCGATTTACTAACTTAATCCCAGGGATAATCTTAGCAGCACAAGGATACGAAATCAAGAATTCACTATATTTTCAAGAATTCAAAAGAAGGTATCCCAAACTAGAGCATGCAATTTTACAATGCGCAATCAAGTGAGCTGCTTAACATCAACCGCAAAACTCACAATTTTCAACAAAACAGTACCAAAAGGGGTAGAATAATGTCGCAAAAAGCCCAGCACTTAAACCCTAGTGTCGCGAGAATTAGCGACGGAAAATCCGAAACCCTAGTGTCACGAAAAACCCGAACCCTAGTTTGAAATTTAAGGCCCGATTTTAAATTCTGAAATTACAGCAAGGGTATCCGAATTTTTAAAGAAATTTACGATTTTTAAAAGATAGAAAACAGCACCAAAAATCGCAAATTCGAAAGCTTGAAGAGAAAAATTTTCCCCCCAAGAAGATGAGTTCTAATCCAAGAAATTTAAGATAAGGAAAAGAAAACACCTGATCAAAGATTCGGTCTTTGACCTCCTCCAGCCATGAAACACTGCTTAGCTCTGATACCAATTGATGTGGATGGTAGTACACATGCGGATAATGTTGCCAAGGACCTTGTGATTAAGCGGCGAGCTCGTACAATACTTCTAACTTACTTTCGAAAATGAGAGAAATAAAGCTAACCTAAGTTAATTTTATTTTAGATTCGAACCAAGTGTAAGATAGGAGTGTTGAACATCCGAGTAATTAGGTAGAGCAAGTAACCTAATTAGCTAAGTTCATGCAATTATGTAAACTACGACATGCAAATACATAAAGCAATAAAAGGAGGGTACTCAAACACTAGGTTTTATGATCTGAATACTCTGTATATTATTGAAGAATTTGACCCCTATTTATAGGAGAGGTAGCCGAAAAATAATACAAGAAATAGAAGAAGGAAAGAATTAGAATTGGAAATTAACCAAGAGGTTAATTTCTGTTACAATACCAAACCCTGAAAGAAGTAGGAGAATGGTAAGAAAAGAAAAAGGAAATTCAGTTTTACCCTTAACAAGTTGCAGCCGAATTTGTAAACTAAAAATAAGGAAAAGAATAAAACTCCTACTTCCAAAAATAATAAGGGAACCCTTTTTGGAAACTAACTTAAAAGAATAAAAGAAACAACTTAATTAATTAAAGAAATTCCCTAATTAAGTAACTAGCCGTTGGCTTGCTTTGTGGGCAGCCGTGCGGCTTCCTCTTATTTTCTTGGGCTGGCCGAAACTTGTGGGCTGATCCTCCATGAGTTTGGGTCGGCCCAATTTGTAGGGAACTTCATGAATTGTTTCTTTAAAGCCCAAGAACCTTCCGGCTTCTTCAAGACTTCAAGAAACAGCCTTCTTCTTCATTAGGACTTGGTGATTTGCGCCTCTTCTTCAAAGATGATTAGAAGAGTTGCAAGTTGCACATTTCCTTCATTTTGCTCCAAGGCGTGGGCTTCTACAATCAGCTGAGCATCCTAATGGCAAGCTTGAACATGGTTGTTGAGTGCATCTCGAACCTTCTTTGCTCTGCTTCTGGTCATGGGCCCAGTGATGTCTACAAGTGGATCCCTCTGATATGGACTTGGATCCTGAAGCATTGTCGGGCCTCGATGTAGAACTCGAACCTCCTCCTCAGCTTCTCCGGAATCACTTGCTTATTGACTTTGACTTGTTGCTTGACTTGGGATGCCCTCATCAACGATGAATGTCCTCATCTGTATCAGATTTGCTGTTGTCAGCCAACTCTGGGATGAGATTGGCTTCTTCATCATTGTCTTCTTCTTCTAAGATGTACTCACCATCCTGCCCTAATAGTACTTTTTTTATATTAGGACAGTCCCGCATGTAATGCCTGTGGCCAGAACACCTATGGCAAGTGATCTACAAAATGTTCTGCCTGGGGGTGCTTGGCGTTTTAACTGCTGAAGAAGAAGAGGTGGTTGGGGCAGATTGAATAGCTTTACGTTCAGGGTTGTACGGCTTCTTAGCGGGTGTTGGCGTGTACACTCGATTCTTTCTCCAAGTAGTAGGGGCGCTGGCAGGCGTCCTAGCTGATGGAACCGTCTTCAGGTATTCTTCTATCACCCTAGCTTTGTGTATCATATCCGTCAACCTAGTAGCATTCTACAATTCTACCGCTAAAGCTATCCCTCTATTAAGCCCACTAAGAAAACGTGTCAAGTTGGCGGCATCGTCTTCGATTACATTAGCCCTAATCTTAGCCATCTCTAATTTCTTATAATAAGCATCGACAGACAAAGACCCTGTACAAGAGTGTGTAACTTCCTATACAATTCTCTAAAATAATACGCAGGTACAAAAGTCTTGCGCATCGCTGTCGTCAAATCAAACCATGAAATAGGTGGCGCACGTGCACGCATAGGCCTGGTATTGCGCCTCTCGTCCAACTCCTGATTCCACCAAACGAGTGCATATTCGGTGAAATTGACCACCGCGAGTGGAGCCTTCTTGTGTTCGGGAACCGAGTGAAGCTCAAAGATTCACTCCATCTTGATCTCCCAGTTTAAGTATTCTTCGGGGTCCGTACCTCCGCTGAAAGAAGGCACAGATGTCTTCATTTGACTTAAACCTTCAAAGGGCTTTGTATCAGTTCCAGCCCGTAGGGTGTGGATGTCTTCCTCCTCCTTCGACTGATCCTGCTGGGTTGCCCTTATCTCATCGACCTCGCCCTTGAGGTCTGTGAATTGATTGGTCAAATTTGCAATAGCAGCCATGAGTTGTGCATTCGTAACTGGGGGCACGTCTCCTCCTGACATGCCTAGTAACCAAGAAAGATCCCTGCTAAGAACAAGTAAAAGTGAGCAGAGTAACCTTACTCCCTTGTCCCCCTAGAATGGCCCTCCTAAAAACTACAGACAACCCTGTGTATCGCTATTAGGGATGGCAACCCTTATGTGCTGGATCACTCAGCCTTTTACCTCAGTCCTGTATACTCAGTTAATTTCACAAAATCCTGGGCAAAGGTAACAAGCAAGCAAGCAATCACACAAAGAACAAACTATATAGGAAAGTAGTCAAAAATCTTTAGAAAAAAAGAACTTGGTTCGATTTTCAGTTGAAAAAACACTTTTTGAAAAATAAATTTTGATAATATAGCTTAAATAAGAAGTACACTAAAAGGAACTTTCGGGGAGAAGCCCTCAAAGTTCAGAGATAATGGCAGTGCACGAAGACAAAATTCAAGCTATAATTCAGAGTAAATGTTCAGGTGCCACGAAAAGGTAGCAAGCTAAAGAAGCAGGGCAAGTCAATAGACGAAGCAAGAATAATTAGCAGATGTGAAACAAATCAGGAAAGACCTAACTAACCCAAGAAGTGATCACCCTATCCAACGGGTAATCAAGTAACCAATTCCAACCAATTATTCAAGTGTTCGAAAGAAATTCCAACCGATTGCTACAAAGATACAAAAATTGCAATTTTATCACCTCTCAATCCAAATATGCAATTTAGAACTTTAGACAGTAGACGATACAGTTTCACGAATTCGATATTTTCAAGAATTCAAAACAAGGTAGGCGTGCAGATATATCACAAATTGCAAAACAAGGTGAGTGGCTTAACTTCAACCGCCAAAGTTCACCGAAGTCAATAAAATTGCAAATAGGGAGATATGAGTAAAACAGTCGAATAAAGAGCAATTTTAGCAACAAAAAGTGTCAGTTATCCTTTAATTGCAATCGAAAACAGCACTAATTGGATCCACAAAGGCAATTGCAAAAACAGTACCAAAAGTGAGCAAAAGAGCCCTAGCTTTAAAACCCTAAAACCGATTTTCCCAAATTATGAAAAAAAAAAAAAACTGATTTTAACCCTTTCTTTTCGCAAATTCTTCTTCCTTTTTCAATCCACAATTTCGATTTTACTAGCAAAGCAATATGATCAAAATCGAAAGTTTATTTAAGAAAAACAGAAAAAAATTTCTCAAAAAGGAGCGTTCTTTTCCACAAATTCATTAATTAAAGTAGAATAAAGGAAGAGAAAACACCTGATGATTCAACTGAGTTACTTCAGTCTCCTCCGGTTGAGCAAACAGCCCTGGCTCTCTGATACCAATTAATGCGAACCCCTGATTCCCAACGCCTTTGGAAACCAAGAACTCTACACGGAATGTGCCAAGGAAAGTCTAAATGCAAGACACTGCTCTTAAACCCTAGAATCCTTACCCTTGGATTCGGTAGAGTACTAACTTACAAAGTAAATTAAACACGCAATTCGAACCAAGTGGAGTAAACTAGACTTCGAAAAAAAGCTTTGATTAATAGACAAAGCAATTATCTATTAGCCTATAGTTTCTTGACTTTTAGCAATTAACAAGCATGCAATTACATAAGTATGCAATTACATAAGCCCAAAATAAAGGAGTGATTAAAGAAGTATAAATTCTAACTTAATCAATAATCAACTGTCTCAAAAGGAATTCGGTCAGCCCTATAAATAGGGGAGGGGTGGCTAAATTTTAACTCCTAAAACAACTAGGAAAAGAAGTGAAATTGGAAACCAATCAAGAGATTGATTTCTTACAAGAATCAAATCCTAAAGGAACTAGGATTGATTAAAGGGGTAATTCGGCTGCGCAAAGGGAAGCAGCTGGCTGAATTTACAATTAAAGATAAGGAAATAAAGAAGTAAAAACAAATCACAAAAAGGTTTCAAGAAGGTAAACCTTTTTGGAAACTACCTACAAATCAGCCCAAGTTGTAAAAAACAAGTAACAACCCTAACTAACTTGTAACAAACTTTGAGTAGAATTAGGAAACATGCACAAATCCTAATCCTTCCCTAACCTAAGCTTCCAAGTGGCGTGTGGGCTGTCTTCTTGTGGGCTTGGTCTGGCCGAAATTGATGAGATGGACTTCAAGGTGGTTTCGGCCCATCTTGAGGTGGCGCATGGCGGAGTTGATGTAGGGAGGTTCTAGAATCTTCTAGAATCTCCCAGAATCTTTTCGGAACGTCAAAAATCAAGAATTTCAAGATTCTTCAAGAATTTCAAGATTCTTCAAGATTCAGCAAACCGTGAAATTCAAGATTTTCAAGAAAATCAAGAACTTCAAGAAATGCCCTTTCCTTCAGCTGGATTGGTTAGTAGGTGCCATTTCCTCTGTGATGGAGAGTAAAGTGACGCTTTTATCCTTCCTTTTATTCTCTTCCAGGGCGTTTGTGTCCGTAACGAGTTGGGCTTCTATAGCACTCCTTTGAACAAGGTTTTCAAGATCTTTTCTGAGCTTTCTTGTCCATCTTCGGGTCATAGGCCCAACTATGTCAACGAACGGATCTCTTTGATATGGGCTAGGGTCCTGGAGCATTGGCGGGCCTCTATGGAGCACATGAACTCATTGCTTGAACTGGGATCCTCTGTGTACTGACTTGGCATAGGGCTGGTGATGCTCTCATCATAATAATTCTTAGAGGTTACGACCAATAGGAAATATTAGTGTTAGGTTTCCCTAATTCTTAATGCTTCTGACCAAATTAAACAAAGTGCACAGGGAGCCCACGACTTTGTTAGTTTAGGTTAGCTAGGGAACGATCCTTGCAGAGGGAACCCACGGGATTTCCAAGAAACTAAAGGGGAAATAGGCTATGCAAAAGGGGCCCACGGTAACCATAACTAACCGGCTTAGGAAACTTAGACAACTTAAGGTATTAATGATTATATGCATGTGACGAATGTGGATTATATAATACTGGAATCCTTATCTCTATATTAAGAGAATCCCTGTTCTCTTAAGTCTATTTTTTAACAATTAAGTGACAATTCAAGGGTCTCGTAAAAGGCAAAAAAGTGACTGTTAGTCAACAATTGGGTACGATAACATTAATCGGAAATTAAGTTTAATTGTCCATCTCTGTGGATCGATCCTGTCTCACTGTGCTATTGTTTATTAGCATATTTATTGCAGGTATAAAGCAGTACTTTTACTGCATTTTGGTAGCCCTACAACAAGGTTCATCAATTGGTAATGCCAGAAATATCATCCATGGATTTCTCATGTCTTTAAATGCAATTAACATCTGAGCAATCTCAAGTCTATTCTAGATGCATTGTTTTGAATGAGAAAATCAACTTAGTGGAGAAAATAATCGAGATGCTACAAATGATGTTGGGATAAGTTTGCCCTTCGTTGACAGAGTCGTGTGAGCGACACATGAGTAATATTAACATTTTTCGTTAGGTTAAACGGCCAATGGACCAAATAGTTTGAGAAATAAAAGTAAGGGAGCAAAAAGATCATTTAGAAGTGTAGGGAACCAAGTAGTTCGAGAAATAAAAGTAAATGACCAAAAAGATGGCTTTGGAATGTGGGGGACCTGTAGACCAAATGTGGAGCTTTAAAACCTTTGCCAAAGGCTGGAGAAAGTTTTTCTTCTTCTCCTTCTGATGTTGGACTGAAGTACATATGCAGAAAGTTGCCAAGGAAAGTCTGATTAAGCGGCGTAGCTCGTATGGGTCTTACTTTTTACCCGAAAACCATAAACAAGTAAATTAACCTAAGCTAATCTAACATGAAATTAACGAACCAAGTAAAGAGAAGATTGAAACATGTAAATTAATTAGGTAGAGCAAATAACCTAATTAGCTAAGTTTCAAGCATTATGTAAATTACAAGCATGCAAAATACATAAGGCAATAAAAGCAGAGTACTCAAACTAATAGTTTAAAGATATGAATACTGTATTAATTAAGTGTTCGAATGACCCTATTTATAGAGTAGGGGAATTCAAAAACTTGTCCTAAAAGAACTAGGAAAAGGAAATAGAATTGGAAACCAATCAAGAGATTGATTTCCTTTACAATAGCAAAACCTGAAAGTGGGTAATGGAATAAAAGAAAAGGAAATTCGTGTGCCTTAAAGGATAAGGGCAGCCGAATTTCACAATTTCAAAACAAGAAGGAAAAGAATTGGAATTCCTATTCCAAAAAGAAGATCAAGAAGGGATCCTTTTTGGAAAATAACAAACTAGTCTTGTTGTAACAAACTTGTAACTACTAAACCAACTTGTAACAAACTAAGAGTAAAATAGGGAACATGCACAAACCCTTATTTTCCCCAAAACCCTAACCCTTATTTCGCAAACCCTAGATGAGTAGGCCTTGCGTGTCGTTTTCTTGGATGGGCTGGCCGAACTGATGATTTGGAATGGGATCCATGGAGGTTCGGCCCATTTGTTGATGGCGCATGGTGGATTTGATGTAGGGAGCTTCCAGAATCTTTTGGAATCTCCCTTCAAGATTCTTCAAGATTTTACAAAATATGAGATTCAAGATTTTCAAGAATATCAAGAACTTCAAGAAACGTCTCTTTAAAGTCAAAGAACCTTCCGGCGTATTCAAGAAACAGCCTTCTCTTCATTTTGGAATGGTGCTTTGCGCTCTTCAAGAATTGTAAGGAGAGTTGCGATTTGAACCTTTCCGGCTTTATTCTCCAAGGCGTTGGCTTCTACTATCAATTGAGCATCCTGTGGATAGGCTTGCACAAGATCGTTGAGATCCTCTTGAACTCTTCTTGCTCAACTCTGTGTCATTGGCCCAATGATATCTACAAGTGGATCCCTTTGATATGGAATTGGATCCTGTAGCATTGTAAGACCTCTGTGGAGAACCCAGACCTCCTCAGCTTCTCTGCATTCACTTGTTTGCGGACTTGTCAATGGACTAGGAATGCCCTCATCACCTTCCCAATTCTCATTTTCTTCTTCTTCTTGTGTTCCTTCAATTTCTCCTTCTTCATGTTTATCTTTTTTCTCTTCTTCCCGTGTTCTTTTTCTTCTTCCTGCAATTCCCGAGATGCTGATATTACTGTCGTACACTTGGTGTGCTTTCTTATTACCATTCCTTCTTTTGCTCTTGTAGTCTATGCAATGCTTGCAAGGCCTGAGTTGGAGTTATAGGCAACATCTGTTAGAATTTGAATGACCTGGCTGTCTACCGCTTGAGACAGAGCACTATTCCTTACAGCATTTTAACCATTTACATTGTTCAATTGTAGTCTCTCCTCCGATTTTGTCTCCGGATCAAGTCTCTCATTTGGGTGTGCCACTTCTTAAGTCGTTTGTTGGTCGTACATTACCTCCAGGCTTTGATGCGGGAGTGATTGGGTTTCATTCCAGAATTTGTTATTCCTTGCACACCATATAACCCAAATTAGGTAGCATGATTGGTGAAGTTGCTCTACCCCCTCCCCTGGGTACATCTTGCATCCATGCACTAAACCAACTCTTAAAAGATGTATGTGCCCCTTCATCAAAATTTAATCCAAGCTATGATGCCCTCCATATTCTCTTTGCATACTCACATCCCAACACCATGTGGTCGATCGTTTCCACTTCTGCACCTACAGCAAAGTGGCGAGAGCATAATTCCTCTTCTTCTCAAAGCTATTGTCGTTGGACATACGTTGTGTAGTAGCCTCCATATCAGGAATTTGATTTTTTTTTCCTCAGAATTTCCAAGTTCCATAGTTGATTCCAGCTCTCCTCTCTGATAGCATTATCATGATTTTCCTTCTCCATAGATGCTGAATGTCTTTCTTCCTTATGCTTTCCAATCGCCACCTGGTATCCTGATTTTATCGAGTATTTGCCATCCTTTATGTGCGTTCATACCCTATAATCCTGTTCTTAATTTTGGCCTCAGGGGATATATATGGTCTGTATTTTTTCCATGGCCTCTGAAGGAAACAATACTCTAAGTGGCAGTATTTTCCAATTTTTCCTCCCATCTATTGAATCAGCAACTTTAAGCGATAGTTGAGTCGACGCATTTGCCGATCTTACTAGAGGATTTGTTACTTCAGGAATCCATTCATCTCTGAGACCAATCATTTCCCCATTCACTGGTTGCCATTTTAGATTTCCCTTTAAGAGTTTTTGTCCCCATAATATTCCTCTCCACCCCCAGAGGAACTTTACATGTTCTCATGGTAAGGTTCATTTGTTTCTTAAAAGCCTAAGGCAAGGTTCATTTATGTCCGCTTTGGAATTTTGACGAATTGCCTTCTTTTCTAATAAAGGGTCTCCACGCCCTCCTCTCAACTACTTAGGGGCTGTTCTTTTTTATGGGTTTAAAAATAGTTTTGAAAATAGTTTTGGAAAGTAGTTTTATAATGTAAAAAGTTTATTGGAAATGTAAAAAGGTATAGCTGAATAGTAAAAAATTATATTGAAAATGATGAAAGCTAATTATAATATATTAAATTTACTGTTGAACCCAAAACGTAAAGAACATGCTCTTAATTAGCTGTGTCCCTAAAAAAATAAAAAAATAACTTTTCAAAATCCTCAAGGGCCATTTGGTAGTTTCTCTAAACCTTCACTGAATGCAAATACAATTTACACTTTATTCATTTGAATGACATTAAATGTTTAATGTTTTTGAACTCCTTTACAGAAAAAACTTTTCAAAACAAAGATTCTGATTTTGTTGTTAGCTGCCATGCATGTTTTTCCAACATTGCTTGGTTGAACAAACTAGTTAATCTAATACCAATTCCACCCATTTTCTTTGGTGTAGATATTTTCTCCCAGGCCCTCCAATGAAGTCCCCTTCCTTCATTGTCTCCTTGCCATATGAACCTTGCCAATTTCTTGTCAATCCCATTTTCCACTATCATCGGTATTCTAAAAGTTCCCAGTGTGTCCTGTACCACAGAGCTCATCGCATGTTTTGCCAGTGTTATTCTTCCCACTATTAAGGTTTCCTTCACTCTTCATCCTGCAATCTTTGCTGAGATTTTTGCTTATAATGCCAAAAAAAGCCTTAATTTTGACTGTGCAAAATTTAGATCATGGCCTAAATATTTTCCTTGCAATCTGTTTTCTAGTGTTGAACATCATCTCTATGTTGAACATTTTCTAGTGTTACGCACACTGCTTTAACATGATCCCCAATGAGCTTTCTGAGTTGTTCTAGATCTGATATCCAATGACTAGTTTGATTTTGTAATTCTGTTATCCATGTTCTGGTTTTCTTTTTCTTTCACCAAGTTGGGATAAAAAGATGTATTTCTATCATCTTCCTTGAACCAGTTGATTTTTCCTCTTTGCTTCCAAAAATCCAGCTGCATTTCCAGTAATGTATCTAACTTTTGCTATTATAGTCATAACCTTTTGTCACATTGTTTGCTTGTCCTGTTTAACCCTCTTTCGACTTCCACAGCTTTCCAATTCCTGGATTTGGAATTTTAGGTTGCTGAAGGATTGCTTACTCTAGTTTGTGCAATGAGCTAAGGTGGCAGATCCTTTTTCTTTGATCACCTTCATGTTTCCACCTTCTGGGTTACTGCTCATGTCCCTCCCTTGAATCAATTTCTCCTAATTATTTCAGCTGGGATATCTAATCTAACCCGATAACACTTAAACATTTTTGCTGCTTTCTTCTTATGGTTATCAGATGTGTCTTCACCACAAAGGGTCCATGATCTGATCCAAAAATTGGGAGGTTTGTGAGCTTATTTTTTGGGAATTTTCGATGCCATCTTTCTTTTATGTTCCAAACCCCCTTTCCAATCTTTCATAAATGCGTTCATCTCCCACCCTAGGTGAACCACAACCCTTTGTTTGCCAATTCTTGGAAAGAAAATTCCAAAAGTAAGCATTTTAACTCCTATTTAGCTTGTGTCTGCCCTGTTTAGCATTCTGATCCAGCACTTGATTAAAGTCCCCAACAAGCATAATTGGCCAATTCAAATCTTGTATAATAGCCCGTATTAATCTCCCCAAATTGGCCTTCCTTGTGATGGAAATTTCTCCCAACCCTCCCCGTTTTGGTAATTTCGAATTTAATATAGATTATGAGGAAGAAAACTCTCTAAAAAAATCAAATGTGTATATTTTAAGTCTTCAAGATAATAATTTAGAATACTTTCTCATAGTCTTTGCCCAATATTGATATTACTTTACAGATGGAAGCTTTGACCTACCTAAGGGCAATACAACATTCCATTGCGAAGGGTTGGGTACCTCAGGTCCTTAATGACAGTTTGCTACTGGTAAATCAATTACGTGCGGCAACGACAAGTCACAAGAAGATACAGGTAATTTTAAAGGACATTAGGTAATACTATAGTGGTTATACTGTAGCATGATGTGAGCAATTCGATGAAGAGTCCTCACAGATGTGGAAAGTTGCCAAGGAAAGTCGACAGGTGCTGATCACAACTTACTCTCTTAATTCTCAAAAATCACTAAGTTAATTTAAGTGAAACTAAGCTACTTTAATCTTAAACTAACATGATTTTAAGAGTTTGAACAATAAAAAATTAGGGGAGTAAGTAACCTAACTTCTTCTAAGTTCATAACTAGTTTAATTAATCAAGCATGAAAAATACGCAAGTTCAAAAAACAAATACGAGAATTCTAAAGAAAAGAATAAACCTCAGAATATTATTATCAAAATACGAATTCTCATTGAACTAAGTTTTGAATTCTCCTATTTATAGGAGAGGAGAAATCCAAAAAATAGAAAAGCAACAAAGAAAGGAAAATAATTAAAAGTGGAAACCAACGAGAGTTGAAAACCGTACAATTACCAAAATTCAAAAGAAGCATGAATTTGGTATTCCAATTTTCGGCTAGCACAAGTTGCTGCTAGAAATTCATTAGCAAAAAGTGGAAAACAAAAGCTTAAATTTGGGTATCTCCAAAAGAAGAGAAATCTGAAAATAAGAAAAGAAAACAAAAGAGGAAATAAGAAAAAGGAAACTACTAGAATAAGTTAAGTTGTAAATAGTTTATGGAACCTAACTTATTCTAAATTTAACAAAGAAAGAATCAGGAAACATGCATAAAACCTAAAACTTTCCAAAAGTTGGAGCAAACTTGTGCATCGAGCAGCTTGAGCAACTAGCGCAAGCAAGGGGTTCACGGCTAGGGCTTCTCTCGGCTTTGAACTTCTCTTTGTGTGGGACAGATTTGTGAAGCTTGTGTGCTAAATGGATTTGGCCCAAGTGTTGATGGATGCATGACTTTGTGCATGTTAAGTGGTCCCAAGAAGTTTAGAGACTTTAAGAAATAATTTGCTTCTTCATTGGGCCTTGAGCTGGATCATCTTCATTTGCAATTTCAGTGATAATGACCTTCATTCCCTTCTTCTTTTTAGCTCTGCGAAAATGTGAATGTGCAGGGTTCGGGGACCCTTATCTGTATTAATAAAGCCAAGGATGACCTCACCATAGCGCCTTCCCAAATTTATCCATTAGGAAAGTAAATAGATCACTTGTACAAGACGCGCATTTAATGGCAACAAGTTCTCTTCGGGGCCCTAATAATATTATCATTTACTTTCTCTTTTTTTTTTGGAAGGAAAGATTCTGAAAATCTCTCGACTACAACAATTGAGGGGTCACTGGGAAGTAACTGCACCTGTGACTGATTGCACCCGTGAGTAGTCACGAATCGATCCCTAGTCTCCCATACCCATGATTATTTGCACCTAAGAGTAATCAGGATCCTTGGTATCCCATAGCCACAATTAACATGCCTTTGCACATCCACAAAACCAAATCATTGTAACATATTATACAAGTTACTTAATGTAATAAGAATGTATTTACTTTTGAAATAAAAATAAAATTAAAAATACGGCTCCCAGTTGTTTTAACTTAAATCACTTCTAGAAAATTGAGGGGAGGATACAAGGTAGAGTATCACAAGGTTGGAAAGGGTTGTGATGACTTTGGAAACTAAGGATAGGTATGCCCGACTGCGTTCCTCTCTGGAAATATTCTTAGATCAGAAGGATATTCGGTGGCGGTAAAGGGTGAAGCAACACTGCTACAAGGAGGAGGAAGGGAATACAGCCTATTTTCATAGATTTGCAGCGCAGCGGAGGGAATGCAATATGATTGAGGAGTTAGAGGATGCTCAGGGGGTGTCCGCACTAAACCGGCAGACATAGCAAATATCATCTTGGCCCACTTTGGGGATATTTTTACTTCCACCTCGCCGACTGTGGAAGAGGTAGATCAGGCGCTCTCTTGCATTCAGCCTAGAGTGTAGGGGTGGAAGCTTCGAGGATGGGGGAGCCGTATACGGAGCAGGAGGGGGTTAGGGAGCTAAGGCACATACATCCGTATAAATTGCCAAGATCGGATGGTATGAGCCATGTGTTCTTCAAGAAGTTCTGGCACTTTGTAGGGCCGTGTGTCCTGGCCTTTGTGCTCAGGCTGCTTATCCCCAAGATGGAGGCTCCTCGGAGGATAACTGAGTTTCGGTCGCTTAGTCTGTGTAACGTGGTGTATCGGCTGGCTTCGAAAGTGATGGCCAACAAGGTCTAGAAGGTTTTGCCTGCAGTTATTAGTGAGACGCAATCAGCCTTTGTCTCTGGGCGGTATATCTCAGATAATATGTTGCTAACGTATGAGACGTATCATTACATGCGAGCTCAAGGGGCGCGAGGTAGGCAGCTTATGTTGCTAAATCTGGACATGAGTAAGGCGTTTGGCAGAGTGGAATGGGGGTTTGTATGCCCTTTGCTACTTGCGTTGGGGTTTCTTAAGAGAATGGTGTAGCTGATTAGGAGGTGTATCTCGACGGTTCATTTCTCTTTCCTTCTCAATGGTCAGTCATTTGGGCATCTGACCCCTGAGTGTGGAATTTGGTAAGGTGACCCCCTATCTCCGTACCTGTTCATCTTGTGCTCCGAACTATTGTCTACCATGTTGCATGATCTGCAATATAGTGGCAAAGTTAGTGGGATTGCAGTAGCTAGGGGAGCTCCCAGGATCTCTCACTTGTTTTTCGCAGATGATACAGAGATGTTTGGGGTGGCGGCGAGGGAAGAGGTGGTTTATTTCATGCATGCCATTGTGGCTTATTCTCAGGTTTCTGGGCAGCGGATCAACTATAAGAAGTAGGGTGTCTATTTCAACCCTGGCACTCTGGGAGAGTTGCGGGGGGAGATTAGTGGATTACTTCATGTAGGGGAAGTGGAGCGACATGAGAAGTACTTGGGGCTTCTGTATGAGGTAGGGGGGAGCAAGAATGAGGTCTTTCAGTCTATTAGGGAGAGGGTGGCACGTCGGGTGAAGGGAAGGAAGGAAAAGTCGCTCAGTAAGGCGGGGGAGTTGTTGATCAAATCGGTGGTGCAGGCAATGTCGACATATGCCATATCCTTTTTCTTGCTCCCAGACAAGGTGCTTAGGGATATTCAAGCCCTAGAAGGGGAGTTTTGGTAGGGCAGGTCGGGATGGCATAGAGGGATACACTGGGTATCATGGGGGAAACTATCGAGGGGTAAGCAGGAAGGGGGCTGGGATTCAGGCAAATGCGGGCTTTCAACTTAGCGATGCTGAGCAAGCAGGCTTGGAGGTTACTAACTGTGCCCCGATCTCTCTTGAGCCAGGTGTTCAAAACGAAGTACTTCCCGGAGTGCTCGCTCCTTCAGGTGGGCCCAGGGCCTAGACCCTCGTTTGCATATCGCAGTGTGCTGCAAGGGATGGATGTTCTTTGGCTAGAGATCTGACGTCGTATTGGGTCTGGAGTATGCACTAGGATTTGGGATGATCCGTGGGCCCTGGTAGAGGGTCGCCAGCGGAGACACAGCAATGGGTGTCTGAACTGATTGGGGAGGAACCCCGGGGGTTAAACGAGGCACTGTGATGAGGACATCCCTAACGCAGCAGAGAAAGGGCTTGAAGTTTTGCATCACGCCCCCACGTTAATCAAAGGTTTGAGTCCTTATGAAAGGAATTCTTTAGTTAACGTTATTGGGCCAATGACTAGACAGCGTCAAAAGATAGTCAGTAAGGCCTTATAGGCCCTCGCCAGCGTCGGTCCTGCTCAAGCCCAAGAAAGCCAAGCCTTTAAGCCGAGACACTTGAAGCAAAAGATGGTTACGTCACCTGTAAAGGAGAAGGCGCAACCCCTAGTCCTGCGATAGGAATGGCGGCCTGTTTTGGAAAGTCTGTTAACTCTGAGAAACCTCTCATCCACAACTCATACTCCATCTTACTTTGGGCCAATCCATACAGCATCCAAGCTTTTCCAGTTGGCCCAACAAAAATCAGAAGAAAGCTGCAAGCCTGAACCGCAACCCAAGCCCACACGGTCGCATACCTGAGCCGCATTCAATCGTAGCCCGCTTCCTCATCATCAGATCCGCGCATGAAGCCCACTTGCGATTCACGCAAGTTGCAGGAGCATTCGGGAAGGATTTGGAAAGTGCATGTTTTCCTAGTCCTTTTCTACTTTTAATTATAGTTAAGTTAAGCTACCATAAACTATTTACAACTTGACTTAATTACTAGTTTCCTATTTTGTTTTAGTTACTTTGTTTCTTTTACAACTTGAATTTGGATTTCCTCTTCAAGATACCAAATTCAAGCTTTATTTTTCCTATTTTATTTCTTGTATTTTTTGGATTTCCTTAAAAGTAGATAACTGAAAATTACGATTGCCTTATTCATGCTTCTTTCGAATTTGGTTTGTAAAAGGATTCCAACTCTTGTTTGGTTTCCTCTTTTAATTCTTTTCTAGTTTCTTTCTTTGTAAATTTTGACTACCCCTATCCTTATAAATAGGAGGCAGCCAAAATCATTACTCTTCAGAATTCATAGTACAATTGTGAGATTTATCCTTTACTTTGGGTTCTCATCTTTATTTATTTTGAGCTTGTGTATTATTCATGTATTGATAATTCTGCAAGTTCCTGAACTTAGAAGAGTCTAGGTTACTTGTTCCGCCTTGATTTCTGTTCCATCACCTCTTAATCTCTTTAGGTTAAATAAGAATAAAAGCGGCTAGTCCAACTTAAATTAGCTAAGGGTTTCGAGTCTATAAAGAGAGTAAGTCTGTGACATTCGAGTTTGACTTTGCTTGGCAAAGTCTTCTACAACGTGAGATGTTTCACGACAACTCACATCACACTGGTTCGTTCTTTGTTTACTGCTGAGACTGCGGGAAGAATATTGGGGCTCCCTTTTCTAGAACATGGGAGGCGGATGTATAGGTGTGGGATCCGAATAAAAAAGGTAGCATACGGTTTGCAGTGCATATCATAGTATTGTGGGGGGCAACTGGCCCGGTGGGGGTCTTACAAGGGGCTCCTTTATGGCAGAGGGACTTTGTCTGGAAGGTGTGGAATCTTGGAGTCTCGCCTCTGGTTAAGCACTTTGTATGGTGGGTTTGCACGGCGACTCTGCCAACGAAAATGCTTTGTGGCATCGCCACGTGCTAGTAGGACCTGCGATTTGTCATCTCGAGGTAGATACATTACTTCATGTTTTCTTTGAGTGCCCATTCGCTCGCGATGTTCTATGGGGTTTGCGTTGTGCTGAGACGGTTTTCCTTTACGCGCAGGATCTGGGTAACTTATGGGTGCAGGACCTATTGGTGCATAGGAGGACGGATGTGGTGGCTTTAACGGTGACAGCCTTAGACCTGTTTTGGTTTTAGAGGAACAAGAAACTACATGGGGAGCCCTGTCAGGATCCAGGGGGGTGGTGCAATTGGCCTTACAAGGGGCTCATTCCGGGCGGTTAATATGTGCCTAGAGCGCCCCTCTGACACACTCCGGGATTTTTCTCTCCTACAGAGGGCGCCGTTGGGGGTTAAGGTCTATTTTGATACGGCCTATCATCCGGCCACATGGAGGGCGGTTGCAGGAGTCTTCTGTTGTGATGGGGACGGCAAATGGCTGTGGGGTATGGCAAGGTAGTTGGTAGAGATGTCCTCATCGGAGGAAGCGGAGGCATTGGCAGCTAGGGCAGCTACGGAGCTAATCCTACAAAAGGGGTGGGTGTTCTACTCCCTCATCGGGGATGCAGCTTTGATTGTTCTAGCATTTAGAGGCAAGAAAGTGGTTTACCAAGGGTTACCAAGGGGTGATGGACCTGGTGAGGCAAGTGGCGAATAGTCTGAGGGCAGGGGATTGTACGGGGATTTTTTGGGTAGAGCGGGCGCAGAATGCAATTGCACATAACCTAGTAAAGTTTGGGGCTACATGCCCTAACCTAGTGTGTGAATGGAGCGCTGCTCCAGAGTTTGTATCTTAATTGTTACTAAATTATTTCCAAGGCTCTTAATACAATTATTTTCCTTTCAAAAAAAAAAAAAAAAATCACTCTGCCTTACAAAGTGCTTAACCATTATGAGGTTTTCCACAAATCAACTTTAAGTAGTTTTCTTAAGGGTGAACTCTACTATTATGAGGTTTGAACACAATCTACTTCATATGTTTCACTTTTACTATTAGAAGAAACAAGACTCTTAATAGAATAGCACACCATCTTTTTAGTTTTATTTGTATATAAAAATAAAAGTAACATATTCAAGTAAATATACTCATGCTGGTGTGACAAATGTGGATTACTCTGGTAATGCTATTTATACGTACTGTTGGTAAAATTGTATTTTCTCCCTAAATTTGTCTATCAATTAATGACTCTTTCTTCAGTTTTCACCGGAACTCTACATAAGTGATTTCTTCAAAGAATCGTCGCCGTAGAGATGCGAAGTCCAGTTATCTGAATGCTGCAAGAAATTTCACATGAACTTCTTCCATCTTCAATATTCACACTTCCCAGTCTGAGATCCCCACGGAAGCAATGTTGTCCACAAATCATTGAACTTTGCTGCATCATACTCACTCTTGTCATGGGAGTGCAAAAATGGAATCCCAACAGAATTTTAAAATAACTGTCAACAGGAATACACCAAACGCAAATTATAAAGATAAACAACTTCAGTATCATTATTTGGTTTAGGCTAAGGATACAGAAGTGTATTGATATGGGACAATCTTCCTACTGCACTACTTTAGTAGTAAGACTTGAGGTTAACTAGAACTTACTCACAACTAAAGAGTAAGATGAACCAATGACCCAAATATTCAGTAAAACAGTTGTACGTCATGTTCCAGATACAATGGTGCGGCCTAAAAAAATATCTACGATAAAAGGATCTCCATCTGATATAATAAAAGAGTAATAGTATAATTTTTTGCCAAAAATTCCAACAGAATAAGGTGCCATATTTATTCTGTATCTTCAATAGTTTGCTGCATGAGATATGCATATACAATAGCCACATCAATAATTGTTTAAAATATTAGCCCACCAAACCATTATCCAGACAGCTTAAAGCTTTCTCAAATTTTCACATTAAGTTAAAACACGAACCTATTCTTAATGAAAGTAGCAGACTACTCAAATAGCTATATTGTAAACCTTTTATTTCATAAGAATTTAACATTTCCAGAGGGTATTTAGAAAATTCTGAATAAATGGTTCAACTATTACTGTAAATCTCACAACATTTACATTTTGATTCGAGAAAGGACCAAGCAACAAATTGCCTTGATTTATCACTTCTTTTAAGATGGCATCCATCCTCAAACAGAAAATGATAACAAAGAGCACATACTCTAGGAATTGTAAACTTGTTACTATGTATTTAAAACTAACCTTCAACGAGTGGTTTTAATCACGCAGTTCAGAGATGTTCCGCCTTTAGTACTTTTTTCATAGCACTATAACCTCTGAAGAAGCAAATGCAGAACCCTCAAAAGAATATCAAGAGCCAACCAATTTAGGATATACATTATCTTCATAGTTTCTTCAGTTAACGTTGACAAAGTATTTTAAAGTTAGGATCTGTTCCAATTTACCATATGCTACGTAAATAGATGAATCTGAACAAATTCCAAAAATTTAACCCGAGGTGATATGACTATATTCAAGAATCAAATCTTAGAGGAATATTGGCCATCTATTGAATGAACATACCATACAATGCCTATGCCCCTTACCTGCCAATATGTTTACTTTATTCAAGTAATTCTTACATGCGAGAGAAAGAAACATAATTAGGTACCTCCAGGGTAGATGGTCTAGAAACATGGATGGCGATACTATAATATCCTTGAAGCATTCTCTGTTTGCAATGTAGGCCTTATAATTACAATCATCCTCCCGAGTTCTCCAACGTTTCCACAAAGTATTCTAGACACTTTTCTTCTCTGGTACAATATGGATGACAAGCCCAGGTACAAACATTTATGGGATGTTGCAGTATATAGCTTGATTTATAGGAAAAGCATCCGCTAATTTGGACATGCAATCAAAATGATCTTCAGAGGAGATATTTGAGCCATTATTATAAGAAAGTTCAGAATTAGTTAAGCTATTCTCATTATCCAAATTTTCTTCTTCGGTTCTTTCGCACAAGCAAGACTCTAGATCTCCGCCTCCACACCCTACCAACAAATTAAATCTTTAAATAGAAAATATCAATATTACATAACTGTGACTAGTAAATTGATTTTTCTTTTTTTAATTGCACATTTGGTTACCTCCTTTAACTCCCACAAACAGTTTTAATCATTTCAGATCTAGTTAGCGTGCCTTAATTCCATTAGCAACTAATAAATTTCCATTGAACCCTAAAATTAAATAAATAAATCCATGGAGTGATACGTCCAAATTGGTAATTAAAGTTCAGAGATAAAAGGCTTGTTCTTTAAGTTTTGGCTTTGGTTTCAGTTTTGGTCTCAACAGTAAATTTAATATATTATAATCAATGTTTTTTACTATTTAGCTATACTTTTTTACATTTCCAATACACTTTTTACATTATAAAATTATTTTTCCAAAACCAAAACTCTTTGGTTCAATCATTTCAGTTAATAATTAAAAATTTAGACTCCACTACAGTACCATCTCTGTGTGGAACTTTGCCGGAATGCTGCAGTGTCCCTGGAATCTTTGGAAGAGGACTGTTGGGCGGAACCACTTTATGTCCTTTCATTTCCTCCTTCCCCTTAAAATCTTTATTGAAGAAATAGTTGTTCATGAGTTTTGAAATCATTGTTGATCCAGATAGGCACTCTTTTGAAAGATCATTCAGTGCAGCCACACGAAGCCTCATGATTGAAGCTACTGAAAGGCGAGCTGAGAATTCATCGTTTAGGATTACACTGTGGACATATGAAAAATTAGTCTAAGACTGTTGCTACTTCAGATCCACAAACACTAAATTATGGGGCAAGAACAAACTACTACTGTATATTTGAAAATTTCCCTTCACTTAGATGATAGAATGGAGGTAGATGATTATAAGTTGTTACGGACGAGATGGGATGTGACATACAAGATATTTCACCATTGATTATAATATATTAAATTGGGTGCAATTAGGATGTCAAAAAGACTATTTGCGAATGAGAACGTGTAAGAGGAGATTCATATTGATGTCAAGAATAAACTTCAAGGTTAAGTAGCAATTATCCACTAATGTACTAAAGTATAAAGATTGTTTTGGTGGTCAAGAACTTTCAGATGATCATGGTGCGTCTCACGATTAAGAGTAGCAGGTAATGCATTAAAGGGAAAAGGAACACTGATCCATTTCATCTGAAATATTATTTTGTGAATTATGAAGTCAACCCAAAGAAAGTGCCATAACTACAAGTATAAAAAGATGAATATCTGGACTGTAGCACCTATAACCCTTTTGAGAATGGACGTAACATTTAAAGATGATCTTTAGGGTGAACTTATGAACAAAAAAAACAGCCAAATATATGATAAAGAAAACACCAGTTCATGATCATAAGTAAATAGGTAGCCAGTCATCAAGAGCAATAGAAGGCATAAGATTAATTAAAATCACATGCTGTCAAAATAGCATCAAACCACAGGAATATTCTATTACCTTACTGATGATGGTCCAGGGTTTCCTTATTTTGTGTCAGGTCTTAGGTAACTCTTGGCCAACTTCTTGTAAAGGTGTATTTATTAAAAACATTTCCAATTTTGTGAGGCTTAAAGAGTTAAAAGAGTTTATATTTAAGAGTCTAATTTTAGTTAGATGGTGTTTTTGAACATTCTACTCTCCCTTGAACATTGAAAGAAATTATCTCTTTAGATAATAGACATATACCATATCCAACAAATACAACAACTAAGCATTTGTCCTACTATATGAGGTCGGTTATATACAATAGATCAAATCTCGTCATAGTGTATGGTCGTGGCACATCAATTCTTTTGTATTCAAATATGGCATGTCATATTTTAAAGTTGTTTTCCAATTCCTTTTAGGTCTTCCTCTACCATTTTAATAGTAATTGCTTCTTTGTTTTAATATTAATTCCAAACCATCATAAGCGTGTTTCTCTCATTTTTTTCATCTATTGGAGCTATTCCTACTTTATTTCTAATGCTTGTATTACTTATTTTATCTAGCCTAGTATGCCCACACACCCATCTCAACATTCTCATTTCTGCTACCCTTATTTTTTATTCATGTTCATATTTAGTTTCCTAACACTCTGAACCATAAACGGTTTTGTAGCTGTTCTATAACATTCTCTTTTAGCTTTTGCGGTACTTTACGATCACAAAGTATAGATGATGCGCTTCTCCATTTATTCCACCTTGCTTGAATCCTATGTGTTACATCTTTATCAATTGCTCCATTTTATTCTATTATAGACCCTAAGTATTTCAACCTTTTTGATTTATTTAAGTCATGTTCTCCAATTTTAACTTTTATAGTATTGTTATCTACATGATTACTAAAGTGACAGTGTATATATTCAGTTTTAACTTTACTTATAGTAAACCATTTTGATTCTAATGTTTCTCTCCCTGCTTCTAATTGAGCATTTATGCCTGCTTTTGTTTCACCAATTAAAACTATATCATCTGCGAATAACATACATTTAGGGATTGCATTATGCAAATATTTAGTAATCTCATCAATTACTAAAGCAAAGAGATATGGGCTCAAAACTGATCCTTGATGCATACCTATGTTATTTGAAAAAACATAAACAATTCCTACCAATGTCGTTACACATGTTTTTATATCTTTATACATATCTTCTATAGTTTCTATATAAGTTACCCTTACCCCTTTCTTTTCTAAAACCTGCCACATTATGTCTCGATTTACTCTATCATATGTTTTTTCTAAATCCATAAATACCATGTGTAAGTCTTGTGTTTATTCACTATATTGTACATAGTTTTTTATTAAATATATAGCTTCCATTGATGATCTACCGAACATAAAACCAAACTGATTATCTTCTATATTAGTCTCATTTCTCAATCTTGTTTGTATTACTTTTTCCCATAATTTAATAGTATGACTCGTTAGTTTAATACCTCTATAGTGTGAACAATTTTGTATATCCCCTTCATTCTTATACAATGTAATTAATATACTTTTTCTCCATTGATTAGGCATCTTTTTAGTTTTCATAATTATATCAAATAAGTGATGAGAGCATCCGAAGTCCACAGACAAGTGAGTCCAGAGAAGCTAAGGAGGTTCGGGTTCCACACCGAGGCCCAACAATGCTTCAGGATCCAAGTCCATATCAAAGGGATCCACTTGTAGATATCATTGGGCCAATGACAAGAAGCAGAGGAAAGAAGGTGCAAGAGACTCTCAACAATCTTGTACAAGCTTGCCGACAGGATGCTCAATTGATAGTATAAGCCAACGCCTTGGAGAACAAAGCCGGAAAGGTTCAAATTGCAACTCTCCTTACATTCTTGAAGAAGAGGCGCAATTCCCCATTCCACAATGAAGAGAAGGCTGTTTCTTGAAGTTCTTGAAGACGCCGGAAGGTTCTTGGACTTTAAAGAGATGTTTCTTGAAGTTCTTGATTTTCTTGAAAATCTTGAATTTCATATTTTGCAGAATCTTGAAGAATCTTGAAAATCTTGATTCCAAAATGATTCTGGGAGATTCCAGAAGATTCTGGAAGCTCCCTACACCATTCCACAATGCGCCATCAACAAGTGGGCCGAACTACCATGGAGGCCATTCCACATCACCAACTCCGGCCAAGCCCATCAAAGAAGCCCAACCGAAACTTCATCCAAGATTTCGCATAAAGGGTTAGGGTTTGGGGGAAAATAAGGGTTTGTGCATGTTCCCTATTTTGCCCTTAGTTTGTTAGTTTCCAAAAAGGATCCCTTATTGATTTCCTTTTTGGAGTAGGATTTCCAATTCCTTTTCTTTCTTGTTTTTACTTATAATTTCGCCTGCCTTATCTTAAGGGTGACCGAATTTCCTTTTCTTTTTAACATTACCCACTTCTTTCAGGTTTTGGTATTGTAAGGAAATCAATCTCTTGATTGGTTTCCAATTCTAATTCTTTCCTACTTTTTTCGACTCCCCTACTCTATAAATAGGGCATCCGTACAGCATAATTAAAAACAAGTATTTAGATCTTAAAACTATTAGTTTGAGTACTCTCCCTTTACTGCTTTATGTATTTTGCATGCTTGTGATTTATATATTGCATGAAACTTAGCTTAATTAGGTTATTTGCTCTACCTAATTAAAATCGCATGTTTCACCTCCTTTCTTACTTGGTTCAAATCCCTTGAGTAAATTAGCTTAGGTTGGTTTATTTTTGTTAACTGGATTTTTGGGTAAGTTAAGAGTTCATACGAGCTACGCCGCGTAATCAGACTTTCCTTGGCAATTCATCCGCATGTGTACCTTGGTCCACATCAATAAGTTTGTAAGTCATGTAATCCCAACTTTTCCAAAGCACTTCCATGCCTCAATTGGAATATCATTGGGACCAAATTGTTACCATTTTTCAATTTTCTTAGTGCTTTTACTACTTCTAAAGGATTAAGTGGTGGACAAAGATGTAAAAGATACTTTTGTAAACAATGTATTAGAAACTAGTATTTGGAAAGTAAAAAATGATTCCGAAAGCCCATGGGAAATTTAACTAAACAAATGAAAAGAATTGCAAAAAGCGCCTTAGGAGAGTCGAAAGGTAATAAATGGAATAAGGAGTCATGGTGGTGGAATAAAGATATTCAAGAAAAAGTGAAGAGCAAAAAGAGCAAGCTACAAAATGTTATATACTTGTAGAAATGATGAAAATATTGAAAAATATAAAAGTGCTAAGAAAGATTTTAAAAAGTAATAAATGAAGCGAAGACAAAAGCTTTGGAATTATTCTATAAAAAATTAGATACTAATGAGGGTGAAAAATATTTTTATAAGATAGCTAAAATGAGGGAAAAGAAAACAAGAGATTTGACACAAATAAAATGTGTAAAAGATGAAAATGAAACAAGTTTACTTGAGGAAGAAGTAATAAAAAATAGTTGGAAAAATTATTTTTATAAATTGTATATTGAAGTTAATAATAATGAAATTAAATTAGGAGAGTTAGCCCATTCTGAAAAACACAAGAATTTTACATATTTTTGCAAAATTAAACCTTTAGAAGTAGAAAAGGACAAATACCATATATGTGGGCATAAATTTTCTCTCTCTTTCTTCATGTAATCTGTTTTCAAGAACTCCAATTGGAATAAATAAACATGGTCGACACCCGCCAGCCTCCCTAGCCGCTCAATATTAAAAGAAAAGAAAAGAGGTAAAGGGACTCGGGCCAAAAAATTTACAAAAAATTAAGAGGCTAGTTTTATGTGATTCCTTGACCTTGAAAGAATTGGAATTGTTTCCTATTTCTTGTACCCTTGTGTCCGACTCCATACAACCCATAAATAAGCGATCATATTTTAGAATTTCATATCGATGTGAATCTATAGTTGATCAATGAATTGAGTTGAAAGAGTTTTTCTTTTTGTTTAATCCATTGGTGTGAAGTTTTGTTTGTTGAGAGTTAGTGAGTTCCATGGGCATGGCTACTAATTTATTTTCTTTGGTTTTCAAATATTATGTCAATAAAAGTTATAGTTTCTCCTTTATTGTGGTATCTTCTACTCGAGATTCTACAATCCTTTTGAGTTTGGGGTTTTGAACATTAGGTTCCTAGTAGGGGATTTTGTTGGGCTTTGAGCACTTGACACTAATGTGCTACATCAAGAAGTCATGGGATGCGTTGTTTTCTGCATTGCATTATGAATAAATTTAATACAACACTTAATATAAGGCTCAACACAAAAATAAACAGCATAAGGATGTAATATGAAATTTCAGTTTAGGAGCAGCTTTAATTACCTTGTAACAAAGGTGGAACATAAGTTTGCTGCAACCAAGTCTAGGCATGGAAGAGACCCATAAGAATAAACACGCAGGTTTGGATATTGATGATATAACTGCAATAGAAGAGGAAGAACAAAACTAGAACATTAAAACAGTTGATTTTGTTAACAAGCATCATCTCAAGTTCTCAATCATACCACATTGCATATTTCCAACCTGAAGATTCTTCCTACAAACCCCATATATGTAAAGAGAAATGGAAGAATGATACACTTTAAGTTCACAATAGAACAAGCAATTGTTATCATGAAAAAAAAAATTTTTTTAATCCAAATGCATGATGTAGTTTGCGGCATTTCCATAAATATGTATAACAATATACATTCATTTGGATAAGTCCAAAACTTGTCAATTTAGAACATTTTGGTAACAGTGATTAATGCGTTAGAGACCAACCATAGCATAATAACACTATAAAAACTCATAAAATCAAGCTTTATCATGTCAGAAAAATAGAAGTTGAGCATAATGTTCCATTTGCATACCAAAAGAAGAGAATCAACAGAATATCACCTTGATTTAGGACGAGAATCAAAATTACTGTAACAGATTTAAACTGAAGAACAAGAGGAATGAGGGAGCATGAAGACCAAAACGACAAACAGAAATGATTTTCATCCAGCCTCATCTTCAAATAACCAATTAGGATGAGAGTATTATGAGAACACCTCTCTGAAAGATTATTGATCACACCTTGCACTTGTACATTACCTTCTCCCTCGGGCTGAGGAAAGATATAAACCATGGCGAACTTGCTTAATAACTGTTGAAACCTCATATAAGATAGGCCATAGTAAAAATGCACTAGCAACTCAATTTAGGTTGATTATATGGCAATAATAAAGTCTACCTATGCAATTCAACAAGGTTGATCTTCTCATGTTCTACCAGGTTGTTTGAAATGTTCTGCGGGCTTAAATTTTCTATCTTTCTTCATATAATATGTTCTCAAGAACTCCAATTGGACTAAATAAAAAGGGTTGACGCCCGCCAGCCTCTCTGGCTGTTCAATAATAATAATAATAAGTGAGTTCCATGGGCTTGTCTACTAATTTTTCTTTTCTTTGGTTTCTATCAATAAAATTTATAGTTTCTCCTTTATTGGTATCTTCTACTCAAGGTTCTATAATCCTTTTGAGTTTGGGGTTTTGAACATTAGCACCATGGGTGCTAAATGTTGTGGATTTTCTTGGGTTTTGAGCACTTGAAACTAGTGTCCTACTTTAAGAGCTTTGCTATCAAAATCTTCCCAGTACTATACCTCTGATTTCAAACCTGGTTTATTGCATCTCCATGGAGCTTGTGGAAAACATGAAGAGCGGTTTACATGATGATCAATCACAGGATAGTGCTATAATACCATGATGTTACGGTAAAGAAGCATGTAAACTGAAAATCGTGAGCAAGAGATAAAGAGATGTATGTATAGGATAAGCAGAAGTGATTATTGTACTGCCCTGCCTCATCTTCCAATACTAAAAGAATAACCTTCTCACAGAGTATAAATGAATCACACCCTTTCCCCTGTTTTTTACATATAACAGTAAGCTGATAAGTTACAAACAACCTCCAATATTCATTTCTTGATGGCATTACAAAGATCAACAAATTTCAATTTATTTAAATGAATACTAGCCTTTCTTTGGAAATTCATAAACCAATCAAACTGTCTTAATAGCTCTCTGTCTCCATAAATGGAACTGGACTATGCCATTGGTCAATTAGTTCAATAGCAACAAATACAAATTCCAAAGTATCTAAGGAAAGGTATTCAAGAAGAGTCTAAATCAATTAAGTGTTGCTCACCCGAAGGCCCAGCAATGCAGCAATGTCTCCTCCAAGAGAATGCCCAACTATTCGAAGATTATAACCTTCACATTCACAACTAGCTCCAAGCAACGAAGAGAGATAACCACCTAACTTTGATGCAATATACACTATCAAATAATGAATGATCTCAAAGATAAATCAAACACATAATGAAGTTACAAAACAAAACATTGAAGGATTAAATGGGTTGAGAATAACTATATTTTGTCTTGGCACAATTTTGTCCTGGCTATAGTTTTCTAAATTTTCATAACACAAATCAAAAGGGGTAAAAGTGTTTTGACCCAGTTTTGAAAAAAATATATATTTCTGTCTATGGATGTTACCTTCTTAGAATACTCCATACCAAAGCAATCTACATCTTCAAGGGAGAGTCAATCTATTGAAGGTGTGGATTCTAATGCTTTCGATTAGAAAATCTCATTGGAACCAAGTGAAGTGATGTGGAGAGTCAATCTATTGAAGATGTGGATTCTAATGCTTCCGATTAGAAAATCTCATTGGAACCAAGTGAAGTGATATGGAGCAGGAACCCTAAAGTTCTACCGTCTCAGGTAACATGGATGAGAAACAATATAAAGGCCTTGTATATTCAAAGAAAACGATTGATAATCCTCACCATCCTTTTTAGCCAGACATCTACTCAATGGTTATGTAATGAACTCCAGGACAATGATTCACACAATTCAAAAGACAATATTTAGGTAATTCAGATCCCCCTAGTGAAACTGATAATCCTATTACCTGAAGAAAAGGAGTGCGAACTTGTACCAAACATTCTTCATTAAATTTTCTGTCTTATAAAAATATTTCACCTCAGTATTATTCCTTCTTTCAAAAATTCCCAAATTTAGCCATTCATAACAGTATTCAGGAGGTTCTAAATGTTCCCAAGAGGAAAGAAGTTGTTTTGGAAGAAATGAAAAGCATTGGAGAAGAATTATACACGGGAAATGGTCGTGGAGCTACCTCAAGGAAAGAAGACTGTTGTAAATGGGTATTTATAGTGAAATACCACTTAGATGGGTCCATTGAAAAATACAAGGTTCGCCGAGCAGATAAAACAGTCACTCAAACCAATGAAGAATACTATGAAACCTTTCCCCAGTGGCTAAGGTTAACACATCTGAGTACTTCTATCCATTGCAGCTAACCTTGATTGATCATTGCTCTGGTTAGATGTGAAAAATGCACTTCTATATGGGGAATTACAAGTGCACCTGGAGTCTCTCTACTTGGTTGTTTGGAGAAGTTTGGAGCAAAGGTGTGCAAGTTAAAAGGGTCCATTTATGGGCTCAAACAATCGACTCAAGCATGATTTGACAGGCTTACAAGGTTGTTAAAGGTCAAGGATACAGTCAGTATAAATCCAATCATACTCTATTTATTAGAAGTTTCACGAGCAAGATATTAGTTTTAATTGTGTATGTAGATGACATAATTAACAGGGAATTATCTTGAGGAGATGAGCAGGCTAGATTAGAACCTAGCCAAAGAATTCAAGATTAAAGGATTGGGCCAGCTGAAATATTTTCTTGGAATGGAAGTTGCAAAGTCACAGAGGAAGATTATGTACAAAACTGTACTTTAAATATGGTATACCTGAAACCACCTTGTACACGCAGGGCTTTTGCTTTAGAAAGAGAGCCCATTCACTTAACAAGTACAAGGTGAAACAATGGATACAATAGTTACTGCCCTATTTTTACAAAAGCTTAAAATTGATTGGTAAGCAGGGAATCTAATAGGCTTTAATAAGAATATAATTTCATTTTCCAAAAATATTCGATTAGGAAAATGTTTGGGAGAGTAAAATTACTCAGTAAATAAATTCAGTGACTGATGTTGAATTACATGACAATAGCCACTTAGCAATTTTAATTTTAGTATCCAATGATATCTTTCCATGTGGTTGTCACATCAATCACTATGAATTTTCATAGTATGTATCATCCCTCATTAGTTTAAATGAAAAGCAAAAGTTGATATCGTAGATGAGAAAAAAATAAAAAGAAACAAAACTCCACGAATGAGATGGAGAAGAATCTAATTAGTAGTTCTTTATATTGCATAACATCAATGATCCCAAACTGCTTTTGAGCTGTATTTGTCTTTGCTGAAGAAATTGGTAATTGGTAATGGCACTGTTTTTCCCCTTATTCTAAGGTATCAAATGTAGAAAATCAGATGCAGAGGCTACACTTCAAAAAGATTTTTTTTTTCCCCTTGTAAATAGTGGTATAAGGATCCAGCAGAATCAGTCGTGAAAAAAATAAAATGTGTAAAAATAAAGGGAAATTATTTTGCTAACCTTGAGTAGAATTTCCTTGCACTTGCATGTAAAGATCTTAAGAAGCCCCAACGACACCAGAATGCCCATAATGAGCTACTGAGGAAATGGAACTCTGCGGTTTTCCTAGTTGTGTACTGCAAAGAAGAATTAATCAAGGAAAAGAAAGCTAATAATAAATGGAATCCTTAAAATAGACCACCTTTTAAATTAGCATTATACATAGGCACAATCCAGCCCAACTGTTATGTCATAATTTTAGTCAACATAAACTACCACTTAACTGTAAGTCACTTTGAGAAACAATATAGATAATATTGTTCCCAAACATAACCACATCCTAGCTACTGAAATAAGGACTGATCTTCAGTCTTCCCAGTTCAAATAAAGGATTTAATTGCCATAATATAAGTGATCCCTTGCTAACCAACCCATCCAACTGTGGTTGGTTTACAATGAATTGATGTATGATAGTCTAGCATTCCACTTAATGAATGTAGAAAATCATGTTGGAATAACCGATGGTACAATAAGGCATTCATGTAGGCTAATGAAGTTATAAATGTATTTGCTAACTGTATTAAATTGCTACTATACAACAATATTGTACATGCATTGGGAGAAATACTCCAGAACAATCAAAATTCTTAAGGTCCTTAAACAATATCATCACTACTTTCAAGTCATAGAAAGTTGTAGAAAAAGCAAAATCTCATTTATTAAACATTTTTCTGACAGGAACATTTCCACTTTCAAATAAGTTTTCTATTCAACTATCATATCTAGATTTATATCCTCATCACATGTTTTCACAATCACATCAAAGCATCGTTTACTTCGGCTTAAGAAAGGACACTTTGGGACTAATCAAACCATAAAATATGATCCCTAAACAGTTTGAAGAATTAGAAAACTAGCCCTGTATGGTAATTACCTAATCTTGAAGGTATCGAACAAGTGATCAGAATCTGGTTTAGGGTCACGTAAGAAATGTTTTCTAATTTGACTTTAGGAAACAATGTTAGAATAAGAAACAAGGAGTTGCCTATATCTGAATCTAGTTTAATTATGTCTTCTAGTTAGTTACCTAATTCTAGGTGGTTTCATATGTTGTCTTGTCTATTTAAAAGACAGACCAGAAGCTTGTACGAATATAAATTTTGAAATTGAATATATGAGAAAAGAAATATTCTCTCTTACCAATTTCTACACAGAAAGCTATGGGTATTTAAATTACTAATAGTAGAAATAATAAACTTGGCAAATTTCAAGTGGATTATTAACCACCACGTCAACTGATTTCATGGAAGTTATTAACCACCTTAATATTCACTCGTAGCACACACCATAAACTTTCTGGTACACACCATATATTGGAGGAACAAATTCAACTTATTGAAAAAGTTGGAAATCTGACCTGGTAAAGGACTTATCCCTTGACGGATTTTTTTTCCCCGAATATTGATGAAACAAAAAAAAAAAAATCCCAAAATATCTCTAGCAAAAAATTTCTCGAAGTAACAAAAGCAACATTATGTGTATCACTTTTAGTAGAAGTTTTGTGCAAAAGCAATATTTAGTAGATCACTTTTGTTCAAGATATTTTTCAAACTTATCTTTATTTTAGACTGATCAGTTTAAGTCATCCTAAAGTCGATATCTTCAATATCATCTTCAATATCAACTTCGATAATATTGCAAAAAGGAAATCCATATACTGACTTGTGGGAAATTTGTCTACAAGCAGCATATTTTGGTAATTTTGAGCTTTTTTTTATCAATATTCAGGGGGGAAAAAAGCCCTTCCTTTGACCTAAGATCAAAATAATAGATTTGTTTTAATTCAGCAAAGAATTAACATGTGAACCTGCAAGGAACTATAGAGTCCAGCACCTGTTGCACAGTAAGTTACAAGATCACGAAGTAACTATGCCACTGAATATATATCATCTCCCTCTGATGCAGATCTATTCCATGAGAGACTTACTTGTACTCAACATATAGTAAGTAAACTATGAAAGACTTACTTGTACTCAACATGCCCCAGACAGCAGAAAGCCTCACGAATGCCATGATCGAATAGTTCCTGGTAATGAGCCTTCCAGAGATTACACTCAGTTGCATAGAATGACCTCCAGCTCAGCACATCAGATCCAGCACAGCATTGAACCAGTGTAATGCAACATAAAATGAAGATAAAAAGGAAAAGGGAGTTAAGCGTCTCCTTGGTGACATCCAAAGCAAGCTCTACAATTTCAACACCAAGTTTCATGAGCTTTAATCACAAAACTTGTAGAAATTCAGAGAAAGGAAAGTGATAACTTTATTTCTTACTTCCAGCGAAGAAGATGACTTGAGTTAAATAGAAAACCTAGTCTAGTTTCCAAACAAAACAAAAACTTATCAAATAGAGCAACTCCTATCAACAAGGGCTACTACTATTGAGATTGATTCTAATAAGAAGGCAAGTATAGTCTACAACAGCTAAGTTTTTGTCCCACTACGTAGGGCCGGCTATATGTATCATATCTCGTCATCATGTACAGTCGAGATACATTGATACAAGTATAGTCTAACTACCAAATAATCAAGAACTAGTAAATATCTAACTTTTGAAAAACTAACAAGAGAAATGTTATAACCTTAAAATATAAAGCATTTTCTATCCCACTCTTAATACGACAACAGTGTTCTGAGTGGCTTGCAAGAACTCAGAAACATAATATACATTCAGTTTATGTAGTTGTCATTATCCAGGACAGCATTTTATGTAGTTGTCAATTATTTTTGTACCATTATGGAAATATGAGAATATCAAGTATATTATTTCACAAGGTCTTGAAACTTTCACAGTAACAATTTAAATTATTGCTTATTATACAAATAAATGTACACAGTTAAAATATTGTATTTTAATTAACATATAAAATTAGAGTGAAATAACATTTAAATTACATATGTCCAGCGTTATTAGAAATTGTAACTCAATTGAGTCAGGAAATTCACGTAGGATAGTTTTCTTTTCAAGTAGTGGACTCAGCAATCTGATCAGTTCACACTTCAGATCTCATGCATATTCAAATATTATCATACAGCAGCAAGCTATACATCATCGCAGTGTTCTATTTCAAACCAAAAAGTGCTTCAATTGAGCATTTCACCAAAAATATGCACCATCAGAGTTACTATTTCTTGAAAAGGATCATAGGCGTTGTGCATAAATTACAAGTTGCTGCTGCATTCTGAATGTAAAATATGCTTTAAGATATTGATGCTCTCAAACAAGAAATGCCCCACTTTTTGATGCATTAATGATAAGAAGCCTACAACTGTAATAGGATTTCTGAATTTACCGATAACACAATTATTCGAGGCTCTATCTTCATAAACAGACTGTGACACATTGAAAAGAAGGTATGCGGCATCCAAAAACTGCAACATTGTAATTGCTAATGCAATGCGTGTACACCATATCCACCTCTTTTGTCTCCTCTGTTCATTACGAAAAAGATCAAGAAAACTTTTTTAGAACACTTTTAAAAGACCAAACAGTAAGCAGGCATACAAACAGTTGCAAGTCCATATCCATTTAGAGAATATTAAAGAAGGCTCTTTACTAGTTTCTTGATTTGCAAACATATCAAATAATCATTGTTGTAACAAACCAAACTACATAATTATAATGATTATATCTATTATCATTTCTCACTATTATCATTTTTATTCCCATTACAACTCCATTTTACCAACCTGTGTAAAAGGAATGGACATTTTTGGTACCATGTCTCTGATCCTATGTAAGAATTTATGCATGTGTGAATATGTGTTCATATGTGTTAAGTTATTGAAGTTTTACTGCAAGAATAAGTTTCAACTTACTGAATCTTTGATTTAGTCTTTTCAGTTAGTTGTTTGTTTATTGAATTAGTCTTTTATTCTATCTTTATCTTCTAAGATATTTAGGAGATTTTTATGATTTCTTGTTACCTGTAATCTATTTAAGCTGATAGCTGCTGCAGAATGAAATACATTTGAGAGATAAAGCTTCCTGAATTTTGCTTATTGTCTTTTCTGCTCTATTTTTGTTAACAGTGGTATCAGAGCCCTCTTGATCTTAAGGGTCTATGTGAGGAAGTGTTTTATAGTCCAGAAAATTCCAACATCATGCCTAGCAATTTTCTTGCTAATCCTCCATCTTTCAGTGGCCAAAATTATCAAATTTGGGCTGTAAAAATGAAGACCTTCCTTGAAGCTAGTGACCTTTGGGAAATGGTCGTCACTGATCAAGTACAGCTTCCTGAAGATCCCACTATTGCTCAGTTGAGGGAACATAGAGCTGAAAAAAAGAAGAGAAGCAAAGCTTTGACCTGCATTCATACTGCAGTCTCAGATGAGGTATTCACAAGAATCATGACTTATGAGACTCCAAAAGAGAGCTGGGATACTCTGAAACATGCGTTCTAGGGCCATGACAGAACTCGTCAAATGTAGGTATTGAACTTGAGGTAGCAGTTTGAGCTATTGAGGATGAAAGAAAGTGAAAACATTCAAGAGTATTGGAATAGACTCTTGAATGCAGTCAACAAAATCAGGTTGATTGGCGAAGAACTCTCATATCAGATGGTGGTGCAAAAGGTTGTTGTCAGTCTCCCTGAAAGATTTGAGGCAAAGATATCTTCTCTTGAAGATTCAAAGGATCTTTCTCAAATTACCTTGGAGGAGTTGGTGAATACGCTGAAACCCAAGAGCAAAGAAGAGCTATCCGCAAGGAGGAGGAAGTGGTTGAAGGTACTTTGCAAGCAAAAGACAAAGGTCCAACTCAACAAGGTAACAAAGGAAGAATGCAGTGGAACAACAGAAGGAAAGAAGGTGACAACACTTCACATAATGGGAGTGATTCTATCTGCCAACATTGCAACAGGACCGGTCATTCACCTTCAATTGCTGGTTCAAAAATGCTGAGTGCAGATTTTGTAAGAAGAAAGGTCACATTGAACGGGCATGCAAAACCAAGCAAGGAAACCTTCAAGTTCAAGCAGCAGAACAACCAGAAGAACAACTCTTTATTGAATCTTGTTTTGCAGGAAACACTACTGGTGATGCATGGTTAGTTGACAGCGGTTGTACTCATCACATGACAAATGATGAGTCAATCTTCAAAGAACTTGACAAGACATACACTTCTGATGCGAACCCCTGATTTCCAACGCCTTAGGAAACAAAGAACTCTACTAGGAATGTGCCAAGGAAAGTCTGAATGCAAGACACTGCTCTTAAACCCTAGAATCCTTACCCTTGGATTCGGCAGACTACTAACTTACAAAAAGTAAATTAAACACGCAATTCGAACCAAGTGGAGTAAACTAGAATTCGAAACAAAGCTTTGATTAATAGACAGAGCAATTATCTATTAGCCTATAGTTTCTTGACTTTTAGCAATTAACAAGTATGCAAATTACATAAGCCCAAAATAAAGGAGTGATTAAAGAAGTATAAATTCTAACTTAATCAATAATCAACTGAAAATAAAGTGAGGAATTCGGCTGCCTTATATAGGGGAGGGTGGCCGAATTCTTTGACCTAATTGAACTAGGAAAAGGAAGTGAAATTGGAAACCAATCAAGAGATTGATTTCATACAAGAAACAAATCCTAAAGGAACTAGGATTGGTTGAATTAAGGAATTTTGGCTGCCGTGTAGGATGGGTTGGCCGAATTTACAAAAAAAGAAATAAAAAATTAACAACTCACAAAAAGGTTTCAAGAAGGTAAAACTTTTTGGAAACTATCTAACAAATCAGCCCAAGTTGTAACAAACTTGTAACAACCCTAACTAACTTGTAACAAACTTTGAGAAGAATTAGGAAACATGCACAAATCCTAATCCTTCCCTAACCTAAGCTTCCAAGTGTCGTGTGGGCTGCTCCTTGTGGGCTTTGGTCTGGGCGAAAATTGTGAAGTGGATTTCAAGGGGTTTCGGCCCAAGTAAGATGGCGCATGGTGGAGATAATGTAGGGAGGCTCTGGAATCTTCTGGTATCTCCCGGAATAATTTCGGAATGTCAAAAAATCAAGAACTTCAAGATTCTTCAAGATTTTCAAAATTCTTCAAGATTCAGTAAGCCGCGAAATTCAAGATTTTCAAGAAAATCAAGAACATCAAGAAGTGCCCTTTCCTTCAGCTGGATTGATTAGTAGGCGCCATTTCCATTGTGATGGAGAGTAAAGTGATGCTTTTATCCTTCCTTCTATTCTCTTCAAGGGTGTTTGTGTCCGCAACGAGTGGGGCTTCTGTAGCACTTCTTTGAACAAGGTTTTCAAGATCTTCTCTGAGCTTCCTTGTCCTTCTTCGGGTCATAGGCCCAACTATGTCAACGAACAGATGTCTTTGATACGGGCTCGGGTCCTGGAGCATTGGCGGGCCTCTATGGGGCACACGAACCTCTGCTGCACTTTCTGAGTCCTCATTGCTTGAACTTGGATCCTCTGTGTACTGACTTGGCGTAGGGCTGGGGATGCCCTCATTATTCCCTCCCGGTTGGAAAGGATTCGACCTCGAATCAAGATCCTAGTCAAAATTAAACGGAGACAAGTCAGTAACATTAAAAGATGCACTAACGCTCTACTCACCTGGCAGATCCAGTTTATAGGCGTTATCCCCCATCTTTGAGATAACTTGAAAAGGCCCATTGCCTCTGGGGTGGAGTTTAGTCCTCCGGGCTGCTAGAAACCTTTCATTCCTCATGTGAACCCAACCCAGTCACCTGGTTCAAAGCTCACAGCCTTGCGACTTCGATTTGCATCTGAAGCATACTTGGCGTTTTTCCTCTCAACGTTGTCACGAACCCTTTGATGAATTCTTCTGACGGTGTCTGCTTTCTGTTCGCCATCCAGACTTGTTTGATCCTTCAGGGACAGTGGCAGTAAATCCATGACCGTCAACGGATTGAAGCCGTAGGCAGCTTCAAAGGGCGAAAATCCAGTTGATGAATGCTTGGAGCGATTGTAGGCAAATTCTGCAATTGGCAATACCTGTTCCCAACCTGTAAGATTACTTTTAATCAGTGCCCTTAACAAATTCCCTACTGTTCGGTTGGTCATCTCAGTTTGACCATCCGTTTGTGGATGACTGGTAGTAGAAAATAACAATTTAGTGCCTAGTCGAGACCACAATGTTTTCCAAAAATAACTCAAAAATTTAGCATCCCTATCCGAGATGATTGTGCGTGGGATTCCATGTAGCCGAACCATTCCACTGAAGAACAGTTCAGAAACGCGTTTGGCATCATCTGTTTTCCTACAGGGAATAAAGTGAGCCATTTTAGAAAATCTGTCCACCACGACAAAAATTGAGTCATTACCTCGCTGTGTCCTCGGCAACCCTAAAATAAAATCCATAGAGATGTCAGTCCAAGGAACAGTTGGAATAGGCAAAGGTGTATAAAGACCATGAGGTTTGGAAGTAGACTTTGCTTTTAAACAGTTAATGCAATGTGAGCAAATAGATTCTACATCTTTTCACATTTTAGGCCAGTAAAAGTGTTCCTTTAACATGTCAAGTGTTTTAGTTACACCAAAGTGACCCATTAGCCCCCCATTATATGCTTCACGCACCAGCAGTTCCCTATAAGAACTATGTGGGATGCATAACTTATTGTTCTTATATAAAAAAACCATTCTGCTTAAAAAACTTCTGAAATGCACCATTTTCACATGCTTCATATAACATAGAAAAATCAGGATCAGAAGCATACAATTCCTTTAGATATGAAAACCCTATAGATACATGATCAAGAATAGCGAGGGATTCATACCTGCGTGACAGAGCATCAGCTACCATATTATCTTTTCCCTTTTTATACTTAATAATATAAGGAAAAGTTTCAATAAAGGCAACCCATTTAGCATGACATCTGTTCAACTTACCCTGTCCCTTAAGGGTGTTTAAGGGACTCGTGATCTGAATGGACAATAAACTCCTTGGCCATCAAGTAGTGCTGCCAAGTTTGTATTGCCCCTACCACGGCGTAGAGCTCCTTATCATAAGTCGGATAATTTAAGGCAGCTCCCTTGAGTTTCTCACAAAAGTAGGTAATAGGTTTTCCTTCCTGCATTAAAACAGCACCTATACCATTTCCTGAAGCATCACACATTAGTTCAAAAACTCTATATAAATCAGGTAATGCTAAAATAGGAGCATGAGTGAGATCATACTTAAGAACAGTGAAGGCGTTTTCCTGTGCCTGACCCCACAAAAATGGAACATTCTTCTTACACAATTCATTAAGGGGTGCGGCCTTGGTTGAGAAATCCTTCACGAACCTGTGGTAAAAACTAGCTAACCCATGGAATGATCTTACCTGCGAGGCCAAGGTGGGAGTAGGCCATTCACGAATGGCTTTCACCTTTGTGTCATCAACCTTGACACCATCCTTCGAAACAACAAACCCAAGAAAGACAACTTCCTCCACACAGAATGTTCACTTTTTAATATTGGCATATAATTTATTATTACGTAACTCAATTAATACCAACTTAATGTGCTCTATCTGTTCAGGCATGCTTCGACTATAGATCAGAACATCATCAAAATAAACCACAACAAATTTCCCTATAAACTTCCTAAGCACATGATTCATTAATCGCATGAAAGTACTAGGTGCATTTGTGAGGCCGAACGGCATAACTAACCACTCATACAAACCAAATTTAGTTTTAAAAGAAGTTTTCCATTCATCTCCTTCTTTCATTCTTATTTGATGATAGCTTTGTGTGAGATCTATTTTTGTGTAAATAGTAGAGCCATATAAATCTTCTAGCATGTCATCAAGCCTAGGGATATGATGCCTATACTTAATGATGATTTTATTAACAGCTCTACAATCCATGCACATTCTCCAAGTACCATCTTTTTTTGGAACAAGAATAACAGGTACTGCACAAGGGCTTAAAGATTCCCTTATCTGACCATTACCTAAGAGTTTGTCAACCTGACGTTGTAGCTCCTTTGTTTCCTCCGGATTTGCTTTGTACGCCGGGCGGTTTGGAATTGATGAGCCAGGCACGAAGTCAATCTGATGCTCAATTCCACGAAGAGGGGGCACTCCTGCCGGCAGCTCTTTAGGGAACACATCTTTATATTCCTGCAAAAGAAACTTGACTTCCATAGGGAGATCCCTAGGGACGTCGTCAAGGTTAGTGGAATCATTCTTAGCAATAAGTACAAAGATACAACCATTTCCCCTTAACACTTGTTTGACTTCCCCCACTGTGGCAAAAAGGCCACGACTAGTATCTTTTTCTGAAGGCTTATCAGAGTTCGCCTTACTACTACCCTTTACAATTTGTTTACCCTTTCCCTTATCTTATCGCTTTTCAGCTGCCCAGGCGGTGATCTTGTCCTTCATCCTGACGAATTCAGCACGAACTTCCTGTGGGGAGAGAGGTAAAAAGGTATGGATCTTGCCCCTTTGGCAAATTGAGTAGGTATTAGCAACCCCGTCATATTTAGCCATCATGTCAAAGAGCCATGGTCGTCCGAGCAGAATGTGACACGCCTCTATAGAGAGCACATCACAAGTAACCTGTCCCTCGAACTTACCTATAGCGAAAGTAACTCGCACCTTCTTGGTGACTCTATAGCCATCTAAGCTGTCAAGCCATTGCAGCCGGTATGGATGTGGATGGTTAACTGTTGGGAGCTTGAGCTTTTCAACCATGTACTCACTGGCGACATTGGTGCAGGTCCCGCCGTCAACTATCAGAACGCAAACACCTCCATTAACTTTGGTCCTGGTGTGGAAGATGTTGGTTCGTTGAGAAGCATCCTGGGCAACAGCTGTAGTTAAGGATCGGGACACAATGGCCATCTGGCTATAGTCTTCAGGGCGATGAATGTCCTCCTCAGTATCAGATTTGCTGTCGTCAGCCAACTCTGGGATGTGACTGGCTTCTTCCTCGTCATCTTCTTCTTCTGAGATGTACTCACCATCCTGCCCTAGTAGTACTTTTCTGATGTTAGGACAGTCCCGCATGTAATGCCCGCGGCCAGAACACCTATGGCAAGTGATTTGCGAAATGCTTTGCCTAGGGGTGCTTGGTGTTTTAGCTGCTGAAGAAGAAGAGGTCGTTGGGGCAGATTGAATAGCTTTACGCTCAGGGTTGAACAGCTTCTTGGCGGGTGTTGGGCTTGTACACCGGATTCTTTCTTCAAGTAGTAGGGGCACTGGCAGGCGTCCTAGCTGATGGAGCCGTCTTCAGGTATTCTTCCATCACCCTGGCTTTGTGGAGCATATCCGTCAAACTTATAGCATTCTGCAATTCTACTGCTAAAGCTATCCCTCTATTAAGCCCACTAAGAAAACGTGCCATGCTGGCGGCATCTTCTTCTATTACATTGGCCCTAATCTTATCCATCTCTAATTTCTTATAATAAGCATCGATAGATAAAGAACCTTGTACAAGAGTGTGTAACTTCCTATACAATTCTCTAAAATAATACGCAGGTACAAAAGTCTTGCGCATCATTGTTGTCAAATCAAACCATGAAATCGGTGGTGCACGTGCACGCATAGGCCTGGTATTGCGCCTCTGGTCCAACTCCTGATTCCACCAAACGAGTGCATATTCGGTGAAATTGACCACCGCGAGTGGAGCCTTCTTGTGTTCGGGAACCGAGTGAAGCTCAAAGATTTGCTCCATCTTGATCTCCCAGTCTAAGTATTCTTCGGGGTCTGTACCTCCGCTGAAAGAAGGCACAGATGTCTTCATTTGACTTAGACCTTCAAAGGGCTTTGTATCAGTGCTAGCCCGTGGGGTGTGGATTCCTTCCTCCTCCTCGAATCGATCCTGCTGGGCGGCCCTTATCTCATCGACCTCGCCCTTGAGGTCTGCGAATTGATTCGTCAAATTCGCAATGGCAGCCATGAGTTGCGCATTCATAACTAGGGGCACTTCTCCTCCTGACATACCTAGTAACCAAGAAAGATCCCTGCTAAGAACAAGTAAAAGTGAGTAGAGTAACCTTACTCCCTTGTCCCCTAAGAATGGCCCTCCTAAAAACTACACACAACCCTGTGTATCGCTCGTAAGGATGGCAACCCTTATGTGCTGTATCACTCAGCCTTTTACCTCAGTCCTGTATACTCAATTAATTTCAAAAAATCCTGGGCAAAGGTAACAAGCAAGCAATCAATCACACAAAGAACAAACTATATAGGAAAGTAGTCAAAAATCTTTCGAAAAAAAGAACTTGGTTCGATTTTCAGTTGTAAAAACACCTTTTCGAAAAAGAAATTTTGATAATATATCTTAAATAAGAGGTACACCAAAAGGAACTTTCGGGGAGAAGCCCTCAAAGTTCAGAGAGAATGGCAGTGCACGAACACAAAATTCAAGCTATAATTCAGAGTAAATGTTCAGGTCGTATGAAAAGATAGCAAGCTAAAGAAACAGGGCAATTCAATTGAAGAAACAAGAATAATTAGCAGGTTTGAAACAAATCAGGAAAGACCTAACTAACCCAAGAAGTGACCACCCTACCTAATGGGTAATCAAGAAACCAATTCCAACCAATTATTCAAGTGTTCAAAAAAAAATTCCACCCAATTGCCACAAAGATACAAAAACTGCAATTTTATCACCTCCCAATCCAAATATGCGATTTTAGAACTTTATACAGCACGACGATACAGTTTCAGGAATTCGATATTTTCAAGAATTCAAAACAAGGTAGGCATGCAGATATATCACAAATTGCAAAACAAGGTGAGTGGCTTAACTTCAACCGCCAAAGTTCACCGAATTCAATAAAATTGCAAATAGGGAGAGGTGTGTAAAATAGTCCAATAAAGAGCAATTTCAGCAACAAAAAGTGTCAGTTATCCTTTAATTGCAACCGAAAATAGCACTAATTGGATCCACAAAGGCAATTGCAAAAACAGTACCAAAAGTGAACAAAAGAGCCCTAACTTTTAAAACCCTAAAAACCGATTTTCCCAAGTTATTAAGAAACCAATTTTTTTTTAAACCTTTCTTTTCGCAAATCCTTCTTTCTTTTTCAATCCACAATTTTGATTTTACTAGCAAAATAATATGATAAAAATCGAAAGTTTATTTAAGAAAAATAGCAAAATTTTTCTCAAAAAGGAGCGTTCTTTTCCACAAATTCATTAATTAAAGTAGAATAAAGGAAGAGAAAACACCTGATGATTCAACTGAGTTACTTCAGTCTCCTCCGGTCGAGCAAACAGCCATGGCGCTCTAATACCAATTGATGCGAACCCCTGATTTCCAACACCTTTGGAAACCAAGAACTCTACGCGGAATGTGCCAAGGAAAGTCTGAATGCAAGACACTGCTCTTAAACCCTAGAATCCTCACCCCTGGATTCGGCAGACTACTAACTTACAAAAAGTAAATTAAACACGCAATTCGAACCAAGTGGAGTAAACTAGAATTTGAAACAAAGCTTTGATTAATAGACAGAGCAATTATCTATTAGCCTATAGTTTCTTGACTTTTAGCAATTAACAAGCATGCAAATTACATAAGCCCAAAATAAAGGAGTGATTAAAGAAGTATAAATTCTAACTTAATCAATAATCAACTGAAAATAAAGTGAGGAATTCGGCTGCCTTATATAGGGGAGGGTGGCCAAATTATTTTACCTAATTGAACTAGGAAAAGGAAGTGAAATTGGAAACCAATCAAGAGATTGATTTCATACAAGAACCAAATCCTAAAGGGACTAGGATTGGTTGAATTAAGGAATTTCGGCTGCCATGTAAGATGGGCTGGCCAAATTTGCAAAAAAAGAAACAAAGAAATAACAACTCACAAAAAGGTTTCAAGAAGGTAAAGCTTTTTGGAAACTATCTAACAAATCAGCCCAAGTTGTAACAAACTTGTAACAACCCTAACTAACTTGTAACAAACTTTGAGAAGAATTAGGAAACATGCACAAATCCTAATCCTTCCCTAACCTAAGCTTCCAAGTGGCGTGTGGGCTGCTCCTTGTGGGCTTTGGTCTGGCCAAAAATTGTGAAGTGAATTTCAAGGGGGTTTTGGCCCAAGTAAGATGGCGCATGGTGGAGATGATCTAGGGAGGTTCTGGAATCTTCTGGAATCTCCCGGAATCATTTCGGAATGTCAAAAATCAAGAACTTCAAGATTCTTCAAGATTTTCAAGATTTTCAAAATTTTCAAGATTCAGTAAGCCGCAAAATTCAAGATTTTCAAGAAAATTAAGAACTTCAAGAAGTGCCCTTTTCTTCAGCTGGATTGATTAGTAGGCGCCATTTCCATTGTGATGGAGAGTAAAGTGACGCTTTTATCCTTCCTTCTATTCTCTTCAAGGGCGTTTGGGTCCACAACGAGTTGGCCTTCTGTAGCACTTCTTTGAACAAGGTTTTCCAGATTTTCTCTGAGCTTCCTTGTCCTTCTTCGGGTCATAGGCCAACTATGTCAACGAACGAATCTCTTTGATATGGGCTCGGGTCCTGGAGCATTGGCGGGCCTCTATGGGGCACACGAACCTCTGCTGCACTTTCCGAGTCCTCATTGCTTGAACTTGGATCCTCTGTGTACTGACTTGGCGTAGGGCTGGGGATGCCCTCATCAACTTCCAAGGTGAGAATTGGAAATGGAGATTTGATTGATGTGAAAGGCAAAGGTAATGTTGCAATCAAATCTGATTCAGGAGTAAAGATTATTTCTGATGTCTTGTTTGTTCTTGAAATTGATCAAAACTTGCTAAGATTTGGGCAGTTGGTTGAGAAGAATTTTTCTATTTTGTTGAAAAAGAAAGTTTGCAAAATTTATGATCCAAGTGGAAATGAGCTTTTTTCTATAAAGATAAAAGAGAAAAGTTTTTCTTTGAAGTGGATTCAGACTGGTCTTTCAGCTTTGGTTGATGAAATCGAACTATGGCATAAAAGGTTGGGTCATTTCAATTGCTCAGCACTTAATGACATGCATAAGACTGGACTGGTGCAAGGTTTACCACTTGTTAGGGATGAAAAGGGAGTTTGCAAAGTATGTCAGTTGGGGAAGCAATCAAGGGCCCCATTCCCTCAACATGCAGCTTGGAGAGCAGTAGAAAAGCTTCAGCTGATTCACACAGATGTTTGTGGTCCAATGAGGACTTCCTCCTTGAATGGTAGCAGGTATTATGTGATTTTCAATGATGATTTCAGCAGGATGTGTTGGGTATATTTTATGGCTCAGAAATCAGAAGTTGCTAATGCTTTTTGGAAGTTTAAAGCTTGGATAGAAAATCAATCTGGACAAACAATCAAAGTTGTCTAATCTGATAATGGAACTGAATATACTTCTAATCAGTTTAACAAGTTTTGTGAGGATGCAGGGATTGAGCATCAATTGACAGCACTGTACACCCCACAGCAGAATGGGGTGAGTGAGAGGAAGAATAGAACCATAATTGACATATCCAAGTGTTTGTTGTTTGAAAAAAATATGCCTAAAACCTTTTGGGCTGAAGCTGTAAATACTGCAGTGTTTCTTCTAAACAGGTTGCCTACGAAGTCTGTTGAAAACAAAATGCCATTTGAGGCTTGGTTTGGTTACAAGCCTTCAATTCATAATTTGAAGGTTTTTGGTTGTGTATGTTACACACATGTTCCTGACGTGAAAAGAGGAACGCTTGATGAAAAGGCTAAAATTGGTATTCTTGTTGGCTACAGTAATATCACAAAAGGGTACAGGGTATTTTAACCTTTTACCAACAAGGTGATTGTGAGCAGAGACATTAAGTTTGATGAAAGTGCAACATGAGATTGGAGCAAAAATGAAGTGCAGAATTCTGCAGGGAATGGTCTTACACCTAAGACAGTTGAGGAGGAGATTGATGAAGAATCTTTTGATGATTTTCCAGTGAGAGGTACAAGATCACTCTCTGAAATCTATCAAAAATGTAATATTGCTGTATTTGAGCCTACAGGATTTGAAGAAGCTGTACAGGACTCGAAATGGCTTGAAGCTATGGAGGAGGAGCTAACGATGATTGAAAAGAATCAAACTTGGGTGCTGGTTGATAAACCAACACACAAAAATCCCACTGGAGTCAAATGGGTTTCATGACCAAACTCAATGCTGATGGCTCTATCAACAAACACAAAGCAAGGCTGGTGGTAAAAGGTTATGCTCAACAATTTGGAGTGGACTTTTCAGAGACATTTGCACCTGTTGCAAGGTTCGACACCATTAGAATGGTTTTAGCACTTGCAGCCCAGGAGGAGTGGAAAATATATCAGGTTGATGTGAAGTGAACCTTCCTAAATGGCTTCTTGGAGGAAGAGATCTTTATTGAACAGCCAAAAGGGTTTGCTATGAAAGGAAAAGAAAACAAGGTGTATCTACTTAAGAAGGCTTTGTATGGCCTTAAACAAGCTCCAAGAGCTTGATACAGCAGGATTGATGATTATCTTCTCCACATTCGCTTCAACAAGAGTTTGAGTGAAGTAACACTTTATGTGAAGTCCCTTGATGCTGATTTGATTATTGTTTCACTGTATGTTGATGACTTGCTTATCACAGGTAGCAATTCGATGTTGATTGATCAATTCAAAAATCAAATGAAACAGATTTTTGAAATGACCGATCTGGGAAAGATGTCCTATTTCCTTGGCATGGAGATCATTCAATCTCAGTAAGCAATCTTTATAAGTCAGCACAAGTATGCCAAAGAAGTGTTGAAGAAGTTTAACATGCAGTCTTGTAAATCCATTGCCACACCTCTGATGGTAAACGAACGATTAAGCAAGGAAGATGGAGCTGAAAAGGTTGATGAAAGAATTTATAGAAGTCTTATTGGTTGTCTTTTGTATCTTACTGCATCAAAGCCAGATATTATGTATGCAGTAGGCTTACTTTCTAGATTTATGCATTGTGCAAATGATATGCCTTTTAAAGCTGCAAAAAGGGTCCCAAGATATGTGAAAGGTACTGCAGATTTTGGAGTTCTTTTCAAGAAATCTGAAATGATGGAACTTCATGGTTTTGCTGATAGTGATTGGGCAAGATGTTATGACGATATGAGAAGCACTTCAGGTTATTTGTTCAGGTTCGGTTCTGGTTGTTTTTCATGGAGTTCAAGGAAGCAGGATGTGGTAGCACAATCTAGAGCTGAAGCTGAATATGTAGCTACCTCTGAAGCAGTTAATCAAGCATTGTGGTTAAGGAAACTCATGGTGGACTTGAAAAGTGATCAGAAGGAAGCAACGAAGATTTTTGTTGATAATGAAGCAACTATCTCTATTTCCAACAATCCAGTATTTCATGGCAAAACTAAGCATTTCAAGATCAAATACTACTTTCTTCGTGAAGTCCAGAAAAATGGAGAGGTTGCTCTTGTCCATTGCAGCACAAAGAATCAACTAGCAGATATTCTTACAAAAACTCTATCCAAAGGAAGGTTTGAAGAACTGAGGGAGCGAATAGGAGTTTGTAGCAAAAACTTCATGGAGGAGTGTTAAGTTACTGAAGTTTTACTGCAGGAATAAGTTTCAACGTACTGAATCTTTGACTTAGTCATTTCAGTTAGTTGTTTGTTTATTGAATTAGTCTTTTATTCTATCTTTATCTTTTGAGATATTTAGGAGATTTTTATGATTTCTTGTTGCCTGTAATCTATTTAAGCTGATAGCTGCTGCAGAATGAAATACATCTGAGAGATAAAGCTTCCTGAATTTTGCTTAGTGTCTTTTCTGCTCTATTTTTGTTAACAATATGTATTTATTTATATATATTGGATTATCAAAACTAAAAATAAAATGCAGGTAAATTTTCTCTCCAGTTCCTTCCAGATGATCAAAGGGGGAAACTATCTCACTATCTCCTTTTCAGTCCAAATTCACCATTGGTATAGTAAAAACAATAGGTCAAAAATAGATGAAATAAACAATAACGACTAACTATCCCACTCTATGGGCTTGGCTGTATGGATAACATCTCACTATCATCTTATATCAAAACACTTGGTCTTATTTAGCTTCAAGCTTGTCATCTTCATTAGTTTGTTTGCAATTCTTTTTAGATCTTCCCTTTTCCCTTTCAACATTCTTGTTTTTTCTACCCTAATTTCCTATCATTTTCATATTTAATTGCCTAACACTCTGATCAGTAAGGTATCACTCATCTTATGGATGTTCTATAAAATCTTTTTTCATTTTCAGCTCAGGTATGAGTGTGGGTCTAAGCGTCGGGTGAACTTTTTCCTAAATTTTAGGGCACGGGGACACCACTACGGGTACAGGGATATGAGGCAATTTAGTATATATAATAAGGGTTTATAACCTATATCTCCAACTTATTTTGTTTCAGCCTCCACTTCTTACCCTTAGTAGTTTGGAAACTAAAAGGACTCTTATTTCCCTCATCTCTTGCTCTTAGTTAGCCGCTAGATTCCTTTATATTTCTACTCTCTTCCTCAACAAGTCAAACTCCTTCACCTTCTCTACTACCTAAACTTCTCTCATTCAGTCTCATCACCGCCTCTCAGGCCTTCGGTGCAGCAATCTCTGTTTTTTTCTTCTTCTGAATTCATTCATCATCAGTCAAAGGGTCCAAAAAATCAAGACCGTGTCTGACACGGATCTCACACTCGTACCGCTGTCGACTCGTGTCGACACCGGTATGCAACAATTTTTGCCGAGTCCGAGTAACACATGTTCCAACCTACCTGAATTCTATGTGAGTTTACCAATTCTCTCATTTTCTTAAAGGATATATCCTAAATATTTAAAACTTTTAGAAGTATTATTTAGTTAATGCTTCATTATATTAAAATCTTAAATATTTAAGAGTATTTTCATATAGGAAAAGAAGAATAAATTGAAATTGAGGCACATACAATGACTCCTGAGAGCTTAGATGAATAGATAGAGTATCTTGTCACTTGGAACAATACATTATTTGAATATATAAACCAAGACAAAATGATAGCTTGCTGAAATTTTCTAAATGAAGTAATAAATTCAAGAACAGTTTTCTAACCATTTTGCTCTTTATGTAATCAATATGTTTGTAAATTATATTTCGAGCTCCTGTTCAAGCACTAAATATTTAAAAGGATCTGTACACCATCTTTTATGTTACAACAACCCTTTTTAGGATAATTCTCTAAATCTCAACTAAGAAAAAAATGTATTGAGCAATCTGGTGTCAAATTGAGTGGATATAAGTTACTAGTGTTTTCTCCATAAACTAGAGTATTAATTTCATTTACTGTAAAGATTACAATTAAAAAAAGAAGGATGGGGGGGGAGGGGGGGGGAGGGTAGGGTGTTGGGAACAAGAAGAAGATCCCTGCACTTCTTTTGGAAGAACAAATAAAAGAGATCGGCTACGTTTTAGCGTTTGGACGGACACCAGCAATGATATTAAAATCCCTTATAGCATACTCCAAATAAACCAGGTTCTCATAGATGCTCATTAATTTTTCTAAACAGAAAGAAAAGGTATCACTCCATTGATTCCAAAATGATGCCTCATTTTAATGTAACTTAAAGGAGGGAATCTCCAATCCAATCGACTAACCATCCAACATGCGATACATCAGCTAAACTCAATACACGATGCCTCAGATGTTTAAATCGATACGCAATACACCAGAATCTAAGCTCATAACTTCGATACATCAATAGTTAAAGTCAATGCACGGTACATCAGGTAAACTGAGTACACATACATCGGCTGAATTCAATACCTCATAGACTAAAATCAATACGCGATGCATTAGATGCTAAACTCGATACCGCAACATACTCGATACCCAAGTTTCCATCCGAAAAAAATTCGATACGCGCGTCGTCAGATTGTCAAATTGTCATACGCGTAACGAGTGTCTCTTTTCACAGACAGAACTTGAATTGGAAAATTTGTGGCTTTACATTTAGAAAATCACTCCAGAACTTGAATTAGAAACTTTTGGCCAAAAAAAGTCTACTCAACTCAAAATTGCTAATTACCTAGCAATCATCTTAAAACAAAATTAACCAAAGTCATGACTTTAAGTATACATCATTTTAGTTAAAAATGAGTTCATGACTCTGGTTAGATACTCAATTCATACAACAGTTAAAGAAGTTCAAATAAGAAAATGTTATAAACCAAACAAATTCAAAGGAGGGGAGGTATGTACTCAAATCCACCTAAAATAATGACATAAAATTTTCTCTAGTCTAATAAATAAATACTTGTGTCGATCTAAAGCTTGCTGAGAACTCAATGTAGAGGAGGGGAGGTACCTAATCAAATCCACCTAGAATAATGAAACCTCCTTATGTCTAGTTTAAAAATACTTGTGCTGATAAGAAGCTTTCTCAGAACCTCATGTCAAATCTTGTCTGCCTGAAGCACTGTGAATTATTGTGTAATGTGTTACCTTTAGTTTGCATGTAGGACATGTTTTTTTCTTCATTTTAGGATCTTATTATGCTAGTTTGTATGTCATACATATGATGCATAAATTTGTCCTAGTTAACGTGGTAAATTTTGGTTATTGCATATACTTGGATAAAATGTTGTATTTCGTGTTGATAAGTAATTATTCTTGAGGAGTATAGATAAATTCATGAGATTTTAATGCTTCTTGATAGTTTCTTGCAAGCAACTAAAAGGTTCTTGAGAGGTTCTTGAAGAATTAAGAATGATTATCAGCGTCCTTGAAAGCAGTGTCTGGTAAGTATGATCTATGTTCATGTGGTAATAGTACTGACTTGTTCTGTTTGTGTTTGCAGCAATTTGGATTCGAGGATGAATCCCTTCCAACCAGAAGGGAATGATGAGGAAATCCAAGGCTAAGACAACACAAGTTATGAGTCAGAATCCACGAAGACAAAGGAAAGCTCCAATGACCTTAATGACAAGGAAATGAAGATTACAAGAGTTACCCTACTCACCATCAAAGTGGAAATGGTGGAAATGGTGAATACTAATCATCCCAGCTAATGAAATGGTAGAAATAGTATTTCCAAGTTGTGGAAATAGTATTTACAAGTTACAGAAATGGTGGAAATGGTAACTACTAGTCTTTCCAGTGAAATGGAGATTTCATAAAGTTTGAAGAATTTTAGAAGTGAAATGATTTTTGAGCTTCTGAAATGATTTTGAAAGCTTCCAGAAGATTCCAGAAGCTTCCTACATCTATATCATCATGCTACATCAATTGGACCGAATCCATCAAGTCCACTTCATGAACCCACATTTGCCCAAGCCCAAGCCCAAGGAGAAGCAATTCACAATTAGGGTTAGGGTTAGGAGGAGAATTAAGGTTTTGTGCATGTTACCTAATTCTCTTCATAGTTTCCTCTTTTTCTTTTCTCCTTTATTTTTCGGTTTTCCCTTTTCTTTAAAGGTAAAATCTGAATTTTCCTTCCTTTTTCCTTGAGAATTTCGTTCACAACCTTTCCTTATGGAAGACGAAATTTTTCCTTCTTTTCTTTTACTTTTTCAGCAAGTAAGTTCCTTTTTCTTGCTGATTTTTGTGAGTTACTTAATCTCTTGATTAAGTTCCAATTTTGTGTTTTCTTTCCTTATTTTCTTGTGTAAATTTCGTGCTCCCTATACCTATAAATAGGGGTGCTGTACTTCATAATTCGGACAGTGATTAATTGAATGAAAGTTTATACTTTATTATTCACTCTTCTTTATTTTGGCTTAAGTAATTTGCATGCTTGTTAATTGTTAAAGTACAGGAACTATAGGCTAATTAGATAATTACTCTATCTAATTGCATGCTTTGTTTCGCCTCTATTATTCTCCACTTGGTTCGAATTGCGTGTTTAATTTAACTTGTTAAATTAGTAGTCTGCCGAATCCAAGGGTAAGGATTCTAGAGTTTTGAGAGCTGCGTCTTGCATACAGACTTTCCTTGGCAATTTTCCACATTGAGTTCTTATTTGCACAAGTTGAAATCAAGGGTTCACATCATGGAGTCTCTATATTTGGCCCAAGATGGGGCATTGTGCTTTCAATGTGCGGCTAGTCCGCCACCTTTTCATGCAGCTACTGTCGGTTTGGAGAAAGTCCAGAAGGACTTAGAGGAATTAAAGATTGAGCAAGCTGTGCTCAAGGTCCAAATGACCGAGATTTTGCTGTTATCCAGCAGTGATTTGATGAAATGACAGCTAGCGTTTTGTTTAAGCCATGTGTGGCTGTTAGGTAAGTTTTCTGTTTGCTTTTTCTTGAGTCTGTGTTTGTTGTGTCAGTCCATTCTGTTAATTTTTTTTTCAATTGGTCAGAGTCTATTCCCTTCTCCTATTCTATTTTCTTGAGGACAAGCAATGGTTTAAGTGTGGGGATGTGATGAGGTCATCTGTACAACTGAACACAAGTGTCTGCCATGCTTAAGATGTAGATTTGATTCAAGTGTTCAAAAGGTAAACACTTGTGGGGCAAGACTTCATACTAAGGTTAATCTAAGGTTATATAAGGTTATCCATTAAAGCCTCCAGCTAAGGTTCCAGCTAGAAGGACCAAGACCGAGAACAAGCCAAAAGAAGTACCAGTGTGCAAAAAGGGTAAAGGGTCATTTCACCTCCAGCTCGTCCACGAATTATTTATTTTGGAGAGTTTCAGACTGAATATTAAAAGTATTCATTGGAGTTGATTTTACAAGTCTTAAAAATCATTAGAGTTCTTGATTTATTACATGCATTACTTTTGAGTTCTGTTACTTTAAGGTAATTACTTAATTAGTAGTTTCTTGAAAAGAATTCTTGCATGTTTTCTTTTAAGAAATAGGTATTACCTTTTCTTGTATTTTCCTTTTGTTTCAAGGAGAATTTCGCCCTTCTTGGAAAGCAACTAAAATTCTACCTCCCATTAACCTAGTTCCTTTAGGTTTCTGGTTTGTACAGTTTCCAATTCTCATTGGTTTTCACTTTTATTTTCAGTTCCTTTTCTATTTCTACAAGGTGCACAACTCTTTATTTAAAGAGGCTTGGGTGTGTCAATACAATTAGAGAATTCACAATTGGTATAATTTAATGTAAGGTTAATACCCTATATTTTCAAATTCTACTCATTGAACTGTAGTCAATCAAGTATAATTTCGACCTGACTAGTTCTAGGATTACATGTTAATTAGGTTTATAATCTCTCTTAGTTAAATAAGCTTTTCGCTTCAATTCATTGCTTATTTTCTAGTTTAAAAATAACATGATTGTTCTATTAATGCAAGTAGTGATTGGGGTTTCAAGGGATTATACTGTATTCTTTTAATTGGAGTTTTGGTTACTTTCCATACATTGCAGTGCTCAATAGATAATCCGTATCAGGATGTTTTATGTGTTTTAGCAATTTTTTGTCTCAAGAGAGTCTCTGCCCTATTCTAAATTCTGGTTTGAAAGAAACACCATAGATGATGAATCGTAATGAGTATTGATGAGGACATCCAGGGCTAAAACAACACACATTATGAGTCAGAATCCACAAAGCCAACTTGAAGGCAAAGCCCTTGAAAAGAATGCCGGGAAGAGTGAAAGATTCATTCTATTCAAAAGGATCCTTGAAGACAATGCATCTCCAAACTCTACACAATAAAGAAAAGGGTTGTTTCTTGAAGTTCTTAAAGACGCTGGAAGGTTCTTTGACTTTAAAGAGACGTTTCTTCAAGTTCTTGATTTTCTTGAAAATCTTGAATTTCGTAGTTTGCAGAATCTTGAAATCTTGATTCCGAAATGATTCCGGGAGATCCCAGAAGGTTTCCAAAGCTCCCTAAATCAAAACCACCATGTGGCATTACAATTGGGCCGACCCAATCCATGGAGTCCATTCCACATCATCAAGTCGGCCAAGCCCATCAAGAAGCCCAACTGAAAGTCCACTTCACCAAGGGTTTTCTAAGAAAAGGTCTTGGGTTTGGGAAAGGATAAAGATTTGGCAAGTTTCCTAATCCTACTCCTAGTTTGTTACAAGTTAGTTAGGTTGTTACAAGTTTGTTACAACTAGATTAACTTGGTAGTTTCCAAAAAGGGATCCCTTCTTGATCTCCCTTTTTGGATAGGATTTATATTTATTTCCTTGTTATTTTAAGTGATAAATTCGGCCATAACCATATCCTGATGCTAGCCGAATTCAGCAACTACCAAAACCTGTTCTTTTAAGTTTCTGGCTTGTAAGAAATCAATCTCTTTACTGGTTTCCAATTCTAATTGTTTTCTTATTCTAATTAGTTTATAATTTCATCCACCTATTCATATAAAGGTGACTTAATTCGTTCACCATTGTCCTTGTTCATTTAGGACTTGGTTTGTAAGGAAAATCCAATTCTTATTGGTTTCCACTTTCGCTGCTTTCTGTTGTTCTTTTCCTATTGTAATTTGGATACCCCTATACCTATAAATAGGGCCATCCATGAAATTAATAAGTAGTATTCATATCTTTAAACTATTAGTTTGAGTACTCTCCTTTTATTGCCTTATGTATTTTGCATGCTTGTGATTTATATATTGCATGAAACTTAGCTTAATTAGATTATTTGCCCTACCTAATCAAATTCGCATGTTTCACCTCTTTTTCTTACTTGGTTAGAAATTCTGTTAAGTAAATTAGCCTAGGTTATTTTATTTTTGTTAACTGGATTTTGGGTAAGTAAAAGAGTTTATACGAGCTACGCCGCTTAATCAGACTTTCCTTGGCAATTCATCCGCATGTGTGCTTCGGTCCACATCAATGGGTATCAGAGCTAAGGCTAGTTTCGTGGCTGGAGGAGGTTGAAGTAACCCAACCAAATGATCAATCAGGTGTTTTCTTTTCCTACTTCTTGCTTTTCTTTTCAAAAAAAAAAAAAAAAAAAGTTGTTGGAAAATTACACATCTTTAGGGGAAATTTTTTTCTTTTTCTTCTTCCACTTCTTTAAAATTGAAAATCCCTTGCTAAAATTTCAAAATTAAATTCTGAACTTTAAAAATTCATTAGGGTTCAGGTTTTTGCCTTTGCTAGGATTTCAGTTTTGGTTGAAATTGTTAGTCGCATATGCTTCGCAACACTAGGGTTTGAGAGACACTTTAGTGCTGCTATTTTTGTGATTATTTGCTGGGTTTTTGCGACTGTTTTACACTCTTCTTGTGCAATTTTTTTTTTAAGTTGGTGAGTTTTACGGCTGATGTTAAGTAGCTCACCTTATCTGCACGTTGTGATTTGCATGCACTCGTTCTGGATACTTTCTTTTGAATTCTTGAAAATATATTGAATTCTTGATTTGGTGTCCTTGTGCTACTGAATTTATCTCTGGGAATTAGTTAGTGAGTCAAACTTGAACTTTGCTGACCCTAGGGTTTTTTTTTCTAAAAATCACAAAATTGGTGTTTTTGTTGCAACTATTGAGTAAGGATTGTGCTCTCCACGGTTTAGGGTGTACTTGCAAAGTTGATAGTGTTCGATTTTTGACACTACTCCCCACAGCACTACACTTTACGCCAAAGAGGACTCTGTTCTTCATTGGGAATCTTCTTCTTTTTCAGTGTGCTTGCAAAGTTGATAGTGTTCGATTACCGACACTACTCCCCACAGCACTACACTAGAATTCTGAGGAATTTTTCTGCAACTGGGGGTTTTAAATTTCACAATGGGTTTATCTACATTTTGGGGGAATTGATAAATTGCTGTGATTGGTTTCTTTGATTATATATCAGACAGGTGATCTCTTCGTTAGTTAGTTTTAGGACTTTCTTAAAGTTGTTCAACTCTGCTTATTTCTTGATTCTGTTCAATTATGGAATTGCCCTGCTTTTAACTGCTTGTTGTATCTTTTCAAGCTACCTGGACGTTTACTCTTGAATTATAGTTTGGATTTTGTCATCGTGCACATGACATATTTTCTGAAATTTAAGGGCTTCACCCCGAAATTTCCTTGTTATGTACCTCTTATCTGAACTATATTACAAATATCATTTGTTAAAAGATTTTCAACTCCAAAATAGAACCAAGTAGCTATTTTTCAAAAATTTTGCTTTTTCCTTAAGTATCATTGCTGTGTTTGAATTGCTGTTTGCCTTATACGTTTGTTAATACCAGGAGCTAGAGTGGAAAAAGGCTTGAGCAAACATACTACAAAAGGGAGCCACCTTAGAGTGAAACACTAGTTTGTGCATACCTGTTTGGTGGGATACACTTAGGGGACAAGGGGGTAAGGTTACTACTCATTTTTCCTTGTTATTAGCAGACAAATTTTTGCTTTAGCCAATGTCAGGTGGGAGTTATGTTCCAATCAGGAATGAACAATACTAGCAGCTATTGTGCAACTCTCATCATAATTTGCTTAGGGATTCGTGCTACGAGACCCTTCAACGGCGTATAAGGCTACAACATTATGCACATTGACCCCTATAGGGAGATTTGGTGCCATTGTTGTTTCCTTATTTGGCCTCGGAAATTCAGATGGAGACGTTCTTAGAACTCCATGGGATTTTCGCTCAACTACAGGGCGTCATGACCACCACCATCAAAAGGTATGATCCTTGTACCATTCAGGTTCCAATGCCGTTACTTTGCTTATTTTGAGGACGTGAATGGAGGTTTGATATTCGTGTGAAGTTTACTCTCATACTTCATACAAACAAATTTTCTGCTCACTAATATGTTGGCCGGAATGCCTCTGAGCAATACTGTTTTGTTTGTTTTGTAGGGATTTCACAATTTTGGATTGGTGCTTCACAACGACGCATAGCAATGTTGATTGCATTTCCACATTATTGTCATGGGACTTCATGTGCCTAGGAATCGAGGTAAATCACAATACAAGGTACGCCTTTACTTTTACATTGATTCTCGTTCTATTGGTTATCATCATGTTAAGGATTTTTCCAACATCTTGAGTATTGTGAATCTTAAAACATGTGCATAGCCTCCTGGAATACATCTTTTGGTTTCACGACTGCATGATTTTATAGCTCAACTATTCCCTCAGATGTTTTTCTCAGAAATTGTCTCTGTAATCACTAATTGGTATTTATATCAGTTATACATGCAATTTCCACTAGTTACATTAAAATTATGCAACTGTGAAAATTATATATATCACATGCTTAATTTTTTTGTGCTATGTGTTGAGTATATAGTTATGTTGTTCTAACTATATCTGCCTGTGACTAAAATTTGAGATTTCTTGTCTGATATCATTCTTGAGGAGTATGGATAAGTTCATGAAGTTTTAGATGCTTCCTGATAGTTTCTTGCAAGCGTCTAGAATGTTCTTGAGAGGTTCTTAAAGAATTAAGGATGGTTAACAGTGTTCTTGAAATCGTCTTCAGAAGGGCAGGGGGGTTGCCAACTCCCTACATCCACACTCATAGTGGTTGCGCAATTGAGGGACATAGCATACACATTTCATTGCCAGGTAGGTATGATCTATGTCTTATGATAAATATTACTGACTTGTTCCTATTTGTTTTTACTACAACTTGGATTCGAGGATGAATCCTTTCCAACTGGGAGGGAATGATGAGGACATCCAGGGCTAAAATTACACACATTATGAGTCAGAATCCACAAAGCCAACATGAAGGCAAAGCCCTTCAAAAGAATGCCAGGAAGAGTGAAAGTTCATTCTATTCAAAAGGATCCTTGAAGACAATGCATCTCCAAACTCTCCACAATAAAATAAAAAAAAGGGGGTTGTTTCTTGAAGTTCTTGAAGACGCCGGAAGGTTCTTTGACTTTAAAGAGACGTTTCTTTAAGTTCTTGATTTTCTTGAAAATCTTGAATTTTGTATTTTGCAAAATCTTGAAGAATCTTGAAATTATTGATTTCGAAATGATTCTGGGAGATTCCAGAAGGTTTTGAAAGCTCCCTACATCAAAATCACCATGCGCCATTACAATTGGGCCGACCCAATCCATGGAGTCCATTCCACATCATCAAGTCAGCTAAGCCCATCAAAAAGCCCAACTGAAACTCCACTTCACCAAGAGTTTTTGAAAAAGAGGTCTTGGGTTTGGGAAAGGATAAGGATTTGGCATGTTTCCTAATCCAACTCCTAGTTTGTTACAAGTTAGTTAGGTTGTTACAAGTTTGTTACAACTAGATTAACTTGGTAGTTTCCAAAAAGGGATCCCTTCTTGATCTCCCTTTTTGGATAGGATTTTTATTTATTTCCTGTTATTTTAAGTGATAAATTCGGCCATAACCATATCCATATGCCAGCCGAATTCAGCAACTACAAAAACCTGTTCCTTTAGGTTTCTAGCTTGTAAATCAATCTCTTGATTGGTTTCCAATTCTAATTATTTTCCTAGTCTAATTAGGTTATAATTTCGTCCACCTATTCATGTAAAGGTGACTTAATTCGTTCACCATTGTCCTTGTTCATTTAGGACTTGGTTTGTAAGGAAAATCCAATTATGATTGGTTTCCACTTTCGCTGCTTTCCTATTGTAATTTGGATACCCCTATACCTATAAATAGGGCCATCCACGAAATTAATAAGTAGTATTCATATCTTTAAAATATTAGTTTGAGTACTCTCCTTTTATTGCCTTATATATTTTGCATGCTTGTGATTTATATCTTGATGAAACTTAGCTTCATTAGGTTATTTGCCCTACCTAATTAAATTCGCATGTTTCACCACTTTTTCTTACTTGGACCAAAATTCTCTTAAGTAAATTAGCCGAGGTTATTTTATTTTTGTTAACTGGATTTCGGGTAAGTAAAAGAGTTTATACGAGATACGCCGCTTAATCAGACTTTCCTTGGCAATTCATCCGCATGTGTACTTCAGTCCACATCAAGTATGCATGCTGAATTTTAAATGCAATATGTGAAGTCTTGTTTGGAGCTAGCTAAATAATGCATGTATTCCCTTTTTTGAGCCAATGATATTGTACCGAGCCTTGAAGAAGTACGTGAATTGAGGACCAATTGCTTGCCTGTTAGACTGTAAAGGTAGTATTGATAGTGCATAATGGGATGATGGGGGACCTTCTTTAGGATTAACCAATTTGGCTTGCTATTTTTGAACTTACCTATCTATATATCCTTAGAAACCACTTTGAAGCCTTGTCTAAAATTCTTAAAGTCAGTAAAAAAAGACAACCAAGGCCTTCTTCATGTTAATACCTTTCTACACCCCCCCCAGTGTGTGTATGTTTTGACTGTAACCTGATTTGTACAAAGAAAGAAGAAAATGTCATGTTCCTGAATTAAGTGGATTTGTGTCTACTAATGAATTTATATGAGTACCTGAAAAGAAAAAAGCTTTGAAAAAGACTGAAAAAGAAAAAAGGCATAAAATCAGTTCTGAATGTTGTTGCAAAAGTATTGAACTGAATAGTGTTAAGTAAACAGAGCTAAGTAAAAGGGTACTCATATTGTAAGTTATGCTCAAGTACTGTGCGAAAGAATCTCTACAATCTGAAAGTTCTAAAAAGGAGGATAGGCGACCATCTACCCAAATGAGAGGGTGATAAGCTGAGAAGAAGGTACAGTAAGTGTTATGTTTTGATTACACACTAGTTCCATTGTTCACAGGTGACTTAAAACTCTTAGGACCAGTCCCAAGTGCTCTAATACCTTAACCTCCATTGTGTCCATATAATAAGAAAGTTGTTTCCTAACTGTTGTACATTATCCTATTTTATATTGTGGCAATAGTCAACTATCAAGCCTTTATGATTCTGGCTAAACTAGGAATTTACAATTATCCAGAATTTTCTGAATAGTGAGTTGTGTGAATTACTGTCCAAAGAGTACATGTCTTTGAATTATTGCATAATTTGTACTAAGCCGAATAGAGATTGTTTTGAATGTGAAAAGCTTGCATATGAATTATTGATTATGAATCTGTGATGTAAGTAGAATCCGAAGGACGAATTGGGGCAAAATTGTTTGTGTCATGTTTTGAGTCAATTTGTGAGTACTATGTTTATCTGTTAAGTGTCTAGTCCAAGAGTCTTTTGTCCTGTCTTTTGTGCCAGTCAGAGTCCGTTGTCCTGTTTTTTGTGCGAGTCAGAGTCTGTTGGAGGTCATATTTGAATAACTGCTAAATTAGGGCTATGTTCTAATTCTTCACTTCACACTTGAGGACAAGCGTTATTCAAGTGTGGGATATTTTATCGGTACCTTCTGGTTGGCTTATTTTAGAAGTTTTATTGGAAGTTCTCACTGGCCTTTGCCCAATTTTTGTGTGACTAAGTGCAGTTTTGGAGAACAACTAAGTAGAGGAGAAAAGGTGCAAAATAGAGCAATTAGCTGGGGATTGAATTCGGGAGGCAATCACCCATTGGACCAAGCAGTGCATTGAAGAAACATTAAGTGTCTATTTGGACGCTTAAGATTTGTGTGAACCAAGAATCAAGAGATACCTGTGATATATAGTAGGGACATGAAGTCACACATAGAGCACATTCGATTGGTATTAATTGAGTTACGTGATAATAAATTATATGCCAATGTGAAAAAGTGTACATTCTGTGTGGAGGAAGTTGTCTTCCTTGATTTTGTTGTCTTGAAGGATGGCGTGAAAGTTGATAACGCAAAGGTTCAGGCTATTCATGACTGGCCTACACCAACATCGGCCTCTCAGGTGAGATCTTTCCATGGTCTTGCTAGTTTTTATCGGAGGTTCGTGAAGGACTTTTCTACCAAGGCTGCACCCCTGAATGAGTTGTGCAAGAAGCACGTACCGTTCTTGTGGGGTCAAGCTCAAGAAAATGCCTTTACTGTTTTGAAGCATGATCTCACTCATGCTCATGTTTTAGCATTGCCAGATTTTGATCAAGTTTTTGAACTTATGTGTGATGCTTCAGGTATAGGTATAGGCGCTGTGCTGATGCAAGAAGGGAAGCCTATCGCCTACTTCAGTGAGAAGTTGAAGGGAGCTGCCTTGAATTACCCGACTTACGACAAAGAGCTCTATGCAGTGGTTCGTGCTTTAGAAACTTGGCATCATTACTTGATGGCCAAGGAGTTCATTGTGCACTCGGACCACGAGTCCCTTAAACATCTAAAGGGACAGGGTAAGTTGAACAGACGTCACGCTAAGTGGGTATCTTTCATTGAAACTTTTCCTTATATCATTAAGTATAAAAAGGGAAAGGAGAATATGGTAGCTGACGCTCTGTCTCGGAGGTATGAAGCCCTTACTTTACTTGATCATTCATCATTAGGGTTTGCATATCTTAAGGAATTGTATGCTTCTGATTTAGATTTTTCCAATATTTATGAAGCATGTGAATCTGGTGCATTTCATAAATTCTTTAGGCAAGATGGCTTTTTGTTTAGAGAAAATAAGTTATGCATCCCACGTAGTTCAACTAGGGAGCTACTGGTACATGAAGCGCACAGTGGGGGGCTAATAGGTCATTTTGGTGTCCATAAAATACTTGATATGCTTAAAGAACACTTCTATTGGCCTAAAATGCGTAAAGATGTAGAGTCTATTTGCTCACGCTGCATTGAATGTCTCAAAGCGAAGTCTATGTCTAAGCCCCATGGTCTTTACACACCGTTACCTGTACCTTCTATTCCTTGGATTGACATCTCTATGGATTTTATTTTAGGGTTGCCGAGGACACAAAGAGGTAATGACTCCATCTTCATTGTCGTGGACAGATTTTCTAAGATGTCTCATTTTATCCCATGCAGGAAATCTGATGATGCAAAGCATGTTGCGGACTTATTCTTCAAGGAGATAGTTCGGCTACACGGCATTCTGCGCACCATCGTGGCAGATAGAGACATTAAGTTTTTGAGTTACTTTTGGAAGACGTTGTGGTCTCGGTTAGGAACTAAGTTGATGTTCTCGACCAATAGTCATCCCCAAACGGATGGTCAGACGGAGGTGACCAACCACACCATAGGAAATCTACTGAGGGCGCTGATTAAGAAGAACTTGAAGAGTTGGGAACAAGTCTTGTTCATTGCAGAGTTTGCCTACAATCGCTCCAGGCATTCCTCAACAGGGTTTTCGCCTTTCGAAGTCGCCTACGGCTTCAACCCGCTAACAGTGATGGATTTACTACCACTGCCCCTGAAGGATCAGACAAGTCTTGATGGAGCACAAAAAGCAGAAGCTGTTAAGTGGTTGCATGAGAAGGTTCATCAGAATATAGAGAAGACGAATGCACGTAACGCCAAAGCTGCAAATCAAAGGCGTACGGCAGTGAGCTTTGAACCTGGTGATTGGGTTTGGGTTCACATGAGAAAGGAGAGGTTTCCAGCTGCCCGGAGGACAAAGTTACATCCCCGAGGCGATGGGCCCTTTGAATTTATTGCTAAGACGGGGGATAACGCTTACAAGCTTAACTTACCAGGTGAGTATAGTGTTAGTACATCTTTTAATGTTGCTGACTTGTCTCCGTTTAATTTTGTCCAGGATCTTGATTCGAGGTCGAATCCTTTCCAACTGGGAGGGAATGATGAGGCCATCCCCAACCCACCGACAAGTCCAAGCAGAGAGGATCTACAAGTTGAGGCAGGGGACTCGAGAAAGGAAGCAAAGCCTGTTCGTGTGCTACATCGAGGCCCAGCTATGCTCCAGGACTCGAGCCCATACCAGAGAGATCCATTGGTAGATATCATTGGGCCAATGACACGCAGAAGGACAAGGAAACTCAAGGCTGACCTTGAGAACCTAGTCCAAGAGTGTTCCCGGCAATCCCAGATAGCATCCGAAGCACAAACCCCTGAAGATAAAACCCAAAAGAGTCAGAAGGGTAAAATGGTCATTTTACTCACCATTTCCAAAAAGGGGTCTAAATTGAAGAATCATGAAGAAATGAAGAGTTTGTAAAATTTGAGTTTCAGAAATGATTCGGAAGCTTCCAGAAGCTTCCTACACTTTTCACACACACGCTATTGAGTTTTGGGCCGAATCCCCTTGCAATCCACCTTCATAAATTTGGCCCCCCAGACCAAGAGAAGGAGAGGAAATTCCGAAATTGGGAAGCCCAATTGAGAAGCCCAATCCAAAATTGTGAAGGGTTTTAATTAAGGAGTGAGTTTGAGTTTACAACTTAAGTTAATTCTAGTAGTAGTTTTCAGTGAGAGTTCCTACTTAAACTCTTGTTGTATTTTAATTTTACTTCTTATTCTTCTTATTTTTAAGATAATTTTCGGCTGAAATTATCCAATAATTCACCCGAATTATTATCTCTTAACAAACCTAGTTCCTTTAGGTTTGTTTCTTTTCAAGAGATCAATCTCTCGATTGATTTCTACTTCTTAGTTTTGATTCCTTTCTACTTGTTATTTAGTATAGAATTTCGGGTAGGTTCACCCTTGTGAAATCCGAATCACTATAATCAACTAAACCTAGTTCTTTTAGGTTTTAGTTTGTAAGGAATCAATCTCTTGATTGAGTTCCAATTTTAATTGCTTTCTACTACTTTGTACTGAAGAATTCGGCTGCCTATAACTATAAATAGGGGTCCTCTTCTTCATTTTTAAACACACAATTTTGATTCAAGTAATAGAATAGTATAGTTTTATACTTTTTGAATCATTCTCTTATTTTGAGCTTTCGTAGTTTGCATGCTTTGTGAATTACTATAGGTTTAGAAACTATAGCTTTTTAGGTAATTGCTCTGCCTAGAATGCATACTTTAGTTTCGACTCTTTTGTTCTTAAACTTGGTTCGATCTGCGTGTTTAAAATTAGCTTAGCTTAATTTTAGTAAACTGCCGAATCCGAGGTAGGGATTCTAGAGGTTAAGAGCTGTGTCTTGCAATTTCCAGACTTTCCTTGGCAAGTATTCCTCATCATGAACTCCGGTCCACATCATTGGGTGTCTATTTCAACCCTGGGACTCTGGGAGAGTTGCAGGGGGAGATTAGTGGATTACTTCATGTAGGGGAAGTGGAGTGGCATGAGAAGTACTTGGGGCTTGCGTATGAGGTAGGGCGGAGCAAGAATGAGGTCTTTCAGTCTATTATAGAGAGGGTGGCACGTCGGGTGAAGGGAAGGAAGGAAAAGTTGCTCAGTAAGGCGGGGGAGTTGTTGATCAAATCGGTGGTGCAGGCAATTTCGACATATGCCATGTCCTGTTTCTTGTTCCCAGACAAGGTGCTTAGGGATATTCAAGCCCTAGAAGGGGAGTTTTGGTGGGGCAGGTCGGGAGGGCATAGAGGGATGCACTGGGTATCATGGGGGAAACTGTCGAGGGGTAAGCAGGAAGGGGGCTGGGATTCAGGCAAATGCAGGCTTTCAACTTAGCGATGCTGAGCAAGCAGGCTTGGACGTTACTAACTGCGCCCCTATCTCTCTTAAGCCAGGTGTTCAAAGCGAAGTACTTCCCGGAGTGCTCGCTCTTTCAGGTGAGCCTAGGGCCTAGACCCTCGTTTACATGTCGCAGTGTGCTGCAAGGGGTGTATGATGTTCTTTGGCTGGGGATCCGATGTCGTATTGGGTCTGGAGTATGCACTAGGATTTGGGATGATCCGTGGGCCCCGGTAGAGGGTCGCCCGGGGAGACACAACAATGGGTGTCTGAACTGATTAGGGAGGAACCTCAGGGGTGAAATGAGGCACTGTGATGAGGACATCCCTAACGCAGCAGAGAAAGGGCATCAAGTTTTGCATCACGCCCCCACGTTAATCAAAGGTTTGAGTCCTTATCAAAGGAATCCTTTAGTTAACGTTATTGGGCCAATGACCAGACGGCGTCAAAAGATAGTCAGTAAGGCCTTATAGGCCCTCGCCAACATCGGTCCTGCTTAAGCCTAGGAAAGCTAAGCCTTTAAGCCGAGACACTTGAAGCAAAAGATGGTTACATCACCTGTAAAGGAGAAGGTGCAACCCCTAGTCCTGCGAACAAGAATGGCGGCCTGTTTCAGAAAGTCTGTTGACTCTGAGAAACCTCTCATCCACAACTCATACTCCATCTTACTTTGGGCCAATCCATACAGCATCCAAGCTTTTCCAGTTAGCCCAACAACTCATACTCCATCATCAGATCCATGCATGAAGCCCACTTGCGATTCACGCAAGTTGCAGGAGCATCCGGGAAGGATTTGGAAAGTGCATGTTTTCCTAGTCCTTTTCTACTTTTAATTATAGTTAAGTCAAGCTACCATAGACTATTTACAACTTGACTTAATTATTAGTTTCCTATTTTGTTTTAGTTACTTTATTTCTTTTACAACTTGAATTTGGATTTCCTCTTCAAGATACCAAATTCAAGCTTTATTTTTCCTATTTTATTTTTTGGATTTCCTTAAAAGTAAATAACTGAAAATTACGATTGCCTTATTCATGCTTCTTTCGAATTTGGTTTGTAAAAGGATTCCAACTCTTGTTTGGTTTCCTCTTTTAATTCTTTTCTAGTTTCTTTCTTTGTAAATTTCGACTACCCCTATCCTTATAAATAGGAGGCAGCCGAAATCATTACTCTTCAGAATTCATAGTACAATTGTGAGATTTATCATTTACTTTGGGTTCTCATCTTTATTTATTTTGAGCTTGTGTATTATTCATGTATTGATAATTCTGCAAGTTCCTAAAATTAGAAGAGTCTAGGTTACTTGTTCCGCCTTGATTTCTGTTCCATCACCTCTTAATCTCTTTAGGTTAATTAAGAATAAAAGCGGCTAGTCCCACTTAAATTAGCTAAGGGTTTCGAGTCTATAAAGAGAGTAAGTTTGTGACATTCAAGTTTGACTTTCCTTGGCAAAGTCTTCCGCAACGTGAGACGTTTCACGACAACTCACATCACACCGGTTCGTTCTTTGTTTACTGCTGAGGCTGCAGGAAGAATATTGGGGTTCCCTTTTCCAGAACATGGGAGGCGGATGTATAGGTGTGGGATCCGAATAAAAAAGGTAGCATACGATTCGCAGTGCGTATCATAGTATTCTGGGGGGGCAACTGGCCCGGTGGGGGTCTTACAAGGGGCTCCTTTAGGGCAGAGGGACTCTGTCTGGAAGGTGTGGAATCTTGGAGTCTCGCCTCTGGTTAAGCGCTTTGTATGGTGGGTTTGCACGGCGACTCTGCCAACGAAAATGCTTTGTGGCATCGCCACGTGCTAGTAGGGCCTGCGATTTGTCATCTTGAGGTAGACACATTACTTCATGTTTTCTTTGAGTGCCCATTCGATTGCGATGTTCTACGGGGTTTGCGTTGTGCTGAGACGGTTTTCCTTTAAACGCAGGATCTGGGTAACTTATGGGTGCAAGACCTATTGTTGCAAGGGAGGACAGATGTGGTGGCTTTAACGGTGACAGCCTTAGACCTGTTTTGGTTTTAGAGGAACAAGAAGCTACATGGGGAGCCATGTCAGGATCCAGGGGGGTGGTGCAATCGGCCTTAGCCGCACTGTGAAACTTCGGGCGGTTAATATGTGCCTAGAGCGCCCCTCTGACACACTCCGGGATTTTTCTCTCCTACAGAGGGCGTCGTTGGGGGTTAAGGTCTATTTTGATACGGCCTATCATCCGACCACATGGAGGGCGGCGGCAGGAGTCTTCTGGTGTGATGGGGACGGCAAATGGCTGTGGGATATGGCAAGGCGTTGGTAGGGGTGTCCTCATCGGAGGAAGCGGAGGCATTGGCAGCTAGGGCAGCTACGGAGCTAATCCTACAAAAGGGGTGGGTGTCCTGCTCCCTCATCGGGGATGCAGCTTTGATTGTTCTAGCAGTTAGAGGCAAGGAAGTGGTTTACCATGGGTTACCAAGGGGTGATGGATCTGGTGAGGCAAGTGGCGAATCGTCTTAGGGCAGGGGATTGTACGGGGATTTTTTGGGTAGAGCGGGCACAGAATGCAATTGCACATAACCTAGCAAAGTTTGGGGCTACATGCCCTGACCTGGTGTGTGAATGGAGCGCTGCTCCAGAGTTTGTATCTCAATTGTTACTAAATTATTTCCAAGGCTCTTAATACAATTATTTTCCTTTCAAAAAAAAAAATCACTCTGCCCTACAAAGTGCTTAACCATTATGAGGTTTTCCACAAATCAACTTTAAGTAGTTTTCTTAAGGATGAACTCTACTATTATGAGGTTTGAACACAATCTACGTCATATGTTTCACTTTTACTATTAGAAGAAACAAGCCTCTTAACAGAATAGCACACCATCTTTTTAGTTTTATTTGTATATAAAAATAAAAGTAACATATTCAAGTAAATATACTCATTCTGGTGTGACAAATGTGGATTACTCTGGTAATGCTATTTATACGTACTGTTGGTAAAGTTGTATTTTCTCCCTAAATTTGTCTATCAATTCATGACTCTTTCTTCAGTTCATGATCATAAGTAAATAGGTAGCCAGTCATCAAGAGCAATAGAAGGCATAAGATTAATTAAAATCACATGCTGTCAAAATAGCATCAAACCACAGGAATATTCTGTTACCTTACTGATGATGGTCCAAGTTTTCCTTATTTTGTGTCAGGTCTTAGGTAACTCTTGGCCAACTTCTTGTAAAGGTGTATTTATTAAAAACATTTCCAATTTTGTGAGGCTTAAAGAGTTAAAAGAGTTTATATTTAAGAGTCTAGTTTCAGTTAGAAGGTGTTTTTGAACATTCTACTCTCCGTTGAACATTGAAAGAAATTATCTCTTTAGAATATAGACATATACCATATCCAACAAATACAACAACTAAGCATTTGTCCCACTATATAAGGTCGGTTATATACAATAGATCAAATCTCGTCATAGTGTACGGTCGTGGCACATCAATTCATTTATATTGAAATATGACATGTCATATTTTAAAGTTGTTTTCCAATTCCTTTTAGGTCTTCCTCTACCATTTTAATAGTAATTGCTTCTCTATTTTAATATTAATTCGAAACCATCATAAGCATGTTTCTCTCATTTTTTTCATCTATTGGAGCTACTCCTACTTCATTTCTAATGCTTGCATTACTTATTTTATCTAGCCTAGTATGCCTACACACCCATCTCAACATTCTCATTTCTATTACCCTTATTTTTTATTCATGTTCATATTTAGTTTCCTAACACTCCGAACCATAAACGATCTTGTAGCTGTTCTATAACATTCTCTTTTAGCTTTTGCGGTACTTTACGATCACAAAGTATAAATGATGCGCTTCTCCATTTATTCCACCTTGCTTGAATCCTATGTGTTACATCTTTATCAATTGCTCCGTTTTATTCTATTATAGACCCTAAGTATTTCAACCTTTTTGATTTATTTAAGTCATGTTCTCCAATTTTAACTTTTATAGTATTGTTATCTACATGATTACTAAAGTGACAGTGTATATATTCAGTTTTAACTTTACTTATAGTAAACCATTTTGATTCTAATGTCTCTCTCCCTGCTTCTAATTGAGCATTTATGCCTGCTTTTGTTTCACCAATTAAAACTATATCATCTGCGAATAACATATAAGGGATTGCATTATGCAAATATTTAGTAATCTCATCAATTACTAAAGCAAAGAGATATGGGCTCAAAACTGATCCTTGATGCAAACCTATGTTATTTGAAAAAACACAAACAATTCCTACCGATGTCGTTACACATGTTTTTATATCTTTATACATATCTTATATAGTTTCTATATAAGTTACCCTTACCCCTTTCTTTTCTAAAACCTGCCACATTATGTCTCTATTTACTCTATCATATGTTTTTTCTAAATCCATAAATACCATATGTAAGTCTTGTGTTTATTCACTATATTGTACACAGTCTTTTTATTAAATGATTATCTTCATAAAACAAAACTGATTATCTTCTATAGTAGTCTCATTTCTCAATCTTGTTTGTATTACTTTTTCCCATAATTTAATAGTATGACTCATTAGTATAATACCTCTATAGTGTGAACAATTTTGTATATCCCCTTTATTCTTATACAAAGTAATTAATATACTTTTTCTCCATTGATTAGGCATCTTTTTAGTTTTCATAATTATATCAAATAAGTGATGAGGGCATCCCAAGTCCATCGACAAGTCCACACACAAGTGAGTCCAGAGAAGCTGAGGAGGTTCGGGTTCTACACCGAGGCCTAACAATGCTTCAGGATCCAAGTCCATATCAAAGGGATCCACTTGTAGATATCATTGGGCCAATGACAAGAAGCAGAGCAAAGAAGGTGCAAGAGACTCTCAACAATCTTGTACAAGCTTGCCGACAGGATGCTCAATTGATAGTAGAAACCAACGCCTTGGAGAACAAAGTCGGAAAGGTTCAAATTGAAACTCTCCTTACATTCTTGAAGAAGAGGCGCAATTCCCCATTTCACAATGAAGAGAAGACTGTTTCTTGAAGTTCTTGAAGACGCCGGAAGGTTCTTGGACTTTAAAGAGACTTTTCTTGAAGTTCTTGATTTTCTTGAAAATCTTGAATTTCATATTTTGCAGAATCTTAAAAATCTTGAAAATCTTGTTTCCGAAATGATTCCGGGAGATTCCAGAAGATTTTGAAAGCTCTCTACACCATTCCACAATGCGCCATTAACAAGTGGGCTGAACCACCATGGAGGTCATTCCACATCACCAAGTTCGGCCAAGCCCAACAAAGAAGCCCAACCAAAACTTCATCCAAGATTTCGCATAAAGGGTTAGGGTTTGTGCATGTTCTCTATTTTGCCCTTAGTTTGTTAGTTTCCAAAAAGGATCCCTTCTTGATTTCCTTTTTGGAGTAGGATTTCCAATTCCTTTTCTTTCTTGTTTTTACTTATAATTTCGGCTGCCTTATCTTAAGGGTGACCGAATTTCCTTTTCTTTTTACCATTACCCACTTCTTTCAGGTTTTGGTATTATAAAGGAAATCAATCTCTTGATTGGTTTCCAATTCTAATTCTTTCCTACTTTTTTTGGCTGCCCTACTCTATAAATAGGGCATCCGTACAGCATAATTAAAAACAAGTATTTAGATCTTAAAACTATTAGTTTGAGTACTCTCCCTTTACTGCTTTATGTATTTTGCATGCTTGTGATTTATATATTGCATGAAACTTAGCTTAATTAGGTTATTTGCTCTACCTAATTAAAATCGCATGTTTCACCTCCTTTCTTACTTGGTTCGAATCCCTTGAGTAAATTAGCTTAGGTTGGTTTATTTTTGTTAACTGAATTTTTGGGTAAGTTAAGAGTTCATACGAGCTACGCCGCGTAATCAGACTTTCCTTGGCAATTCATCCGCATGTGTACCTTGGTCAACATCAATAATTTTGTAAGTCATGTAATCCCAACTTTTCCAAAGCATCCATGCCTCAATTGGATTATCATTGGGACCAAAATCTTACCATTTTTCAATTTTCTTAGTGCTTTTACTACTTCTAAAGGATTAAGTGGTGGACAAAGATGTAAAAGATACTTTTGTAAAAAACATATTAGAAACTAGTATTTGGAAAGTAAAAAATGATTCCGAAAGCCCATGGGAAATTTAACTGAAAGAATGAAAAGAATTGCCAAAAGCGCCTTAGGAGAGTCGAAAGGTAATAAATGGAATAAGGAGTCATGGTGGTGGAATAAAGATATTCAAGAAAAAGTAAAGAGCAAAAAGAGCAAGCTACAAAATGTTATATACTTGTAGAAATGATGAAAATATTGAAAAATATAAAAGTGCTAAGAAAGATTTTAAAAAGTAATAAATGAAGTGAAGACAAAAGCTTTGGAATTATTCTATAAAAAATTAGATACTAATGAGAGTGAAAAAGATTTTTACAAGATAGCTAAAATGAGGGAAAAGAAAACAAGAGATTTGACACAAATAAAATGTGTAAAAGATGAAAATGAAACAAGTTTAGTTGAGGAAGAAGTAATAAAAAATAGTTGGAAAAATTATTTTTATAAATTATATATTGAAGTTAATAATAATGAAGTTAAATTAGGAGAGTTAGCCCATTCCAAAAAACACAAGAATTTTACATATTTTTGCAAAATTCAACCTTTAGAAGTTGAAAAGGACAAATACCATATATGTGGGCATAAATTTTCTCTCTCTTTCTTCATGAAATCTGTTTTCAAGAACTCCAATTGGAATAAATAAACATGGTCGACACCCACTAGCCTCCCTAGCTGCTCAATATTAAAAGAAAAGAAAAGAGGTAAAGGGACTCGGGCCCAAAAATTTACAAAAAATTAAGAGGCTAGTTTTATGTGATTCCTTGACCTTGAAAGAATTGGAATTGTTTTTTATTTCTTGTACCCTTGTGTCCGACTCCATACAACCCATAAATAGGTGATCATATTTTAGAATTTCATATCGATGTGAATCTATAGTTGATCAATGAATTGAGTTGAAAGAGTTTTTCTTTTTGTTTAATCCATTGGTGTGAAGTTTTGTTTGTTGAGAGTTAGTGAGTTCCATGGGCATGGGCTACTAATTTATTTTCTTTGGTTTTCAAATATTATGTCAATAAAAGTTATAGTTTCTCCTTTATTGTGGTATCTTCTACTCGAGGTTCTACAATCCTTTTGAGTTTGGGGTTTTGAACATTAGGTTCCTAGTAGGGGATTTTTGTTGGGGTTTGAGCACTTGACACTAATGTGCTACATCAAGAAGTCATGGGATGTGTTGTTTTCTGCATTGCGTTATGAATAAATTTAATACAACACTTAATATAAGGCTCAACACAAAAATAAACAGCATAAGGATGTAATATGAAATTTCAGTTTAGGACCAGCTTTTAATTACCTTGTAACAAAGGTGGAACATAAGTTTGCTGCAACCAAGTTTAGGCATGGAAGAGGCCCATAAGAATAAACATGCAGGTTTGGATATTGACGATATAACTGCAATAGAAGAGGAAGAACAAAACTAGAACATTAAAACAGTTGATTTTGTTAACAAGCATCATCTCAAGTTCTCAATCATGCCACATTGCGCATTTCCAACCTGAAGAGTCTTCCTACAAACCCCATATATGTAAAGAGAAATGGAAGAATGATACACTTTAAGTTCACAATAGAACAAGCAAGTTGTTATCATGAAAAAAAAAATTTTAATCCAAATGCATGATGTAGTTTGCAGCATTTCCATAAATATGTATAACAATATACATTCATTTGGATAAGTCCAAAACTTGTCAATTTAGAACATTTTGGTAACAGTGATTAATGCGTTAGAGACCAAGCTTTAGCATGTCAGAAAAATAGAAGTTAAGCATGATGTTCCATTTGCATACCAAAAGAAGAGAATCAACAGAATATCACCTTGATTTAGCACGAGAATCAAAATTACTGTAACAGATTTAAACTGAAGAACAAGAGGAATGAGGAAGCATGAAGACCAAAACGACAAAAAGAAATGATTTTCATCCAGCCTCATCTTCAAATAACTAATTAGGATGAGAGTATTATGAGAACACCCCTCTGAAAGATTATTGATCACACCTTACACTTGTACATTACCTTCTCCCTCGGGCTGAGGAAAGATATAAACCATGGCAAACTTGCTTAATAACTGTTGAAACCTCATATAAGATAGGCCATGAGTAAAAATGCACTAGCAACTCAATTTAGGTTGATTATATGGCAATAATAAAGTCTATCAACAACGAAATGCCTATGCAATTCAATAAGGTTGATCTTCTCATGTTCTACCAGGTTGTTTGAAATGTTCTGCGGGCTTAAATTTTCTATCTTTCTTCATATAATCTGTTCTCAAGAACTCCAATTGGACTAAATAAAAAGGGTCGACGCCCGCCAGCCTCTCTGGCTGTTCAATAATAATAATAATAATAAGTGAGTTCCATGGGCTTGTCTACTAATTTTTTTCTCCTTTATTGGTATCTTCTACTCAAGGTTCTATAATCCTTTTGAGTTTGGGGTTTTGAACATTAGCACCATGGGTGCTAAATGTTGGGGATTTTCTTGGGTTTTGAGCACTTGAAACTAGTGTCCTACTTCAAGAGCTTTGCTGTCAAAACCTTCCCAGTACAATACCTCTGATTTCAAACCTGGTTTATTGCATCTCCATGGAGCTTGTGGAAAACATGAAGAGCGGTTTACATGATGATCAATCCCAGGATAGTGCTATAATACCATAATGTTACGGTAAAGAAGCATGTAAACTGAAAAACATGAGCAAGAGATAATGAGATGTATGTATAGGATAAGCATAAGTGATTATTGTACTGCCCTGCCTCATCTTCCAATACTAAAAGAATAACCTTCTCACAGAGTATGAAATGAATCACACCCTTTCCCTTGTTTTTTACACATAACAGTAAGCCGATAAGTTACAAACAACCTCCAATATTCGTTTCTTGATGGCATTACAAAGATCAACAAATTTCAATTTATTTAAATGAATACTAGCCTTTCTTTGGAAATTCATAAACCAATCAAACTGTCTTAATAGCTCTCTATCTCCATAAATGGAACTGGACTATGCCATTGGTCAATTAGTTCAATAGCAACAAATACAAATTCCAAAGTATCTAAGGAAAGGTATTCAAGAAGAGTCTAAATCAATTAGGTGTTGCTCACCTGAAGGCCCAGCAATGCAGCAATGGCTCCTCCAAGAGAATGCCCAACTATTCGAAGATTATAACCTTCACATTCACAACCAGCTCCAAGTAACGAAGAGAGATAACCACCTAACTTGGATGCAATATACACTATCAAATAATGAATGATGTCAAAGATAAATCAAACACATAATGAAGTTACAAAACAAAACATTGAAGGATTAAATGGGTTGAGAATAACTATATTTTGTCTTGGCACAATTTTGTCCTGGCTATAGTTTTCTAAATTTTCATAACACAAATCAAAAGGGGTACAAGTGTTTTGACCCAGTTTTGAGAAAAATATATATTTCTGTCTATGGATGTTACCTTCTTAGAATACTCCATACTAAAGCAATCTACATCTTCAAGGGGAGAGTCAATCTATTGAAGATGTGGATTCTAATGCTTCCGATTAGAAAATCTCATTGGAACCAAGTGAAGTGATGTGGAGAGTTAATCTATTGAAGATGTGGATTCTAATGCTTCCGATTAGAAAATCTCATTGGAACCAAGTGAAGTGATGTGGAGCAGGAACCCTAAAGTTCTGCCGTCTCAGGTAACATGAATGAGAAACAATATAAAGGCCTTGTATATTCAAAGAAAACGAGTGATAATCCTCACCATCCTTTTTAGCCAGACATCTACTCAATGGTTATGTAATGAACTCCAGGACAATGATTCACACAATTCTAAAGACAATATTTAGGTAATTCAGATCCCCCTAGTGAAACTGATCATCCTATTACTGGAAGAAAAGGAGTGCGAACTTGTACCAAAAATTCTTCATTAAATTTTCTGTCTTATAAAAACATTTCACCTCAGTATTATTCCTTCTTTCAAAAATTCCCAAATTTAGCCATTCATAACAGTATTCAGGAGGTTCTAAATGTTCCCAGGAGGAAAGAAGCTGTTTTGAAAGAAATGAAAAGCATTGGAGAAGAATTATACACGGGAAATGGTCGTGGAGCTACCTCAAGGAAAGAAGACTGTTGTAAATGGGTATTTATAGTGAAATACCACTTAGATGGGTCCATTGAAAAATACAAGGTTCGCCGAGCAGATAAAACAGTCACTCAAACCAATGAAGAATACTATGAAACCTTTCCCCAGTGGCTAAGGTTAACACCATCTGAGTACTTCTATCCATTGCAGCTAACCTTGATTGATCATTGCTCTGGTTAGATGTGAAAAATGCACTTCTATATGGGGAATTACAAGGGCACCTGGAGTCTCTCTACTTGGTTGTTTGGAGAAGTTTGGAGCAAAGTTGTGCAAGTTAAAAAGGTCCATTTATGGGCTCAAACAATCTACTCAAGCATGATTTGACAGGCTTACAAGATTTGTTAAAGGTCAAGGATACAGTCAGTATAAATCCAATCATACTCTATTTATCAGAAGTTTCACGGGCAAGATATTAGTTTTAATTGTGTACGTAGATGACATAATTAACAGGGAATTATCTTGAAGAGATGAGCAGGCTAGATTAGAACCTAGCCAAAGAATTCAAAATTAAAGGATTGGGCTAGCTGAAATATTTTCTTGGAATGGAAGTTGCAAGGTCATAGAGAAAGATTATGTACAAAACTGTACTTTAAATATGGTATACCTAAAACCACCTTGTACACGCAGGGCTTTTGCTTTAGAAAGAGAGCCCATTCACTTAACAAGTACAAGGTGAAACAATGGATACAATAGTTACTGCCCTATTTTTACAAAAGCTTAAAATTGATTGGTAAGCAGGGAATCCAATAGGCTTTAATAAGAATATAATTTCATTTTCCAAAAATATTCGATTAGGAAAATGTTTGGGAGAGTAAAAATACTCAGTAAATAAATTCAGTGACTGATGTTGCATTACATGACAATAGCCACTTAGCAATTTTAATTTTAGTATCCAATGATATCTTCCCATGTGGTTGTCACATCAATCACTATGAATTTTCATAGTATGTATCATCCCTCATTAGTTTAAATGAAAAGCAAAAGTTGATATCGTAGATGAGAAAAAAATAAAAAGAAACAAAACTCCACGAATGAGATGGAGAAGAATCTAATTAGTAGTTCTTTATATTGCATAACATCAATGATCCCAAACTGCTTTTGAGCTGTATTTGTCTTTGCCGAAGAAATTGGTAATTGGTAATGGCACTGTTTTTCCCCTTATTCTAAGGTATCAAATGTAGAAAATCAGATGCAGAGGCTACACTTCAAAAAAAAAAAAAAATTTCCCTTGTAAATAGTGGTATAAGGATCCATCAGAATCACTCGTGAAAAAAATAAAATGTGTAAAAATAAAGGGAAATTATTTTGCTAACCTTGAGTAGAATTTCCTTGCACATGCATGTAAAGATCTTGAGAAGCCCCAACGACACCAGAATGCCCATAATGAGCTACTGAGGAAATGGAACTCCGCGGTTTTCCTAGTTGTGTACTGCAAAGAAGAATTAATCAAGGAAAAGAAAGCTAATAATAAATGAAATCCTTAAAATAGACCACCTTTTAAATTAGCATTTTACATAGGCACAATCCAGCCCAACTGTTATGTCATAATTTTAGTCAACATAAACTACCACTTAACTGTAAGTCACTTTGAGAAACAATATAGATAATATTGTTCCCAAACATAACCACATCCTAGCTACTGAAATAAGGACTGGTCTTCAGTCTCCCCAGTTCAAATAAAGGATTTAATTGTCATAATATAAGTGATCCCTTGCTAACCAACCCATCCAACTGTGGTTGGTTTACAATGAATTGATGTATGATAGTTAGCATTCCACTTAATGAATGTAGAAAATCATGTTGGAACAACCGATGGTACAATAAGGCATTCATGTAGGCTAATGAAGTTATAAATGTATCTGCTAACTGTATTAAATTGCTACTGTACAACAATATTGTACATGCATTGGGAGAAATACTCCAGAACAATCAGAATTCTTAAGGTCCTTAAACAATATCATCACTACTTTCAAGTCATAGAAAGTTGAAGAAAAAGCAAAATCTCATTTATTAAACATTTTTCTGATAGGAACATTTCCACTTTCAAACAAGTTTTCTATTCAACTATCATATCTAGATTTATATCCTCATCACATGTTTTCACAATCACATCAAAGCATTAGCTTAAGAAAGGACACTTTGGGACTAATCAAACCATAAAATATGATCCCTAAACAGTTTGAAGAATTAGAAAACTAGCCCTGTATGGTAATTACCTACTCTTGAAGGTATCGAACAAGTGATCAGAATCTGGTTTAGGGTCACGTAAGAAATGTTTCCTAATTTGACTTTAGGAAACAATGTCAGAATAAGAAACAAGGAGTTGCCTATATCTGAATCTAGTTTAATTATGTCTTCTAGTTAGTTACCTAATTCTAGGTGGTTTCATATGTTGTCTTTTCTATTTAAAAGACAGACCAGAAGCTTGTATGAATATAAATTTTGAAATCTAATATATGAGAAAAGAAATCTTCTCTCTTACCAATTTCTACACAGTTTACGAAAATGGAGAGGTCACAGTAGTTCGTGTTTTCTAAATTCTCCTTAAGCATTTGCAGTGTCTCTTTACTGGAGCATTTTTTTTATGTTAACATTATAAGGGTGGCAAATGAGCGGATTAGGTTAGATCACGATCCAACCCAGACAATGTACACCGGTTGGATTGGCCAGTAGGTCCACTAGGTAAAAAGAAATTTAAATGGTGGCCAACCATTGCCGCCGCCACACTGCCATCAACCAATCATCTCAGCTTGCTGTATTCTGGCTAAATTCTATCAACTTGGTAAGATTTGGTGGTCCAATGGCGGTGATCGGCAGTTATACAATGGTAGTAGAGCACCATTAAATTTTATTGATTAATAAATTAAGTAGTGGCAACCCGTGACCAACCCTACCAGTTAAGAAACAAGTTATTGTCTGACCTGTGAACTATTTCATTCATGACCCAAATAATCCAACCTAACTAGTTATAATTGCAAGAGGGTATGATTGGAATTTAGGATCACAGGTGAAATTGCCAACCCTATACAAATTCCAACTGGCGGACAGAATGTATCCAATGAAAGAAGCCTGTTCCTTACTTTCTTCTACATATTTCAACTCCACCAAAAGCTTCACAACCTTACAAAGGGTGATCAACTCAATTGGATATGGCTTAAATTTCAAGAAAATGACTCAAGATTGTCAATGAACCTGTTTAATCAAGAGTTTCTATACAGTAAATAATTGGACAAAAATTAGCATGGCATTGAAAATAGCTCATCTTAGGAATGAAACAACTAAACAAATAGGCAAAAAAAAAAAAAACGAAAATAAATGAATTACAACGCAAGTGATTCAACAATGATGCTTGGACAATAACTAAAGCCACATGAATGCCTTACTGTAAATGGCATACTTTTAGACACATTAGAATAACCTAAACATCAAACCATTTCCATAAGGAAAATCATTGTGGCCGAAGACTAAAAATGACACAGATGCAAGGAACAAGAAAAAAGGGGAGACCTCCAAAACTGCAAATTTCAGCTTCCGACTTAAAGCATTGAGTACTAGAAAGTAATAAAGCAATTATATAAGAAACCATTGTATATGCCCATTAGACCGCATAGAACAACTCAGTAAGAAAAAACACAAGCATTTTGGGGAAAAAACTTGGAAGATAGCATGATAGAATGAGCACCAAGATTTCAGTCTCTAATTTTTAACTTTTAATTGAACAACACAAAAAAACTCCAACCATTTTTGATTAAATCATATTTATAGGAGAGTTCATCCGCTTAAAGTGCCTATTCCAAACACAAACACAAATAAAATTTTGAAATAACTAAAATATTTAAGTTCCTAAAATATTTTAACTCCCCTAACTAAAAATTTCCGAATTCTTTTGTTTCCTGCTTCACTTAATGATGGAAAGAGACCAAATCTAAACATTTTACCCTATTGTAATAGGCAAGATTACCAATGAAACACTCCCTATAAATATTTCACCTAATGATGGAAAGAAACCAAAAGCATTGTACCTTATGAGTTGCAATAGGCAAGACTACCTACAAAACACTCCCTATAAATATGTTTTAATGATTTTAAGCTAGCAAAATTAAAGTTTATGAATTGGCCGATAATTGTGTCATCATCACACAGTTTGAAAATTGAAACATCTACTTTTAAGATTTCCACCAAAGTTTCTAAATCATCTTCTGCAGTTGTCAAATGAAAAGGACTTTCCAGCAAATATAAATATTACTTCCTACGTTCCATTAGAAGAGTCCACTTTGTTCTACTAGAACAAAGTGGACTCTCTAATGGAACAGAGGGAATAATAAATAATTATAAATAGAAACAGGACTCATAACTGACTGAATTAAATCGTCCAAGTCTTCTATGCTAAGGCTGCATTCCCTGGCCTAAACCATCTGTGATAAAGTCTTCTGGAGTCTCTGTTCCTCTAATCGCAATTACAACAGATTTTAGATGGTGTGCAACGGCAATGAAGTATGATGCTTTACAGCTACCCTGAAAATTATTGATGAAATGAATGAATAAGATTATTTATTTCGATTACATTCATAAAATATTGGTTTGAGAGACCAGTTTGTGACAACACACCAAAAATTATAGTTCCAATTAAGGAACCAAAAATGTGTATAGTGACCTAAGACCCTGTCTGTTTTCATGAGTTTTGATTTTGTTTTAGGTTTCTACACTAAGTTTTAGATAATATAATAATTTATCATCATTTCCAATACAACTTTTTACTATTCCTATACCTTTTTACATTTCTAACACTCTTTCCATTAAAAAATCTTTTCCAAAAATATGTTTTCAAAACCATCATTTAAAATCATCTAACGAACAGGGCCTAAATCGGAACCAGACAGAGAACTAATGAAAAACACAAAGTGAATGACTGTGTTAACAAATCAGAAGATGTGGGGGATGAAAATGGATGACAAACGATATTTTGGGAGAGAATAACATTCAAATTTGTATTTATCCATTTCACATCAAGGATGAACAGATTCTTCAAAAAATAGAGTGTATTACTTTGCACTAGATTAGAAAAACAGAGTGCAAACGGGAAACAAAGAGAATACAAGCTGTACTAAAGTAACAAGCTGTAATAGTGTTAAATGGGAGGCCATAGAATAAATAGAATGAAAAACATATGAAATGAAAAGATAAAGAGATTACCTTCTGGTATTGGAGGCTGATGGGGAGTGGGTAAGGAGGAAAAGGTCTATGCTTTTCAATTAAATTCTGACACATGTAACAAATGAGATGAGCCAGCTCCACGTAGTGGAACAAATGTTTAGTTGTTGTAACAAATGGGTACAAGAATCAGTCAAACCTACTCTTCTGTTTGCTAGACAAATACAGGATAATGCAGATTCAATGCATGTCAACTGGTTACTTGAGTTTCAATGATAAATCTGTTCTGCTAAGAATGCAGTCTGAATCCTTAGCCAAACATAGCAAGGGAGTGATATGAAATATAGTTCATGTGAGGTTTCACTTTGTTTCTTCGAAACTTTGAACAGTAGAGTGAATTTTTACTAGGCTTAGGATGAGGAGAAGTGTTGATAATACCCGAGAAAAGAGAGGAGGGGTGAGAGATGAAAAACAAAAAATTAAATTCTACCGAAATTCTGTTTACATTATTTTGAAAATTTTTCCCTCTAATAAGCTTTTTTTTTTTTTCCTCTCCTTCAATAACAAAACATCCACAGGGATTACCAGCAAATATTTAACCATCTCAAGTAATAATCCCCCAAAACTCCTTTTCTAGACATAGCAGGCTATTATGGTATTGGTGAAAGAAAACCCACTGGGCCCTCCATATTTTGGAAATCAAACATGGAAATTGAATTATTGAAATGATCGGTTTACATGCATAAAGTGTAAGGTACTCGTAATTCAACACACAATCAAAATTCTCAACATAATAGTCTCAATTCCCATAAAGTTTTACAGTTTTTCAACAAACCACAAAATGGAAAATTATTCAAACTCACTTGATTTATGCACCCTTTTCTAAGTGCATCGGATGTTAAGTTGACATGCTTCAAAAAGGCGGCAGCATGTCCCCGCCACCAGTTGTCTCCTTTAATTGTGGGTCTCCTAGAGAAATTCACTTTCAATAGACAATCAAAAAACATAATAATCTCTTCTTATAAATGGAAATAGACGTTTCACTGTTAAAGCACATGTTCATATTTTTTTTTTTTAATTTCTCTCACAAAATAGGATGTGGAATTTTTACATACTGCCTCAATCTTATTGAATTTCAATTAACTACTATAGTTTTCCAGTGTTTCCTATTTTTCTTTTTATTATCTTCTTTGTTTTATCTTCACTCCCATCAGAACTAACCAACTTAATGTGGGAGGAAGGAATTAATCGTCAACATAGCAGAGAACAAATCTGAAAATTTGAAGCGGAAAGCTTACTAGTGAAGATCATTAAATTAAAACAATCAATGCCAACAACATGGAAGGAAAGTTGGATGCAGCTAAAAGGTTGACAAGTTAAGAACTCATAACTGATTTCAACTAACAATGACCTGTTACGGCTCCAAAGACTGAAGATCCCTTGCCTATAGAGCCATGCACAAGGAAACATTAATGGGTTTCTTCCGACATCAAGTAAAAGACCCTACAAAACAGATCCAAATTTCACTAAAAACCAAAATATTTATTAGAGACAAAATTAAGGAATTTAATGGCGGTTACAGTATACGCAGCTTCAGCAAATTGATGTAAAACAGCAGCCTCGTGAACTTGGACAGTAGGTATCTCCAATGCTTCATCGTATAATTCATGGAATGGTCTAGAATTCTGCAACAGTGATAATCCTAGAACCAAAATACCGAATATTTAGATTTACAGAATTCATCACTAGCTCACAAATTACATGAGAAATTTTTAGTAGGCTATAAAACAAGGAAACAAATGATAATATGGATAAGAAGTTGACGGCCTTCCTAAAATCCTAGAAAGAATTTTTCAGATCTTTCCAGTCAAACGCATGTACTCCATCAAGTACAACATCTGTAACACGAAACAATGAAAATGCAACATGAACCATGCAAAAATACTAATTTCATATTATGGACATAAAAATTAATATCTTCCATCGAAATATAGCAAAAAAGTTAACAATTGCAATAAACTGAATATCCAGAATAAGTAAACACCACATTATCAGCTTATGTTCTGGTTTATCCACTCAAAATTTGTTGAGTATATATTTAATGACAGTCAACTTTAGTAGCCAGATCATCAGGGCATTCTTTCCCACCCCCAGAAGCAACACGCCACTAACACCACCATCCTCCACCTATTGGGCACCAACCGGCTGATTGTGGCAGCAAGTCCAGAATCCTATCACTTATCGGCAGAAACCAGGTGGCACCCAAAGGCGAGGGAGCAGGGTGGCTGTAGCAGAACTGGTGGCGATACAAAATAGGGGAGACAACTATTTGGCTCTCATGATATGGGTATTTAAATTACTAATAGTAGAAATAATACACTTGGCAAATTTCAAGTGGATTATTAACCACCACGTCAACTGATTTTATGGAAGTTATTAACCACCTTAATATTCACTCGTAGCACACACCATAAACTTTCTGGCACACACCATATATTGGAGGAACAAATTCAACTTATTGAAAAAGTTGGAAATCTGACCTGGTAAAGGACTTATCCCTTGACGGATTTTTTTTCCCCGAATATTGATGAAAAAAAAATAAAAAATTTCCCAAAATGTCTCTAGCAAAAAATTTCTCGAAGTAACAAAAGCAACATTATGTGTATCGCTTTCAGTAGAAGTTTTTGTGCAAAAGCGATATTTAGTAGATCACTTTTGTTCAAGATATTTTTCAAACTTATCTTGATTTCAGACTGATCAGTTTAAGTCATCCTAAAGTCGATATCTTCAATATCATCTTCAATATCAACTTCGATAATATTGAAAAAAAAGAAATCCATATACTGACTTGTGGGAAATTTGTCTACAAGCAGCATATTTTGGTAATTTTGAGCTTTTTTTATCAATATTCTGGGGGAAAAAAGCCCTCCCTTTGACCTAAGATCAAAATAATAGATTTGTTTTAATTTAGCAAAGAATTAACATGTGAACCTGCAAGGAACTGTAGATGTCCAGCACCTGTTGCACGATAAGTTACAAGATCACCAAGTAACTGTGCCACTGAATATATATCATCTCCCTCTGATGCAGATCTATTCCATGAGAAAAGCAAGTGAGATGAATAATTGAATATAAGAAACAGATAGTAAGTAAACTGTGAAAGACTTACTTATACTCAACACGCCCCAGACAGCAGAAAGCCTCACGAATGCCATGATCGAATAGTTCCTGGTAATGAGCCTTCCAGAGATTACACTCAGTTGCATAGAATGACCTCCAGCTCAGCACATCAGATCCAGCACAGCATTGAACCAGTGTAATGCAACATAAAATGAAGATAAAAAGGAAAAGGGAGTTAAGCTTCTCCTTGGTGCCATCCAAAGCAAGCTCTACAATTTCAACACCAAGCTTCATGAGCGTCAATCACAAAACTTGTAGAAATTCAGAGAAAGGAAAGTGATAACTTTATTTCTTACTTCCAGCAAAGAAGATGACTTGAGTTAAATAGAAAACCTAGTCTAGTTTCCAAACAAAACAAAAACTTATCAAATAGAGCAACTCCTATCAACCAGGACTACTACTGATTGAGATTGATTCTAATAAGAAGACAAGTATAGTCTACAACAGCTAAGTTTTTATCCCACTACGTAGGGTCGGCTATATGTATCATATCTTGTCATCATGTATAGTCGAGATACATTGATACAAGTATAGTCTAACTACCAAATAATCAAGAACCAGTAAATATCTAACTTTTGAAAAACTAACAAGAGAAATGTTATAACCTCAAAATATAAAGTACTTTATATGCCACTCTTAATACGACAACAGTGTTCTGAGTGGCTTGCAAGAACTCAGAAACATAACATACATTCAGTTTATGTAGTTGTCATTATCCAGGACAGCATTTTATGTAGTTTTTAAATTATTTTTGTACCATCATGGAAATATAAGAATATCAAGTATATTCTTTCACAAGGTCTTGAAACTTTCACAGTAACAATTTACATTATTGCTTATTATACAAATAAATGTACACAGTTAATATTCTATTTTAATTAACATATAAAATTAAAGTGAAATAACATTTAAATTACATATGTCCAGCGTTATTAGAAATTGTAACTCAATTGAGTTAGGAAATTCACGTAGGATAGTTTTCTTTTCAAGTAGTGGACTCAGCAATCTGATCAATTCACACTTCAGATCTCATGCATATTCAAATATTATCATACAGCAGCAAGCTATACATCACCGCAGTGTTCTATTTCGAACCAAAAAGTGCTTCAATTGAGCATTTCACCAAAAATATGCACTATCAGTGTTACTATTTCTTGAAAAGGATCATAGGCGTTGTGCAGAAATTACAAGTTGCTGCTGCATTCTGAATGTAAAATATGCTTTAAGATATTGATGCTCTCAAACATGAAATGCCCCACTTTTTGATGTATTAATGATAAGAAGCCTACAATTGTAATAGGATTTCTGAATTTACCAATAACACAATTATTCGAGGCTCTATCTTCATAAACAGACTGTGACACATTGAAAAGAAGGTATGCTGCATCCAAAAACTGCAACATTGTAATTGCTAATGCAATGCGTGTACACCATATCCACCTCTTTTGTCTCCTCTGTTCATTACGAAAAAGATCAAGAAAACTTTTTTAGAACACTTTTAAAAGACCAAACAGTAAGCAGGCATACAAACAGTTGCAAGTCCACATCCATTCAGAGAATATTAAAGAAGGCTCTTCACTAGTTTCTTGATTTGCAAATATATCAAATAATCATTGTTGTAACAAACCAAACTACATAATTATAATGATTATATCTATTATCGTTTCTCACTATTATCATTTTCATTCCCATTACAACTCCATTTTACCAACCTGTGTAAAAGGAATGGACATTTTTGGTACCATGTCTCTGATCCTATGTAAGAATTTATGCATGTGTTCATATGTGTTCATATGTGTTAAGTTACTGAAGTTTTACTGCAGGAATAAGTTTCAACTTACTGAATCTTTGACTTAGTCTTTTCAGTTATTTGTTTGTTTATTGAATTAGTCTTTTATTCTATCTTTATCTTCTGAGATATTTAGGAGATTTTTATGATTTCTTGTTGCCTGTAATCTATTTAAGCTGATAGCTAGTGCAGAATGAAATACATCTGAGAGATAAAGCTTCCTGAATTTTGCTTAGTGTCTTTTCTGCTCTATTTTTGTTAACAATGGTATTAGAGCCCTCTTGATCTTAAGGGTCTATGTGAGGAAGTGTTTTATAGTCCAGAAAATTCCAACATCATGCCTAGCAATTTTCTTGCTAATCCTCCATCTTTCAGTAGCAAAAATTATCAAATTTGGGCTGTAAAAATGAAGACCTTCCTTGAAGCTAGTGACCTTTGGGAAATGGTCATCACTGATCAAGTACAGCTTCCTGAAGATCCCACTATTGCTCAGTTGAGGGAACATGGAGCTGAAAAAAAGAAGAGAGCAAAGCTTTGACCTGCATTCATACTACAGTCTCAGATGAGGTATTCACAAGAATCATGACTTGTGAGACTCCGAAAGAGAGCTGGGATACTCTGAAACATGCGTGCCAGGGCAATGACAGAACTCGTCAAATGCAGGTATTGAACTTGAGGGGTGACAGTTTGAGCTATTGAGGATGAAAGAAAGTGAAAACATTCAAGAGTATTGGAATAGACTCTTGAATATAGTCAACAAAATCAGGTTGATTGGCGAAGAACTCTCAGATCAGATGGTGGTGCAAAAGGTTCTTGTCAATCTCCCTAAAAGATTTGAGGCAAAGATATCTTCTCTGGAAGATTCAAAGGATCTTTCTCAAATTACCTTGGAGGAGTTGGTGAATACGCTGCAAGCCCAAGAGCAAAGAAAAGCTATCTGCAAGGAGGAGGAAGTGGTTGAAGGTGCTTTGCAAGCAAAATACAAAGGTCCAACTCAACAAGGTAACAAAGGAAGAATGCAGTGGAACAACAGAAGGAAAGAAGGTGACAACACGTCACATAATGGGAGTGATTCTATCTGCCAACATTGCAACAGGACCGGTCATTCACCTTTAAATTGCTGGTTCAAAAATGCTGAGTGCAGATTTTGCAAGAAGAAAGGTCACATTGAACGGGCATGCAAAACCAAGCAAGGAAACCTTCAAGTTCAAGCAGCAGAACAACAACTCTTTGTTGTATCTTGTTTTGCAGGAAACACTACTGGTGATGCATGGTTAGTTGACAGCGGTTGTACTCATCACATGACAAATGATGAGTCAATCTTCAAAGAACTTGACAAGACATACACTTCCAAGGTGAGAATTGGAAATGGAGATTTCATTGATGTGAAAGGCAAAAGTAATGTTGCTATCAAATCTGATTCAGGAGTAAAGATTATTTCTGATGTCTTATCAGTTCCTGAAATTGATCAAAACTTGCTAAGTGTTGGGCAGTTGGTTGAGAAGAATTTTTCTGTTTCGTTCAAAAACAAAGTTTGCAAAATTTATGATCCAAGTGGAAATGAGCTTTTTTCTATAAAGATAAAAGAGAAAAGTTTTTCTTTGAAGTGGATTCAGACTGGTCTTTCAGCTTTAGTTGATGAAACCGAACTATGGCATAAAAGGTTGTGTCATTTCAATTACTCAGCACTTAATGACATGCATAAGACTGGACTGGTGCAAGGTTTACCACTTGTTAGGGATGAAAAGGGAGTTTGCAAAGTATGTCAGTTGGGGAAGCAATCAAGGGGACCATTCCCTCAACATGCAGCTTGGAGAGCTGTAGAAAAGCTTCAGCTGATTCACACAGATGTTTGTGGTCCAATGAGGACTTCCTCCTTGAATGGTAGCAGGTATTATGTGATTTTCATTGATGATTTCAGCAGGATGTGTTGGGTATATTTTATGGCTCAGAAATCAGAAGTTGCTAATGTTTTCTGGAAGTTTAAAGCTTGGATAGAAAATCAATCTGGACAAACAATCAAAGTTGTCCAATCTGATAATGGAACTGAATATACTTCTAATCAGTTTAACAAGTTTTGTGAGGATGCAGGGATTGAGCATCAATTGACAGCAGTGTACACCCCACAGCAGAATGGGGTGAGTGAGAGAAAGAATAGAACCATAATGGACATATCCAGGTGTTTGTTGTTTGAAAAAAATATGCCTAAGACCTTTTGGGCTGAAGCTTAAATACTGCAGTGTTTCTTCTAAACAGGTTGCCTACGAAGTCTGTCGAAAACAAAATGCCATTTGAGGCTTGGTTTGGTTACAAGCCTTCAATTCATAATTTGAAGGTTTTTGGCTGTGTATGTTACACACATGTTCCTGACGTGAAAAGAAGAAAGCTTGATGAAAAGGCTGAAATTGGTTACACACATGTTCCTGACGTGAAAAGAGGAAAGCTTGATGAAAAGGCTGAAATTGGTTACACACATGTTCCTGACGTGAAAAGAGGAAAGCTTGATGAAAAGGCTGAAATTGGTTACACACATGTTCCTGACGTGAAAAGAGGAAAGCTTGATGAAAAGGCTGAAATTGGTATTCTTGTTGGCTACAGTAATATCACAAAAGGATACAGGGTATTTCAACCTTTTACCAACAAGGTGATTGTGAGCAGAGACATTAAGTTTGATGAAAGTGCAACATGGGATTGGAGCAAAAATGAAGTGCAGAATTCTGCAGGGAATGGTCTTACACCTAAGACAGTTGAGGAGGAGATTGATGAAAAATCTTTTGATGATTTTCCAGTGAGAGGTACAAGATCACTCTCTGAAATCTATCAAAAATGTAATATTGCTGTATTTGAGCCTACAGGATTTGAAGAAGCTGTACAGGACTCGAAATGGCTTGAAGCTATGGAGGAGGAGCTAACGATGATTGAAAAGAATCAAACTTGGGTGTTGGTTGATAGATCAACACACAAAAATCCCACTGGAGTCAAATGGGTTTTCAGGACCAAACTCAATACTGATAGCTCTATCAACAAACACAAAGCAAGGCTGGAGGTAAAAGGTTATGCTCAACAATTTGGAGTGGACTTTTCAGAGACATTTGCACCTGTTGCAAGGTTCGACACCATTAGAATGGTTTTAGCACTTGCAGCCCAGGAGGAGTGGAAAATATATCAGCTTGATGTGAAGTCAACCTTCCTAAATGGCTTCTTTGAGGAAGAGATCTTTGTTGAACAGCCAGAAGGGTTTGTTGTGAAAGGAAAAGAAAACAAGGTGTATTTACTTAAGAAGGCTCTGTATGGCCTTAAGCAAGCTCCAAGAGCTTGGTACAGCAGGATTGATGATTATCTTCTCCACATTCGCTTCAACAAGAGTTTGAGTGAAGTAACACTTTATGTGAAGTCCCTTGATGCTGATTTGATTATTGTTTCACTGTATGTTGATGACTTGCTTGTCACAGGTAGCAATTCGATGTTGATTGATCAATTCAAAAATCAAATGAAACAGATTTTTGAAATGACCGATCTGGGAGAGATGTCCTATTTCCTTGGCATGGAGATCATTCAATCTCAGCAAACAATCTTTATAAGTTAGCACAATATGCCAAAGAAGTGTTGAAGAAGTTTAACATGCAGTCTTGTAAATCCATTGCCACACCTCTGATGGAAAACGAACGATTAAGCAAGGAAGATGGAGCTGAAAAGGTTGATGTAAGACTTTACAGAAGTCTTATTGGTTGTCTTTTGTATCTTACTGCATCAAGACCAGATATTATGTATGCAGTAGGCTTACTTTCTAGATTCATGCATTGTGCAAATGATATGCATTTTAAAGCTGCAAAAAGGGTCCTAAGATATGTGAAAGGTACTGCAGATTTTGGAGTTCTTTTCAAGAAATCTGAAATGATGGAACTTCATGGTTTTGTTGATAGTGATTGGGCAGGATGTTATGAAGATATGAGAAGCACTTCAGGTTATTTGTTCAGGTTTGGTTCTGGTTGTTTTTCATGGAGTTCAAGGAAGCAGGATGTGGTGGCACAATCTACAGCTGAAGCAGAATATGTAGCTACCTCTGAAGCAGTTAATCAAGCATTGTGGTTAAGGAAACTCATGGTGGACTTGAAAAGTGATCAGAAGGAAGCAACGAAGATTTTTGTTGATAATGAAGCAGCTATCTCTATTTCCAACAATCCAGTATTTCAGGGCAAAACTAAGCATTTCAAGATCAAATACTACTTTCTTCGTGAAGTCCAGAAAAATGGAGAGGTTGCTCTTGTCCATTGCACCACAAAGAATCAACTAGCAGATATTCTTACAAAAGCTCTGTCCAAAGGAAGGTTTGAAGAACTAGGGAGCAAATAGGAGTTTGCAGCAAAAACTTCAAGGAGGAGTTTTAAGTTACTGAAGTTTTACTGCAGGAATAAGTTTCAACTTACTGAATCTTTGACTTAGTCTTTTCAGTTAGTTGTTTGTTTATTGAATTAGTCTTTTATTCTATCTTTATCTTTTGAGATATTTAGGAGATTTTTATGATTTCTTGCTGCCTGTAATCTATTTAAGCTGATAGCTACTGCAGAATGAAATACATCTGAGAGATAAAGCTTCCTGAATTTTGCTTAGTGTCTTTTCTGCTCTATTTTTGTTAACAATATGTATTTATTTTTATATATTGGATTATCAAAACTAAAAATAAAATGAAGGTAAATTTTCTCTCCAGCTCCTTCCAGATGATCAAAAGGGGAAACTATCTCACTATCTCCTTTTCAGTCCAAATTCACCATTGGTATAGTAAAAACAATAGGTCAAAAATAGATGAAATAAACAATAACGACTAACTATCCCACTCTATGGGCTTAGCTGTATGGATAACATCTCACAATCATCTTATATCAAAACGCTTGGTCTTATTTAGCTTCAAGCTTGTCTTCTTCATTAGTTTGTTTCCCATTCTTTTTAGATCTTCCCTTTTCCCTTTCAACATTCTTGTTTTTTCTACCCTAATTTCCTATTCATTTTCATAATTAATTGCCTAACACTCTGATCGGTAAGGCATCACTCATCTTATGGATGTTCTATAAAAATCTTTTTTCATTTTCAGCTCAGTTATGAGCGTGAGTCTAAGCGTCGGGTGAACTTTTTCCTAAATTTTTAGGCACGGGGACACCACTATGGGTACGGGGATATGAGGCAATTTGGTATATAGAATAAGGGTTCATAACCTATATCTCCTACTTATTTTGTTTCAGCCTCCACTTCTTACCCCTAGTAGTTTTGAAACTAAAAGGACTCTTATTTCCCTCATCTCTTCCTCTTAGTTAACCGCTAGATTCCTTTCTATTTCTACTCTCTTCCGCAACAAGTCAAACTCCTTCACCTTCTCTACTACCTAAACTTCTCTCATTCAGTCTCATCACCGCCTCTCAGGCCTTCGGTGCAGCAATCTCTGTTTTTTTCTTCTTCTGAATTCATTTGTCATCAGTTAAAGGGTCCAAAAAATTAGGACCGTGTCTGACACGGATCTCACACCCGTACCGGTGTCGACTCGTGTCGACACGGGTATGCAACAATATTTGCCGAGTCCGAGTAACACAGGTTCCAACCTACCTAAATTCTATGTGAGTTTACCAATTCTCTCATTTTCTTAAAGGATATATCCTAAATATTTAAAACTTTTAGAAGTATTATTTAGTTAATGCTTCATTATATTAAAATCTTAAATATTTAAGAGTATTTTCATGTAGGAAAAGAAGAATAAATTGAAATTGAGGCACATAAAATGACTCCTGAGAGCTTAGATGAATAGATAGAGTATCTTGTCACTTGGAACAGTACATTATTTGAATATATAAACCAAGACAAAATGATAGCTTGCTGAAATTTTCTAAATGAAGTAATAAATTCAAGAACTGTTTTCTAACCATTTTGCCCTTTATGTAATCAATATGTTTGTAAATTATATTTCAAGCTCCTGTTCAAGCACTAAATATTTAAAAGGATCTGTACACCATCTTTTATGTTACAACAACCCTTTTTAGGATGATTCTCTAAATCTCAACTAAGAAAAAAGTGTATTGAGCAATCTGGTGTCAAATTGAGTGGATACAAGTTACTAGTGTTTTCTCCATAAACTAGAGTATTAATTTCATTTACTGTAAAGATTACAATTAAAAAAAGAAGGATGAGGGGGGGTAGGGTGTTGGGAAGAAGAAGAAGTTCTCTGCACTTCTTTTGGAAGAACAAATAAAAGAGATCGGCTACGTTTTAGCGTTTGGACGGACACCAGCAATGATATTAAAATCCCTTATAGCAAACTCCAAATAAACCTGGTTCTCATAGATGCTCATTAATTTTTCTAAACAGAAAGAAAAGTTATCACTCCATTGATTCCAAAATGATGCCTCATTTTAATGTAACTTAAATGAGGGAATCTCCAATCCAATCGACTAACCGTCCAACATGCGATACATCAGCTAAACTCAATACACGATGCCTCGGATGTTTAAATCGATACGCAATACACCAGAATCTAAGCTCATAACTTCGATACATCAATAGTTAAAGTCAATGCACGGTACATCAGGTAAACTGAGTACACGATACATCGACTGAATTCAATACCTCATAGACTAAAATCAATACACGATGCATTAGATGCTAAACTCGATACGAGTATTTTCATAACATAACCGCAATATACTCGATACCCAAGTTTCCATCCGAAAAAAATTCAATACGCGCGTCGTCAGATTGTCAAATCGTCATACGCGTAACGAGTGTCTCTTTTCACAGACAGAACTTGAATTAGAAAATTTGTGGCTTTACATTTAGAAAATCACTCCATCACCCAGTCAGTTATAATAAATATTTATTTGAAAGATATCTTTCAGCAACATATACGATATCAGACATCCGGTGATTGTAAAACTTTTCCCTTTCTCGAAAAAGCTTGTTTTTGTGCATGATGAGTTAATCATCCTACACCTTCCTATACTTTCAAGTTTAAGAATCACGACAGGGTAAAATATTGACAAAACCTTATTGCTGTGAAGTAATAGCAAAAGGTATCACTATTAAACTTTTGGCCTCAAAAAGTCTACTCAACTCAAAATTGCTAATTACCTAGCAATCATCTTAAAACAAAATTAACCAAAGTCATGACTTTAAGTATACATCATTTTAGTTAAAAATGAGTTCATGACTCTGGTTAAATACTCAATTCATACAACAGTTAAAGAAGTTCAAATAAGAAAATGTTATAAACCAAACAAATTCAAAGGAGGGGAGGTATGTACTCAAATCCACCTAAAATAATGACATAAAATTTTCTCCAGTCTAATAAATAAATACTTGTGCCGGTCTAAAACTTGCTGAGAACTCAATGTAGAGGAGGGGAGGTACCTAATCAAATCCACCTAGAATAATGAAACCTCCTTATGTCTAGTCGAAAAATACTTGTGCTGATATGAAGCTTTCTGAGAACCTCATGTCAAATCTTTAGGCACTTGCAATTTAAAGTAATTAAACAAGACTGTTCCACAGATACAGAAATCAAAATACTCATAAAGTTCGCCGAAACGACTAAAGACAAGAGCGTTGACGGACATCTCAAAGAACCAATTCTTCTTTCAAATAGAAATAAAATGTGATCCAGTATTTTGTACATCTACTTTGATTTGTGGCAATTTCTAGAACAAAGTTCTACTGCATTCACTCTGGCATTTTGAATTAGCACCCATACACTGCCTGTCAAAATAAATAAGCTTATAGCTTCAAGAGGTGTATTTTGGAACAAAATAAATAATCGAACAATTGTAGCAATCAAACATAGGATATAGGAAGCTAATGAACATTTACGCCTCCAAACAGGTTCAAACCACGAAACTAGCAGCTACATGATAGATTACCTGTTTGTCTTGCCGACCCACTGCAGCACAAATTACATCTCCCTCAGACTCCGACTTAACGATCACCGTAGCCATGGCTTGCTGTGCGACGGCAGTACATATCATGACAGGAATCCTTACGAAAGACGCCAAAACAATGATGAGAAAAGGTGCAATATCATTTTTCCCGCAAGTTGGCCGTGCGACCATTACAAGAATGGTCCCAATAATTATCAGCACCACATTTGAGACTCCCAAAAACAACGCCGACCGTCTTAAGGTTTTTGATGTGAAAGACGGCTCCATTGTTTGTTTGTTTCATGAGAGTATCGATCCTTGGTTCCGACAGAAGGGTTTGATCAGTGACCCACCATCATCTTTGGATTGGATTGATAGATGACGAATTCAGAATCATGGCATTACAATTGGTAATCAAACTTGGGAATCTATTCATGCATGAGCAATGAATTTGCTTTGCGTCTCCAGGCATGAGGATTCAGAATGCCAGAGAGTTTGGGGAAGGCAAGCCTGGAGATCGCACATTTGATTCACGACGGCTTGCCGGCCGTCCTTAATTTATCAGACATATAGAAAATATGGCCTATCCAATTTTTCAATAAAATTGCATATTAGTATTGTTATTTTAGAAAAATAAGTAAATAATTATATCCTTTTGTAGAAGAATTAACATTCATTTACATTGCAACAACCTGATAATTTATGGATTCAATTGTAAAAATTACAAGTTTAGAGAGTACTCACTTAGGGCCTCTCTTCTTTATGGATTTAATTGTAAAAGGGGAACTGTTTAATGCACGTATAAATTTAGGGGCATGTTAATTGCAGGATCCATTTACTAAACACAGGATACTTTTTAAAATTTTAAGTGGTGAAAAGACAAATGTGCCCTTAAAAGTTTCTAATTTTATAAACTAAAAAAAAAAATCAACTTTTTAACTCAGGGAAAATCGCCTGGCTTGGGCGATTTTTCTAAAAAAATCGCCACAAGACGACGTTTTTTTCAGGTTTTCCCGGTCATTCGTCGGAAAATCGTTTTTCCGGCGAACGACCACTAAATTTACCCTAAAATTATACTACGCAGCCGGAAAACGCGTCATAAACACTAATACATCCCTAAACACAGCCGAAAAATACATCATAAACACTAATAATTCAATTTTACTGCATAAAGGTAGAAGAGAATGGAGGGGCAAAAATGTAAATTCACGTCTAAAATTTTTAAAAAGTGTCCTACGTTTAGTATACGGTGTCCTGCAAACGGTGTTCTGGACTAAGGAGATAAAACATTATGGCGGGCGCACAAACAACATGTGAGACTCTATTAACTTTCGTCTCATATAGTTATAGATATGACTCCATTATACATTATTCTCGGATTTAAAGCATTAATTTTGTCCTTTTTTTATCTCTACAGGGCTAAGAGTGCGCACGCAATGTTAAGCGTGCCATTAAAACTGACAGAGGATCATTTCCTACAATTTTTTTGGGCATAAAGGAGATGATAAAGTTACATTTTGGTAAGATCCGTAGTAAAATGGAGGCATCTCGGAGCAAAACATTGCATGAAGCCAATTATCTTTTGTATAGTAGGATCAATGGCAGAGTTTCGCAAGATGCCATACTATTGTTAGTAAATGAATACAAGAAGAGAGGTTCAGTCTATGGGGTAAATAGTGAGTTGTGTGGTTGTGAACTGCGAACCAGCTATGGCTTGCCGTGTGCGATCAGATGGTTGAAATGGTCAGGAATTACAGACCTATTGATCCTTTGGATGTGGACCTCTTATGGAGGACCCTATCTTTGGATGAGGGAAACATGTCTAGCGATGAGGAACGACAAACAGCACAAGGGCGACTGTATGAGATGTATGTTGAGGCCTTGCAGTGTCCGACTGTGGATATTTATAGAGTTGCGGGTGTCATGCATAGCACTTTGCATCCAGAGATTGTTCGCCTCATTGATCCGATACAAAGGCCACATAGGGGAAGGCCGAGGAATAACTCTACGCAGTGAGATCTATCGGGCTATGAGCATGCCGAGAGGGAAGCCGGCATAAGCAGAGGCAGATCCAGATCCAGAGGCAGAGGTACATATATTTGCCATATCCATTGATCCTTTGGTTTTTTTTTTTTTTAAGTCTCTTCTTTATTATGATAAAATTATTGTTTCATGCATACGAATAACATGTGCAGGTCGCAGCAGGTCAAGTGGGTCATCAACCAGGAGGAATCGACTGACTTCTAACGAATCCATATGGCCTTTCAACCTGCCGTCTTTGGTGAAACAGTTTGTGTTTGATTATGTGGTGGATTATAAAAATGTAATGGGGGATGGACACTGTGGTTTTAGGGTAATATCTTGATTCGTACATAGTGACGAGTTACATAGGTCTCAAGTCCGGCGGGAGCTGTTACATGAACTTCACGCGTATGCCTCATTATGGTTTGGAGTTCTCGGTGAAGAAAACTATGATAAAGCTCTTACAGTGTTGGATTACCATATAAGTCTTGCAATAGAGGAGTTTTGGTTTGATACTTATCTATTTGGCCTACTTGTCGCCACTAGGTACCAGAGGGTATTCGCATTCTACGGCGCGGAATGTTGCACCTTCCTTCCACTTCGCTTGCGGGAGTCTGGCATACTCGATGATCCGAACACGTATATCACTATGAGTCATATCCGGAGCAACCATTTCATTTGTTTGGAGACGAGGGGTGAAATCTTGTTGCCCCCAATCTGTGTATTGTGGTGACACCATAAGGAAGACCTAATGGATGAGTTGAAGGACAGGTTACAATCTCGCTTAGATAATTCTCAAAGGTTGTACGTCGATAGCATTGGTAATGTAGACCCTGAACCCACAATAGTTATCAATTAGGGTTGAGGGATTTCATGATTTCAAATGTTTAGGGTGTAGGGTTGTATTGTATTAAAATTTAGATGTACAGTATAATTAGACTAAATTTGTTTACTTTTTCAGCAAGTTTGAAGTGTATTAATGTATTCTAGTGTTGCTTATTATTTCAAAAGTTTTGGAGTATGGTTATGTTTGTATTGCAATTTAGATGTTGGGGGATTATACTCAAGTTGTTTACTTATTCAGCAATTTTGAAGTGTATTAGTGTATTAGGGATGCTAATGGTTTCAAAAGTTTTGGAGTGTGGGTTGGTTTAGGGTTGAAAATTTAATGTACAGTTTGATGGTACTAAAGTTTGTTACTTTTTCAACAAATTTGAAGTGTATTAGTTCATTCTAATGTGTTTATTCTCGCGAAATTTGGGCAAAGTCTCCTCTGTACGTGAGCACCAGAATACCTGTTCAGACCACAAAGTGAATCACTAAATTATCATTTCTAAATCATTCACCAGCACAACAAAGCCAAGGCACCAATTCAACATCCAACCACATTGTATAGGGGCATTAAAAAGCAAACATAAACCAACATTACATTTAATTCACTGAGTACAAAATCCAAACATAAGGTACACAATCCACTACGGCTGAAAAGGAGGTCGTATCCCAAGCTCTTCTAGTCCTGGCATCAGGGCCTCCAAATGATAAGCAACTTCTGCAATAGCCTGCATACGTGTCTCAAGGTTGACGGCGTGTTCAACCCTTGGATGGAAAAAGACTGCCCGAGATGCTAAGTACTGAAGTCGCTGCAAAAAAGTAAAATGATAATCCCAAATCAGCAACTAGTAACATAGATACAGGTAAAAATAAAATCTAAAATCATCCTAAACTCACTGCATTGAGGGACAACTGAGTAGGGTCAGGAGTGTATTCCTCGACTGGACCCCTACTGACACGGACGTGCGAACGCAACTGGAAGTAGTATACTCGGCCCTCTTCATAACCCGCAGAAGCCTTGTATGAGATATTTCCCAACCACTGATGTCAGCAAACTTGCAGACATACTTTTTTGTCTCTGTAGCACTCCTTAGGTTTGAAGACTTGAAAGGGAATTTGTTGGGCGTACCCGAATTGTCTTAACACCCGATCCGACATGTAGGGCTCCTCAACATTAACGCAATATATAAGGCCCCTATATAAGGAAATCTTATGGACCAATGCCGGATTGGGCTCAAATGGTATCCAATTAACCTATCCGATAATAAAACAAATCACCTAAAATAGCACAGAAATAGAATAAACCTGTTCACAAACACACAGAACGGACAGCTTACCTCGTTCAGCTGCAATGGATCTAGCGTCCTCCTGTAAGCCTCCAAATCATATTTTGCAACACTCTTCTTCCCGGTACCAACTTGCCATTTCATTGCCGCAGGTCATCCAGTATTCCACGACCTCTTCTTTGGTGGGCTGAATGTGGGGAAGTATTCATATATCCAGCTCTAATAAGAATGAACAGAAGAATAATTAAAACAGATGTTCGACCAAAATATAGAACTGCCTAATAAGGAAAACAACAAGTTCAATGACAAACCTGCAGTAAAGTCAAACAAGCAGAAAATTGAGCACTTTGTGCCCTAGATGCCTTTCCAAGTTGGCGATATAAGTACGCCAAGCAAGCTGCGCCCCATTAGTACTCACTTACTGACTCAATATTGCGCAGGAAAGTTAAATATTGTGCAGAGACGTGGGTTTTCGACTTGTCCACAAACAAGGACAGCCCTAAAACCCACAATAAATAACCCGAGGCGGCATTCACCTGATCAAATCTACCGGCACAATTTGCCTCATTGCTTGTCAACTTCACAAAGCCAGGCTTATCTAGTTTCACTTCATCTTTTCCCAACACAGCTGCAACATCCATCGCTATTTGTGCAGTCTTTGTTTTTCCATAAATGGGCTTACCCCCAAGCGGAATGCACAGTATGTAGGCAACATCATGAAGTGTGATTGTCATCTCCCCGAATGGCATGTGGAATGAGTTGGTCTCTGGATGCCACCTCTTCACAAAGGCACAAAGCAAAGCGGCGTCTAACTCATTATGCATGCACTGTACTAAATGGGCCAAACCAGACCCCTCTACCAGCTTTTTCATGTCATCATCGCCGGGCCAATTTTTCAAGCGATCGGCCCCATTATGACATTTCAATATCCCCCGTTCCTACCAAATTTAAAGAATGGAATTACGACAAAGGGATACAATTCATAAATCATTTCTTTTGTAAACAAAATGTAAACAATGCGAACATACTTTATTATTCCACTTTGGATCACAAGTAATGAAGCATATATAATTAGGAAATAATTAATTGCTCGAATACATAACAAATACAAGTGCGCAATTTAATATAATTACCTCTCCATGTTAAACGTGGTAGGTAGTGTGGCATTTGAAACTCAATAGCAATTCAAGGATTACAGGACCACCTTCGACCGGATGGTCTAGCTCCCTGTAATCCTTCCACCCTGCAATCGCTGCCCTAACCTCACTGCCCATTAGTCCTTTCCCTGCTCTCCTAGTTGTCTCGATGCTTGTATTCGCCCCTTCAGCATCACTTCTTCCAAGAGCCCCCTCGCCGTCACCATTGTCATGGGACATTTCAACATCTAAAAATGGCGGTGCGAAAGGTTGTTCGGTAAAGGACGCACCAATGTACTCATTTCCCAAGACGGAAGGTTGAACGGAGTGTTCCGTAATGGGAGCAGTGGCATTCCCTGTCGCAGAAGATGCTCGCGACCGTGCCACGACCTTCCTCGAACGCTCAGATGCCGTTGGGGGAACACGAGGGGCATTTTTTGCAACTGGAATAATAGGAGCCCCGAATTTATCCAGAATAACACTCTCCCGGGATGTTTCCGGATTACTACTCTCTCCGGATTTGGAACCGGATTTGGATCTTTTTCCCGTCTGATAGAATATATTACCTTTAAATCTATACCCCATCTGTAATTACAAGGTTGCACAGCAATTAATATTAATAAAAATACAGAACCAAACAACATATTCACAAGAAAAAAAATTAAACAGCAAGACAGAAAGAGGAAAATCGCCTAATAAAGGCGTTTTTTCCTAGGAAAATTGCCTGAAACAGGCAATTTTCCTAGGTTACTCCGCCCGAATCCTGCGATTTTCTGGGTAAAAATCTTCGAAAAGAGACAAAAATTTGTCTCTTTTCGACGATTTTTACCCGGAAGCGATTTTCCGGTTTGTTCGTTGGAAAATTGTTTTTCCGACGAACAAACCCGAAATTTACCCTACATTTTTAACTACACAGCCGGAATCGCAACATAAGCACTACCAAACATTACTACACAACCATTACAATGCAATCTTTCAAAATTCAAACAAAATTTCCATTCACAAAAGCCCAGAAATCCCCACAACATACATTCATAGAAATTGCATGTTAATTATGCACAAAATAGCCGGAAAACGCAACAAGCATCCGAAATCAGCCATAAACTTCACAACAACCAACTAAAGGCAATTTGAAGAATTTGAAAAAATTTTAAAAACACAAAAAAAAAAACACTTACCGACGGAAATGGAGAGCGACGGCGGCGGTCGGCAGAGAGGAATGGAGCGGCTGCGCCGGCGACGGAAATGGATAGCTTCGCACGAGGAAATAGAGAGCGCCGGTGGTCGGAAGACGCCGGGAGATTCGGCCACGGAAAACTGAATTGGAGGAGAAGGAATTGGGAAGAAGCCCGACTGGAAGAAGAAGGAATGGGGCAGTAAAAAAAAAATTTTACTTATAAAGAGGGAAGGGTATTTTGGTAATTTCACAGGCTAAAATTTAAAAAAGTGGCCTACGAATAGTAAAATGTGTCCTACTGATAGCAATTCCGAATTATAAATACCTTCAAATTTTACATGCTGTATTTTTATTTATTTTTTATTATTCTTTTAAAAGAACGGTTATCTGCCCGCCTGCGAGAGAAGAAGCAAAAGGGCCTACCCACAAGAGGCAAAAGTGGGAGACCCTTTTGTGTGAGTATACAAATAGGCCCGCCCACGCTACACCCTTGTAAAAAGGGGCATGTTACATGCAGGAACGGTTTTTGCAGGAACATTTTTAAAAATTTTAATATTGAAAAGACAAAAATACCATTTACACATTTTTTACTTATTTACTCCACTTTCTCACTCATTGCATTCATTTACAGTTTCACTCATTTTCACTCCACTCATTACACTTTATCTCTCCACCCATTTACACTCAATGCTTTTCACTCTACTCACTTAACCACAAGTGTATCAAATTATGACCGATAGTCACGAGAACGATCCATATTTTATCGTAAGTAAACAATCTATACACTTTTTTGCTTAAAGTTGGCTATTTTTTTTCAAAAAATACTGTCTAGCATAGGCAAGATTTTCCGAAATCTCGGCCAAAATGGGTGATATTTTTCAAAAAATATCACCTAAGCCGGGCGAGATTTTGTAATATTTTCGCCCAGCGTAGGCGGCATTTTTTTGAAATCTTGCCTCTTTGTGTCGGTATTTTTGAAAAATTCCGCCATAGGACGCTAAGATTTCCATAAAATTTTGCCCACTGAGGGCCCTATTGTACAAAAATTCCGCCTAAACCGGGCATCATTTTGCAAAATCCCACCAGCCTCAGGCGACATTTTGCAAAAATGCTGCCCGTTTTCGGTGACATTTTCCGAAATGTCGCCTGATGGTGGCTGTAATTTGCAAAAATGATGCGCAGTTTGGGTAGAATTTTTGTAAAATGGCGCCCTCGGTGGGTGGCATTTGGTGAAAATTTCGCCTAAACCTGGCGGATTTTTGCAAAAATCCCGCCTAGGCTGAGCGAGATTTTTACAAAAATTTCGCCCATGCAGGGTGGGATTTTGAAGAAAACAATTTTTCGCTGCAAATTTTGTTTAAGTATATTCACCAATATTTTTTTATTGACAGGATATACGTATTGTGCGGGATGAAATATTTGGTGACCACACTGATATATTTCAGACGGACGAAGAGTTCACAATTAAGGAAGATTTGCTTGCTTGGGTGAGAAATAGAGCCGCCGAGAACAATATGACTGCAAAAATTACTTCCTCTTCAAATATTTACGTGAGAAACAGAGCCGCCGAGAACAATATGACTGCAAAAATTACTTCCTCTTTGAAAACGCTGGGGTTTTTTCTTACAAAAGGAAGAAAAGGGCGAGTGGATATCGGTTGCGAGAGATCAGGAGAAGTTAGAGATAAGCCACCCCTACCTGGAGGGAAAAGCAAGCAGAAAAATACCAGCAACAAGTTGACAAGTCATCCATTTAAACTTGTGGGAAGAGAAATTATTGGGGGGAATTGGAAGTTAGAGGCCATAAACTGTAAACACAATCATCAATTACACGAAGTTAGGAATTGACATTCATTGAACTCATGGTCAACAAAACTGGAGAAGAAGAAGATTACAGAAATGACAACTATTAATATCAGGCCGAAGCATATGTTGGCACGATTGCGAGCCGATGATCAGCAAAATGTCAGCCACATTAGACGTGTACAATAAATCAGCAAAAGTTAAAAGGGAGGCGAGGGGAGGGGAGATTTGAGTATCATTCAGTAGTTCTTCAAATTTTTGCATAATCACGAATACATATATTTGCACACTGTGGAAGAGGAGAGTAATGCAATTGGGAACGTGGTCTTTGCCCACAAGAAGGTGCATTGTCTACTTCGTTTGTTTCTATACGTATTATTTATGGATATGACATATAAGACAAACAGGTATGACATGCCTCTACTGCAAATAGTGGCTCATTTTATTCATGTTGCTTTTGTTTTCATGAGAAATTAGACTTACCCATGTTATTTCTAGGCCATGACTCAGTTGAGACAGTTATTTGATCATGACAAATACCCACATGTTGTCATGACTGATAGATAGACTGCCTTACTGAAAGCTGTGCATAATGTCTTCCCACAAGTGTGCAGGAGACATATTGAAATGGATGTAAAGAAAAAGGTACTAGAGTCTTTTAACGATAAAGAGAGAACAAAAGTGTTTCTATATCAGTGGGGGCAAGTGGTGAGAGCCTTGACATATGAATCGTTCACGAAAGTTGGGGAATTTATTGATACTAAATACGGAAGGCAATTTAAATTAAGATAAGTGCTTCCATACTTGTAAAAAAACATGGTTGGATTCCCACAAGGGCAAGTTTGTATCTTTTTGGACAAAAAATATAAAGCATTACGAAGGGCATACCACGAACATGTAAGTTACTTATAGCTTTCATTTATTTTTTTTTTTTACTGAATAATTACATGAGAATAGTGTTTCAATTTCAAAGTTATTTTTCAATGTTAATTGGCTTTCAGGGTTGAGAGTGCACATACAATGTTGAAGAAAGCAATTGGCACTGATAAAAGGGCATTTTCAACTATTTTTCTGGAAATTAATATTATGATAGAGGAGCATTTTGATAAAATTTGGACTAAAATGGAGTCTACTCGGAGCAAAACATTCCGAAAGATCAACTACTTATTGTATAGTATGTTGAACGGTTTAGTGTCTTTCGATGGTATTACAATGTTAGAAGAAGAATATACAAAAAGATTTGGCCTTATAGGGAAAGATGGTGAGCTGTGTGGTTAACGGGCTGCCTTGTGCACATGAGATGCTACAGTTGGTGCGAACTTACCGTCCAATTGATCCTCTCAATCTGGACAACTTCTGGAAGAACCTGCATTTGGGAGATAAGGATATTCCCAACAATGAGGAGGAGAGGCAAAATGTAGAAAAGCGACTGCATGAAACGTTTGTTGATGTCTTGACACGTTCATTAGATGAGATATACAAGGTGATGGGTGCTGTGCATGCGACGCTTTATCAGGAAACTATTGATGTAGCTGATCCGATAAGTAGGCCACACAAGGGCCGACCAAGACACAATCCGACTCAGCGAGATCTATTAGGGTATGAACATACCGAAAGGACTGTAATAGAAGGTACAAATATGACTTTTTATGTACCGTTAATGGTGTGTAATTATATATCGATATACTAAATTGAATATGATTTATAATCGCAGGTCGCAGATCCACTGGAAGAGAAAGAAAAAAAAAGGGCTTTGTGATGAGGATATCCAAGGCAAAAAAAGCACAAGTTATGAGTCAGAATCCACAAAGCCAATCAGAAGGCAAAGCCCTTGAGAAGAATACCAGGAGAAGTAGAAGAGTAATGCTATTCAAAGATCCTTGGAGGAAAAGCATCTCCAAACTCTCCACAATGAAGAAAGGGTCGTTTCTTGAAGTTCTTGAAAAAACCGGAAGGTTATTGGACTTTAAAGAGACAAATCTTGAAGTTCTTGATTTTCTTGAAAATCTTGAATTTTGCGGTTTACTGAATCTTGAAGAATCTTAAAATTCTTGATTTTTGACATTTCGAAATGATTTCGGGAGTTTCTAAAAGATTCCAAAAGCTCCCTACGCTATCATCACCATGCGCCATCAACATTGGACCGAACCGCCATGAAGCCCACTCCATCAAATAGTTCGGTTAAGCTCAAGCCCAAGGAAGAGCCCACACGCCACCTAGGGTTGAGAAAGAGTAAGGGATAAGGATTTGTGCATGTTTTCTATTCCTACTCCAAGTTTGTTACAAGTTGGTTAAGGTTGTTGCAAGTTTGTTATAACTTGGATTAACTTGTTGGTAGTTTTCAAAAAGGGATCCCTTCTTGATCTCCCTTTTTGGATAGGATTTATATTTATTTTCCTACCTATTTTAATTGGTAATTTCGTCCATACGCCATTCCAAGTGGCAGACGAATTCAGCAACTACCAAAACCTAGTTCCTTTAGGTTTCGGGTTTGTAAGAAATCAATTTCTTGATTGGTTTCCAATTTTAATTCTTTTCCTAGTATAATTAGGTTTAAATTTCGTTCTCCCCTTTTCATAAAGGAGACTTGTTTCATCCACCATTGTCCTTGTTCATTTAGAACTTAGTTTGTAAGGAAAATCCAATTCTGATTGGTTTTCACTTTTGCTGCTTTTACTAATTCTTTTCCTACTGTAATTTGGACACCCCCATACCTATAAATAGGGGTACTAACCACGAAATTATTTAGTTGATTAAATGATATAAGTTATAGTTTTATACTTCTTTAATCACTCACTTTATTTATGGCTTATGTAATTTGCATGCTTGTTGATTAATAAAAGCTACAGGAACTATAGGCAAATAGATAATTGCTCTGTCTATTGCTAAGCTTTGTTTCGATTCTATTATTCTCCACTTGGTTCGAATTGCGTGTTTAATTTATTTTGTAAGTTAGTAGTCTGCCAAATCCAAGGGTAAGGATTCTAGAAGTTAAGAGCTGTGTTTTGCATTCAGACTTTTCTTGGCAAATTTTCGCATCGAGTTCTTTGATTCTTGGCGTCGAGTTCAGGGGTTCACATCACTTTGAAACCTCACGATTCTGAATGGCCTTTCGACCTTCCAGATTTCTGAAGCAATTCGTGTTCAACTATATTGACGACCACGTCAATATAGTGGCTGATGGCCATTGTGGTTTCAGATTAATTTCCTATTTCGTTTACAAAGATGAGCGGTATTGGCCGCAAGTTCGGACAAAACTGTTACAAGAACTCTGTAATGAAGCTTCTTTGTGGCGCCACGTTCTTGGCCCAGTCGAATACAATTTAGCATGCAGCGTGGTAGATTGTCATATAACTCCTACCATATCAGAATTTTGGTTTTGATTCTCATCTGTTTGGACTACTTGTCGCCACGAAATACCAGAGGGTTGTTACACTATATGTACATCAGAGTAATACTTTCCTTTCAATTCAGTGGCGGGGGTCTGGCTTCTCTACTGATCCGATTAGTTTCATCAATATGGGGCTTGTCTTTAACAATCATTTCATTTATTTGTTAACGACAGACGACGTCATGTTACCCCCGACCTATCCGACGTGGAGAAATAATCATTCAGAATAAATGAAGAGCTGGAGCTCTCATTTATAAAGCTGATTTGATAAGTATGAGGAGAAATTTATTCAGTGTTAGTATTAGATATTCTGCAATGACACTGTTTTCACGTTGGATGAAATTTGTTATTACGTTGACAACCAAAATTGTTATTTCTTATTGTTATTATGTTAACAATCTAAGTTTCTTATTTTAGTTTTATATGTAATTATTTTTGAAAATTTTTTTACAGAGTCTCCCCTATAAAAGGCGTAAACAATCCCTGTGAAACAAGTAAAAAAAAGGGCCATGTTCATACAAACAAATTTAACATTACTCAGTACATAGACAATACATAGATAGCATCACAAATGAGATATTAATTCATCAACTGCCTCAAACAGTGAATATAATAAATCTCTATAATTCAGAAAATATTAGTCTGCAAATGTTCTTAATGTTATTGAAAACAACGATCAATAATCTTGAACAGGTGGTCTTGCTGCAAGTTTTTCTAGTCCCGGCATCCAATCCTCCACATGGAGAGTCATCTCATCCATGGCCCTCTGTTGCTTCTCTAGGTACGGCATGCCTTGTCCTTGGATGAATTAGAACCAGTCTACTTGCTAAAATTGCAAACGCTGTATCGTAAAGAAAATACCAGATAAAGTAAATAAACACTTGCAGAAAAAAAAAGAAGAAATAATAACCAAAACTAAACTAAAGGCTTCAGTACTTACCGCATCCATGGATAGTTGTTTGGTAACCGATGGCTCTTCTACTTCCACCTCATCTGTACTGACGCGAACGTGCGATCGCGACTGGAAGTACTTGAGGTACTCAGGGCACGCCTCATCGGCAGACTCTGCCCTCTTCATCCCTTGTAATACCCTCAAGTTATACAGTTGCCATCCCATGAAATCAATGTCACTTATATCTAAGAATTTCAGGGCCTCTATAATAGCTCTTTGGCACAAAAACTCGATAAGGGATCGTCTGAGCGTACCTAAACTGTCTGAAGAACCGATCCGGCATATATGCCTATACAATACTGCATTAATAGATAAGACCCCTATACAATGTTATTGGATGGACCAGTACTGGATTTGGCTCAAAAGAAAGCCAATTTACCTGATTCATTTGAAAACAAGTCAGTGGTTAATCGACCAATTCCAACATTACCCATAAAAACTAACATACATTTAAATGATATAGAAATATTACATCATCTGCCCTCAATCCATCCAGTGTGTGCCTGTAAGAGACCAAGTCTCGTCCAGCCTCACGCTTCTTGCCGGTGCCGATGTGCCACTTGAGTGCGCTAGGCTTATTGTTAGTCTAGAATCCCAGCTTTTGGAGGACTGAATGTGGGAAAGTACTCGTATATCTAGCTCTATTAAGTACAAAACAAAAAGAAAAGTGAAATTAATAAACCATTATGGATTATTGAACTAATTTATAAATGATTCATACAAACCTGCAATAATGTCAAACACCCTCCAAGCTGCGCACAGTCCACCCTAGAGGCCCTCCCAAGATTGCGATACAAGATCGCCAAGAAAGCTGCACCCTGAGCATGTCCACTTACTCCCTTTATATTGCAGAGGAAAGGCAAGTAATACCTATAAACGTGGATTTTTTCTCTTATCCACGAATAGAGTGTTTCCTAATAACCACATCCTGCGACAGCATTCACAGGTTCCCTCGATCTATTGGCACAATAATCTCGAAGTAGGAACATCTTCACACTTCCAAAATCTTTCCCCCACTCATCTGGCTCTATCCGCAGCATGCCTGAAAGCTCTGCCTGTAATTGTGAAGACTTCATTTTCCCATTAATGGGATAACCGACAATCGAAATTCCCAATATATAGGCCACATTATGAAAAGTGATGCTCATCTCTTGGAACGACAGGTGGAATGAATTAGTTTACGGATGCCATCTCTCCACAAAGGCACAGAGCAATACAAAGTCTAACTCAGGATGCATGCAACATCTTAAATGTGCCAAACTGGATTGTGCCACTACGCTTTTCATTTGCCCCTTAACTAAAACCCACTTTATTAGGCGATCGTACCCATAATGGCACTTCAACATATCACGTTCCTACGTAATTTAATAAATATATTAACACATTTTAGGATACAAGTTATTAAGCATAATTTGAAACAAGTTATAAAGCATATTTCAAAACAAGTAATAAAGCATAATACGATACATGTTCATGCCATATGTAGTAAGCAATATAACTCTTAAAACTCTACAACAACTCCGGATTTAAAGGTTCACCGTCAATCGGATGATCTAGAATCTGGTATATCTTCCACCCAGCATCCATCTCGGACCCTGACCTAGCTCGGAACCCATTAATGCTTTACCTTTTCCAATCCTCCTTGGTTGGTTGCTTGAATTTGGCCATTCGATTTCATCGTCCAACCAATCTGAATTCCATATCCCCCTTAGCCAATTCCCTCTCAACTTGTTCAGCATTTTCTCTTTCTGCATCCTCAGCCGCATTTCCAATGTAGGGCAGTGCAAATTCATTTTGAATGTAATAATCGTTACTTGGCCCCTCCGCATTTACAGTCCTGGAAGAAGCACGCTATCTTCCTACCATTCTTCTCCGACACTCGGATGCCGTGGGAAGGATATGTGCATCTATTTCCTCAGTGGATCGTATTTCCTCAGTGGCTCTTATTTCCTCACTGGATTGTATTTCCTCAGTGGCTCTTATTTCCTCAATGGCTTGTTTTTTCTTCTACCGAATTTCAACCTCAAAATTTTCAATCTATCTCCCATCTGAAATAATAACAAGACGCAATGAGAAATTATAAAAAAAGATTAGAACAAACACTAAATAATAGGTCAAAACAGTTTAGAAAAACTTTTTTGAAAAAAAAATTAATAAAAATCCCGCCTCCACGAGGCAGGATTTTCACAAAATACCGCCTGTGACTGGCGAGATTCCCACAAAATACCGCCTCATGGAGCGGGATTTACTAAAAATCTCGCCGGTCACAGGCAGGATTTTCATAACATTTCGCCTCGTAGTGGCGGAATTTTCAGTAACTAGGCAAGATTTACTGAAAATCTCGCCTATCACAGGCGGGATTTTCATAAAATTTCAACTCGTACCGGTGGAATTTCACGAAAAATACTGTATGTTCACTGCGGGATATTCAGAAAATTCCGCTCGGGAAGAGCGGAATTTTTATGAAAACCCTCTTAGGAAGATAAGGATTTTCATCCCGCCTAAGCTCGGCGAGATTGCAGAAAATCCCGCCTACCTCAGGCGGGATTTCAGAAAAAAAAAAATGGGAACAACAGCAATCACCGCAAAACCACAAAGAACAATAGCAATCAAACCCAAAACTCTAATTCTGGCCAAATCCAACCGAACCCATTATAATTCTAGCCAATTTCACAAAGAAATCCAACAAAACATCAAACCTACACTAAACCCATAACAATTTCGGGTAAAAAAAAAACCAAATCCAACAAAACATCAACTTTACAAATCGGAATTTCTAATGCTTAACATACGGAATTCGAACCCAGAAAATCGGAAGCACTAACCTTTGAATTCGGCCGTTTGATCTTCACTGATGTTCAATTGTTGTTCTTCGCGGTTGGCTTCTTCGGCCGACGTTCAAAGATTCTGATTTCTTCGTGGTTTTTGCAGAAAGCTTCTTCGCGATTTTGTAGAAAGCTTCTTCGCGGTTTTGCACAAAGCTTCTTCGCCGACTTTGTTCAAAGAAAGGTTCAAGCTGCAGGTTTAGGGAGCTCGCAGAAGAGAGAAACGAGAAGGAGAGGAAGATGAATAGTAACTTTCATATTTCTAAATTACTGAGGGGCATTACAGTCATTACACAGGAAAATTTCCTGGAATAGTAAGTGGATTCTTATAAATAACATTTACCTGTAAAAATTATAAATTGAGAGAGTATTTCCTTCCGTCCTCATCAGTGGTGTGCCATATTTGGTTTTGTTACAGTAACTGGAAACTAAAAATAGTCCAAAGTTTATATTTTTTATCGGGCAAAGATGCATATTTTCCATTAAGGTTTTTGACAAGGTGTAATTTGTGCTTATAGTTATTTTACCTCAAATATACTCTTAGGGCCTGTTTGATTTACAAGGACTCTGGTCAAGGAAAGTAATCTGATTCCTCAATATTAAATTTCTTTGTTTGAAATTGATTTTAATGGGTTGGGAAAAGAAAATAATTTACGATGCAAGGAAAAAAGTGCTATTTTCCTAAAAAAAAGAGTCTATATTCTAATTGGGTATTCTTTTTCCCCGAGTTACAAATTTTTTAAAAAGGACATCACTACATTTACTCTTATTTATTTACCTATATTTTATAGTTTGTTATATCAATCATAAAATGAAAAAAATAATAACTATATATATTATTAATATTAAAAAATGTAAAACATTGTTGGTGTGTCTAAAAGTGAGCAAGGTATTGGACCTGGCCCAATAAGGTAAAAAAGATAAGGAAAAAGGAAAAAACCCAAAGAAAGGAAGAATAAGGTAAAAAGTTAGGCCAGAGTAAAGTCACACAGCCGGACTAAAAATATTTTAGCTGGGGAACTGGGCTAAAAGGCTTTAGGTTAGAGTAACAATACACAACTAAGTTATAAGGTAGTAAATCAGGGGACAGAAGTTTAGGTATTATTATGGGCAAAAGTTACGCAGGACATTTAAAGCAAAGAAATAGGAGCAGGAGCAGGAGCCGAGTCATAAAGAGGGCGGTAGACCAGGAAAACATTTAAAGCTGGGTCGACATCAACAAGAAGGGAAAATCAGGAAAGCATTAAAGGCTATAGCCCAGAAATAGTGCAACGGGCAAGACAACAGGGTTAGACTATATATACTGGCATTTTAGACTAAAAGATGTACGCAATTTCTTATACTTTGAGCACTTGGTCCTTACCATTTCCTTTTTACTATTTACTGACTTGATCGTCGAAGTGGAATATTGGGAATAGCCCCGCTTGTGTTCTTATTTCTATTCTTAGGGCCATCCTAAAGGTGTTCTTGCTGGGCTAAGGAAACTCCAGATCTGAGCTATACATTCAAGCCGCCGAGATATCATATTCTTTGGCATTTTGTGTCACATCAACTGGTGCCGACTGCGGGGAACGTTTGGTAAACTTTTCCATCAAATTTTCTTCCCAACCAAAGAAATTTGTTGAAGAAATTACTCAAGATACTCAAGGATCTTATGCCTCTAATCCCGAGGTAACAGTTGACGAACCCCCAGCCCCGACCTCCCTATTTGGGAGGGAGGCGCAACCGAAATGCTTGTCTGGTTCGCACCAGGACTCAATTGATATACAGAGTAATCATTAAATGACTAAAATTAATTATCAAACTTCAAGCTCTTATTGTACTTTTAAAGGATACACACACTAATTCACACTATTACAACAATACTTCATCACGCTAAAACTAGATTCTTAAGTGGTACTACCATACTATCTTCCAAAACCTAATCAAAAGGTCCTTCATCAGTATCCCACTATTAAGCTCAGTGATGTCGCACTATTAAAACATTACCGAATAAATATTTACAGGCACATAACAAGTATTTCCTAAGCACACAAGGGGGAACACTAAGGGATAGAAAGAGTATAACCGACAAGCTATAACAAAGATTTAAGTGATCTTTCGAAAAGTACTACTGATTGTACTTTACCTTCCTTGGAACATTGTAGCTTCTTAATCACTCATGTCGACACTGGCAACATTGAACATTGGACACTGTAGCATACCTCGAGATAATACCGGACACTAACGCCCCAGTCATTTAGTCGGGCACTCTAGGCCAATACCGACATATCCGATTTCAACAATTGGATACGCTTTAGGGACCCCCCAAATAGATATGCAGTAACATTTAACATTGAACACTGTGTACAAAACACTGAACACTTAGCATTTAACATTGAACACTTGCATTGTAACGCATGCATACGATAACTTAAAAATTTCACTTGTACATATGATTTGACATTTGAGAACATTTACATGCATATAACACATCATTTGACACCACGAGGGGAAGTACTAGGAGCTCGATGAGCATGAGCCCAGGGCTGGAACAGGTTCGGAAGGAAATGGAGAATCAGCAGCCGAGGTCTGAGATCATAGTCTTGGATTCTAGGGAGAATGAGGTGCCCAAAACTAGTTCTGGGGCTGCGGTTCAAGTTTCACTGCCTCTACCTCCCCCAACCCATGGTCCCTCATCTTCGACTGCCACCGGATCGCACTCCTCCTCATCCAGCGCGAAGGACAAATGCAATGGTAAGCTGAGCCTATTATCAAGACAAAGGATCTACCGCCATCACTGCTGAGATTCGAACCTTGCTATTGGTGTTCGGATTCAAGATCTGAGTTCTCAGTCGTTGACTCGACCATCTTTAGGTACGCCTCCGATTCTTACTAAGTTCACTCCCTCGAGTGTCCTCAAGGCAAAAGTTTTTAGAACTCACCTAGTTTTTGTTTGCTTTAGGGACTCGTCCTTCAAACGATTCCCTACATCTGTCTGAAGATGATCAATGTTGGGATCTGGCCAGCACTGCCTAACATCCATCGTGCACCGATAAACGCTCTAACTCCGGGGACCAAAATGCGAGAGACAACCGAAAGCGTGCTGGGGACGAATCCTCTGGCGCCGAAAAGTACCTATAAAAGGAGAACAGATCATGTTGACGCCCTGAAGACTCCCATCGTCGCTCTTCGCAGAGGCACAACGGCTCGAATGATGATCACCACCAATCCGCGTGGAGTCCTGCTAAATCCCCAAGACGAGATGAGTCGCTTCGCCGTCTTCGCCAAGGTCCGGCTTCCCAGGCCACAGTTCCTGCCCGGAAGGCAGAGTTTTCCTTTGAATTTTAGGGCAATTCGAGGTGAATGTTTCTAGGGGGAGAAAAAGCCCAACTTTGTGACCGTAGGTTGAAAGACGGGATGCGAGTGGCCAGAGACAACTGGAAGGTATTCGAGCTGTCGGTTGCTACCAACGCGCAACTTAGTTGGTCAAGGAGGTTCCTTTATCAGGTAAGCCATTTCGTATGGTCTTACTAAAGTGAACCCTTAATTTCAACTTGTGAAAACAAGAACTCAATGCGAAAAATTGCCAAGGAAAGTCTGATTGCAAGACACAGCTCTTAAAACTCAATAATCCTTACTCTTGGATTCAGCATACTACTAATTTAACAAGTTAAATTAAACACGCAATTTGAACCAAGTGATGAATTCTAGAGGCGAAACAAAGCATGATATTAGACAGAGCAATTATCTAATTAGCCTATAGTTCATGTATTTTAGCAATTAACAAGCATGCAAACTACTTAAGCCAAAATAAAGATGAGTGAATTAATAAAGTATAAACTTATCGATCAATTAATCACTGAATAATAATGAAGTTATGCACCCTTATTTATAGGTATAGGGAACACGAAATTTACAAGGAAAAATAAGGAAAGAAAACACAAAATTGGAACTTAATCAAGAGATTTGTAACTCACAAAAATTAGCAAGAAAAAAGAACTTACTTGCTGATAAAGTAAAAGAAAAGAAAGGGAAATTTCAAAAATAAAGAGGAAAAAAAGAAAAAGAGGAAACTTAACCAAGAGATTAAGTAATCTTGATAAAAATTAGAAACAAGGAGAAAATAAGCATCTCCTTAGTTTTTGGAAATAACAAAGATGGAAACTATGAACAGAATTAGGTAACATGCACAATACCTTAATTTCTCTTAAACCCTAGAACGCTTAAGTAAAACCCTAATTCGCATATGGCCTTCCTTGTGAGCTTGTTGGGCTTGACCGAATTTGAAGTAGATAGACTTGAGGGAATTCGGCCCAATTGATGTAGCATGATGATGTAGGTGTAGGAAGCTTCTGGAATCTTCTGGAAGCTTCCGGAATCATTTTGGAAACTAAAAAATATTTCATTTCCAAAATTCTTCAAAATTGTGAAATCTCCATTTCTTCACCGGAAAGACTTCTAGTTACCATTTCCACTATTTTCTTAGCTTGTAAATACTATTTCCACCATTTCCACAACTTGGAAATATCATTTCAACCATTTCCTCAATTGGAAGGATTAGTATCCACCATTTCTACTTTGATGGAGAGTAGGGTAACTCTTGTAAGCTTCATTTCCTTCTCATTAAGTTCATTGGAGCTTTCCTTTGTTTTCATGGATTCTAACTCATAACTTGTATTGTTTTAGCCTTGGATTTCCTCATCATTCCCTTCTGGTTGGAAAGGATTTGTTCTCGAATACAAATTACTGCAAACACAAACAGAACAAGTCTTTACGATTACCACATGAATAGAAATCATACTTACTAGACACTGCTATCAAGGACACTGATAATCATTCTTAATTCTTCAAGAACCTTTTAGTTGCTTGCAAGAAACTATCAAGAAGCATCTAAAATCTCATGAACTTATCTATACTCCTTAAGAACAATTATTTATCCACACGAAATACAGCATTTTAGCTAAGTATATGCAATAAGCACAATTTACCACAGTAACTAGGACAAATTTATGCATCATATGTGTGACATACAAATTGGCATAATAAGATCCTAAAATGAAGAAAAATCTGTCCTACATGCAAACTAAAGGTAACAAGTTACACAATAATTCACAGCTTTTCAGGCAGACAATCTGGTATGTTAAATAGCAAAACATCCTCATGTCGAAACAAGCAAGAAAAACCATTTGAGGTTTAAGTTGCCCAAACCAAGGTTAGTCACAATTTCAAAATTTGATATTTCTTAGTCATGCTCATAACCAAAATAATGGAATCGAAAGGAGAAATAGTTTAAAGGCATGCCTGAAGGATACCTTGATACTTATTTTACCTTTGATCCCTGGATTCAAGAAGGTCCGTTTCTGAAACTTGTGGAGCCCATAAGCACATGAGTTGCATGACTCATAATCACAAGTTATTCTAACCAACAGAAATTGTATGTATAACTGATATGACAACTAATTAATAATAACAGAGACAATTTTTGAGAAAGACATCGTAAGGAATAGTGAACTACAAAATTATGTAGTTTTAAACCAAAAGAAGTATCCCGTAAAACAATGCACATGTTTGAGATTCACAAACCCTAGAGTTCGTAAAATCTTTAGCATGAATGGTAACAAATAGAAGGAGAATCAATGTAAAAGTAAAAGTGTACCTTTGTGAAGCAAGAGCTAAAGGATATCTTATACTGTGACTTACATTTTTTATTCCCAGGCGCAAGAGTTGCCAGAGTCCCTCGTGGAACCGCCATTAACTTGCAATGCGTCGTAGAAGCACCAATCCAACTGGTGGAATCCCTACAAAATAAACAGAAGAATGTTGCTCGGAGGTATCCCGGCAAATGAATTAGTGAGCAAAAAATCTGTAAACAAATTTCAGCAAGACGTATGAAGTACAAGAGTAAACTTCACACTCATATCAAACAACCAAACATGTCCTCAAACTAAGCAAAGAAACTGCTTTGGAACCTAAATGGACAAGGAGCATGACGTCCCGTGTCAGTGGGCATGACTTCTTGTAGATTAGTAGAAATCTGATGGAGTTCTAAGAACTTCGCCATTTAGAATTCCGAGGTCAAGTAGTAAGAAAAAACAAGGGCACCAAATTCCTAATAGGGGTCAATTTACACAATGTTGTAGCTTATACGCCGTTGCAAGGGTCTTGTAGAACGGAAACCTCATAGGTTACAAAGAATCATGGGCAACCATGGCACCAAATCTCCCTGGGGGGTCAATTTGCTCAAGGTCGACTGATTCTCAAAGTACATAGAAAATATCATGCTAAGAACAAGGAAAAATGAGCAGAATAACCTTACTCCCTTGTCCCTCTAGTATTGCCCACCTAAACTACACACAAACCAGTGTATAGGATTGGTAGTCCCTGTATACTGTATCGCTCAGCCATTTACCTCAAACAGTACTTTGGCAAAAGTAATCACGCAAAACAATTAATCACACAAGTACAATAACTATATAGGAAAGTAGCAAATCTTTTTCGAAATAGACACTTGGTTCTATTTTGTAAAAACACCTTTTTCCAAAAAGAAATTTTGTAGTAGCTCAAATAAGAAGTACACCGATAAGGAACTTTCGGGGAGAAGCCCTCAAAGTTCAAAGATAATAACAATGCACGAAGACAAAATTCAAGCTATATTTTTAGAGTAAATGTTCAAGGTAGCACGAAAGATCATAAAATAGGCCTAAGAAGCAGGGCAATTCAAGTGATGAGATAAGAGTAATAAGCAGAGTTGAAACAATTCAGGAAGTACTAAAACTACCCAAGAAGTGATCACCCAACCAATAGGTAATCCAGAAACCAATCCCCACCTGATTACTCAAAGTTTCAAAATTTTAATTTTTAAGCAATAGGGAAAAATTCCTTAGAATTTCAATGTAGTGCTGTGGGGAGTAGTGTCGATAATCGAACACTATCAACTTTGCCAGTACACAAAAAAATTAGAAGATTTTCAATGAAGAAAATATCTCTCTTTGGTTAGAAAGTGTAGTGTTGTTGGGAGTAGTGTCGGTAATCAAATACTATCAACTTTGCAAGTACACCTTTAAACCTCCAAGAAACAATTCTTACTCAATTTTTGCCACAAAAGACTTAATTTTGTTTATGCAAAAATCCCTTATTGCAAACTTAAAAAAATTTGGGCAGCACTACGACACAATATCAAGAATCCAATATATTTTCAAGAATTCAAAACTACTATATCAATCATAGGTATACCATTCACAATTGCAACACAAGGTGAGCTGCTTAACTTCAGCCACAAAACTCACCAAAATTACGCACAAAGGGAAGCAAAAATCACAAAAACCAGTCCAAAGTAGCAAAAACAAGTGCTAAAACTGAAAGGCTTCTTCTTTTCGCAAAAACCTCTTCTTGAGCTTCGGTTACCTTTTTATTTTTATTTTTATTTTTATTTTTATTTCGGTTTTGAAAAGATCTCAAATAGTACCAAGACCGAAATTAATTAATTTTAAGAAAAAAAAATTTCTCAAAAAGGAGTGTTCTAATTTCAAAAATTTCAAGACAAAGCAAGACTAACAGGGATTAGAAAACACCAAAATGCTCCCTAGCAAGCCTAGGGTTCTCTCCTAGTAGCAGTCGCTGCTAGGGTTTCCCCTTAAGGCCTTAAGCAGCCGCAACCCTTCTCCACAAAATTCGGGAAGGATTATTGCTACAAAGCCATGAGATTCATCCACGACCGAAACATCAATCCCCTCATCTTCATAATAATCATTGGCATCTCCCTTGTCCGATCCCGACCAACTCCCGTCAGTATGGAGATGGATTCGAAGCGATGTACGCCAATCAGAACCTCAACCTCGATGAAAGACGTTAAATAGGTTGTGGCACTAAAGGAGAATACCAAATATTCCTACCCACATGAGCAATACTACTACCTCGCTGCCAAATTGCTTTTCGACCGCCGACGGAACATGGAGGCCTTGGTCTCAATGATGAAATAGGAGTGGTCAACGACGGCTCCGGTGCATGGCCGATCGATAGACAATCATTTAGCTCTGTTTTATTTCGAGGCATTCACCGACCGAGCAAGGGTCCTGGAGGGTCAGCCATAGAATTGTGACAAGGCCCTAATCCTTCTCAAGGCAACCGAAGGCGAGACCTCCATCAACGAAATCATCTTCGACAAGTATCCGATCTAGGCTCATGCCTACAAGGTCCCTAGCACTTCCATGAATCTGGATGTGGCAGTGTCTTTAGAAGAATCCAACGGTGGGTTCTGAGAGGTACACACTAACCCGGATAGCACCTTGTTTGGACCGTCGCTTCGGATCCGTGTTAATCTAGATTGGAAAGAACACTCCCCCGACGTGTGGAACTGGTCACGGACTGTGGGACCAAGAGGGTGTTCACACGCTATGAGAAATTGTCGGCTTATTATACGTACTGTGGGAGGGTATCGCACCATTTAAGGGACTGCCATCGCGTCTCTGAGAAGGACTGACCGAGATCGAAGCACCTTACAATTTTCCTGAATGGCTAAGAAATAAACTAGCTTTGAAAACATCATTGGTGCCCAGTCCCAACTCTAGAGGCTCGGAATCGACCAGATCTAGATCCTCGGGAGGCCAAGCAGAAACAGCAACCCAGTCGATGACACTTTTCATCTTTCGGAACCCATTGAACCAGCTTGACAGAAAGAACAAAGGGGTCCTCCTAGAGGACTTTGAGGCCATCGCGCAGCCTACTCCTCAAGCCTGGCAAGCTCCGATGAAGGCCTAGCCGACAAGACAAGCAACCCAGTAGAGGGGTGCACCGCAAGGCATTGCTAAGACCAGCCAGCCGATTAGTCAAGCCTAAGAACTCCCCCCAGCACTGGCCGACCAAACCTCCATGCATGCATGTCCAGAGAAGGTGCCTAAGATCCCCCATCAAGACTACAACATCCACTCCAAACCACTTAGCCTAATAGATGGCCCCCTACCAGGCTTTGAACGGTTACCCCTCCATGACGAAGCCATGCACATTAGCCAACCCACCGTCCAGGAACAAGTTATGTCACTGTACATGGAGGCATCCAAGATCAAGGAAGGGAGGGCCCCTAATGCTAAGAGTGCCCAAAAAAAAGAGAGGTAGAATAAGTGGATGAGCGTTTTAAGGTGAAGGGGTGATGGCTTCAAGCTCAAGTGATACCCAAAAGTGGCAACTAAGAGCTTCCCGCTCCATTGTGGGCTAGGGGAGGGTGACTACGATAAGGAGAAGGAGGAAGAGTCAGAACAAGAGGAAGAGGCATTCACGAAATGTAACCGCCCAAGCCCATACGACCCTGCACAAAAGATGGACACTAGCCGACCAGCACAAAGGGGAGTTTACACTCCCTCATTTGATTTAACGGCAGAGACTGGCATGGTAACCCAGTCTCGCCGACAGCTATGAGGGTCCTAAGTTGGAACTACCGGGCGCTTAACCACCCTTGGGCAGTAAGGTCTTTAAGTGAGCGTGTGAAAAAAGTCTCACTTTCTATTATTTTTTGTCTGAAACTAAGAGTCGTCAGTCCATTTAAATTCTGTTAAAAATAACATGCATATGCATGGTGTGTCTGTTAATTAGGTAGGAAAAGCAAGGGATTAGCCCTCTTTTGGAATAAAAATATGCAAGTTGATGTTTTGTTTCATTGTATGAATTTTATAGATTTCATTGTGCATAATCCTATTAGATCTGCGAAATGGCGGCTAACAAGAATGTATGGCAAGCTAGACTCCTCGGCTCGCCGTTAGTTTTGGGTGTCCAGTAAACACTTAAACACGGTTGCATGTTACCCTATGTCTACATAGGGGACTTCAATGAAGTCCTCTCCCATGATGAATATCACAGTAATACACACAGAGCACAAAGCTTGATTGATAATTTTCGTGATTTTACCCATTTTTGTAACATATTCGATTTGGGTTTTGAAGGTTTCCCCTTCATATGGTGGAGATCGGCTACGGACCCCAACACAGTACGAGCCTGGCTCGACAGAGCCCTAGCCACATCGGAATGGTCGAGCAATACCTGGCATCCACCCTCCAGCACCTGCACTGCTGACGATTAGACCATGTCCCAATCCTATAAGAAGTCAAAACGGCCCCCACCCAGGCTGGTACAAGTAGGAGGCACCGACTATTTAGGTTTGAGCGCTACTGGCTCCGCTCAGATAATTACACAAGAATGGTCGAGGAGAACTGGCACCCCCACCGGGGATCCCTCCCTGAAACCCTCCAGGCCTGTGGCGCAGGACTAAAACATTGGGCCCGAGAGGAATTTGGAAACAGGCAAAAGACGATGGATACCATCTTAGCTAAGATCAAGGAGCTGCAACAAGGGCACATAACCCTAGAGGTCAAGGCAAAAATTGCCAGCCTAACCTTAGAGTTGGAAAAATTCCTCAACATGGAGGATGACAAGTGGAGACAAAGGGCCAAGCAACACTGGCATGCGTGCGGAGATAGGAACACCCCCTTCTTTCATGCCTCCGCCAACAAGTGGAAAGAAATAACCACAGTAAAGGGCCTGCTGGACTCCACAGGCACGTGGTGCACCTCCCAGTGGGACCTGGAGAAGATTGTAATGGGCCACTTTGGCAACATATTTGCAAGCTCCGCTTTGAGTCAGCAGGCAACGGAGCAAGTCCTCAACACGTCCACCCATGGATCACCCCAGAGATGAATGCTACGCTCACTACACCATACACGGAGCGAGAGGTATGGAAGGTCCCCAGCCAAATGCACCCTAACAAAGCCTCGGGCCCGAACGAAATGCCACCTCTCTTCTACCAAAAATTTAAGCATATAGTAGACAAGGACATCTGCGCCTACTGAAGGTGCTCAACAACGGCCTACCCATCACGGATGTCAACGCAATGAATGTCGTCCTCATCCCCAAGATCAAGGATCCCAAACTTATCACTCAGTTTAGACCAATAAGTCTGTGCAACGTCACATACAAGCTAATATCAAAATGCTTGGCAAAAAGGCTCAGGCCAATCCTAGAAGCGGCAATATTCCCAATGCTTATCACATGACTGCTTATTATAGATAATATACTACTAGCTCATGAGCACCATCACCACATCAACACCAAAAAAATGGGCAAAAAGGGCGCGATGTCAATCAAACTGGACATGAGCAAGGCCTTCAATCTGGTTGAATGGGGCTTCCTCGACCAGGTCCTAAGAAGGATGGGCTTCCATCAAAGCTTTGTTAGCCTCATCCTACAATGCATCTCAAGTGTTAGCTTTTCATTCCTTCTGAACTGGCACGCCTTTGGCCCACTCACCCCCTCCCGGGGACTAAGGCAGGGGGACCCCCCTCCCCCCATAACTGTTTATCCTATGTGGGGAAGCCCTCTCACCGAGACTATAATACAACGAGCAAACCGGGAGCATTAGAGGGCTCCGAGTATTCAGGGAGGCCCCGACAGTGTCCCACTTATTCTTTGCCAACGACACCCTCCTGATTGGGGAAGCATCAAGGAAAGAAGCCACCTTGTTTGCTACTATTCGGCAAGAACACGAGATGGCGTCCGGCCAGAGGATTAACTATGACAAGAGCTCCATCTATTTCAGCCCACACACTTCACGGGATATGCGACAGGAGATATTAGCAGCCCTCAAAGTGGAGGAGCTCTCAACCCATGACAAGTACCTAGGGTTGCCGACTACCTTCGGCCTTTCCAAGAAGGCCATGCTGAACCATAGCAAAGACAGCATCTGGAAAAGAATGGATAATTAGGGCACAAGACACCTCTCCAGTGGAGCCCGGGAGATCATCATTAAAGTCGTCATCCAAGCCATACCCACGTACACAATGTCATGCTTCAAGCTCCCAAAAGGCCTGACGGACGAACTGCACTCAATGACAGCGCAGTTCTGGTGGGAGGCACAAAAGAGAAGCACAAGATACACTGGAAGAAGTGGTCCCATCTCTGCACCCTGAAAGGGACAAGAGGACTGGGATTCAAGGACCTGGAACTCTTCAACCTGGCAATGTTAGGAAAGCAAGCCTGGAGACTCCACCCAAACCGATCCTTTAGGGAGGCCGCCGTGGGGAGACAGCCGTCCTATGCGTGGTATTCTATCCTCCAAGGCATGAAAGTGCTAGAACTAGGACTCAACCGAAGGATTGGGAGCGGCCGGGACACAAGGATGTTTCAGGACCCATGGACAAGCCAACCACTGCATCTCAGGTCCCCAGTTATCACGCAACCGCTCACAGCAGGGAGCAGGGTCGTTGAGCTAATCAATCGCACCACAGGGGGCTGGACTGAACCTCTCATCCATCGATCCTTCACAGAGCAAGAAGCAGCCTCCATCCTCGCAGTACCTCTACCACAACACCCCATCGAGGACATTTGGTCCTAGAAAGGCTCGCTGTACGGTAAGTACACAGTGAAATCAAGTTACATGTTGGCCCTAAACTCGGTACTATTGCCCATTGCAGGTCAATTAGCATCAGGGAGCGCAGACCCGTCACCAGTTTGGAAGGCTATATGGAAGCTCAACACTCCCCCAAAGGTACAACACTTCCTCTAGCGTGCTTGCACCAATGCTCTCCCATCCACAAAGAACCTAAAGAAAAGGCACTTACCCGTCGAGGAGCACTGCCCCCTATGCCAAACACTGGATGGCAGTCTTGCCCACATTCTCTTTACCTACGAGTACGCAAAGCGAGTATAGGAAACCGAGGGATTTCAGACCGATATTAGGAAGACTAGGCACGGAATGGCAGACAGATGGATCCAGGAGCTCTTGCTCCACACAGGCCCCAATCAGGCAGACCACGTTGGCACAACACTTTACTACATCTGGTGGCACATGAACAAAGCCCTGCACAGCGAACCCACCTTCCTTGGCCCAGATGCCCTTGGCCGACTAGCTCATCAATGGTTGACCGACTTTCAAAAGGCCCAAGCCCTGCCCCAGCCCAGACATTCATGCCCACCGTAACCTGGGAAACCACTGCCTGGCACCAACATATACTTTGATGCCGTGTTCAACATCGACCAGAGCACATACTCAGTGAGGGTGGCCTGTTATTCAGAAATAGGAGAGTAGAAGTTCATCTTCACCAGGCAGCTCAAACGCGTTAATACCGCTCAGATGGGGAAAGACCTTGCAGCGTGGGAAGCCCTCAGTGAAACACTACGCCGATCCATCATAATAGATGTGGCCATCAGTGACGCTTAGGTCATCGTCAATGCCACCAATCACCCTGAGGAGGACAGATCACATCTTAGCCTCATTCTACACGACATTGTCTAGCTACGAGGTGCACTAGGGATAGTTAAGCTCACGTGGGTCAAACAGCAGTACAACTACGTAGCCCACCTGATAGCACAACATGGCAAAGCCAATAATTCTGGCTATGTACAATGGAACTCAGTTCCGCCTTTTGTTTCCCACCATTTCTACGCACCATGAATAAAGTAACACATCGTTTTACCTCAAAAACAAGGAAAACACCTTATGATTTGGTCGGGTTACTCAAACCTCGTCTTGTCAAGCAAACAGCCAAGGCTGTGATACCAATTGATGTTCCTTGATTTCAACTTCTGAAAACAAGAACTTAATCCGAAAAATTGCCAAGGAAAATCTGATTGCAACACGGCGCATGATCGCGATGGAGGAATATATCCAATAGTGTGAAGCCGAGATTCGGCCTCTTCAATCTCTCCCCCTAGTTCAACGGAGTCAGCGGAGCTGCAGGGACTCCAAAAAGAACTCAATGCCAAGTAGTTGTCACGGACAATAGCACGGTCCACTTATGAACAGAGCAGCACCAATTTGGAAATGGCCTGCCATCGGTATATTAAGGACGAGGCACAGATTGCCTCCCTGAATGAGGCTAACCAATGTGCTAAAGAAGCTCTCCGTGCCAGAGGGGTTGAGCGAGACACTACGGTCACAGCTCATGAGGCACTTTGGACTGAGAAAGAGAGATCGCAAGCCGCATACGCTGCTCGCAAAGTGAAGATGAAGGCCCTTGAACAAAAAATGATTGACACTGAGCAGGGGTCAGAGTTTGCTCGTAAGAAGTTGGACCTGGACGTGAGCCAGTTCAATCTCAAAAAATCCAACATGGAAGCTGATCAGGCGGCCTTAGATGAAGAGAGGAAAAAGGTTTAAGCCGAGGAGGTTTGTTTGACCACGGAGCTTAGGCGAGTTAAGCAGGAGGATGTGCATCGGCATCTCAAAGTCCAGGATCTCTGAAGTCGAGTTTCAGATGCCTTTCCCCAAGGCTGGAAAGCTTGCTTGGAAAAATCAGCCCTTTTATACTTTTGGAAGGACGCCGAGGCATGATTAACAGTGATTGGCTAAAGTAGCTGGTCCAACGCCATCGTTGCCAAGCTAGGGAGTATTACCACAGGTCTGCGAGCCTTGGGAAGCTTTTCAGCTCTCTGCTGAAATTAACAGTGAAAGCCAGCTACAAAAATGGGGTCGCCGGCCACAAGAAATTTGGTGAAGCCATTGGGCCAGCAACGGTTCCTAATATTTGCTGCACTTTGTTGGATCGCGTAAACACTCCCGAACATCTTTGGGAAGTTTTTTGAGCAAAGACGAGTTTGGCTCATTTGAGGATTCCAGGTGCCCCAACTTCCAAAGTGGAGCCTCCTCAAGATCCTCCTTTGGAAGGCACGGGCCCCTTCCCAACGCCAGAAAAATGCCTGGCCAGCCTTAAAGGCCCAACTCGGCCAGACGAGTCCGAGTTTACTTTTGAGGTGCTAGTAGATCTCCTTCCTCCATCTTCTCCCTGCCTCGAGGTTGAAGTCCAACCTTCCTTGGGGAAAGGCCACCCAACTACTGAGGTTGAGACGGTTCAGCCAAGTCCCACTGCCCGATAATGGCTCCATCCCATTGCGAAGTGCTGAAGGTGATTCTTCAGCTGTTGAACTCACCCAAGAGGCCAGGGCCAAGACGGGCCCTACTTCCATTAATGCTCTCAATACTTTATAATAATTAGGGCTTCTTGTAATGGTTAGGGCTTCTTGTAATGCTTCCTGCAGCATTTTCAATCATTCAGTTTTCTTTCAAAAGTTGCACTTCAATTAAGTATCAGGATGATTTTTCAGTTTGCCAAGTGAAACTGCACTCCGATTACTGTCTCTGTTATGCGAATCTGAGAACACATACTCTAACGACGATGTTGACAACACCGACCTTAGGAAATATGTGAAAACAAACCAGGGGGTTTGATAAGTTTTAACAACGATGTCGACGTCAGTGACTTTAGAAAATTTGTGAAAACAGACTAAGGGGTTTGATAAGATTATGTCAACATCACCGACCTTTAAAAATTTGTGAAAATAGACTAAGGGGTTTGTTTCGAAGGTCGAATGAGGTCACGTCTGACCTCGAACCTGGACTCGACCTTTGGGGGAGTGTGACAATTTGACCTCAATAAAAAAAATCAGCATAAATGATAATCAAACAAACTTGTAAATTATTCATCATGAAAAACTAAGGAAATTGTCCTAGAACAACTTTGATTGAAACTGAAACACACCGGAAACCAAAGAAAACAAAACATTTGCAAACAGCCACAAAAGTCTCATCGAAATCAAAACCACCAGCTGACCTCAGGCAAATCGTATTATGAAAGTACTTGTTAAGGAAAGAACTTCCTTAAATTGATAGCATTCTAGCTGTTGTCCACCAAACCATAGTCCACAAACGCAAGCTTGTAACTACCCATTGGACGAGCCTCGATCACGTAGTAAGGTCCCTCCCAGTTAAGACTTAGCTTTCCTTCAGCACAGCTCTGCTCACTTCATTACAGCGCAATATGAGGTCCCCTGGAACAAAGGAGCATGATCGGACATTAGCATTGTAGTATCTGCGGATGGCATTTTTTCGTTCGGCTTGTTTTAGGTCGGCCACAACTCTGACCTCCTCCAGTTCATCCAATTCCAATTTTAGACGTTCCTCATTGTCACCCTCAGCAAAGTACGAACTCGAGCTGTGGGGAAAGCAACTTCTGGTAGGATGACGGCTTCTACCCCGTAGACTAAGTTGTACGGAGTCTTCTAGTGGCAGTGCTTGGGGTCGTCTGGTAGAACCAAATGACAGAAGGCAGTTCATCTACCCAAAGAGAGCGACGAGATATGATCCTTGTTTTCAAGGCAGGTTTTCCAAGTACTCTTTCAGCTTATCAAACGCCGATTGGCATTCCTTCACCCACTGGAATTTGTCCGCCTTTTAAAGAATTTTGAAAAATGGCAACAATTTTTTGATAGATCTTGCCAGAAACCTGTTTAACACCGTCAAACGGCCAATCAAATGTTGAACATCCTTAACAGACTTCGGCTGGACCATCTCCATCACAGCTTGCACTTTCTCCGACTAAGGAGCAATACCCTTTTCTGAAACCATGTAGCCTAGGAACTTTCCCAATGAAGCGCCAAAGACAGACTTCTTATGATTTAGACGCAACTTGTATTTCCTCAGAACTAGCAAAGTTTCCCTCACATCGGCCATGAAGCTGACATCATCTCTACTTTTGATCAGCATGTCATCTATGTTTGCCTCCATGTTTTTCCCTAACTGCGACTTAAAAATTTTATTCATAAGCCTTTGATAAGTTGCACCAGTTTTCTTCAGACCAAATGGCATTGTTATGTAACAATGCGTCCCCTTATTGATGATGAAAGAAAATTTCTCCTCATCTTCCTTGAACATGAAGATCTGATGATATCCTTTGTATGCATCTAGAAAACAAAGGAAACAAAAACCTGCAATTGAATCCACAAAAATATCAATTATGGAGACGAGGAAGAAATCCTTGGGGCACGCCTTGTTTAGATCCTTGAAATCCACACATATTCTCCACGAGGTGTCAGGCTTCGTCACCATGATTGGGTTTGAGAGCCACTCAGGATAGTCGACCTCCCGAAGTAGAACTGCATGTAGTAACTTATCCACCTCAGTGTCCATTGTCGTCGCTTTGTCTGGTGCGTAGCACCTCTTCTTCTGCCTAACCAGCGTCATCTTTAGGTCCACATTGAGTCAGTGTTCCATTACCTCCCTTGGTATTCCTGGCATCTTGTCTGAAGACTATGCAAAACCATCAATAAATTCAGTCAACAGCTTAATTAACGCGAGTTCAAGTTTGGGCGGTAGGTCCTGCCCCACCAGGACGCATCTCTTGTCCACAATCTGCACCTCCTTTGGGGTGGGCTCGGTCTCTATGATGGGCACCGATTCCCCAACTAGGGGTTCGAGGTCCTTGACACTACAGACCTTAGGAGCGGACTCAATGTACTTTAATGAAGCCATATAACACTCGTGGGCTTGTATCACATTGCTACGAATCTCAGCTACTCCTCATAACATCAGCAACTTTACCATCTGATGGACTATCAAACAAACGGCCTGAAATTGGTTAAGACCAGGACGACCTAAGGAAATGTTGTATGCCATGGCTTCGTCTATCACTATGAACTCCAAAGTTTCCATTCTAGACATGTGCCGATCCTTCAACATCACCAAAAGCCAGATCTTGCCTGCAAGGTATACTGTCTTATTGCTGAAGCCGACCAGGGGAGTTCGGACCTGATCCAAAGATTCTTTCTTTAATTGGCAGCAGGTGAAAACATCCATCGGTATGATTTGACAGAGCTAGCTGTATCCAGAAGCACACGCAACACTCGATAGTTAGAAATAAAAGCTTCAATCACTACAGGGTCGTCTATATCCCTATAAATAAAAAAATCCATATCTTCGAACTGTATAGGTAACGCCACAAGGTAAGCTCTTCCTTTTTTCTCAACATTCCATGACTGTCTCTTATGCACCACCGACGTTGGCTGAACGAGTCACCATACGCAGGACCGCTAGCGATGACGTGGATTGTTCCAGCGATCTCCAAATCCGTTGCTTGGACTTCCTTCTTAGGCTCAATTGGTGCCATTAGGGGAACTGGAGCCGGCTTACGAGGTTGGTAGGGCTGATGTCTATTATTGAAACTTCTACCACCTTGTTGTTTCCTGTTTCCATCACGCTGCCTTTTATCTCTACCATGCCCCGGGCTGGAACCAGAACGAAACACTCCTCTACACTCATCAGTATTATGCTCGCTGGACTTATGGTGGATGCACCACTTGCCAGAGTAATTATTCTTCTGTCCTTGTGCCTTACCTCGAAAATGACTGGCCTCGGCCGCGTAGACAGCTCTGCGTATTTTCCTGCGATCTGGGTCGGCCCGAGGTGGAATGAAATTGCAATTAGGGAAACTGTTGAGGATTCGATTCCCTTTCCACGAATTTTGAGCCTGCAATCTTTGAAAACTCTATTTCTGAAGCCTGTTGTTTTGAATTCTTAGCAGTTCAAACTTTCTCTCCTTTTTTATCAGTTGTGTCTCCTCCACTCTAATGTGCCTATTTGCAATCCTCATAAGCTCCGTGTACGAGGCCAGGGTGCTAGCTGGCACTTCTTTACTCATATCCCCCGACATCAGACCGTTGATGAAGGTTGTCACCATCAATGTATCAGACTTGTGCATAACTCCTACGGATTCTTTGTTGAACCTGATCACATAGTCCTGCAGCAGCTCCTCCCTTTCATGGTATAGATTTATAAGGTGCGACGAGGCTTTCGCAATGAACTGGCTACCTGTGAAATTAGCCAAAAATGAATGAGCAAACTGATCCCAGGAGCTTACCGACCTCGCCGGCAGGCTTATGTACCAGTATCGGGCAGCGTCTTTGTGTGTGAAAGGAAAAGCCATGCATTTGTTAGCATCAGAGAAATTCCAAACTCTCATACTCGTGCAACAATGGGATAAGTGAGCCCTGTGGTCGCCATAACCATCGCTGTTAGGAGGAAATGAGGTTCTCTCTATCTCCTGGGTGAAGGGCGTCTCCATGATGTCGTTCCAGAAGTCGACAGCAGTAAGAAGTTCGTACTGTTGCACCGGCACTGCTGCATATGCCATCTGAGGCTGTTGGACCGATGGTATTGGCCCCTGTTACTGCTTCATCTCTCTTCAATTAGACCTGCACAGGGAAAGATGATCCTCGGTTGAAGGATGTCGTCTCTGACGGTCCGAAGTAACCTCTATCGACGATCTTTGTGGTTTTATCCTCCCGGGCGATGACCTGCTTCCTCCAGTTGGACCTTTGCCTTTTCGCACCCTTTCCGCCTCTGCTATCTCCTGCCTCTAGCGGTGAATCTGGCTGTAATCCCCAAAGTTTGCTATGATTTCTTCAAGAATATGTTGCTGCTCCTCACTTAATTGAGTTGTTCCTCTTAGCGAAGCTTCAGCTCCTTCTTATGCCATGGTATTTCGTTCAGAACGGCCTCACAGTGGGCTCCAATTGTTGAATCCCAGATTAGCGTCGAGCTCAACTAACGTTGTCCCTCATCCTTTTCACGTGCTGTGGGACTAACTCTCCAATTTCACTCCGAAACTGAAGTCAGAATAGAATAAAGAAGTATCAAGTATGACTAATCTGGAATTCAATACCTTTCAAATGATCCTGGGATATAGTATTTATAGGCGTAAAGTGAAGGCGTGGTTCCCGTCAGCTGATGACGTGGCACCTTTCAAGTGGGAGGGTCGCTCTTATTCCTATATAACCGCATTCTCGATCCGTATAATGAACCTATTACGGCGTGACATGTGCAGTCTCCTCTTAGATTCTGTGTCAATATTGAGCCGTCACAATGAAGTCATCAGCTTGCGGCCTAAGACTCCTTCATGGACATCGACCTTTGTTGACTTCAGCGGGTTCTGATCTCGACGTCATTTCCATATCCAACACCTTATATAAAATATAAATAGAGGTAAAAAAAAAAAAGAATTTATTCTCTTTTTAAATTTGTGTACCCATTTCTAGAGTATACTTATTTAGGATAGGGCCGACCCTAAGGCCTGGGCAGGTTGGGCGACCGTTTAGAGCCGCCCAATTATATATTAATACAGTATAATGTTAGTATTTTTTGCTCATAAAAAATTAAATTAAGGCCGACATCTATTTTTATTTGAACGAGACTCATGCAATGATTGATCTTTAATTTTATTTTTCCATTTTCAACCCCCGACCACATTACAAAAATTTTTTGTTTAAAATAAAAATTACTCAATTTTCACATTATAATTTTATTTGGGGGCCATGATTATATGAATATACAGTAACTTTTGCTCATAATTGTTTGAATGAGGTCCATGCATGAATTTGACTTTGTTTTTTCAGGTCCATACATTGTATTATAAAAATTAATTAACTAATATTTTTTTTAAGGAAATTTATTGAATTCTAAAATGTAATTTTACTTAGGGGTTCAAATGTGATATTAATACACTATATTAATATATATAGTAGTAATTTTTGCTCATAAATCTTTTAAATTAACTAGTTTGTTTCTTCTATTTTTTCAACTCTTGCTCATGCTCACAGTATAAAATTACATTATAATTTTATTTGGGGTCTCTTTTAACATTTCGCTATGTGCCTCCACATGTTTAGGACCGGGCCTAATTCAGGAATGGATGGAGTTTTTCATAATTGTAATTGGTTACTTTCCCTTGGGATGGACTCGGGAGATTTTCACCAGCTTCTTTGGAGTTAGCTTTTTCTGATCAAAATCAAGGTCTGCAGCTATTTTTGGCACTTTCTGTTGTTGTACCAGCTCGTCTAAGCAGCGGACGTCCTTTTCGACAAAATGATTTTATAAAATTTCTTAAGACCAAATCGAACAAAGAAAGAGCCTTGTTAATTGTGATCGTCATTGACATTAACTATATATTTAGTTAATAATTATCGTAATCAACCTAGGAAATAACAACAGAAACAAACAGCCCTTAATTATCACAGTCTGATCTTCTGCGGAAAGAATCCAATTATAGGCTGAAGACTTACAGATCAAACGTTGAATTAATTTACTCTTAAACAGAGTTAAAACTGCATTTTCTCTGAATATCCCAACGGTCAGATTCTCCTTTCTTCTCCTTAGTTTTTTTTCCTTTTGCTTCGTGCATAAATATCCATGGAGTTAGAAGAACAGTAGATTTCAAAATTGCTTGACTGGCTGGCCTATACATCTGATCCGATTCAAGTTAAAGTTCTAGCTATAGTACATAATAAGAATTTGGAATCATTCAAACATATCTATATTGATCAAGCGTCGAGATCATAGATTAAAACCTGGGTTAATGGGAGGCGAGAAGGTGGTGGTGGTCTTGGATGCATCCAAAGATCTAAACTGTGGCGGAATCGCACAGAGCCTCAGAGGCTTACCATTGTATCCTGGGGATGAGCTTACCCTTCTCGGCGTCGTTCGCCAGCTCACCAACTCCAGTAAGTAAGATTTTCCAGCGTATACGCATGAAGCGATGAAAACTGGAAAAATTGCAGTTTTAGTTCTTTATGTTTGTTTTATAACACTTGGTTTTTGTTGTTGTGAGTTAGACGCTTTTGCCCATTATATCTGAAAATATTGATAGTTTTAATATATTTCACCAATTATATACTTATTCCGTTCTAATCAAAAAGTCAATTTTTAAAATAAATTCATGTTCCATTGAAAGAGTTTACTTTGATTTTTTTTACATATTTTCTTACTAATATAATAATATTTAGTCATAATTAACATTTACGTAGGAAGTAAGGATATAATTGAAAAATATAATGTCAAATTACTTATTTTAGGTGTTGTACCTCATAACTTATAATAAGTTATACATTTTCCAAAGTAGACTCTTTGAGTGGGATCAAGAGAGTAATAGGTGTCGAAGTAATTTTTAGACTATGAAAAATTCTAAAAAGTATTTAGTTCCAACCGTAAATATAGAACTTATAATCCATTAAATGCGTGTTCATTTTGATGAGTTTTTCAAAATTTGATTTTCATGAAAAATAATTTTTAAATGTGAAAAGTGTGTTAGAAATATAAGAAAATACAGATAAAAAACGTGTATTAAGAATGATGAAAAATTAATATAGTATTCAAATTTTCAAAAACATTATTTTGAAAACATGGAAATTAAACGAATTGGCCCCAAACGATCTTAAAATAAGACTTGTAAATCATAGATTCGTAACAAAATATGCAAAAATTGCACTCTATTCACTTGAATTTCGAATATTTTAGTTGACTATAAGCTTTAATAATTAAATTTTGACCCTATTTTTATTATTATTTTTTTTTGTATAAATTGTCAAAATGACCTAAAAATCTTCTAAAATACATGAAAGAAACTAAAACTGTCAATATATTCATATATAAAAGGAAAAACTGTCAATTTTTAAATAAAAATTGACCAAAAAATGTTACGAGTTCAAACAAAAGAAAGGACCAAAACTTACAATTTTATTTCGCAAGAAGAATCTTGAACCAAAACAGTTTCGTTGTTTATGATTTTTCTCCCTAATCTTCTCTTGTCACAATTTAATTAACTGCCAGATCGATTTAACAAGCTCTGACCTCACCCCTTTTGGTTCTATTTGATCTCCAGCGGGACACAAGACTATAATGAATACAGATTCGATAGACGCTGGATTCTTAAGGGAAGACTACTCTTCAAGAAAGATGGAACAGCTTTACCAAACTTTGGAATTTCTTAAAGAGTCCACACTGGGGAAGGTTTGAACTCATCATTAACTCTAAGTTGCTCCCATTTTATATAATTTTTATCTTTTTCAACGATCCACATAATTTAATTCTGACCTACGTATGAGTTTTGCCGCCGTCCAAACCCCTCAATACGGGAGAGCTCCATATATACTTTCATTTAGAGCGTGTTTGTTAGCATGTTTCCTAAAATATGTTTTTGAAAATTTTTATTTTATATTAATATGTCATTATTTTTAATATACATTTTTTACTATTCAACTACACATTTTTATATTCTTGCAATACATTTTCTCATATTTTTAAGAGTGAACGACCAAATATGTCACTATACTTTGACTTAGTTCACCATTATGTCACTATATATTTTTTTTAGCCCAAAACATCACTAAATTTTAAAAAATGCGTCATTTATGCCATTTTGGCTAACGGAGTTGTTAAATTTAACGGCCAACAAGCCATGTGCCATTTATATGGTATTTTCAAATGGTATTTTTGTCTATTTATTCATGTTTATCATCTTCTCTTTATCCATTCATCAATATTCATTATCTTGTACAATACAAACCCAATCAACCATTTACATACACCTTTGTGAACACAAAAAATTCTTCTTTCAATTTCTAAACCCAAAAAAATAACATCAAAATAAAGTTGTTCATCGTCATTATTCCTAACCAGTTTGTAAGGTCGTTACTCTTCTTGTATTTTTTAAGAAAAGATCTTAGATAAACCAAATTAAATACCCTACTGATACAAATTAATAATAGGAACACAATCCAAAGATAACTTCTGAGAGTCTGCGAAGTTAATATCAATTGAAGAAGATAATGAACATTGATGAATGGATAAAGAGAATATGATAAACATGGATAAATAGATAAAACTACCCTTCGAAAATGCCATGTGAATGACACTTGATTTGTTGGCTGTTAAACTTAATAGCTCCGTTAGTCAAAATGATATAAATGACACATTTTTGAAAGTATAGTGATGTTTTGGGCTAAAAAAAAATGTATAGTGCCATAATGGTGAACTAAGTCAAAGTATAGTGACATAAATATTTACGCTAAAAGTTTTTTTTTTTTAAATATTTTAAAATCATCTTTTAAAATATGATAACGAATATGTGTTTTTTTTTTAGCTAAAACGCAGGATGTTACATGTTACCACGTGCCTCAATAACTAAAAAGTTAAACCCTCTGTAAATAAATTCTTTCATCTTAATCAATGAGAATTTGAATGCTTTTTTATTATTATAAAAATAAAGAAGAAAGAAAACTGAAGCTCCAGTTCTGTCCAAAAAAGAGTTCGAGTTCTGTAAAAAAGAAATTAAATGCTACCGTCCATGATAACATAAAATCGTTCTATATATTTTGTCAAGAAAGAGAGAATTCAACTCTGCAAAAGAAAAAATAAATTAAGGAATTTTGATGCAAAGAGAAACATGAGGTTTCAGGGCCACGGAGGAGAAAAATTATTGGACCATGCTCCGCTGCATTATTAAAAATTGTGCCCTAACTTAGGGCATGTTCGTTAAAAGGTTCTAAGGGAGGTTTTGGAAAAGTTTTCAAAAATATGTTTTCAAAAACAAACAACTGAACAGGTTTTTAAAATGTTTTTAAACTCTATGTTTAGTAAAAGACATTTGGGAATTTATCAAAATCTTGTTTGGTAAAGTAATAGGAAACAAACAAGATTTTCCCTCAAAGTTTGAGTTTAGGAAAAAATAGTTTTTGGTGTTCAAAAAAAGAATTTATTTTTGAAATAAGGTTTTGCAGTACAAAGTTTTGAACCCGTGCCAAACGAGGTAACAGTTTTCATAACCCATAATCTTGCAAAACTAGGCTACAAAACCCCCAAACGAAAAGACCCTTAATTATAAAATCAATCATTTATATTTATATTTAGTTTTTGGCCTCCTACATGTACATTACTCTACCATTAAAATAGCGTCAGATTCCCTGTAACATATATGCTTGAACTAGAGATTGCCACGGTTCCGGTTCGAATCGGAACCGACCCCGAACCGGACCGCCGGTTTTGGAACCGGAACCGAAACCGTGGCCCCCGGTTCCAAAACCGGACCCGCCTCTGGCGGTTAAGGTTTCGGTTCCTGTTGTGTGAGAACTGGGAACCGGCGGATCAGAACCGGCCAGGTTCCAAAGGGTCCAACCCTCCGGTTCTAATGTGAGAACTATAAAAATAATAATTTTTACATTTCTCTTGCTCAGATTCAAACACACGACCCTTTGTTATAATTGAAAGACTTTAAGTAAAGTTGATTAACCACTTCAACTATTTACTTTTTTTGAACTTCTTTCTTATAATTATAATTATATTATATGTTTAACATATAATATATATAAAAACTATTTTTAAATATATATTATAATAATATATAAACTAATAGTATACTTTTTATTTATATTATTAATATAATATAAATAAGCAATAAATTAGATTAAAATTAATTAATTATTAAATTAAATTAGATCCAATCGCAACTTCCGCAAATGATGAAGATGATGAAGATGAATTATATTAAATATTCAACAAGTATTTATTTTGTAAAAGTTTCAATGCTTCAAAGTTCAAACTCTGATTTCTCACGATTTATAACAATACATCAATCTCTTGATTTTTTTAAAATAATATATTGAGGTATTATTCCTCTGTATATATATTTTTTCACAATTTATTTTTGTATCTTTTATTATATAAATCATTTAATTGTTTAAATGTATGTACCGTCGCTACAGATTTTATTTTATTTTTGTAATTTTAATTATTTATAAATAATTGAGTTATTAATTGAGTCAAAATAAAATAACATTTATAAGTTAAAATTTTTAAATAAATGAAAAAATTGTTAAATAAACGGAAAAGATTGGAATCAGAACGGGAGAACCGAAACCGTGACAGACTAGAACCGGAACCGTGACAGAACAGGAATTGGAACCGGAACCGGCGGTTCTGGAACCGGCACGGAACCGTCCCCCCAAGGTTCCACTGATTTATAACCGTAATCGGCGGTTTTGGAACCGTAAACGGCGGTTCCGGAACTGTGGGCATTCCTAGACTGAACCATCCTATATGATGCAATAGATGCACTAAATAATTTCTCCACATTAGGTGCTTATTATTTTAGTGACAATGTACATTTTTCGAGATTTTTTGCGAGGTTCAATTTTACTCATAGTTTTACTTTATCTATATTTGTTCAAAATTATCCTTAATATGTCAAGTGCGTCTAAAGGAAATGATAGTTGTATCTACATTATAAACGTTGAGGATATTCTTGAGCCAAAAAATTACAATGAAAAAGCTAAACGTAACAAAAAATCTTTTGGGTAAAAATACGCCTTTGCCGGATTGTTTTCTCAGGCATAATTAACCATTTGCCTCTCATTATTTTTGGTAAAATTATAAATACACCTTCAGTTTTCTAACACTTGTAAAAGCTCCATAATTTGTGAAAAAATATCCATACAAAAACAGGTCCACCAAATGAGGTTATTCGCAATTTCATCAAACGTTAATGGAAATATATGTATTTATAATAAAAAATCGAGAAAATATTTAGAATATCATAAAACATTAATTCACCTTTTTTTTTTTGATTTTCTTACAATGTTTAGTGTGTGTGTGTATATATATATATATATATTTATGGTGTATGTGTAAGTAATTTAAAACTGTGTTACTGAGAGGAGGAGTTGAGGTGGTGATAACAGAAGAATCTTATAACTCTAAGGTTATGAGTTCGCTAAGTAGAACATGTAACTTACTTTATCTATCTTTGACTGGCCAATCTGATCAGTTGGACCGACAGTTCAGTCCAATTTTCATTAATATTTGACCTGGATTGATCCAATTTTTTCCCTGAATTTCTTTGGGTTTGTTATTATGTTTTGGTTTGAGTTTTTAGTTTTGGTTTTAATAGTAAATTTAATATATTATAATCAATTTTCTTAATTTTTAATACAACTTTTTACTATTCAGCTATACATTTTTACATTTTCTACACTTTTTACATTATAAAATTATTTTTCAAAACTGTTTTCAAACCTATCAAAAAGAACAGCCCCTTTATCTTCCTAACCTCTTAGGAGTTTTTATATTAAATTTTATGCTGGCCCAATAACTTTTAATCACAATTTTTAATTTTACTTTATTTTAAAGTTATACTTTATCCGTTCTATTAGAATAGTCCCCTACAACAAAATAGACTCTTCTAATAAAACAGATGAGTCATGAGTATTATAACTTAACCATTCACATATATTATACTTTCTTTTACTAATAAAATATTAACATCATGATAATGTCATTTAAATGATGGGTTTGATCCAGTGACCCAGCACAGAGCCAGTTCGTACTTCGTTCCAATTTTCAAAACATCGATCAGTACTCTAGGTAAATAGATGATTATCTCTTAGGGAAGAAGGAATGGGAAGAGTGATAAAGAAGGGGAGCCCTCAACTTTTAGTTCGTAACTTCTAATATTAATGAAAATTGTAAGTAAAATATAAAATAGAAAAGGAAATTGGGGATATAATTTGTCAGTTTATACATATCATATATTATAAACTATGCTATTTGATTGAATTTTTAAGAGGGAAAATTACATTTACTCTCATTCCCCTTGTCATTTGAGTAATGTTACAAAAATAAATATTGTTATTTTACAAAATTACAAAATACTCAGTTAATTCAAGAGATTGTGAAAAACGCTCTAGCATATATGCAGTATGTACTATTTCTACGTCTTAATCTTAAAAGTAGAAATAGTCCTTTTATAAGTTTACCCAAATACTAGAGACAAAAAGTAATTTGTCTGTAGGAGTGGGCATGGTTTGGTCCAATTCGAAAATCGAACCGAATTCGAATTTACCGAATTCGAATAACCCAATTTTAATTCAGTATTTGAATTGGGTTTGGTTTGAAACCAAATTTGAATTATGAATTCGGTTTTAGAATTAGTTTTCGAATTTGGTATCCAACTCGAAAACCGATTCGAAAATCGAATTGAGATATATTATTTATATTTTTTTAATTTTATACTTCTCATTTTGCTCTTCCTATTTCCTTCTTCCATCTTTCTTTCATTTTATTCTATTAGCCATCAAGTTTTTGGGATAAGGTTATGATGGTGTTGATTGTTGTTGTTGAATGGTGGAGGTTGTGGATCTGAAAAGGGGCGACAATGGTGGATCTGGAACTGGACGATGTTTATTCTCTTAATCTATTTTCTTTCTTCTCTTCATTATCTTTCTTTCTTCTCTTCATTATCTTTCTTTCTTTACTCTTCCTATTTCTTTCTCACATCTCTCTTTCATTTTCTTCAAAGCCTTATTGTGTTAAACTATTAATTTTGGAAACAAAATTGTGAATTTGGTTTCCACGGTCCAAACCGAATTCGAACCGAATTCGAATTACGAATTCGATTTGGTTTCTTCAATTTTAAAACGAATTAGGTTCGGTTTTCGAATTGGCAAAAAAAAATTTAAAATTCGAGGAAACCAATTTGAGGAAACCACAATTCGAAAAAACCAATTCGTGTCCACCCCTATTTGTCTGTCTTTGAAGAGAAATTATTTCACGCAACGGATGTATACACGTCAGCAGTATGATGTGGTACATCCGTCCTATAAAAAATTGACACATCAACAAAATTTTCCACTTATGAATTTTAATAAATGAAAATTACTAATTTACATCAAATCTTCCCTATAATTTTCCAATCAAATCTTGCTACTGGATACTTCTTTATAAATTTTTATTTTCAATAACCACGTCAAATACTACTCTCCCTGCGTCTTCCTTCCCACCTTCTCTACCACCACTATTACCACCTCCAAACTCATGCTTCTCCCCCTACCCCCACTCCGGCACCACAACTTCCACTTTTTCTTCCTCCACCACCACCAGTAACACCTCCAAATCCATGCCTTCTCCTCACCCGTAACAGCCTCTCCCAGACATCTTCACCATAACACCACCACCAATCTCCTTAATTATTAGTGTCCTAAATACAGTAATTATTTGCATATTTTTTACTAAAATATCCCATGTATGGAGTTTCGAATCACCATCATGAGGTTGGAAAAAGAACACTCAATATGTGATTGTGCTCAAATATTTTGCAAAAGATTTCAAATCCGATTGTTCAATTCGGTAATTTCTCAAAAATTAAAACTTAAAAGAATAAAAACTTTGAATCCAACTTCATAGATTCTGAAATTAACTATGCTCAACCCAGATTCATGGAGTCAAATATTCAAACCACCAATAATAACATTGAGGAAGAAGGTGTCGAGATCAGCAAATTTATCATTTAAGGGTGAGAAAGAGATGATAGAGGGCCGAAGGTTATCTCAAAAATTGGGGCACAGTACTTGCGTTCGGGGTCGACTATGAATTTTTAGATAGATAAAAGAGAGAGTCCAAATCAAAAATGAATACGACTGAGTAATAAGAAACTATTTAGGAGGCAAGATTGATTGGAATTTGGAATATTAGTAATTGGCTGATTTTTAAGATATAAATTAGTAATCTTCATCTATTAAAATTCATATGTGGAAATTGTGTTGACGTGTCAAATTTTAATTGGACGGATGTACCACGTTATAATGCTGACGTATATACATCCGTTGCGTGAAATAATTTCTCGTCTTTGAAGGTATGGCTACCACTAAACAAGTAAGTAACTCTTGTTTCTGTTAGGAAGAGAAGGTACAAATTAAGGGAAGGTTTATTTGAAAATTGTCTAACCTTGAAACATTATTGAAAGTGAAGTCTCAGGTTAGGCTAAATGTCGAATTACGAGGAGGATCTCCGCGTAAAAAGGTCGTTGTGGAAGCTGCTTCGAACTTTGGGGCGACTTGGATTATACTTGACAGGTTAGTCTTTTTTTCTTTGACATTCTAAAGCGACATATTTATCACATATTTATTCTTTTAAGATGAACCTTTTACATTTTTGTAAATAAAATAAAATAAGAAACGTAAGCCTAGTACTATCTGTGCAAACTTTAAATGTTCTTATAAAGGCAAACTTTAATTTTCATATAATAATTATTATTACTTCCTTTTATTTATTATCATATTTCTATCTATGTTTAATGACAATTATTATCTTTATTCCTTTTATATTTCCTTTTAATTAAAATTATTACTCCAACTATTCCATTAGAAAACTCCACTTTCACACATGTATAATTTTTTTTGAATGTTAAGGTACAACATTCAATATAGTCATTTTGACACTATTTATTCCATGTATGTCCTTACTTTTAAGTATAAGTTAATCGTAGACCATACATAATTATATTGAGGAGTAAGAAATTTAAAATTTAACTTTCTATTGGAACAAAAAATATTTTTAAAAGTAGACTCTTTTAATGAAACAAAGAGAGTATTACTTTTCATCTTATTATTACTTTTCTTTTATTATTCTCATATTTCTCTCTATGATTAATAACAATTATTAATGTTATTACTTTTTATATTTTCTTTTAATTACAATAATTATTACTTTCCTCTCTTTTTTTTCCAGTAACAATAATTATTACTTTCCATTTTAATAATTTTTCCTTTCTATAGTCACCATCACCACCCCACCACTATCACTGCCGATGACCAAAATTACTGTCGACAACCACTATCACAACAAAATTACTTATTAAAAAAAGAAGTCCTCTCTACGTCAAGGGCACCATTCGTTGTAACCAAGATTGTTCAACTCGGGTTCTTAGCTAGACTCTTATTAGGTCTAGAATCGAAATCATAGAATCGAAAAATAGCTTAAAAATTTGTGTAATTAATTTGAAAAATAACTATAAATGATATATGCATACAAATAGATTTATAAAATACTGATCATCATTTAAATTTAATAATAAAGGTTAAATGTGCATGTTTGGAAAAAAAAATATGTAGAATTATTATGATTAATATTTGAAAAGAAAATAAATAAATTAATATTTTTACTATATTATTAATTAATTGTGAGGAATTATAAATTTTATAGTAATGCACATGTTTTAGAGAGAAAAAAAACTATTCACCCTTAAAAGAAATTAGAAGTTAAGAAAAATATTTGAAATTTGTGGAGGTTCAAGTATGGGCGAGGAATTAGTAATTTAAAAGAAAATCATAACTTTTATAGAAAACAAATGTGATGGATACTCAAAGAGAAATTTGGTAGAGTAAAAACTCACAAGTTTTAAGAGGAAGTATATATATATATATATATATATATATATATATATATATAGACACACACACATATTATATTAATTCTGATTTAATTAAAATGAGGGAGAATAGCCTGGTGGTAGTTCAAACTCTATTCCAAGAGTGCCAATCGTGTGCATGCGGGTTCGATCCCTCCACGTCGCTGGGAGACAAAGAATGGGCGATGAAACTTCATTATAAAAGCAATATAAGGGGCAACATGCTTTTCTCATCTTTTGGCGGGTGCCAACGGAATAATTTCCATGGCCAAACGCAAATGTTAATAATTTTTTGACTCAGTTGTAACTCGTAAGCTTGGAGGAGTTAATCGATTAGTCAAGATTAGAATCCAATCCCAACCAAGTTGGGATTGAATTTCTAATTTGACTTGTAGAATCAATCGATTCTACAAGTTTAATAACCATGATTGTAACCATCACCACTATAATAGTAATTAATACACAAACACCACCCCCAAAGCAACCGAGCCCCACAATCACAGCCAATACGCCACCTTCACGACCAACCTGCGACCACTGCAACCCTAACCCTAACCCTAAAGGAAATCCAATACGAGCAATATGTAGGAATAACAACCAAAAAAAAGAACTACTGAAATTTCAAAAATATTGTGGCATAAAATTACAATCCCAACAATCCTAAACCCAATTACTTATCTATTATAAAGTTTAATTTTCACTGTTATCCGTCCTTCACGACTCCAACTATATTCAAATACCCTTTTTTTTTTTCTCTTTTTTATTCTGTCTTTCCTCCTCCGACGATGAAAACTATGGAGGCGCTGCCACCGCGTCCTCTTTCACAATCTTAGGCATCTTCAAATTCCCACTTTTTTTATTCTATCTTTCCTCATTCGACAATGAAGACTATGGAGGCACCACCATCATTACCTCTTTCACAGCTCCAGCCATCATCAAACACTCTCCATATTATTTCTTATCCTTTCTCCAGCGACAATAGCGATGGAGGCAATGGTGTTGGGAAGGTCTTGAGGCGATGACGGCGAAGATTGTTGTTGCTTGTTGTTTTGATTGTGATGCCTTGATGAAATTTGGGAGGCTAAATGTTAAAGATGATGAAGGTGGAAGCTAAAAGGTTAAACTGATAAGTCTGGGAACACCATAGGGGTGTTGGTGACTACCCCCAATGACCTTGAATCGCCTATACCCACTAAAAGGGAAAGTTTAAAAAATTACAAACATAAGAAAATAAAACTGTCAAACAAAAATATTAAAATTGTTACACAAACATAAGAGACAAAAGGTATCATTTTTTTCTTCAGAAATAATTTGACATATAATTTTAAAATGAAAAACTGATTTTATAAAGTAACACTTATACTTGCGGACATATATAAAAAGTGATACTTGGTTAAATAAACTTATATATACTCTTATAATAAATATTTTATTTTATAAAGTAACATTTATAACTTCGGGCAAAAGTAATACTTGTTGATACTTATACTTTTGAAATCGAGATTTTATTGTTGAGAGTAACACTTACTTTTACCTAAAAAGCTATACATGTTGAGAATTATACTACAAAACCAAAAAGTCATACTTGTTCAGAATTCTACTTATATTCTTGGAATAATGACTATTGTCTGTATGAACTAAAAAGTGATACTTGTGGGAATTACACCTATAATCTTGAAATGAACACTTTATTGAACTAAAAAGTGATACTTGTGGGAATTACACTTATAATCTTGAGATTGTCACTTTATTGTATAATATAACACATATACTATTGAACCAAAAGTGATATTTGTTCAGAATTCTACTTATGTTCTTGGAATAATGACTATTATTCAAAGTAACACTTTATTGAACTAAAAAGTGATACTTGTGGGAATTGTGGGAATTACATTTATAATCTTGAAATGAACACTTTATTGTATAAGGTAACACATATACTGTTGAACCAAAAGGGATACTTGTCGAGAATTACAAAACTTGAACTCTTGAAATGAAGGCCTTATTGTACAAAATTACACTTAACTACTAAATTGAAAAGTGATACTTGCTAAGAATTACACTTTCACTTTTGAGATGGAGGGTTATACTTCAAGACATAAAAACAATATTTGTTAAGAATTAAATTTATACGAAATATAAAGGTGATACTTTATAAATGAAAATTTATGTAAAAGATGTTTGTTTTCTTAAATCAAAAAGAAAAAAAAAAACAAAAAACACATGCACATGGTAATCGCATATATGAACTCGTTCTATGGGATAGTCCCCAGACTCATTTTGTTTCGGTTACAAATGCCTTGCCACAAATAATAAGGTTCTTCCGATATTAATTCAAGTGAATTTATTTTAATCTTCTGTTGATTATTTACTTTGAAGTTTACTCAAATTTTTATTATGAATATGGTTACTAAAATTTAATATAAGATTATAAGCTATCAAACTAACAACTGAAAGGAACCATTAGAGTAGTGAAAAAACCAAAACAAATGTCCAAACCAAATTGTGTTGACACTATGGAAGATTGTATTAGGTAGCCCATTTTCATTATTATTCATTTGCTAGATTCTGCATTGATAAATTTTTCCTTTTAATTTTTTTATTTTGTTTTAAGAATATATTCCAAAAATTTGTATTATAAATGTGTATATATATTTAAAATGCCAAAACTATGTTTGCCAAGAGGATAAGTATATGAAATGATTAGATGAATAATTAACTGTATTGTACATATTATTTCTTTTAAAGAATGTAAACATTACTTGTTGTCTCTGCCTAAGATATAGTGTATACTGAAATTTTTTGAGGTTTTCTCATATATATTTTTTCTTTTGGTTTCCTCCTGTTGTTCTAGGGTGATGAAGAAAGACAAGAAACATTTTGTGAAAAATCTGCCTTGTAAAATCTCAAAATTTAAACGTAATCATACTATTGATTTACTCCGAGGACAGATACTGGCAACTCATGTGAGCATCGATGGGCCTCCCAATAAAAGCCCTGGTAGCAGCGATCAAGTTTCTTACGATGAAATGATTCCGGGTGACTCTGAGGAAGAACCTCATCAATCTCTTAAATGTAAGTAAACTAAAACCCACTAATGTATTAAAATATTTAACTAGATTTTGATGCTTTGAAAACGGAAAGGTATGGCATCACATCAAGGGCCTGTTCTTTACCCGGTTCTCAGAACCGGGTTTGGCCATTTTTTGGGTCTCAACCCAAAAATCGAACCCAACCCCATGTTCTTTACTCAAAAATCAAACCCAGTTCACAAACCCAATTCCCACTTCCGCCGCCGCACTCCTCCTCCCGCCGCCGCCACTGCCATCCAGTTCTTCTTCTTCTTCTTCTTCTTCTTCCCGGTGCTGTCTTCTTCTTCTTCGCACTTCTTCCCTTCCTCCTCCTCCTCCTCCTCCTTCTTCTTCTTCTTCTTCTTCTTCTTCTTCTTCTTCCCAGTGCTGTCTTCTTCTTCTTCGCAGAACTTCTCCCCTTCCTCTTCCTTCTTCTTCTTCTTCTTCTTCTTCTTCTTCCCGGTGCTGTCTTCTTCTTCTGCGTAGAACTTCTCCCCTTCCTCCTCCTCCTCCTCCTCCTCCTCCTCCTCCTTCTTCTTCTTCTTCGCAATTCTTCCCTTCCTCCTCCTCTTCTTCTTCTTCTTCTTCTTCTTCTTCCTCTTCTTCCCGCCGGCGGTCTTCTTCTTCTTCACGCCGCCGGCCCTTCCTCCTCCTCTTCTTCTTCTTCTTCCTCCTCCTCTTCTTCCTCTTCTTCTTCTTGGCACTTCTTCCTCTTCCTCCCCCACAATTACTCACAAACCCAATTGTGATTGTTTATTTGAAAGTTGAATTCCCAAATCCAAAAATTGGGAAAAATATGAACGTCAAGCACATTCAACATTTGATTGAAACAGAAAAAAGAAGAAGAAGAAGAAGAATTTGATTTTGGGGATTTAGGTTTTGGGCCGGCGGCGGCGGGGCGGACCGGGTGGTGGTGGAATTTGTGTTGTGGACCCGGGTCTGAGAACGACGTTTCTTTGTAATGGGTCTCAACCCATTTGGTCTCTACCTAAAAACTCAAACCCAGTTCTCAGACCGGCGTAAAGAACAGGCCCCAAGTAATACTGTGGTGAGTACATGTCAAATCTCTAGGGATTTGTAATGGAAGTAAGGCTAGGCTATGTTTGGATTGTAACTCAAATAGGGAATTTTTTCTTGGGAACGAATTTTTTTTAGGGAATTATTTTGTGGAAAATTGTGTAATAAATAGGTAATGATGATATTATTTTTGAAATAATGTAAATTTAATTTTGGTGAGAAATTTGAATTTTAAATTTGGAATTTAGTGAAAATGGAAGTGTTTGTTTGTGGATATTTTTTTTTTTTTGGAAAAATCATAGTTTTGGTCCCTCAATTATACCCTCGTTACACTTTCAGTCCCTCAATTATTGAAACTCGCACTTTCAGTCCCCTAACTATCACTCTTTCACCGATTTAGTCCCTCTTACCAGCAAGCTATCAGGTTACCGGTCATTTGGGGTCAAAATGAAAAATTTATAAAATATTTGGGCCAAATCATAATAACTCAAAACATTTTAGTGCCTTTTTTAGTGCCAAATCATACCCGCTGCTAGCCCGTGCCTTTGTGTTTTATTAGAAGAAAAATTTCACTTTTAGTTTATTTTTTAAAAACATTTTGAGTTCTTATGATTTAGCCCAAATATTTTATGAATTTTTCAAAAAGGTCCAAGTTACGGTTGACTTTGTTAGTCAACCGGTAGCTTGCCGGTAAGAGGGACCAAACCGGCAAAAGAGTGATAGTTAAGGGACTAAAAGTGCGAGTTTCAATAATTGAGGGACTGAAACTGCGATTTTCCCTTTTTTTTTTTCAAAAAATAAGTGAAGTTTTCCCTAGAAAGGGATGAAAACAAACAGAGCCTAAGTTATCTACTAAATCTATTAAGGTTACATAAATAAAGATAAAAAAGTTGTGAAAGTAACAACAAAGGGAGAATTACATTTACTCCTTAAACTTAGATATAAGTACAAAATTAACCTGTTATTTCACAAAACTACAAAATGACTTTTCAAACCTTAAAAATTATTTTTAGAAAAACCTTGAAATATAATACAATGTATTTGTACCATAGGTGTCTGGTAGCTTCACAAGTTCGTTTTACAGTTTTTATGCCTCACATACTTCATTTTGAGTTGGTAAACAATTAAGGAGGTTATGTAATGTAATTACTAAAAATAACAAGGGTTGATTTTTTAATTGTACTAGAACTTTAAGTGGGTAAACAGATTCACCAAAAACATTGACTAACTAAATTTCAAGGAATATTGAAAGGACAATATTGAAAAATGACACTTTAAATTTCTTATGTTTGAGTTTGTAACACTTTTGTTCCTTTTTCCTTTGAGTTTGATAGTTTTGTCCCCTACATTTGAATTAATGGCAGTTTTGATCCCTTTGCTATAGGTGGTTCCATGTCATTTAGGCACTTCAGAAAAAATTTTAAAAGTTTGAGTCCAAATCTAATTATCAAAATTTGTATCCAATTAAAAATATTTCAAAATTAAGATGAATAGAGTTCAATAGAACAACTTTTGTAATTAAATTTGGACCTAAATATTTTTATTTAAAAAAAAATCATAAATAGCCTAATTGACTTGAAAACATCCTATAACAGGTCAAAGGGACAAAAACAACCACTATTTTTTAAATATAAGGGGCAAAGGTGTCAAACTCAAAATAGCAAGAACCAAAAGTATTATAAAGCCAAATATTAGGGACCAAAAGTGAAAATTTTCTAGGACAATATCATCAAAACTTCTAAAATGTAGTCTATGCTATATCATACTTAATATGAAATCATATTAGGGTAATGTCATTTAGTGTAAATAGTGAGTCAGCGTGAATATACATCTGGCTAAGGCAAATAAACTATTCTAATTGAATCAATTCCTCACCCATGTTCCCATCAATGACTAATTAATACTAGATTTTGCTCATGATTGCTCAAAGAATGTGGAGATTTCTCGTTTTCTCATTGCTATATTGCTTCTGCTATAGAAGTAAAGATGACATTGTTCCTTAAATTAATCCATAACGTCTTGAAGCGTCAAATATTTCATTATTTACACCACATAATCAACAAGATTTTGATTTGCTACAAAAGGATTCAATCTCTAAGGTGTTTGCATTGACGATCATGGTAGCTCCTTGTGACACGAAACTTCCTAAATTATCTTCCTCACACTCTTCCTTTTCTTTAGACATCTCAATGTGCATATTCAAATCATAAGAACACATGCTTTAACCTTCATTATAAACCAATAGTGCAAGTATACACTTGTTGGGATGTACTTAAGGATGGAATCCACATGGATTTATATGGAGTCGAGTTATTTACCAATCCTAATAGGAGTCACACAAATAAGGACAACAACAAAGAGATTAACAAACTAAACTAACAATTAACTAAAATATCAAGAAATCTAGGAGGGTGTAAGATATAAAAATATCCCCATCCCATAAAGATTAACTCACAACAAAATAAATGAACACATAATGAAACAAAAATTTAGCATGGTTCAATCTCAACAAAACTTTAGCCAAACAAATCCGCCATCTTAAATGAATCGTAGGTAGGGAAAGTAGGAAGGCTTTACCTACACACCAATTACATCAACATTAGAGGCATAAGCATGATTACATCTATTATGATCTTATAACAACACACCAACAAAGCAAAAGACTTTCTCTCACACCCACACACAGGAGGTAGAGAGCCCGAAGACTTATACATCTCCGGCCTCATTCGAAAACTATAACCCATTAATTCTTTATGTAGACCCTACAATTACCAACTCCTTGTCAAAAGCTAATATCCCAAACCCAACAAAAACCAAATTGGAAACAAGCAAACAAGTAATTATTAAATTCTATCACAAATAAATTTCTTAATTAAGTTTGATTTAATTTTTTAACAAAGAGATATAGCCCCATTGCACTATGATCAATGCTATAAGTCTAATTATGCTCAACTAAAGTTATGCTAAGGCTATGTCAACTATTGTAGGCGGAAAGCTAATGTGAAACTAAGTAAAAGCTAGTTAGATTATCATAATTTGGTAGAATGTAATAAAGTCATCAGTCAAACACCTATTGTGCCAATTATTTGCAAAAATCGGTGCAAACTTTGGAGAAAAACATTACACAATATCTATACTAATTAAAATAATGAGAAAATAATGAGAATGTATTATGCAAATAAAAAGAAATTGGGGGAAACTAATTCAAGAGACTATGAACTAAATAAAAATAGTTAAAAAAAAAAAAATCTATTCAACTTTACAAATTAGTTTTTACAATCTATTTCAAAATGCTATAAACATAATGATAGTTTCCTAGGTTCATCCTCAACAGTAACAACAGAACCAGGGAAAGTATACAGAAAATACAGCCCTTTCTATTCTATTAGGTTAGTATTAGTTAAAGATCCCGACACATTTGGATTTTCAAATCAAATAATATATATCATCACTATATCTATAAATTTGTTTGAAAAAAAGGCCTGGCTAGTTGCCCTGGCCCACCCAATGTAATAAAAAGGGCCTTTCAAATAAAATCAATGCAAGTGTCTCGTTGGTCTTCTTTAGTTTTCTTTTTAGATTGTTGGCACTTTATCTTCAATTTGGCCTTAGGTTGCTCTGGAACAGCTTCCATATTTTCCTTCATCCTCATCCAAATCAATAACGATAATAGCCTTAGATTTCTTTGCATCGACTGGGATTTTGAGGTTCATAGTCTTTTGGTTTGGATTTAGGTTGCCTCATGGCCATCCTCTATCATTGGTGCGGACACGCTACATTTCATGCCACGGCTCCATATTTTCTCGAACTAGAACATTGTCCTCTCTAGCAAGATGACATAAGAATGGAAGAAAAAAAGCGCGCGACTTGCGCAACCTTTTGCAAAAATGTGATGCAATGAGTGGATTCAATACTTTTTTCCACTCATTGTATCCGCTCACTTAACCATTAAATAGACAAATAGCAAGAAATTAAATAAAGTTTAAAACAAGGGAGTGTTCTAAACTCTATTTCTCCAAATTTTCAATCAATAATGACCACAATTAGTCCAAATACAAGAACAATGAATAAGGGGGAAAAAAGTAAGACCGTGTTATGTTAGATATAAAAATAGATTAAATACAGAAAACACCTAGTCAACTCGCACTGTAGGGTTGTCAACTCGCACTGCAAGGCTGTCGACTCACACTATAAACATTATGGAAATTCTAAATTACAAAATTAGAATCAAACATAGCTTGAAAAAATTATGGCATGACAACATAAATCAAGTCTAAATAGTTACAAAATAGATTCTAACATAGCTTAAAAAGATTAAAAAAAATATATAAGGCCAAAATTAAAATCGTATTATAGTTGCAATATCACAACGCAAAAAAAAAAAAAAAAAAAAATCAATTGTAAACACAGAGAAGTTGACTAGCAATGCAGAGTTGTCGACTTGATCTAAAAACGTTACTGCAAGTCTAAAAATGTACATATACAAAACTACAGGAGTAGCGTCATTTATACCTTTAATCGTAGATCTTGCTCAATTTCTCCGCAAGAACTGCCAAAGTGGAATCTTTTCCATGAATGCCTATGAAGCAACAATAAAAACATTAAAAACACCAAAGTTGCCGAATAAGTGGCACAAAAACACATCAAATAATCTACTGAATAAGTGGCATTTTTACCAATATTTTGATTCTTCATGACTCACTAAAGAAGGTTGCTCCACATCGGGACACGAGTCGAGGGCGATGGCGACCAAATTTTGGGTGAGTCGAAGTGTTGTAAGTGAGTTCCTAGGGTAAAATATAGTGAATGAGAGATGCTATAGGGTAAACTAATGGTTTTTGGCTCTATGTAGTCATAAAATTATCCCTTTACACCAGTTATTGCTAAATCAGGTGTACAAGGTACTTATTTACACTGGGTATAAAGAAAATCGGGTAAGAATTGAGTTGATCATTGACACCAGGTTTTTAATCTCGCTGTTGATGATCCACATTTTTTTTGTTTACACCATTTTTTCAGCTAACCAATTTTAAGACGCGAAGCTAAAGACCCTTTTTTTGGTAGTGAATCTAGCTCAATTTCACTTTTTATTTTTTATTTTTTATGTATATCACTCATCGTTAGAAGATCCATTATCTAACATTGTAAGATTGACCTCAAGCAATTTTTCACCAAGCTCCTCATTCACTAACATAGCTTCAACATCAAAAAAGCTATCAACAACTTGACATGCACTTATTTATTTTCAAAATATATAGACCTACACTTCCTTTTATAGTGTCCCAATTTTTCACAATTATGACACTTAATTTTTGCTTTGTCACTCCTTTGCTCATTAGAATTTGACCTTTCTCATTGATTTCACCTTTGGGTTTATCCACCAAAGCCTTCAATGCTTCTTCCGTCGAATCCATAAATTGTTGGACAAGAGACATATCGTAAGTCACCGGTTCACCTTCCAAGTCGTCATAACCAAAAGTGAAAATATTTAGTGGTTTTCTAAATCCAACATCTTTGTGTGAAACTTCCAAGTCAATGTATGAAGAACTTTTGACATTGTCAGTTTTTATGTAATCTTCTCACTATTGATTCTCATCTTATAAACGATGGATTTGGCCATATCCATGTATTTTTATACATTTTCATCATGCTTCATCTGAGCCAACTCAAACTGTCTTCTCAACTCTTGTAGTTTCAGTCTTCTCACAACAATATTTCACAACTAAAATTTTCTAAAATTACACGTGTATAAATTTGTTGAACACATTCAACTGAACATTTGTATTCAAATAGAATTTGGCTTTGATCATAGGATCAATTTATCTTCAATTCTTAGTTTGTTCGCCCGTTAGTTATTGACTATCTTCTAGTTCCTTCTCAAATTCTTGTTCAACCACATGCAAAACTTCGATAACCTTGAACAAAATCTCCGTGTGTTGATGTCGAGATTCAAAATTGGTTTTGCCATCGAACACAATAACATGACAAATCAAAAAATGATAGCCAAAGAAGTTATCTTTAATAGACCCAAACCTTAACTCTTCTATTTCTAATATCATGTCTAGGATATAAAAATAAAAATATGCGAATAACAAAGAGATCCATGCTAGCTCTGACTCTGGCTCTGATACCTAAAAATATCTTTATCGCACAAAGATTAAGACACATTGGAAACAAACTCTATCTCTGGTATCAGATGTAGAACCCCTAAAAATTAACACACTAATATAATAAAATAATCAATGAATTAATATATTCAACCTCAGGACCGTAAACAACCAAAACCAAAAGTTTGCTCTTTGATAAACATCACGTCAGCGGAAGTTCTACTTATCAGAACCTACACAGATGCGCACTTGCCGACTAGGTTGCTGTTTAGTTAGGCTAGATAGGATACTGTTCCTAATCTTTGTCTAGTCAAACATATGTAACTAATTTGGTTCATTTGCATATTGCATCATCTACTTCACGGGTACATTACGTCTCCCTGCGTTTTTTTATTTTTATTTTTACCTATTTTTAAATTTAATAAAGGTTCACCAAATGCCCCCAGCCACCTAATCGGTTGTTCCTTTTTAAAAAAAATCATGTCAATCGAACCCGACGAAAAATTTAATTAAGGGAACAGACTCACAAAAATAATCAGCCTTACAAAACAACGAAGGTTTTTTGCATTCTTTTTTTCTTCTTGCACCAGAATCACTCTTGTCTAAAATTATACTATATGAATCTTTTATGGAGACTGAAATTAGCTAAATCAATTATGAATAATCAATTACCGAATCCTATTCAAGACTCTAAAATGGAATAAAAAACTAATTGAACAAGTAATTAATTATTAAATCAACTAAATATAATTTATAGTTTCCTAATTTGATATAAGTTTTTTTTTTATTTTCCAAAAACTACTCATTAGTTAAGTTTCAATCTACAACTGCAGCTTTGGAACTGCGAAGGAATACAATAATAATGCCACTGGGTCAGGAACAACAAAAGGCTATAACGACAATGAAAGACAAATTTTGTCCTCCAGATCAAAATGATGATGTAGAAGGCCACTCATCTAGTGTAAATTACCCAGATAATCTGCAAAATTTGGATCCATTGATCAAAATGTACAATATTTGCTCAGTTTGTGATAACAAGCGGCCGAGAATAATCGGCAGATCGAGGCACATAGACTTTAAGTACGCAGAGCTGTATGAAGCCACAAAAGGGTTCTCGGATCTTTTAGGGGAAGGTGGATTTGGTTCTGTTTATAAAGGAGAGCTCAAAAATGGGTTGAAAATAGCTGTGAAGCAACACAAAGATGCAAGCCTTCAGGGAGAGAAAGAATTCAAATCTGAAGTAGCAGTTCTTAGCAAAGTAAGGCATGATAATCTGGTAATGTTGCTAGGATCTTGTTCAGATGGTACACAAAGGATGCTTGTTTATGAGTATATTTGCAATGGCTCGCTGGATGACCATCTATCAAGTAAGTAGTGTACACATTTAGGATATGTTCATTTTCACAATTTTTGTTTTTATTTCTATAGTAAATTTAATATATTATAATTCATTAGTATCATAATTTTTTAGTATTCAACTACACATTTTTATATTTTTAATATACTCTCATATTAAAAAAATTTATTTTCCAAATTAATATTTTCAAAAACATGACTTAAACCAACCAACCAACCATTAATTTGCTAACCTCAATTTCTAGCATTTCTTTTACGAGCAAACTATATATATATATTTTTTGGGCAAGCATAAAAAATCTATGAGATTTTTGGTCTATGTATAACACGTCTTCTAATTTGAATTCTTATGAAAATACAAAATATTATTCAATTTTTTATTTACTACTTGTTCGATTTCAAGAAAGTAAATTGGATGGTAATTAATTATTAATCTTTGTGGAAAATTTTGCAGAATATTCAAACAAGCTCTTTACGTGGAAGCACAGGATGAAAATAGCACTGGGAGCTGCCAAGGGATTACAATATTTGCACAGCCATAACATTGTTCATAGGGATATGAGACCTAACAATATACTAATTACACATGATTATGCATCCATGGTAAGTTCTTAAATTTGGATTTCATTCCATTTGCAAAGTGTGGAAAACTTTTAATTATGACTTGAGGCGTATAATTCTTAGGTGCACCCCTGTGCATCGAGTTCTTCTATGAGACCGAGAGCACATAAATGCACCTTGTTGCATCAATTTTCTTTCTTTTCTTTTCCTTTTTTTTAAAGAAAAAAATAATTTCGACATTAATTTTCGGGGATAACAGTTTGCCCCCTTGAGAGGAAAATTACCAAAATGCATCTCAGTATTAACTCCTAAAACCTTATCTGTATTACATAAGAAGTGTTACAGAAATTAATCTTCATGTGCATGCATTACAATGGAGTCTAACTGATTCAACTCATGTCATAGTTAGGGGACTTTGGGCTTGCTAAAACGCAACACGATAGCAATTCGGGCAATAGTGTCGTTGGAACTCTTGGATACATGGCACCTGAATATGCACAAACGGGGAAGTTCTCAACCAAAACGGATGTTTATTCTTTTGGAGTGGTTCTATTGCAGCTTATCACTGGCCGGAGGACAACCGATATCATACCTGGAGGGAATAGTCTCATCCGATGGGTAACAAATAGTTTCTTTCTATTTCTCTTAGTTTTGCTTGTTTGCGTGATGATACAATGTGTAGTATATTCTTTCTATTTCCAAATAATCCACAAAATTTAACTTTCTAATTATAACGTACAAGTCTATTAACCTTTTGTAGGCAAAACCACTTCTACAAGATAGGAACTATCCGAATTTGATTGACAAAAGAATAATAGACTCACATGATGTCCTCCAGCTATTTTGGATGGTGCAACTTACAGAAAAATGTATAAGTAATGATCCATGTGAGAGGTTCACCATGGAGAAGGTAAATTAACCAACTGCATTTCTTTTTTATTTTATTTTTTTAATAAGATAAATCCATATTTCGCCATGTTTGAATACATAATTTTTTCTTGACCTTGCCATGCAAAGAAATTCAATTCTCTATCCTTGAGTAATTAGCTTCTGAAGATAACTTTTGATACAAATTGATGAGAATTACTCTAGGGTGCGGATATCAACTTGCCAAGAAAGTTAAACATGTATTGATCACAAACTTACCCTCTTGAGGCTAATATAATTCAAACAATATTTAAAGGAAATTATAAAGATTTAACCTAACCTAGACGAATTATTGAAGGTGAAACGTAAAGAAATTTAGGTGGAGCAAGTAACATAAATTACTAAGTTTCGTACTTAGGTGATGCCTACATTGTAGAATACCTAATGCAATTAAAGAGAGACCCGAAGTTAAGGACATACCTTACTCACGAATTGTATAAGAACAATAATAAAAAATCTCTATTTAATTCCGTGGTTATTGCACCTATTTATAGGAGATAGGTTGCCAAAAATCCTACCCAAAAGAAACTAGAAAAATAATTAAAAGTGGAATCCAACTAGAGTTAGATCTCATTACAACCAAAATCTAAAGGGACTAGGTTAAGGTATGACATGAATTCATCCCTTTTAATGGAGTAAGGGTGAATGAAATTCACAAGTCCTAAACACAAGGAAAGAAAAGTAAATGGGATCCAACAAGAGTTGGTAATTCCTTAAAAAACCAAAACATAAAAGAGCAAGTTTAATTGTTACCTAATTCGGTTACCTTAAGGGTATGTCTTTGCTGAAATTCTCCCTTCCAAAACAATGAAGGATTCCTAATACAAAAATGAATTCAAGTGGTAAATCCTTTTTGAAAACTAAAAACTAAAAGAGGAATTAACTTTTATTTACAAAAGGGGATGAAAAAGGAAACGTGCACAAATCCTTTTCACAATCCAAAACCTAAACTAATTAACTAACTTTTAGATTTTGGTTATGGCTTTCTTGACTTGGCCAAAACTTGAGCTGAGATGTAATTAGAGTTTTGCTAATTTGAGATGAAGCATAGTTGTAGAAATTGCTGGAATCGTCTTCAAACATTCTAGATCCTTCCAGATACTTCTAGAAACTTTCATAATCTTCATAGATATGATTTGGAGTCATCCTTTAAGATTCTTGTAGAATTGTCCCTTGAACCTTCAGAACTCGTAGTTCTTTTTCGAAGTTTCAAGAAACATCCCGAACATAATGTTCAGGTTGGAATGGCCGCTAGTCTTCAATGCTGTTGAAGCAAATCACCATTTCACCCTTCATGTTTTCTTCACGTTGGGCATTGCCTTTGAGACGGTTGACAGAGGCTACCTTGAAATGTTCAAGGTTCAGATGACCTCACTCTCTCGGTTGGAACTTATTCGTCCTCGAATGTCATTTGATGTTTACGGCAAACATGAGCAAGTTAGAAATATTGAAACATAGAAGGATCCAAGGAGCAAGTTATTGCTTATTTCTTAATGCTCCACATAATAATTTTTTAAATAATTCATATTTGATTTTTAACACTACCATTATTTTATTCATATTGGTTTACTATAATTATTTATATTTGAATAAATTATTTTTTCTAATTTTTTTATTTATTAGCATACCGCATATTTTTGGGCAAGCCTCACTGACAGTTACCCCCTATATTTTTGGATTAAAATGACATTTTGATAGAAAAGATTAGAGAAATAATGAGGTTTAATATTAAATTGTATGAAATACCAAAATTAACCCTAATTGTGACATTTTTTCATGTTATTTGGGTGTGAAATAATGAAATTAACTCTAATATATAATGTTATCATCTTTTTTTCCCCTAAAAAAATATCATAATCATCATAAAAAATAAATAAATAACGTCACGTATTAGAGTTACTTTTTGGTATTTTGTACTCCAATAACATTGAAAACAAATCAATTATATTGCACATTAAGGTTGATATTTCACACATTTTAATATTAAGATAATTATTTATAATATTTTCTATCAAAATAACAGTTTAGTCCATAAATATAGGAGGTAATTGTGAGGTAACTTTCATTTGTCCCCAGAAAACAAAAGGAAAGAACCTAGCTAACTGTGCTTCCATTATTCTTTTTGAGATTTTGATGCATTTGTTGTTTTGAGTTTTGTGATTAAATTTGTCAATGACTGCTAACAATAATGACACTATTTGTACGTAGGTTGTCAAAACATTGAACTCAATCAAGGATGGCAGTACTACTTGCATAGGGGATGCTTCGGAAGTATCAGATTAAGCTAGCTACTGGGTATTTTGGAAGTGCAAGTGAAAAACCATATCACTTAGGCAGCACTAAAAACTCTTTAGAGAAAGAAATAAACAAAGCAAATAATAATGGTTGTACGCTATTCAGAAATGTTTCCTTACCTTTGTGGGACATTATATTTTACTATTGATTTTTTACTACACTTTGTGCTTAGCCCAGAACATAGTATACAACCCTTTTAAAGGAAAGAAATTATTTTTAAAGATTGTTCTGGTCTTAAATCTCCTTGATTTTGGTTTGAATTCTATTTGCATAATCAGCAATGTATTGATATTTAAATGACAAACAAATAATTGAACTAATGAAAAATAAGTTTCAGAAAAGTTGACTGGCAGGTGTCCGAGGAGTCACAAGACTCGCATAGGTTCTCGGATGACCAAGAACAAGCCCAGAAAATGACGGTAATCTTCAAAGCTCAAGAATAGGACATACTAGTTCCTACACAACTGTATGACAACTCGCATAAGCTTCATGTTAGCGCAGTTAATGCAAGTCAAAAACGACAATAAGCCTTTGACCAGAAGCAAGTGAAAGAAGCATGCTCACATTGACTCACATACGAGCTTCTGTCTAACTCGAATAGATTCTCGCATGGACTATGGACAAGCTACTGAAAAGCAAGTCAGAAAAGAGCTACACATATCTGTTGACCGTTGAAGACATTTGAATTTCAAAAGTTGATGTGTCATGAACAAGTATCTGTCTGAGTCGCGTAGATTCTCAGACAAAGGAAAAGATAAAAGTATTAAATGAAGTCAGAAGCCGTTAGAAAAGCAAAATTAAACAACAGAGTCACATGCGAGGAAGCATGTGACTCGATCAGGTTCTCGAACAACCTCCAACAAGTTTAAATAAAAAGGAGCCGTTGAAAAGAAGTATTAGCTCTTCTATAAAGGCTTCAAGCATTTCAGTTGAAGACTAAGAATGCCAAATTGAGCTCAGCTATCACCTACATTATTTCAACTCATTTCAAGAGAAAAATCCAAGCATTGCATTCTTCTAAAGAGACTTGTTAAAGTCCAAATTGTATTTTCATCATTTTTCATCTTTTTAGCTCACATTTGTTTTGACCAAAACTTCATTTTAAACTTTGTATAAGTCCTAACCAAGTGAGTGGGGTAGGCACAATATAAAAAAACCCTAATCTCTTGTAAGGGGGAGTTTGAAGTAAAGGGGAGTCTTGAGTAAGTCCTACATCCTTGAGAAGGATTAGGCTAAAGGTTCATTCCTAAGCTAGGTGGAGTCTTGAGTGAGACCTAAAGATCCTTGAGGAAGGATAGGGCAAAATATCCATTTATAGGCTTAGGAGTTTAGGAAGAAGTTCTAGTTTAGAGTTAAGATAGAAAATTCTTGTAACAAGTCTTAAGACTAAGAGAATTAGTCTTAAGCAAGTGTAGTGGTTTGAAACACATCTTTAAGTTTTTCGTCTAGTGGATTAGGAATTCTTAAGTGGTAGAACTTGGAGAGTGGACTAGGATTCGAGGGAAATTCGAACCACTATAATTCCTTGAGCTTTGTCTTCCTTAATTTGCTTTACTAATTTCTTAGACAAATAACTTCACACACTACACTTGAACTAACATGATCTTTGAAGTACAAGTTTTCAAATATCTCAAAAAGAATTTTAATTGGTCTAGAACGTGATTCGCCCCATTCCCCTCTTAGGGTGCTAATTGGGATTTTAAGCTTAAAACATTATTCGGGATGGTGCTTGACCAAATTATCCCATAAACCAAAATATTGTCTAGGCCTATCTATTACAAAATAGTCGCTCAGTCCTGCTGCAGCAAACCTCGGCCTCATATCTAGCGATCAGGAAAACAAACTTACTCAAGCACTTGAAAAACATGTTAGATAAAGGGATGAGCTATGCAAGCTCAGTGAGAGACCTTAGTGTTATGAAAAATACCCACCGCGGCATTTTGTAAAAATGGTCTCAATGTAAGCAATCGTAATATCCATAGCATACAAAATTCATGCATAAATACAGAATTGTACAAGCAAAATGAGCATCACTAAAATCATGTAGCAGAGATATACATGGCAACAGGGAATCATAGCAACCATATGCAACAATCAATCTAGAAATTAGCCTTTCAACTTTCGATTTATTTAATTCTAGATAGCTTTCTCATCTAAACCTAACAAGCCAGCGAGTTAGGTAGTTTGCAAACCCCTATAGAACCAAGCGGTAATCGTACCTGTGACGCCCCGACCCGACCCCCCTTCCTCGGATAGCAATTCCTGACGAGTAGAACTTGGACGGTTGGGGTGGCGTCATACAGGGCTCTCGCCCAACAATCGATACATAATAAAATAAAGACAACCACACATCCTTATTATTATCCTAGCATGTCAAGATAAACGTATTATCCTAGCATGTCAAGATAAACGATTACAGCGAAAATAAATAAAATTATCTGAGGACGGCCAAAAGCCAAATTATCCTCCAAAACTATTAGCCTCAATCTAGCTGTTACAATTTGTTCGACTTTATTGCTCTTTGCGCCCATTGGCCTTACCTCTAGCGCCACTCGAGTCAAGTCCCTGAAACAATATACATAGAGGGGAAATAGGTGAGCTTAACTAAGCTTAGTGAGAACCTCGGAGTTTGTAAAAATCTCACCGTAAGCCTTGTCAAAAAGGCTGGGCAAGCAAGTATACATTTCATGCATATTTCTACATATGTATGGATATAGCAATGTAACAAATAACAGCGGAAGTACCGGTAAACATGCCAAGCAAGTCAGGCCGTATAGGCAGGCATATAGCAAATATTGAAAACAAGCAGGGCAACATAGATACAACAGTTATATGCAACAAGTTTGAATCACTAGACTCCTAGCAAGCTGATTGCACAGTTAAGCCTTCCCTTCTAAAGCTAAGTCGGAATCTATTCACGTTTTTGGGTTGTTCATGTTTTGATAGTTTGCAAAGCACATCGCCCCCACGCAGCTGTACAATAGTGAAACCGGGTATGACTGAGGGTAGGGTATTGGATCCTGGCCTTCTCACATTTCGGGCCAACTGGTGTTCCTCTCATAAAGAAGGAGTGTTGGCTAACTGTGACACGGTCTTTCGCCGATAAGTCCTACATAACGGCAAGCAGCTACTATCTAGTAATGCAGGAAGACTCGGAGCCCAAGTCTTATCTAGTAGGTCTCTGACCTATTTCACACTAAGGTGATCATGGAAACCCTAGCATGCTTTATATATATATATATATATATATCTAGATGCTTCATGCAATCCCAGATAACATGCAACTTACCCAGAGAAGTGTATCGTCCCTCATGGTAGTATGTCATGTTATCATCTCATAATAGACATTTATAGTTGCACATAGGTGCGTTAACATATCAAGTTAATTATGGTACATAACAAGTATCCTTTGCCATTGATAGATGAGCTGTTTAACCACTTGCAGGGAGCAACGGTATTTTCCAAACTTGACCTTCACCAAAGATATTACCAGTTATGAATTCGGTAGGAGGACATTCCCCGTACCGCATTCAACACCTGCTACGGACACTATGAGTTCATCATAATGCCTTTCAGATTGACCAATGCACTAGCCATATTTATGAACTTAATGCACCGCTTGTTCCGGTCTTACCTAGACCAGTTTGCCAAGATTTTCATCGACGACATCTTAGTGTATTCCTAAAACCAGGAGGAACATGAAGAACACTAAAGGAAAGTGTTACAGAAGTTAAGAGAACATAAGATGTACGCAAATTCAGTAACTGCGAATTTTGGTTGGACCAAGTTTCCTTCCTTGGCTACATAATTTCCAAGAAGGGAATTTCGGTACACCCGGCTAAAGTAGAGACTATAAGGGATTGGAAAACACCCAAGAATCTAACGGATGTACATAGTTTCTTAGGATTAGAGAGAGATATTATCGAAGGTTTCTTCCCGACTTCTCGAAGATCGGCGGACCAATGACCAAGTTGACTCAAAAGGATGCCAAGTTCGCCTGAAACAAGAAAGCGAAAGCAGCATTCTAGAAGTTAAAGAAGAGACTCACTCCACCCCTGTGTTGACATTACCTGAAGGAAAAAAGGACATTGTGGTATTCACCGATGCGTCCAAAGTGGGACTTAGTTACGTCTGAATGCAAAAGGGGAAGGTAGTGGTTTATGCGTCCAGAAACTTGAAGGTGCACGAGCAGAACTACCCAACCCATGACTTGGAGTTAACAATAGTAATCTTCACTTTAGTAAAGTGGAGACATGACTTGTATGGAGTGACTTTTGAAGTCTTTTCTGGCTATAAGAACTTGAAGTATCTATTTTGGCAGAAGGAGTTGAACCTGAGATAGCGAATATGGATGGAGTTTCTGCATGACTATGATTGCACGATCCAGTACCACCCAGGCAAGGCAAATGTAGCAGTCGACGCCTTGAGCCATAAAGCCCAGTTAGCGTGATTGGCAATCTGCGCTAACATGTCTATTAGACCCGACCTGCCTGAGCGAATAAGGAAGGCTCAGGAAGAAGACCTTACCTTGAGTCACCGAGTGGAACTAACAGGGTATACATCCCGATTACCAGATAAGGCCAGATGGGAGCCTAAGGTATTGCGAACTACTATATATACCAAAGGATGATGCATTTAAATGAGAGATCGTGGAAGAAGCCTATAAGTCCAGATATACGATGCCTCCATGGAGCACCAAGATGTATAAGGACTTGAGGACCCAATACTGTTGGGACAATATTAAAAGGGAAGTTGCCCAATTTGTATCCACTTGTTTGACCTTCCACCAAGTTAAAGCAAAGCCCCATTTAGGACTGTTGGAACTGCTCGAAATCCCCATATAGAAATGAGAGCATATTACTATGGATTTTATATCCGGACTTCCGAGATCACCCTGTAATCACTACGTTATTGTGGATCGCCTCACCAAGACTGCTCACTTTATTCTCGTTAGTGTCAGATACTCGTTGGAGAAGTTGACCCAGCGTTACATTCGAGAGATAGTGAGGCTACATGGAGTGCCAGCTAGCATCATCTCGGATTGTGATCCCTGATTTACTTCTAGACTGTAGCAGCAGTTGCTGCCGGTGTTAGGTATGCAGCTGAACTTTAGTACTGCCGCTCATCCATATACTGATGAATAGTCTGAGCGCACTATCCAAATTCTCAAAGACATGCTCCGAGCTTGATCCATGGATTTTGGAGGAGCTTGGGACATGCACCTACCATTGATCAAGTTCTCCTATAACAACAGCTACCAGGCATCAATAGGGATGATACCCTATGAGGGGTTGTACGAAAGGAAGTGTAGGTCCCCGTTGTATTGGGACAAAGTGGGAGAGAGAAAAGTTACGCCAACCAACTTAGTTTCGTTAGTAGATAAAGCAAACAATGACGTGAAGATGATATGTCAGCGACTAGTTAATGCCCAGAGTAGGCAGAAGAACTACAAGGACAGACAGATCAAAGAGTTGATTTTTAGGAATGAGAGAAAGTCTTTTTGAAAGTTACCCCATACACCCACATCATTAAGCATGGAAGAAGAGGGAAGTTGAGTCCCTGATTTATGGGGCCCTTTAAGATTTTAAAGCGCATGGACGAAATTGCCTACAAACTCGAGCTACGCGCATCTATAGGGAAGATGCACCCAGTGTTTCATGTATCTATGTTACAAACATATTTGGCCGATCCAAGGCACGTGGTACAGCTAGATGACTTAGAAGTGGAAGAGAGACTAGAGTAGAAACCCGCATGAATATTAGACCGAATCACCGAGAAGCTAAGGACAAAGGAAGTTGCCCTAGTGAAGGTAAACTGGAAATACCATACATTATAGGAAGCCACTTGGGAACTAGAGGCAGAGATGCGCGAAAAGTACCTGACCTATTCACGGAATGAGTTAGGGATTTCCATGACATAATTTCGTTAAGTGAGGGCTCTTTGAGGACCCAAAAATTTTCAACTAGGAATCGAGACGCATTAAAGATAAAATAGACATTTTTCTTTCTCATAATTGCATAACCCGAATAGTGAAGTACATGAACCATTGTGATGAGGTCATCATTGGCTTCATTCCACCTGGCTATTCGATCTCTACCTTAGCAGCGTAGTTCGAGAGTTTCAAAGGAAAGGTCTCTGATCTTAACCGAGCTGGCCGACAACACTGCTTGAAGTTAGGATGATTTCTTGAAGTTCTTGGAAGGTTCCTTGAACTTCTTGAAATGGATCTTGATATATATTGAGCTTTTTAACTTCTTGGTTTGTTAGGAGAACTACTTGTTACGAATCTTGAAGAATTGCAAACAATCTTGATTTTCTTGGTTTCCTGCATTTTTGACGGGTTCAGAAAGCTTCTCATTGCATTCGGAATCATCCGAACTATTTGGTGAAGTTTTACTACATCTCATTTCGTCTTCAAAATGCTACATCTCAAAGGGCCGAATCCATCAGCACTCCAGCTAAATAATTGATTTTTTGATTTTACTTTTCTTTATTGATGTAAAATGATGTTTCATTCAATAGAAAATTTTTACAACGCAATATATTCTTACCCTACTTTATTATATTTCCATACTTTGAATAGACGAGAGATTTGGAAATTTGCGTTCGTAGTTTTAAGTTTTATTTTATAAGTTATAAGTAATTTTTTTGTTGCAATTTTTTGTTATTTTAAAGAAATAAGTGTGATGCAGTCTTGTATTCAATGGAGCTACAAGCATCGATCTTTCGAATAGGAAATTAAAAAATAAAATGGGAACTCTATGAAAGATAATGGAAATTACTTTTTAGAACTTGGTTGAACCAAAAAATCTTTTTTTGCATGATTGTCTAATAACTTTTTTTCTTCTCAGTTGCTGAAGATATTATTTGAATGAACCTATTGCTGAATCTAATGAGTTAAACGTAAAGTCAAGTTAAAAGTTTTACTTATTTTTATTTTCTTAAGGTTACTCTTCGCTCTAAAATCATTTCGATTTTGATCATTTTCTCTATTGTTGATTTTAGTCCCTACTAATTTCAAAATTCATTGTTGAATGAAGTTATCCAATGCATCTCGTATGGTTAGGTTACCAAAAGGGTATTTAATGAATTGGTTGATTAAAATTCCAAGATGGGTAGATGTTACATATGATGAATTTATTTCATTTTATATACTTGTTACTTTCTCTTTCTTGGTGCCATCTATAATGATAGATAAATAACAAACTTTCAATTGAACTTATTCTTTCAATTGGCATTTGGAGTATTGTCCTATTTTTATTTTTCAAAAATTGAAACTTAGGTAAGTGCTTTCTAAAGATATGTATAAAAAACCTATTTCATTTAGCTCCTTAATGCTTACTATAACTAGTTATTTTGGTTTTCTACTAGCAGCTTTAACTATAACTTTAGCTCTATTTATTGGGTTGAGCAAAATACGACTTATTTAAAATTCATATTTGAAATGAGCAATTCATAAAATGAAATCTTTATGTGATATTTTCCTTATTCCATAATTACGTATGGTCCCAATTATCAATTGCCGGTCATTGAGATTCATATCCATTTGTATTAATATTTAGGTATAGATATTCTTTTTTTCCTTTCAAACAAATTGAAATGATTGAAGTTTTTCTATTTGGAATCATGTTAGGTCTAATTCCTATTACTTTGGCTGGATTATTTATAACTGCATATTTGTATCATTCATCTGCTACACGCCTCTGCCAAGCCACAGTTCTACTAGAGTTAGGTTTTAGGTGTTTGGATAGGATTAGGATTTGTGCATGTTTCCTAATTCTATTCCTAGTTTGTTAAGGTTATTAGAAGGTTGTTACAAGTTTGTTACGACTAATTGATTTCCTTATTTCTTTGTTTCCAAAAAGGTTCCACTTCTTGAATCCTTTTTGCTCTAGGTTTCCTTTTAATTGCCCCAAGGAATTTCGGTTGTCCCTCTTTCTTTGAGGTGGCCAAAATTGCCAACCAAGTTGCCATGCTCTTTTTGGCAACTTGTATTCTTGTAGGAATACCAACTCTAGTTGGTTTCCAAATTTTTTTGTTTTACAATTTCTTTCCTTCTTGACTTTGTAAAAGGCACACAACCTCTTCTATTTAAAGAGAAGCTGGCCGAATTCATGGAGGCATCAAATATAGAATTCAAATTGTTATATCTTCTGAGGTTTACTCCTTAGCTTTAGAATTCTTATTTTGTACTTGTGTAATTTGCATGATTATGTTTAGATAACACAAGCGAGATTATAGGGTAATTAGGTTTCTTGCTTCGCCAAATTTTTGTTGGTTTCAATTCGTTTATTCTTACTAGGTTATAGCTAAAGTAGTTTTTCTCACTATTTGCCTTGTTTGTGATTTTTGAAATCTTAAGTAAGTAAGATTGTGCCCTGCAATGATCCACTTTCCTAGGCAACTTTTCGCATCGTGAGGACTTCTTCGAATAAATCACATCACATTGCTTGATTAATTGATCGATTGATTGCTTGATTAGTTGCTCGATTGATTACTAGATTGATTGCTTGATTAATTGCTCGATTGATTACTATATTGATTGCTAGAATTCTTGATTGATTTATGCTTAATATGGAAGTAAAATTTTTCTAAAGTGAAACAAGGAAAGTAGGAGTAGATACGAAAATAGAGTTGTGCGAGTTATCACACGAATCAGACAATAACTCGGACATCATTATAATTTGAAAAGGAAAGGATCTGTAAGATCGAGGCGTGCGAGTACTTGTCTCAGTCGGACGACCCCTCGCACGTAGCAAATCGGGAAGCACTCTTTAACTAAGGAATTAGAAATCATTCCCGAATGTAGTACCCAGAACTAGTAGTTTATGGAAAACTGGACCTACAGTGCGAGTTGGTGTCCGAGTCGGACAGCCTCTCGGACATGATCCTGAAAATGTTTTTCTAAACTTTTAAATTTAAAACCTGAAGAGCACAAAGAACACGAAATCCCCAGGAACAAGAATCTGTGTGAGTCGTACAGAAACTCGAACACAGCTTAGAATCCAAAATTTGCCTTATTTTTTCTTAGAAATTGGTTTTAGTCCAAAAGTTTTCCTGAATTCAGAAAATGACAAAGTATTTGAAACTTGACCTTATTTCTAAAGTTTAACCTTATTCGAAATTGATCTTATTTCTACAACTTGACCTTATTGTTCAAAAGTAACTATTGACCTCTGACCTTGACCTTCAAACATAGTTGACCTAAAGTCAAAGTCAAACATAGTTGACCTAAAGTCAAAGTTAGACATAGTTGACCTAAAGTCAAAGTCAAATATAGTTGACCTAAAGTCAAAGTCAAATATAGTTGACCTAAAGTCAAAGTCAAATATAGTTGACCTAAAGTCAAAGTCAAACATAGTTGACCTGAAGTCAAAGTTAAAACGTAGTTTACCTAAAGTCAAAGTCAAAATTAAACGTAGTACCTTACGTTAGAACGCTCGTTTAGCAGGAGTTAACCATTGACCGCGAATCGATCTAGTCAACTGTCGCCGTACTTACTCTCACTAAAGGTGAGGGATTACTCGCTATTTTCATAAGATTTAATTGAACTATATACGTAGTAACTATGTGTAACTATACGTACTTGCTTGCTTAACAGGGTTTTCCACACCTCACCACTTGCTTGCTTTAAATACAACTTACTACTAAGTGTGTATACGTGCTACGTGCTTGCTTAATAGATGATGCCGTGATTGATTATGTTATGCCATGCTTAACTTGATTTGACTGGAATTGAATTGACTTGCCATGCTCATTTGAATACTTGCAATTGTATGCACCTATAACATGAAAGCATGACATACTAGCCATAAAGGACGGAGCCCTCTCAGGGTAAGTTGCATGTCATTTAGGGTTGCATGATTGCCTCTAGAAATGTATGATGCATGCTAGAGTTTCCATGATCACCTTAGCGTGAAAATAGTCAAAGATCTACTGGATAAGACTTGGGCTCCGTGTCTTCCCGCATAACATGATAGGTGCCGGTTGCCCGTTATGTACGGCTTGTCGGTGAAAGCTCGTGTCGCAGTTGGCCGACACTCCTTCTATATGAGAGAAACACTAGAAGGCCTAATTTAGAAAAATGCCAGGATCCAAAACCCCCGCCGTCGATCATACCCGGTTCAACCGATACGGCTGCCGTGAGTACTACCACATAAATGGTTAATGGAAGCGCCAAATTGGAGGAGGTTTCCACGGAACCCGCCTCCAATATAGGCATTCAGGGCGAGTTTTCCGCCTCCAAAGGATGTACATATCACAATGGAGGTGGGGTTTTTTTGCACCCACCTCCAAAAAGGGCTCACATTGGAGGCAGATTCCAGCAAAACCCGCCTCCAAAACATTAGTTTTGAATGGAGGCAAGTTTATCCGGAACTCGCCTCCAAGACTTTTCCATTTTTGGTGGCGGGTTCCGCAAAAACCCACCTCCATTAAACAATAACGTATTCCCCGCCTCCAAAAATGAACCAGTATTAGAGGTGGGTTTTTGAAAAAGCCGCATCCATTAAGACCGCAGAACCCATTCAATTAAGTCCCTGCGTGGAGCAACGTTCTTGCAGCCTCCAAATTAGGTCCCTCACCAGCTGAAAACCCTCCCTTGCAATCCCAGAATTGGGGAAATTTGACGCGGGCGCAGTGACCACCACGTCCAAAGCCCTTTGTTGCAGTTCAAAATTTCTCGCTCTCTGCTGCTTGGTGTTGCCTGAACCAGCTGCCCTTGATTAAAACGCTCTTAGCCGACGAAATTATCGTGCACCTTTCGCCGAGGAATCACCCCAAGACCCACGAATTGGTGGCTTTAGCTGCCGGCTGCTGGTAACCCTGCCCGGATCTGATTTTTTTGGTCCCTCTTTAACCTTTCTATGGTTTTTTCTTTTCATTGAATTCTATTGATGAAAACTTTTGTGATTGGTTTTCTTAAGAATTTTTGGTTATGGTTTTTAATGTTGATTAATTTCAAAATTCAAGAACTACCAAAGAGAAGAAAGTACTGTTAATAAACTTGTCAGATCTGTGGACATAGGTGAACATCAAGGAGGTGTCGGCACATCCTTTGCAGAGTGAGAATCATTTTTTTACTGATGATCTATAAACCTGTGTATTATTTGATGTCATTGATGCAATTGGATTTGATGAACTTATTTAAATCTTAAATTATTTTTCGTGTGCCTTTTGTTTCTTTTGTATTGCAAATCAGATATTTGGAACACCAATATTCTATTACCGGGTGAAACTGTCAAGCTTTTTGACTTCTATCTTATATCCTTTGCTTATGCATACCTGAACTTCTATGTCCATATTACATATCTTAAAGTGGACCCTTTCTTCATTTGATGCACTCTCTGCAGTTTATAAATTTTGAGCATTCCAAATTAGCCTGATATTCAAACCTAACGTCAGCTTTGAAAATCTAAAATTAAACTCTGTAATTCTTGGCCATCAGGAAATTTGGATCAATTCATATTATCTGATATCACAATAACAGACCTTTGATTTTGTTTTTTGACTCCTATTCTGAGGAAATGTGCCCTGGAATCTGGAGATGAAGCTTAAATTGGCACATTGAAGGTTTTATTCTGCTTTCAACTGTGGTCCTCCACAAGAAATAGTGAGAATTTTAGGTTTAATTTTTCTAATAGTAACTGATGCCAGTTTAGAGTTGAGGTTGCTCCCCTGTACATTTTGGCGAATCTGGAAGATTATTCTTGTTGGATTTCTGCTTTTAGATTTCATATGCACCATCTTAATATCACTTACTTTTGCTCTATTGGTGTATCTATACTAGTGAATTCAGTGTAAACATTTCGAATTCTAGACTTTAGATTCAATTTTCGCATGATTCATTACATTTTGTGGCTCTAGTTATAGAGATTCATTTGTCAAAATTTAGTCCATGACATAATAGCTTGTGATGGTGTTTATGCACTTGGTGCTTTAAGATGATTTCCATGTCAAAACTTCAATTGGTGTTTATTCAAATACCAATTTTAGTAATTTACTGCTTGGAGATTTTCTGCAATAAATCAGTTTAAGTTGTATCTTCCTTTTGGGCTGCCTCTTGTGCAACAGTATGGCTTTGAATTCGGTCTGATTTTCTGTTTCTTTTGCTTTCTGTGATGATTTCCTTGCAAGACATATGCTGTCATGTTTTCGCCACCAATTGCGTTTGAGGTACTCACGACTATTGGAGGCGGGTTCCATGGACACTGGCCTCCAATTACATTTTTCATCACTCGCATTTGGACGGAACCCACCTCCAAAGTGTTTTTTCCCAACAGGCTGAATGGAGGCGGGTGCCCATCGCACCTGCCTCCATTACAGGAAACAATGGTGGTTTAATAGAGGAGGGTGCCATGGACACCCACCTCCAATAACACTCAAAAAACCCGCCTCCATTGTTTGTTGGATGAGGAACCTACCTAAATGGAGGCGGGTTAGATCGGGATATTGGAGGTGAAATAAAACAAATGGAGTGGGTCCTCACAATAGAGGCGGTGGCAATGGAGGCGGGTGCCAGGCAGCAAAACCCGCCTCCAATCCTTCTTTTTCCAGTAGTGGGGGGCGATGTGCTTTGCAAACTATCACACCCAAATAGCGCGAAACTCGAATAGCTTTCTACGACTTAGCTTTAATATGATAAAGCTAGATCGTGTAATCCGCCCGCTAGGAGTCTAGTGACTCAAATGTACTGCATATGAATGATGTATTTATACTGCCATGCCTATGTTGGTATTTGAGGCATGCTTGCCTGTACTACATGACTTGCTTGTCATAGTTATATAGATATATGCATGAACTCTTTACTTTCTTTTTGAACATTGTTCTTTAAAGACTTATGGTGAGAATTTTGCTAAGGAACCCCAAGATCTCTCACTGAGTTTATTGAAGCTCACCCCTTTCCATCTTATTATTTATCACATGAGCTTGATTTGAGTGGCGATAGAGATAAGGCCGATGGGCGTGTACAAAATGAATAAAGACAATAAAGTTGTAATAGCTAGACTCAGTAAATTTTGTGGTTTTGGGAGGATAATTTGGCTTGTGACCGTCCTCAAACTCTATCTTTACTTTTCCGTTGTTTGAACTACTTGAACTATTAGGATACTAAATAAAGATTCAAGGTATTTCTTATTTATTATCTATATCGATTGTTGGGCAAGAGCCCTATATGACGTCAACCTCAAACCGGCTTGGACTTACTCATTGGGAATGGCTTCTGATGAAAGGAGGTTGGGTCAGAGGCGTCACACGCTCTAGGGTTTCGGGCCTTTTTTGTTGCTGATGCATGATTTTTGAAAAAATGATGGAAGAACCTGCTAGATCCTTCCGAAATCATTTCATTATGATTTTGTAGATAATGTGTTCTATCCTTTAAAGGTCAAAACATGACCCTTTAAAGTCAGGGACACAACCCGAACCTTACTTAGTGGAAGGTGTGTGGGTTTTCTTTTCGTGCTGGTTGAAGCAAGAAGACCGTTATCCCTTCCCATTGGAGTTCCCACTCGGTGCTGCTCATGGTAGGACTTGATTGCGATGCGATCTAGGCAGTTAGGGCTAGGATAACCTCATCAATACATTTTTTAATAACTATCAAAACAGGATTAAGATCATAGATCTAACATGTTGGTTTATGGAGTTAAGCCTTTTCTTGGTTACAATAATTTTTGTACTATCATTGTATTGAAAATTTAAAATGAATAGCTTAAAGATTCAATAATCTATTATATTTGTTTATATACTCATAGGGTTCAGTCTTATTTTTGTTGTTATTCAACTGATTGATGGCTGATGATGATTGAAAACATAGAAAAACATAGTTTAGGACAATCACTATTTTAAGCTCTTTTGAGTTCCTTGCTATTTGACGAGTTAATGACCAAGAAAGGTGATGCCGCGGGTGGAGAAAAATATTGTATCCACTGATTGCATCACAAGCCATGGAGTTTTCCTTTCTTTACATGATACATTTTTTTGTTCCATTCTTTAGTCATTCTACCATTTTCACTCTGTGATTTTATTGAGTGGATGTATGTGCGACCAAAGAGTCTTAGTGGACAGTGTTCTAGTTCTAGAAAATATTGAAGCGTGGAAGACTGAGGCAGAGCTTAGGCATTCTCAGGGGCAATTTGCAGTCTTGGATAAGTTCATGTTAATTTATTAGAGTTAACTAGCTCTAAACATTTCTAAAGTCAAATTTACAAATAACCATAGTAAAAATATTGTAATATTGTTTAAAAAGTAGACATATGTGTCTAGAATAAGATTTTCTACGTCGGCTAGCAATGAACAAACATATACTATGTGACACCCCAACCCTACCCCCCTGTAGGAGCCATTCCTAAAGGCGGTCGACTAGGCGTCATCAGGGCTCTCACCCACAGTAACATATAGAATTGAGTCTTTCAATAGCGTTCACAAATAGATTAAGTAAATAGCATCAAAGTCGTGGCAACGTAGGACTTGATTGCGATGCGATCTAGGCAGTTAGGGCTAGGATAACCTCATCAATACATTTTTTAATAACTATCAAAACAGGATTAAGATCATAGATCTAACATGTTGGTTTATGGAGTTAAGCCTTTTCTTGGTTACAATAATTTTTGTACTATCATTGTATTGAAAATTTAAAATGAATAGCTTAAAGATTCAATAATCTAATATTTATATTGTTTATATACTCATAGGGTTCAGTCTTATTTTTTGTTGTTATTCAACTGATTGATGGCTGATGATGATTGAAAACATAGAAAAACATAGTTTAGGACAATCACTATTTTTAAGCTCTTTTGAGTTCCTTGCTATTTGACGAGTTAATGACCAAGAAAGGTGATGCCGCGGGTGGAGAAAAATATTGTATCCACTGATTGCATCACAAGCCATGGAGTTTTCCTTTCTTTACATGATACATTTTTTTGTTCCATTCTTTAGTCATTCTACCATTTTCACTCTGTGATTTTATTGAGTGGATGTATGTGCGACCAAAGAGTCTTAGTGGACAGTGTTCTAGTTCTAGAAAATATTGAAGCGTGGAAGACTGAGGCAGAGCTTAGGCATTCTCAGGGGCAATTTGCAGTCTTGGATAAGTTCATGTTAATTTATTAGAGTTAACTAGCTCTAAACATTTCTAAAGTCAAATTTACAAATAACCATAGTAAAAATATTGTAATATTGTTTAAAAAGTAGACATATGTGTCTAGAATAAGATTTTCTACGTCGGCTAGCAATGAACAAACATATACTATGTGACACCCCAACCCTACCCCCCTGTAGGAGCCATTCCTAAAGGCGGTCGACTAGGCGTCATCAGGGCTCTCACCCACAGTAACAGTATAGAATTGAGTCTTTCAATAGCGTTCCACAAATAGATTAAGTAAATAGCATCAAAGTCGTGGCAACGCCCACCACTTAGGCCCATAGCTATGCCAAGTTCAATCGAAAGAAATAGTAAATAAGCTCTTATCAAGATGTACAGAGTTTAGCTCCTAATTACTCGGGTCACAACAGCGTGTCCTACTCGCGAACGGTGACTGATACTCATCTGCTCGAGCCTCTTCTTGATCAGGTACGATGAACCGCTCCACCTAAACCCAACTTAGAAAATATTATTTTGGTTTTGTGAGCTAGAAAGCCCAATGAGAATTCTCATATTTGTTAACGATCAAGTGAGAAAAATTTCTTGCTTGAAAACATTAGTATAGGGAACCATTGTAATTAACAATGTATTTTCAAAGCACATGATTAGTAATCAGTTGCAATATAAGGATACAGGCGAGGCTGTCGAGGCTGTCCTTTTATGGATTTAAGGACAGGGTCCCCAACAAACATTCTCAGTTCTTCAATTTCACATCTCCAACAGTATATCAGTATAGTCGGCTTAGTAGTAGTATATCTCGAGATAACCTACAGTACCCACGGAGTCTAGCCAAGCGATCAGGCCCAACGCCGACCTCGCCGTTTTGAACCACCGGGGTTTGGGATCCCAATGTCACCGAAGCGATAGAGTACGCCTCCGGCGACCAGTAATAGCATACAGCATGCACAATACATACAGTAACACAGTAATTTCAGAAAAAGTGACCGGGCGATAAAGTACGGCCCTGATCACGCAAACAATCAAAAAGCCAAAACACAAACAGAAAAGTAGATAGTAAATATGCATGAGAAATTTTGAGAACATAGTAAACGAAAATATTTAAATTTCAAAATCTTTAGATTTAAAAATCTCAGTGAAGGAAAACATTTTAATTTTGAAACCTCAGTGACCGGGTCAATCCCAATCTATATATATTTATATATACTATATGTGTACTTGAAAGCAGTGAAAATAGCGAGAAATTCTCACCTCTGAGTATTGCTGCGTTGCCCTCTCTCTGGTAAAGCCTGCAATTCATTTTTTTTCGATGATTAGACTTTATCCTCTCCAGTACAAGACACCTGAGTTACATGTATTTGGATGCCAAAATCTACACTTGCAGCTTACAGGAACTATTCTACTGAACCAACTCCGACGATTCGTGCCCGAAAGATAATTCTATAGTCAGTGGGGTTCTCTAGTTTGTCTAGAGCAATTCCATAATCTAAAAACTTGCACTAATTAATTATACTTTGCATGCATGCTGTTTTGATCACACCCACACGCACCCACCTAAACTAATGCCATATTATCTATGTATATACATATTTATATCCATACATAGTATCCATGTTTATACATATATATACCAATCAACATATATACATATATATGTATATACCTATACCCATGTGATCAGATGCTACGGGTCTCCTTCCAATATCCACTAAACCAGTTTAGACTAATGAAATTATATCTTTGGGCTCTCAAGTCTACTCCGCAGCCATGAACGATGTCGGGTGGTTTCGGACATCAATTCATTTTCAATTGTCTTTTGAACAGAGCCCAAATTTACCTACTCGACTAATTTATAATCTGTACTCATTAATCTCGTTTAAAGTTTCCACACAGTGTGCACACTTATGTGGAATGGCTAGACCAAAATTATAGAATGGCGTAGGATTAACTCCCTACCGGTCCTCGACGAACAGAACAGGGGGAACGATTAGAAACAGCGTAACAATCAACAAAGTGCATCATGTAGTACATATTACTTTCTCCCTAACCATAGGGGATAATTCCTTGTCGTTAACTATGAACTTTTCGTAAGGGATTTCACCTGTTAGAGACGTAACACAGCGCTTAAACTTTCCTTCGTCTACGGAATCGGTTCCGAGAAGCAACACCTGAATCAACTTCTTTCGAAAACGGAGGTGCGCTATGGATTAGCCCCCTCAGTTTAAACCGCCTTTCCTTTGCGTGTGCTGCTGCAGTAGTCACTGAGTGAGAGAATGTAGGAGACGATAGTTTGTGGTGAAAACAATTTTGTGAGGGAGACGAGAGAGACGATGGCGTGGGAGCCATGAGAAGGGTCTTCGCTCGTTTACGATTATAAAAGGATAGGTTACCGTCATCCCTTGAGATCAGCTATCCTTATCGTTGCAGGATTTGAACTGCCTTCCAAGGCATTTGAAGTGAAGTCAGGCGAGAGGTAATGGATTTGGAGCAAGAGGATACCAAAAGCTGCGTGCGAACGTGCTAGATATGCGACGTGAGCTCATGAGTACTCTATCTGAGAGTATTATTCTTATCATTCATTCAACCACCTAAATCCCAAGTTAATAGGACACGTTAATGCTTTACATTATCTTATTATTACTATAATTTCTTAATTTGAATTTGACCCTAAAATTTTAGTAAATGCTCAATTGAGCCCACAAACAAATTTAATTTAACAATAATACCAAGCATAATTTCCCATTATTTTTCGAGGCCTCACATACTACGTCAATATTCTTGCAGAAAATTGTGTTTGGAAACATTCCTAGTTTCAATTAAAGGAAGTCAAGACAGCTAAAAATACCATAAACTTCAGAATGATGAAATGATCCATAAATAATCCAAGAAAGCGGAGTGCAAAATTTGTAAAATCAACAAAAGAAACTAAATGCTAATAGAAAATGAAGAAGAGTAACCAAATTTAAACTTTTGTTGAAATTTATGCATGCTGTTGGGAGGTTTTGCAGGGAAGATCAGCCCGGCCGGGTGGTGTGTGGACATCAGCAGCTGGAGGAGCGTGCATATTTATATTGCATTCAGCATCCCCCTGCATTTCTATGTCATGAGTCCCATTTTCTCTGCCTATGTCGTGGTTAGTTGTTGCTGTGACTTGCTGTGTATTATCTTTCACCGCCTCGGGTATCTCCGCCTCCGGCAAATTTTTTTTCTCCCTTTCTTCTTTGTATTTACCCCAAAGAACAGCGTAAAGGCCACCAACGATCAGAATAGCGCCGATTACGCTGCATGTACGCACCAGAGAGTTATGTAAGACAGTTAGTCAAAGGAAATTTTCGAACTTTTTTTACGTGCCAAATTTTGGTGATCAAATGCATATTTAAGTCACACAAAAGATTCTCTTATATTAAAAAAAAAAAAAAAATGAACGTTTGTACATTAATAACTTATAATTTCATATATATATATATATATATGTGGTAGTTAAAGATGTGACTTTGGGACAAATATCAATGGAAACAGTGACTTGCAGTATTTGAAACAATTTCATGAAGTAATTAAGCAAGATGTACATGTGGCAGTGGATTAGGGTAAAGAAGTAGAGAAGTTTACCCTCCCAGAAATATCTTTTCGGCCAGAATTAACGAACCCATGATGGCCACAATGATCATCATTAGTGGACTAAAAGCTGTGGCGAAAACCGGACCTTTAGTTTTCATCACAATCCCTTGAACATAATATGATAAACTGGAAGTAACAATCCCCTGTCCACAAACCAACCAATATATATCATAATTCATGTCATGAGTCTACATTTCTTTGTATAGTATTTTTACGAGATCAGATTTTCTGTCTGCTTAAATTATATCTTTTCTGTTTGTTTTCTCACAATAGAAGGTATAATCCAAATGTTACATCATGAGTAACTTCTCTATTGTAAGAGAACAAACACAGAAAACAAAATTTGGACAACAAAAGATCTTATTAATGTTTTTATAAGTGTTGTCATTCTGTGCGAGCACGGTGTGAAAGGGAGCAAGATATATATTTAGAGAGAGGATTTTACAGCATAGGCTGCAGCAAGAAGATTCATATCCCAGCCAATCCGCCAGACGGATGGTTTGTGTTCCATCACAAGAGTCACAGCTATTGACTGCAGGGTTCCCATGAAGCACACCATTGATGTAAGCGAGAGCTGGTGCTTCTCGTACGTTTTCAACGCAACTTTCTGTGCTTCATCATCATCATTGATAGTCAATTAATTAGTGTCAATCTCTAAACGCACACACCAATTAATCAAAGTGAGACATCGATGTGCTGCCCGCATATTATTAATAAGATGAAATCATTTCATTGGTTCTTCGTATTGGCTGGACTATTGTTTCATTTTTTATCTTTTAACTTGAAATATTAGCATTTTGATTATTAGCATTTTGGTTCATTGGATTATAGTTCTTAAATTGTTTCAAACTCAAATTTGGCCGACATCTAATCTGTTTTTGGTTAACACATGAGATTTGCACATAGTAGCAAATTAAAATGGTTAAATCACTTTGTTTAGCTTTTAATTTGGCCTAAAATAAGTTACATGTATATCTAGTGCTAGTTGAAAACAATTAATCCCTTCATTCCATTCAAAAGATCCACTTTAAAAAATGTACAACTTATTATAAGTTATGAGGTACAACACATAAAATAAAGGGTAAAATACAGTTTATTGCCTGTGATTTTATGGTTTTAAAATTTCCTGTTTCCCCCTTATGGTTTTAAAATTTCCTGTTTCCCCCCTATGGTTTAGGATTAAAGTGTCTATATAACAGAAAACATCTATACTAACTGTGCATGATGAAATACCAAAAGTGCCCCTTAATTTCACTGAAAACTCACGGGACTTGTCTTCCCCTAGGTTCCTAACAATGCCCTGACTACATTTCCGGCAAGAGACCTCAAAAAAACGATGATAGCAACCACCATTTCGGTTTCCTCATTTGGTCCCATCACTTTCAAGCTTCAACATTTTTTTTTTGCCGATAACCACCTTCAGGACTAAATAATGATTACCCAATTAGAAACTTGAAGTGAGAAAATCCATAACCACATTTCCAATACAAAATTAAGAACACCCATTTTTCATATTGAAGAAGAACAAATTGCCGACGTAAAACATCTGAAGACCCAACTCAAAGATTGAAGAAAAGGATTTAAACTCAGGCTGAAGCATGAGTCTGTCATGTAAAATATATGCAGAGTGCTTGGCCTTTTACAATGTTAGGGCTCATTTAATTAGAATTCGTTGATTGCTACTGCAATCTTTAATGTTATACAATTCCCCTCTTGAATCAATTCCTCTTTTTTTGCCGTTCTCGCAGGTGGAAGTCAAAATCAAACACCACAAAAGACAGTAATTTGCAAAGCTATGTAATCTTCATAATTTTTTTTAAGATCCTGTAATTTGCAAAGCTATGTAATCTTCATAATTTTTTTTAAGATCCTCAAACGGTGCCTCCCTCTATCTTCCTAAAGTGTTTTCTTCCTGCGGACTCTTTACCCAATTGCTGCGGAGCCGCCGGGAAAGAACGGGTAGCTAACCAGAGAGGATGAAGACGGATGGAATAAAGGGTATTATAGTAACAAATTTTTATGTCATCACCCCTACTCACTTTTTGACTGCGCGTGTGTCACACTTCTGTTACTGATGTCAATTTCCATCCATTAGACATTTTGGTCCAAAACCACAAGGGGAACAGGCTATTTTTAAGCATAGGGGAAAAAATTATCCTTGACATAAAATCATGAGGGGGAAAGTGTATTTTACCGATTTTTTTCCCCAAATATTTATTTTGACACATATAAATACAAAAATAATCAAAAAAAAAAAAAAATCCCATAGTATAAAAAACGAAGTTGGGAGATTCGTTTTCATCTGAAAACGAATTTCCCAACTTCGTTTTCTTCAAGAATAACAAAAACAAAAAAAAAAAATCCATGGATTCATGGAATTCGTTTCTTCAAGAAAACGAATTCGTTTTCTTGAAGAAAGTTTCTTCCTTATTATTTTTTTTTATTAATTTCAAATTAATTTTTTCCTTTTTTTATTTATTAATTTCATTAATTCAAAAGAACCCCCGTAATTCATTTTTGAGTTGTTATGAAAAAAAGGCAAAATATAATTATATAACTGAAATTTTAATTTGTAATTTAATAAAATTTTAGAGGAAGTAATTTACGGCATTTTTTGAAATGGTGGTCAATTACCTCTGTCTTCTTTATTCTCTCCATTTTCTATATTATCGCGTCTGCCTAATCCCACTAGTATTCCCTATCCAAACTCATTTAAACTAAAAACAATTAAAAATAGAAACATCAATATCGGTCTAATGTTATTTCTTTTTGAGAGAAACGAATTTATGAGTTTTGTTTTTAACGAAATTAATTATTTTTAAAACATAAATGCGTGACTAAATTTTTAAAGATAAATAAATTCCCCAAATTCATTTATACGGAGATTTTATGTATTTCAAAAAATGCCGTAAATTACTTCATCTAAAATTTTATTGAATTACAAATTAAAATTTCAGTTATATAATTATATTTTGCCTTTTTTTTTTTTATAACAACTCAAAAACGAATTCCATGCATTCGTTTTTGTTTTTTAGTAATTTCATTAATAAACGAATTCCGTAATTATTTTTTTCTTTTTTTGCTTTTTATTAATTTCATTAAGAAACGAATTCCACTAAAATGATTTTTAAATAAATAAAAAATAATTATATTTAAACGAATTTTAAAAAAATGAAATAATTATTTTCATTGAAAACGGTTCACCAAATGTTTCTAAGTTTTTATTCATTTTTAAAAAATAAATATCATTTAATGAAAAATGAATTTTAGGGTTTTCGAAACGAACCCCCGTAAATCGTTTGAGTTGTTGTTATAAAAAAATAAGGCAAAACATAATTATATAACTGAAATTTTAATTTGTAATTCAATAAAATTTTAGATGAAGTAATTTACGGCATTTTTTGAAATACATAAAATCTCCGTATAAATGAATTTGGGGAATTTATTTATCTTTGAAAATTTAGTCACGCATTTATGTTTTAAAAATAATTAATTCTGTAAAAAACAAAACTCAAATTCGTTTCTCTCAAAAAGAAATAACATTAGACCGATATTGATGTTTCCATTTTTAATTGTTTTTAGTTTAAATGAGCTTGCATAGGGAATACTAGTGGGATTAGGCAGACGTGATAATATAGAAAATGGAGAGAATAAAGAAGACAGAGGTAATTGACCACCATTTCAAAAAATGCCGTAAATTACTTCCTCTAAAATTTTATTAAATTACAAATTAAAATTTCAGTTATATAATTATATTTTGCCTTTTTTTCATAACAACTCAAAAATGAATTACGGGGGTTCTTTTGAATTAATGAAATTAATAAATAAAAAAAGGAAAAAATTAATTTGAAATTAATAAAAAATAATAATAAGGAAGAAACTTTCTTCAAGAAAACGAATTCGTTTTCTTGAAGAATGGAATTCGTTTCCAAAGAAAACGAATTGCATGAATTCGTTTTCTCCATGGATTTTTTTTTTTTTTTTTTTGTGTTATTCTTGAAGAAAACGAAGTTGGGAGATTCGTTTTCATCTGAAAACGAATCTCCCAACTTCGTTTTTTATACTTTGGGAATAAAAAAAAAAAATTGTCTATTTTGGTAATTTTTGACCCCAATATAAATATTGGGGGAAAAAACCCGTATTTTACCCTAAAATAAATAATTTGGCACCATTTTTTCACTTATGTACTTACTATATTGTGAACTACACTTTATTATATTAGTAAGTTTATGTAATGTAAACAAATTTAAATTTGATTGTTTTAATTGGAAAATATATATTTTTTTAAGTGGACTCTAAGACGGACGGAGTAGCATACTGCCTGAATTTGAATTTTAATTAGAATCATTTAAGAATAAATTTTGAACTAAGGGGGGGATAAAAATGAGTTCAAATTAGGAGACCAAAACAAAATTACAGTCTAATTTCAGGGACGAAGATTATTCATAATTAACCAATTAGTAACGTAAATAATAAAGAGATGCACCTGTAAAATGAAGAAAGCTGCCCAAGCAACAGTGGCAATGACGAGGAGGATGCATCCAAGAACCCACTCCTTGTCTGTTGCAGTAGTAATTACGTAGGATTTTCGAGGGTGGACATTCTTAGACCGCACCATCTCCACAATGGGTCCTTTGTACAAAGTCATCAGCATTGCCCCCGCCACTGTAACCAAAGTTCCCACAATTTTTGCTTGGTAGATCACTTTTTTCAAGTCAATTTTCTCCATTCTAGTATCAAATCAATTCCAAAAAATTAAAAATAAATAAATAAAATTTAGTCATGGTAATATTAGCATGTGTTTTGAAAGATTAAATTACTCCATTAAGTTTTCTCCTTAACTTGAAATGTTGTTCCAATTTAGTTCCTTAATTTTAAAACATCTTCTTTTCGTCCCGTCCCTTAACCTCAAAAATATTTTAAAATGGTCCCGCACTAAAATTTCTATCATATTTAAGCTATTTTCGATTAACATGTTAGCTCTTTCAAACTACATTAAAAAGCAAATAAAGAGGTTTTATATTTATTTTTTGATTTGTTACCCTATTAACTTATGTTAGCCAACTAAAGATGGCTCAAATCTTATGAGAAATTGGGCCCGAAACCATGTTTTAGTAAAATTTAAATTAAGAAATGAAATAAAATGTTTTCAAGTTAAGGGACCAAATAGAGATAACTTTCTAAGTTAAAGGAACAATGAAATGATTTAGGGCCTGTTTGGTATCGTGATTCAAGTCGTGTTTTGAAATCACTTTTGATTTTATAATATTAAAAGTGTGTTGGGAATGTAAAAAGGTGTGTTGAAAATGTAAAAAAGTTTATTGGAAATGTAAAAAGGTTTATAGGGAATGATGAAAAACTATTATAAAACAAAAATGATTTCAAAACACCTTTTGAAAATGTGATACCAAACAGGCCCTTAATTATTTTGAAAACTAACCAAATAGGGCCCTGTTCTTTTGATGGTTTTTTGAAAACATGTTTTCAAAACTTAGTTTGGGAAATAATTTTTAAATGTGAAAAATTTATTAGAAATATAAAAATATGTAGTTGAAAGGTAACAAGATATATTGAAAACTATGAAAAATTAGTATAATACTCCGTATGTCCTATAAGAAGAATCCACTTTAAAAATTATTATTTTTCAATAGAATAGTGCACTTTTAAAATTTTTATTCCTCCTCCTCTTACTAATATAATAATATGTAGTTTATAATTAGTTCATACTTAATAATTAGGGATATAAATAGAATCAATAGTGTCAAATGAGCAATTTTAGATATTATACCTTAATACTCATAATAAATTATACATTGATCAAAGTAGACTCTTCTAATGGAGTATTTAAATTATAACTCAATTAATTAATTTGTTTATGCAACTCAATTTCTACCTGCATATAACGGCCATTAAAAATGTCAAGGCAGGCAGCATGTTGCTCATTGCGCATGAAAATGTGGGGGACGTGAATTTTAATCCAGCGTAGTAAAAGTTCTGGTCAATTACGGGCCTGTAAAATTCAGTAATTAATTCAAGAGAAAAAAATTTAAACCTTACATGAATATAATGATAATTAAAATATAGCCGAGTATTTGTATTACAGATATAAATTATTAGCTTGTCGATCTAAAATGGACTTACGTACCCAAGAAGGCCAAGAACAAAGATTTGAATAAATATGGGAAATGTTATCCTTGGTTGAGCCTTCCTGAGAAATTGGACTTTCACAATGTTACATAAGAAGAAAGCATAATGAACATATAAAAATATGTAGTTTCCTGCAACACACATATACATGTGATATCCTTGGCAGTTTGATTACTGTATATCCGTCAAATTAACAAGATTTAGAATAATGATATTGCATGTACACAAATTGATTTTTCAATCACCAAGATGCCAATAATTGATCAAAAAAATATCGGTCCCTACGAGTTATATATTTAGTCGCATAAATAACTCACATTTGAATAGTATAATCATAAAAAGTTTTCTACAGTCATAACAATATTAATATGCAAAAATCTCTCTCTCTCTCTCTATACAGAGGTTAAATTACTCTATTTGTCTCTCAACTTAAACTATTCTTTTTAAAAAAAATAAAATAAATAAAAATAGAAAAAAACTTAAACTATTGTTGTTATGTGATACTATACCGGAACTTTAAAAATCTTATTTTCTTCTCTAATCAAATTCAAGAATAGTTTTTAAATGAGCCAAAATCTCAATTTTGACAACATCTTTTGAATTATATATGACTAACACTTGAGATAATAACAACGAATGAAAAGGAAGAAAACATTAAGGGCCTGTTCTTTTTCATTGTTTTAAAAACGATTTTGAAAATAAAATTTGAAAAATAGTTTTATAATGTAAAAAGTGTATTGAAAATGTAAAAAGTAGATGCTGAATAGTAAAAAATTGTATTGGAAATAATTAAATATGATTAAAATATATTAAATTTACTGTTGAAACCAAAACCGTTTTCAAAACAGAACAAAAAGAACAAGCCCTAAATTACTTTGTTCGCCTTAACTTATTTTGAAATAGCTCACCTACTAGACGAATACAACTAGTATATATGCTGCAAGAATTAACTGAACCTTGGGCTTAATTAACCTATGGCTCATCTCTCTTACTCTAATAGCAAAGGGACCTGGAGGTATCCTTCCTACATAGATCCCACATATATATATATATATATGTATATATATATATATATATAATAAAAATAGTTTGATTGAAAAAGAAAGCCACGAGTTTAGAACCATTTACTATTTTAAAATTTGATGAATCAAAGTAAAATATTTTCAAAATAAGAGATCAACAACTCAAAATAAAGAAATGAATGAAATAATTTAACCACACACAATATATATATATATATATGTTTCTGGATATACAACTAAAATAAATACTTATGGCATACCATTTTCAATACAAGCAACTGATTTATTCATAGTTTTTAATGCATGGTTTGGGGAGTCCGTTGATAAAATTCGACAAACTATGTATATATGTACTACGCAGACTAGAATTCTCCAATCCATGAGAAAGATAAAAAATGAATACTATAAAGCATGCAATGGTCTATTTTGTCACAGCATACCTCTCAAAGTAGAAAGCCAACGGAGCAATGACTGCAGTAGCGAATGCATGGCGGTAAACTACGAGTACGTAATGGCTCATTCCCTGGTTAAGTGACACTTTTGTTATGATGTTCATTCCGGCATATCCAAACTGTAAGGACATCATCGCCAGATAAGGCTTTGAATCTTTTAGGAAACTCCAACTGTTTTTGTTCTTCATCTTTCTTTGAGTATTTGAAGTGTTGGGGTGAGTTTTGGATATAAGAGGTCCGTTGTTTTGGAGTACTGGTGTGAGCTTACATCAATTTATAGTGGTAAATTGAAGCATCTAACTAAATCTTTTTTTTTAAAATTTTTTTATCTATTGTTATTTATCATTTTTTTTTAGTTTACTGATTATTATTATTATTAGGTTAAATCACTGCGTCGGCATCGGTCCCCTAAGTTGGGATTTGTATCTATTTAATCTCTTAATTTGAAATTATTTTATTTTGGTCCTTAATTTGAAAATGTGTTTCAAAATGATCTTCGAGCTATTTTTGGCTAACATGTCAGATTCACTTGTTAAATCATTTTGTTACGGATATCGAAAAATCACAGGGAGGTTATTCGAGCTTTTTAAACCACATGAGGATTCTTAATAACTTTCGTAAACCACATGGGGGTTTTAAGGAATTTGCCTAAATAAAAATAATGTCAAATCAATTATTGTAGGTGTTGTATCGTTTAACCTATAATAAGTTGAACGTAGTTCAAATTAAATTTCTCTAATCGAATAGAGAAAGTATAGCTTATGCTGTTATGATGGAGCTTTCGAGGTGTGAATTAAATTAGAAGGGTAAAATAGGAGAAATTATTCAGTGCATCTGCTGCACCACAGATACAATAATGAGACAAGTGATATTTTCTTTGGAGGGCGATGAACATATGTAGGGGGCCTAAAAATTAAAATAAATTGTAGTTGCTATTTTAATATTGGTGGACTGCACTATTTTTAAGAATACATTGGATGCACTCAATGATTTTCGTGAAGTAGATAACCTGTCCAAGATGAAGTTGTCTTATTTCATCTAACCACATAAATGAATGATGTTGTTTATACGGGAAAACACAGACTAATCTTGGACATGTGATCTAAATTGAGGTGAACAATCTGATATGATAATAATCAGATACAAGCAATTAAATATATATTGTATACATCAAACTGCTGAAGATCTAAACGAGTACTAATCTGTATATATCTAAAAAGTAGAAAGGTTTCTATTGAGCTAGAAAAATTTGTACCCAAACATGAATTCGATCTCAAATTTATCACTAACATTTTGATAAAAGTCTTCAATAGAGTTAGATTGGATTTTACTTGAAAATAATGAAATCCCCACTTGTTTATTTGAAAAAGAAACTTCACTTATTGAGAAGACAAAATTTAATTTCTTATTATTACAAAATGTAGAAAGGTTTCTATTGAGCTAGAAAAATTTGTACCCAAACATGAATTCGATCTCAAATTTATCACTAACATTTTGATAAAAGTCTTCAATAGAGTTAGATTGGATTTTACTTGAAAATAATGAAATCCCCATTTGTTTATTTGAAAAAGAAACTTCACTTATTGAGAAGACAAAATTTAATTTCTTATTATTACAAAATGAAAAACTTCCATTAAGAAGGAAAATGAAATCGGGTTAGATACAGAAAAGAAAAGTATTTCATTAGTTCTCCCAATGTGGGTGATAAGGGAAAAGAGATTAGAGAAAATAGATGCATGCATTTAAGAGAAGAGAGAAAAATAGAAAGGCGGACCAGTTATATCGATTTTAACTTCCATATGTACCTTTCAATGATTAATTGTATTTCAGTTTAGTGAATTAGTATAGTGACAGATGTTATATTAAAAAAAAAAAAAGGTATAATAATTTTTTATTATGTTATAATATGTTTAAATATATATGAACCACATACCTTTCTTAATGTTCAAGATTCCAACCTCAAAAGTGACACTAGGAACCTAATTGTCTAGCTAATTCCCCTTTTCTCATTTATTTTTTTTATAAAGAAGGAATCTGTTGATTAAAATTTTGACAATTATCAGCTTCTTTGTATTAACAAATGCATGTAAAACATTTTATATGTGGGTGACTTACTAAACCCCTGCAGTCGACAAAGAAATACATATATATATATATATATATATGTGTGTGTGGTAGTGTGTGGAGCATATATATATATATATGTGTGTGTGTGGTAGTGTGTGGAGCAATTATAGCCAAAGAGGATCCTTCATCGGCACACACTACTATAGATATGGAATCTGATGGAGTATCGAAAAAGCGAATTCTGATTATCCATTTCACATAAAATATCCTTGCATTTTAGGAGTTGAGAATGACGTTGGCAGAAAAAGAAGGGTGGTTTACACGTAGCAGCAAACAAACAAGGCATCCGAGTCATCCAAATTAATAAAGACGCATTGCGTAAGCTCAAACACACAACTCAATTTGATTATTTTATTCAATCCAAGTGAAGAAATTAGTACTCTGCCACCCCACCATTCATCTCATATATGCAACTCATGATGCGTCTTTCTCTTTTTCTTCTTAATTCAAACGTTTAGGCGACAGTTAAAGTTGATTCAATCGATGTCGTTGGCTGAATCAAACTGTGTGGAAAGCTGAAGTTGTAGTCTGAAAAATCAGTCTGTGGCAAGCTGAAGTTGTAGTCTTTTTGTCTAAATCATCATGAGTGAAATGTTTGGTGCATTTGCTTTAAAGAAATTTTGGATGTATTTTGGTGCATTCAGATCAGAGAGCACTTGAAGACCGGTATTATAATAATTTTATGAATTCCTCTACTGGATGACAATGAAATGACGTCAGAAAATTTGTCCGATGGTCCAATAACTTACATATCAAGTTTAGTACATAAAATATCATGTTTATAATGAAACAACAAGTATTATGAGTTTTCAAAACACGCATACCGTGTTTTTAGGTCACTGAGAATGGAGTTTAGTCTATAAAATAATGTTGCGTGTACATTAAATTAAAGGAAAAATCGCACTTTTGGTCCCCTCTATACCCTAGCTCGTTATACTTTTGATCAATCTTCTTTGTGATGTGAGTTGTTCCGCATGGATGCGGAAAGTGTCAAGGAAGATGAATCGTTGCTGATCACAAACTTAATCTCTTCAAGAATTTCGAAAATCAACTCCCTAGACTTAGTAAGACAAGCTACTTTATATAAACCTAGCAAGAATTAATGAATTGAAACAAGCAGAATTTACGCGGAGCAAGTAACCGAAATTTACCTAATAGTTTCGGTTATGTAATTTAAATACGCATGCAAAATTAATACACAAGTCCAATGAAAGAACTCTTAAATTAAGGATTAAACATTACACAATATGTAAATAATCTGAATTCTGTACTTTATTAATTTCACCCAACCCTATATATAGGAGTTAGGGTTGGTTGATTTTTGTAGCAAAATATCTAAAGGAAAAGGAAACAAAATAAAAGGTGGAATCAAACTTTAGTTGGTATTCCTTACAAAAGTCAAAAATGGAGGATATTTTTAACCTATATGAAGATATAAATCGAGGATGTGAATTAATTCAAGGGTTCAAATTAAATTGGTGGTTGTACTTTTTTCATCTGACAGCTGAAAGCTTTGGAAATTGAATGGCTTATATTCATTTTGTGGTAATCATTTTCTCATGCAATGCCTACATTTTATTCTACTCTAAATTACATGGTTCTTACCCTGGAGAACCCAATCGTTGCGCCTATTACTCTAAGGTAATAACGCACAACAACTGTAACAACGGTTCATACCCTCTATTTCTGCTTCGACATCTTTTCATCTTCCTTTTTCTCCACAATAATTTTTTCTTCATCTCAAGTTCCCAAGTTGGTTTCCGATCGTTGCGGTTTGTTTACCTCCACCGGAGAAAATACAGTTGCATTGGTTAATCTCAAAGGTTAATCTCATTTTATTCCATTCCTGTTTCGATTTTAGACTTCCAGAGGATAACGTATACAATCTCTGCATTAGTTTTACTGTCCTCCATGTTGTTTTCTGTTTGATTATACTTCGTTCCTCTTCATCTACATTGTGAAATATTTGTGCCCAAAATTCTCTGTGTTTTATGAGTTTACATCAAGCTATTACGGTGCAATGGACTGTATTTTAAGTATGACTTTCATCTATCAATGGTTGCAACAGAGGCTTTAAAAAAGAAAGTTCATAACTTAATTTGCATTGGATTTGAGTGTTTCGGGGTGTTTGAAGTTAGACAGTTGCACTGGTAATCTTTAAAGGTTAATATTATTGGATTCCTTCTCTTTTTCAATTTTAGACTGACAGAGCAGAAAGATTACAATCCCTGCATTAGAATCATTGCCCACATTGCTGTTTTCTATTTGATTATACTTCTTTCCCCTTTGTCTACATTGTGGAATCCTTTGTTCCCAAAATTCTCTGTGTTTTATGGGTTTACATCAATCTAATACGGTGCAGTGGATTGTATTTTAAGTATGGCTTTCATCTGTCAATGGTTCCAATAGAGATTATTAAAAAAAAAAGTTCATAACTTAAATTGCATTGGATTTGAGTGTTTGACTGTGTTTGAAGTTAGGCTTATGGAATTTATTCTTGCACAAACTTTAGAAATGTTTTATAGGTTCCCATAAGGAGCAAACTTGCATAAGGAACATGGAACTGCTATTACAAGAGAAAATAAGCATAATTCATAGTCAGTTTGGAACCATTGAAATATTGTATATTTAGATTAAGTTTTTCTATTTTTATTTTATGTTTCGTAGGGGAGTTGGGGGGGGGGGGGGGGGGGGGGGGGGAGGGGAGGAACAATGGCGCAGCAAGAATAATGTGGCAATCTAGATCCACCACCCCGCATACAAGGGGTTGGCTTCATCGGATGTCTGCCTGGTTCACACAAGGACTCAGAATTGGCATAACATGATAATAATTTTTTTCATTTATTATAATAAAGTAAAACTTACACAGCCCTATAGTACATGACTTATCAGAGTACGAGCCCATCTAAACAATCCCGTCTTCTAGCCGTATCCGAAATTTCCAAATTTCGGGTGATCCTAGTGATCATAATAATTTTCGTACCAAAGATCTGTAACAAAATTTTGAAAACAGGAAACAGGAAAATAGAAAAATGGAATGAACCCTTGCCCAGTGAGAGTTCACCATTTTCGCAACCATTTACCAAGTTGCACACATTACAGATAACAGTCAGACTCATGCAGAATTCACAGACAGATAATAAGAATGAAGGGCAGTCGTTTATAACGACAAACGAACTAACCAGTTCATCTCACTGACAGATCAGAATCAGAATCAGAGCAAAAGTAGACACAAAACAGAATCAGAACAGAATTATATTGATAGTCATGCCCTTATAGGCAGATATGGGCCCCAAACAGATATTTGAATCTCGAGATCATAACCGAAATGATCCAAACGACCAGGCCTAATGTCGGCTTGTGGGATCAAATCGTGCACAAATAATGGATCCGACACAACTTATGCTGAATATAACAGATTCAGTGCACAAATGAAAGTACAATTGAAACGTAACATATATAATGTAGTTTAGCCGGTAAGTAAACACAACTGCAGTTCAAAACCAAAAAGTATTTCAGACATTTTAAACAAATATTTCAAAACATGCTGCAAACAATATTTAGTGCAGTTCAATTATTAATTGCATTAAAACGGAATCTATTTTTAGTGATAAACTCACCTCAGTCCGAAAATACACTCTCACGAACTAGCTATCTAACAGATTTGCATATATTTTAGGTTCTGGCAATTCAGTACTATTTCTAACCAAAATAATTCTAGTTTCTAACTTATTCCGAAATTTTAACTGATAAGGGCATAATGGTAATTTACCTATTTTTTAATTTAAAACATATATATCTAGAAAATAAGTATTCTAAAATTATCTAACTTAAAAATAACTATAAAAACATAATAATTATAATTTTACAGAAAATATAACCATTATGTCGTAAAACTAAAATTTAACGAATTTCTAAGCATTATTTCTACGTTATTTTGCAAATAGTCCAAAATCGGACAAAACTCATAAAAATTATAACTTAAGAAAATACAAGTGTAAAAATCCTTAAAACACTTGTTAAAATAGTTTTAACAAAAATTTATAAAAGGATTTATAAAGAAATACTAAAAGAAATCAAAATTGCGGAAAATCAATTTTTTCCCTTTTGGATCAGTTTTACCCGAGGTAAATCGGTCAAAACCAAATCAAAATTTCCAGAAAACTCTGGATTGATTTTTCCAGATTTTCAATCGGCTAAAACAAGTCCAGTATTTACAAAATAGTCCCTGATAAATTTTTAAATTCCAAATTCAGTAAAACTATTTCCCCAATCGGTTTTACCTGTTTGCAAACGGGCCGAACCGATTTATCCGGGGCTTGAATTGGTTTTACCCGATTTTGAATTGGTCAAAATCGATTCAAGCCCAGATTTGGTGTTCTTCACCTAGCTTTGGGTTTTTCAAAAAAAATGTATCTTAATCCATTTTTCTTCAATTCTTTTTGCCAAAAACCATTTATACAATACTCCTAGAACATGTTTAACATTTCAACATATTTTTCTAACGTTCAGAATTTAAAGAACAAATTAAACTCTAATAAAACCTTATAAACTCTAAAAATCTAAATTTTGCATTATGATTGCACTTTCTAACGTAAAATTCTTACCTCTTTCAATACCTCACGGTTCCTAGCTGCCTTTCCTCAGAGTAGAATGGAGGTTTTACGTCAAAACCTTGTTACTTCTTCTTCTTCCTATTTCTAATTTTTTTGAGACTTTCTCTAGTTTTTGGAGATGGATTTGCAGCAAATGGAGGTTTGTGAATGAAGGGAGGGGTATTTATAGGCTCTTAGAGCCGTATGGGACAAAGGCTAGGGTTAAAATGACCCCTATGCCCGTAGCTTGGGTGGCAAGTATTTATTTTTAATTCTGACAACGAATCGGTTTTACCCGATTGAGGAATCGGTATTACTGATTAGAATCATTTTTCTATGATTATAAATTGGTTATAACCGATTCAAAAGGCGGTAAGAAATTTTTAATTAATTTACCAATCGGTTTTACCTAAAACCGATTACCTAAATTCTATTCGAATTGAATCTGTTTTACCCGATTAGTGTGTAGGTGAACTTGGAGTTAGGTTCGAGTTTATCCACTTAGAGACAAGCACGCTTTTTTGTCTAACTTCCTGTCTAATTCAGTAATGGGGACCGGAGAGCCTGGAGGAGCTTGGACGAGTAAACTTGCTGCTGAGTATCAGACTTCCATTGCCTGACAGTATCACTACCGGTGGCGGCAGAGGCTTGATCAGGTCGATCTCTGGCGGAATTGGGAATTTTCTTCTTCTTTTTCCTCCTGGAGATCTATCTGTCTGTATTATTAGTGGCTAAAACATTGGTCATCATCACCTTTACTGATGATGCCATGGGATGTACCCATAAAAAGTTGTATATTCTCCAAACCGAACTCTTCTAATGAAACAAACGAAGTTTTCACAACAAGACTCTATCAATAGAACGAATAGAGTATATTTTAGCATTTTGAAATTTACCAAGAAAAGGGGGGTAAATTACATTTACCTTTCTCGAGATTTTTGAAAACTACCAACACCCCCTTGAAGTTTTATGAAATTACAATCACTCCCTTGATAAGGCAATAATATACTCCTTTTGTTCCATTAGAAGGGAACAATCTTCAGAAACTATTCGGTTATGTAAAAATACTCACTTATCATAAAATTCTCATTTTCTATTACATAAACCCTAAACTCTAAACATTCATAAACCCAAAAATAAAAAATATTCATAAATGGTCGTGGGCGAATAGAGGTCGATGACCCCGCACCCCATAGTATTCCGCATCCCAAAGCCCGAGCAAAGAAACATGGGCCTCAACACATTTCCACTTTGGGCGTGTTGAGGAACACAATTCTCGCTTCGAGGTTCACCCGAGGCCGCGCTGTAAGAACAGACAGCTCTAGGGGAACGAGAATTATCGATGAAAGAATAGCAAAAAATAAGGCAAAGAAGCTTTAATTTCAAAAACTAAGTGCCATTAAACACTTTAAACCAAAGGAGACACAAAATGGAGCCTAAGAAAGGTTAAAATTCTAACAAGGTATAGATTTACAATTTAGTAGATTAAATACACTATTGTGTTTCAGATATGTTAATTATTAGATCAAAATATTGTAATCAATTGTATTGACTACTTCATTGTCTATTGTCAATCAATGTTGAACGATTTCCAACACCATTAATGAAATTTTTAATTTTTTTTAAAAAAGAAGCCTATTATATATATGTACACGTGTGAATTAAACTAATCATTCCTGAAACTAAGGCACAATATCTCAGGCATTCAACACTTATAATTCACCCCATCAACACTTCCCATAAATCAAGAAGTTTGTAGGGTACAATAAAAATTCTAAACCTAAAAAGATTAATAAAATATGCTCAGCACAATATCCAAAAAGGATTGACTAATTCCTTTAGAAATCTGGCCACCTCACAGCATAAAATTGCACAAGCTGGGATTTTCCTAGAGAATTAACCGAAGAGGTTCAGTCCAAGAGCAAAATTTGAGCATCCTCAAAAGCTTTATATGCCATTCTAGCCATACCAATTTCTTGTAAAGTATTTAGAATTTCATATTCAGATTTTGAATCAATATTCCATTCATAAATTGAATTACCATTATAATTTTTTGAATGAATTGGGAATGTTCTTCATATTGAATATCTTGTGGAGTTGGATGAGGATAGTAATTCCTAGTAGAAGTAGATTGCCAAGTTCTTCAAAAGTTTCACTTTTTCTTATGCTGATATATCTTGTTTAGTTCTAAAGGAGTCAAGTTTTTCGATTAATTAACCATGTTTCAGCAACCCCCTTTGCCCAGGAACATTTCCATTGAACGAAGCATCCATGAAGCTTATGTCCAAGCGATTAGGCGGGCAGACAAATTCATATACATTGAAAACCAATACTTCACTGGGGGCTGTCATATGTGGGAGAAAGATTTACCGTGGGCACAATAACTGGTACACCAGAGGTGCGTCCTTCCCAGTCCTCTCGTACTAGGGAAAGGTCCTCTCAATGCTCTAACGCCCACACTGGATATGGATGGATTTGTCTGTTTTTGTCACAACAGCAAGTGTCCTCTCCCCTGTTTTATCCACCTTCTGCGACATCCAAATCGATTCGCAGGTAGTGAAGTCCACAGTTGATGGCAGAACATTCAAGATTATGCTTTCTTCAGGTCTACTTCTTACTATGTCTAATGTCTACTGTTTCACATGGAAGATGAGGCTTGCGTATCTATCTTATTTAGGGATTCGCGGTCATATTATGAGAGAGTCTACATTTTCAAATTGACGGATTATCCCATCCGATATTCCTCCCAAAACAAACACTTGAATCACTTGCACTAAAACATAAGTGACTAGAGAAGTGACAGAAATTTTTTGAAATTTTCTTTCACGGGATAGAATAAGATACCAAAAATGAGCTTTTGAATTTCTAAACCTCAGTTAATTAATTACTTTTGTCTACTTTAATCAAATACACCATAAATCCTATCTCCACCAGGCCTCTTGTGAAAGTAATTTGTCATCCACCATAATTCACTATAGAATGAAGCAATATATGGGGAAACTGCCTTTTAATTGTTGGATGCTAGATGATTGCCAACATAACTAAAATGAAAATCATTCTGAAACAGTGGAGCTAATCACAGGCAATTGGCATGGTTAAAATGAACTGTTTATTTGTCATTTTAACATTAACTAACATGTAAACATGTCACATTTATTCAAGAGTATGCTTCAAACTACCTTTTGCAATTACAGCACTCAGTCTAAAATTTTTTAATTCAAATCCTAAAAGGGAGAATTGCAACTAATCTTAAACAATCCACATGAGTTGAATAACAAAGAAAATGACAGTGTAATTTAGCATGCTAACAAAGTTAACAAAATGAATCAAATTAAAATAAGTTATTACTTTGAATAGTATTTTAAAAAATAGCGAATTGTAACGGTGGTAGTTTATGCACGTATGGTAAGATATATTTTAAAATATATTTGAAAACATAAAATAGCGTATCGAAATGTAAAATATTATATTTAAAATGTGAAATTTATTACCCTTCTTGGCTTATGTATTAGAGTTGTTAGTAAAATACAAAAAATACTCTCGAAATCTTTTGTTAAATAATAACGTGTTGAGTGATGCATTTGTCTTTTTAAAAGAGTACGAAAGTATTGACAATTTTACCAGACGTTAAAGATTAATTTGTACTTTAATGAGGTTTTTTTTTTATTTGCCACAATTTTAAGATACATTCTAAAATCTATAGTTGAAACTCCAACATGTTTTTTAAATTTTTTTTAAAAATTGGTAGCTTCATGAGCTTGATTTGTATCATGTTTTAACAGTATAGTCCGCCGCAGAGTTTCCTGAAAATGGCAATTCAATGATGGGCTTTATAGTCCTTTATTTGAGTGTTTTTTCTACCTTCTTTTTCTTTTAGCCAATTCTTAACATGTTCAATGGCAACTTTCTGGGCTTGGTAAATTAATTTTAAACCTCTTATATCAATTTTCTTTGGCCATTTACATTAGGGGTTATGAATATTAAAAAGCTTGATAACACCAAACCCTTATAAGAGATTTAATACATTTTCACTTAGGTGAATGTGTTCATGACAGTGTAATTTAGCATGCTAACAAAGTTAACAAAATGAATCAAATTAAAATAAGTTATTACTTTGAATAGTATTTTAAAAAATAGCGAATTGTAACGGTGGTAGTTTATGCACGTATGGTAAGATATATTTTAAAATATATTTGAAAACATAAAATAGCGTATCGAAATTGTAAAATATTATATTTAAAACTGTGAAAATTTATTACCCTTCTTGGCTTATGTATTAGAGTTGTTAGTAAAATACAAAAAATACTCTCGAAATCTCCTTTGTTAATAATAACGTGTTGAGTGATGCATTTGTCTTTTTAAAAGAGTACGAAAGTATTGACAATTTTACCAGACGTTAAAGATAATTTGTACTTTAATGAGGTTTTTTTTTATATTTGCCACAAATTTTAAGATACCATTCTAAAATCTATAGTTTGAAACTCCAACACTTGTTTTTTAATTTTTTTTTAAAATTGTTAGCTTCATGAGCTTGATTTGTATCATGTTTTAACAGTATAGTCCGCCGCAGAGTTTCCTGAAAATGGCAATTCAATGATGGGCTTTACTAGTCCTTTATTTGAGTGTTTTTTCTACCTTCTTTTTCTTTTTAGCCAATTCTTAACATGTTCAATGGCAACTTTTCTGGGCTTGGTAAATTAATTTTAAACCTCTTATATCAATTTTCTTTTGCCCATTTACATTAGGGGTTATGAATATTAAAAAGCTTGATAACACCACAACCCTTATAAGAGATTTACATACATTTTCACTTAGGTGAATGTGTTCAAAGTAGCAATTAAATAGGAAAACTATTTTCTCACTACATTTTACATTGGAGTACAATTGAAAGGCTAGTTCTTTTGAATTAAATTCTAACAAAAACACATCATTGTAGTAAGTAAAATGTCTTCCTTTGAGTATGATGCATAAAATGGCACACAAAAATCAAAGTAAAAATCTGTTGGGTTGCATTTGGTAACATAAAGTGTTGCATTTGCTCAAATTTAACAGAATAAAAAATGATGCAATTGGGAGAAACAATAATTGTCAAAACTTCCCCATAGTGAAGCTGTTGAAGTACATTCAGATTCTCAAATATAGATGGTTTTAGGACATTATTTGGTTTTATACACCAAACGTAATGTGGTTCTGTGGCACTGAGTGTCTCAAGCAAAGCTTGCAGTTGTAGCTGTACAAAAGTAAGTACGCATGGCCTGTAATGGCTGGGGTGTTCCTGCGATCCGCGGCCTAAGTAGGACCTGCTTGTAGTTGGGTCGAGTTGTGGAGTTTGGTTGCTCAAGGGGTTGGCCCGTGGGGGATAGAGTAAGAGTTGGTGGAGTCCAATCAGCTTGTGGTTCGAGGAAGTTCACAAGGGTGACCTCATCATGTAATTTTTTGTTTGTTTGGAATAGTGCGTATTCCCATGGATTGTAAGCTGAAGAAATCCTTGTATGCTCTTAAACAAGCATCTAGACAGTGGAATCATGAGCTTACTGAAACCCTGATAGCCTATGGATTTGTGCAGTGTGAACATGATCACTATCTCTTTATCATCAACAAATCTGACCTGCAACTATTTTTGTTAGTTTATGTAGATGATCTTTTAATTACAGGATCTTCAGAAGCTGTAATTGCTGAAGTTAAGAAGTTTTTGCATGATAAATTCACCATCAAAGACCTCGGAGCTGCAAAATACTTTCTTGGAGTAAAATCACAATCCAAATCAAGGTTTAGATTCAGTCTTGATACCAAACAGGACCCTAAACTCCACTTAAGTGATTTTAATAATGAACCATTTCTCATCAACTATTGGTGTTGTAGAATAATGTAAATACGATTGTATCACTTTTAACTAGACTGTAATTAGTTTAACCATAGTTAGTTTAGCTGGATACTGTGGTTAAGTTAGTTGATAGCTAGGCATGTACTGAAGGTGATGTGGACGGTTGTATACATGCGGATGAAAGTTGCCAAGGACGTGTGATTAAGTAGCGAGCTCGTATAACCTCTTAGCTTACCCGAAAATAAGAGAAACAAAAAGAAGCTAACCTAAGCTAGTTTATTTTATATTTTCGAACCAAGTGTAAGAAAAGAGTTTGAAACATGCGAATTAATTAGGTAGAGCAATTAACCTAATTAGCTAAGTTTCATGCAATGTGTAAACTACACGCATGCAAATACATAAAACAATAAAGGGATGGTACTCAAAACTAATAGTTTTATGATCTGAATACTCTGTCTTTTTATTGATGTGCGGCTGCCCTTCTATAGGCTAAGGAACAGCCGAAATAGTCATCTAAAAGAATAAGGAAAAAAAAGTAGAATTGGAAATCAATCAAGAGATTGATTTCCTTTACAATACCAATCCCTAAAAGAAGTGAGGAATGGTGAAAAAGGAAGTTTCGGTTTTCCCTTAATCTTGGGGTAGCCAAAAATTACAAACTCAAAACAAGAAGGAAAACTAATTTGGAAACAAGAAGGAAACTAATAAACTAAGGACAAAATAGGAAACATGCACAAATCCTTATTTTCCCCAAAACCCTAACCCTTAACTTCCAACCCTAACTAATTAAGCTTGGCCCTGTGGGCTTCCTTGGGTTTTGCCGATCCGAATTGTTGTGGAATGGACTCCATGAGTTTGGGTTGGCCCAATGTTGATGTCGCATTTATGGAATGATGAAGGGAGCTTCTGGAATCTTCTGGAATCTCCCGGAATCATTTCGGAATCAAGATTTTCAAGATTTTCAAGATTCTTCAAGATTCTGTAAAATATGAAATTCAAGAAATTTAAGTAAAATCAAGAACTTCAAGAAATGTTTCTTTAAAGTCCAAGAACCTTCCAGCGTTTTCAAGAACTTCAAGAAACAGCCTTCTTCTTCATTGTGGATTGGTGAGTTACGCCTCTTCTTCAAGAATTGTAAGGAGAGTTGCAATTTGAACCTTTCTGTCTTTTCTCTGAAATGCGTCGGCTTCTACTATCACTTGGGCTTCTTTTCGGCAAGCGTTGACAAGGTTGTTGAGTGTCTCTTGAACCTTCTTTGCTCTGCTTCTGGTCATCGGCCCAATGATGTCTACAAGTGGATCCATTTGATATGGACTTGGATCCTGAAGCATTGTTGGACCTCGATGTAGAACTCGAACCTCCTCAGCTTCTCTGGACTCACTTGCTTGTGGATTTGTTGCTGGACTTTGGATGCCCTCATCATCCCCTCCCGGTTGAAAAGGATTTGACCTCAAATCAGCACCCTGTTCATTAGTAAAAGGAGACAAGTCAGCAACATTAAAGGAAGTACTAGCACCATACTCACCTGGTAAATCAAGCTTGTAAGCATTAGGCCCTATTTTGGACACGATTTGAAAAGGTCCGTCGCCCCGGAGATGGAGTTTGGTCCTTCTTGCAGCAGGGAATCGTTCCTTCCTCATGTGAACCCAAACCCAGTCGCCTGATTCAAAGTTCACAGCCTTGCGCCGTTGGTTTGCATGGGCGGCTGCTCTGGCATAATTCTTCTCAAAGTTCGCCCTAACCTTGGCATGGAGGCGCTACACGGTTTCAGCTTTCTTAGCGCCGTCGGGATTAACCTGGTCCTTTAGCGGAAAAGGGATGAGATCCATAACCGTCAAAGGAGTGAAGCCGTAGGCAACTTCAAATGGACAGAACCCTGTTGAGGAGTGCTGTGTTCGGTTGTATGCAAACTCTGCAACCGACAAGATTTCTTCCCAACGCTTGAATAGATCAGAATATCATTAAAATAAACCACAACAAATTTCCCTATGAACTTTCTAAGCACATGATTCATTAATCTCATAAAAGTACTAGGTACATTTGTTAGGCCGAAGGGCATGACTAACCACTCATACAAACCAAATTTAGTTTTAAAAGCAGTTTTTCATTCATCCCCCTCCCTCATGCGAATTTGATGATAGCCCTGTGTAAGATCTATTTTAGTGTAAATTGTTGAACCATACAAATCTTCTAACATGTCATCAAGCCTAGGGATAGGATGCCTATACTTGATTGTTATCTTATTAACAGCTCTACAATCAACACACATTCTCCATGTACCATCTTTCTTAGGGACTAGAATAACAGGTACAACACAAGGACTTAGAGATTCCCTTACCTGACCATTAGCCAAAAGCTTGTCGATCTGCCTTTGTAACTCCTTTGTTTCCTCCAGATTGGCTTTGTAGGCAGGTCGATTTTGAATAGGTGCGCCAGGTATGAAGTCGATATGATGTTCAATTCCGCGTAGAGGCGGCAATCCCTGCGGCAGCTCTTTTGGAAAGACATCGTTGAATTCCTGCAACAAAGAATCAACTTCTATAGGGATATCTCGAGGGATATCGTCAGGGTTAGCACAATTATCTTTACATACTAAAACTAGTACATCATCATTGCTATCTAACACCTGTCCTATTTCCCCTACTGTAGCGAAACAGCTACCTTTAACTTCTTCCTGTGTAGGCTTATCAGAGTTCGCCTTACTACCCTTTACAAGTTCTTTCCCCTTCCCTTTTTCTTGGCATTTTTCAGCTTCCCATTTGGCGATGGCGTCCTTCATGCGGATTGCTTCCGATTGCACTTCAGTAGGTGGCATAGGGAGGAACGTGTGGATCTTGCCCGCCTGGCAGACCAAGTAAGTGTTGGCGACTCCATCATGTGTTGCCTTCAGGTCAAAGAGCCATGGTCGTCCGAGTAGAATGTGACAAGCCTCCATTGGCAGAACATCACATAAAATAGTGGATTCGAACTTACCGATAGTGTATGGTACGCTTACCTGCTTAGTGACTCTGTAGCCGTCTGAGCTATCTAGCCATTGTAGCCGATAAAGACGTGGATGATTGATAATAGGGAGCTTCAGCTTTTCAACCATATATTCGCTAGCGACATTCGTGCAACTCCCTCCATCAATTATCTGAACACACAACTTTCCATCTACCTTAGTTCTGGCGTGGAAGATGTTTGTCCGTTGAGATGTATCCTGGACAGCAGTTGTAGTTAGAGTGCGAGTAACCAAGTTCTGATTGGGATCTTCCTCTATGAACTCGAATTGCTCCACTGGTGCAGACGGAGTGCTGTCAGTTAACTCCTGCAAGGGGTCAACAGGTTGATCATCTTCATCCTCTTCTGAAATGTACTTACCATCTTGCCCCAATAAGACCTTCCGGATGTTAGGGCAATCTCGGATGTAGTGGCCACGGCCTGAGCATTTATGGCAAGTGACATTGCTGACGGATTGCCGAGGTGTTGATGGCGTTCTGGATTGGGATGAAGACGAGGTGGTAGCGGGAACTATAGCCTTCTTTTTTGACGTGAACGGCTTCTTAGCTGGTGGAGAGTAAACCAGATTCTTTCTCCAAGCCGGTGGGGCGCTGGTAGGCGTCCAGACGGGTGGAACTGTCTTCAGGTATTCCTCCATGACCTGAGCTTTGTGCAACATGTCCGTCAGAGTTGTCGCATTCTGAAGTTCAACAGCTAAAGCTATACCCCTGTTAAGGCCATTAAGAAAACGAGCCATTGATGCGGCTTTATCTTCCTGTACATTTGCCCTAATTTTGGCCATCTCTAACTTTCTAAAATATGCGTCTACAGATAAAGAACCTTGTACAAGAGTATGTAATTTCCTATACAATTCTCTAAAATAATAATCAGGAACAAAAGTTCTACGCATAGCAGTAGTCAAATCAAACCAAGTTAGAGGCGGAGCACGGGCCCGCATGGGATGCGTATTCCTTCGCTGGTCCATCTGTTGATTCCACCAGACCAGGGCATAGTCCGTGAAATGTACCACCGCGAGAGGGACCTTCTTGTGTTCTGGGATCGCGTGAAGCTCGAAGATGCGCTCTATCTTCATCTCCCAGTCTAAGTAATCCTCCGGATTTGTACCGCCGGCGAAGGGTGGAACAGTCGTTTTGCATTGACTGAGGCCTTCGAAAGACTTGTCAGCGGCATTGTTGTCAGGTGCGGCCATATCATCATCGACTCTGTACGCCGTTGTTCTCGTTCAGTGCGTAGTTCAGCGACCACCTTCTCCAGCCACGAAACCACTCCTAAGCTCTGATACCAATTGATGTGGACGGTTGTACACATGTGGATGAAAGTTGCCAAGGAAGTGTAATTAAGTAGCGAGCTCGTATAACCTCTTAGCTTACCCAAAAATAAGAGAAACAAAAAGAAGCTAACCTAAGCTAGTTTGTTTTATATTTTTGAACCAAGTGTAAGAAAAGAGTTTGAAACATGCGAATTAATTAGGTAGAGCAATTAACCTAATTAGCTAAGTTTCATGCAATATGTAAACTACACGCATGCAAATACATAAAGAGATAAAGGGATGGTACTCAAAACTAATAGTTTTATGATCTGAATACTCTGTCTTTTTATTGATGTGTGGCTGCCCTTTTATAGGCTAAGGAATAGCCGAAATAGTCATCTAAAAGAATACGGAAAAAGAAGTAGAATTGGAAATCAATCAAGAGATTGATTTCCTTTACAATACCAATCCCTGAAAGAAGTGGGGAATGGTGAAAAAGGAAGTTTCGGTTTTCCCTTAATCTTGGGGTAGCCAAAAATTACAAACTCAAAACAAGAAGGAAAACTAATTTGGAAACAAGAAGGAAACTAATAAACTAAGGGCAAAATAGGAAACATGCACAAATCCTTATTTTCCCCAAAACCCTAACCCTTAACTTCCAACCCTAACTAATTAAGCTTGGCCGTGTGGGCTTCCTTGGGCTTGGCCGATCTGAATTGTTGTGGAATGGACTCCATGAGTTTGGGTTGGCCCAATGTTGATGTCGCATTTACGGAATGATGAAGGGAGCTTCTGGAATCTTCTGGAATCTCCCGGAATCATTTCGGAATCAAGATTTTCAAGATTCTTTAAGATTCTGTAAAATATGAAATTCAAGAAATTTAAGTAAAATCAAGAACTTCAAGAAATGTTTCTTTAAAGTCCAAGAACCTTCCGGCGTCTTCAAGAACTTCAAGAAACAGCCTTCTTCTTCATTGTGGATTGGTGAGTTGCGCATCTTCTTCAAGAATTGTAAGGAGAGTTGCAATTTGAACCTTTCCGTCTTTTCTCTGCAATGCGTCGGCTTCTACTATCACTTGGGCTTCTTTTCGGCAAGCATTGACAGGGTTGTTGAGTGTCTTTTGAACCTTCTTTGCTCTGCTTCTGGTCATCGGCCCAATGATGTCTACAAGTGGATCCCTTTGATATGGACTTGGATCCTGAAGCATTGTTGGACCTCGATGTAGAACTCGAACCTCCTTAGCTTCTCTGGACTCACTTGCTTGTGGATTTGTTGCTGGACTTTGGATGCCCTCATCAGAAGGTGTATATAAGTTCATTGTAGCATACAATTGAAATCAAGTAATCAGATTGATCAATAGAGTTCTGGAAAATTCTCTCTTTACTCGTATGATTCTCTAGGGTTTGTTATTCTTTGTTTGTTAATTCTACATAGTATCAGAGCCGATTTAATTCCTTAGCTCATTGAAGATCAAATTACCGAATTCACCAATCAACGTCGCCGCACAGATCAACTTGACAAAATTTATCGGTCAATTTTGCAGAATTCACCCCTTTTTTGTGTGAAAGAAACGCACCAAAACAACCGTGTGTATGAATAGCATCTTTTCTTAGTAATAAAATTATCTTGTACTGGGGGTTCTTTTCCCCCTTTGTAGTTCCAATGCCACAATTTTACTCTCTTTATGTGCTTCTTACTGCAGAGAGATTTGACTGACTCTACTGTTCTGAGAAACATGGGTGTAGGATTAGGGCATTCCCTTCTAGCCTACAAAAATGCACTCCAGGGGATTGCAAAGCTTCAGGTATGTGACTGGGTAGTAGATACACACACACAAAGAATAAAGTAGCTCCAATATTTGGTAGAAGTCAGATAGAAAGCAACATGTTCTCTCATTAAAAGTCAGCTGCGGAAAAGTATAACAGAAACCAGTTAACCAATTGAGTGAACTAGAAAATATACAAAATGCAGAGCTGGACATCAAGTGGCCATGATATGAAGGTAACAAGATATGCAGATGCATAAAATTAGTTCATTTTGCACCATGAGGAACTTGACAAAAAATGCAGTACAAAATAGTAGTAGACATATGATCCAATACAGATATTCTGAGTTTTTCTATTCTAATGCTTTTTCAACTTAATCAATAGTTTCTACCAAAGCCTCATAAAACACCATGGAAAAACCATTGCCGCTCCAAGTTAGAATTTTGGGCTTGAATGTTGAATAGTAAATATAAATTTAAGCCAGAAATACAAAATTCAAACTAAAAGAATGAAACCTAGGATTGAGATTTTGGTACACACCTTTCTCTTCAATATCTCCAGATTACTTACTAAACCTTGAAAGGCACAAGATTTATCTATGTGCTTGTAAATCTTCAGCTTTGGGGTTGAAAATGGACTTTATTGCTTAGTCTAGCTTTTATGGAAGCTTTAACAATTTATGGACTGGTTGTAGCATTAGCACTTTTGTTTGCGAATCCCTTTGTTTAATCTTATTGTCATTTGATTTTTCGAATTATAGCAAGATTTGATTCCTCTAATTATTTATTCATTGACAAACTAACTTATGGGAAGGCCTAATTTGCGGATGAGGAATTGGTATACCGAGCCGACTTGCTTTCATCCTTCTTATTTGGAGTCTAGGGGAGGTTAAGTATTTTAAGAATGCGGTTAGTTTACATAACTCCAATACTTTTCAAAATCAAGACAAAATAAAGGAATAAATAAAAAAGAAGGATGAAGTGATACAAAAAGAAGGCTATTCTATTTTTGAGTCTATCTATTATCTATAAAAGGAGATCCTATGAAAAATGTAACTGATTCTTTCGTTTCTTTGAGCCACTGGCCATCTGCTGAGAGTTTCAGGTTTAATATTGATATTTTATCAACAAATTTAATAAATCTAAGTGTAGTGCTTGGTGTATTGATCTTTTTTGGAAAGGGAGTGTGTGCGGGTTATTTATTTCAAGAATAGGCTAGATCCAACCAGCTGAGGCTTTTTTCGTTATAACTAGCAAAGAAAAGTGCATGATCTAGCGAATTACTTCGAAAGAAATTTTTAAATTCGATGTAAGAACTATAGCATTTCATGATTTATTGGTAAAATACTCTTTGATTCTCTATCAACCAATAATGTAAATAATTTTTAAAAAAAGTTTCAAATTTATTCATTTAATAATAAATTATGAAAGAGAAATTTTCATTAATCAAACACACAAGTTAAGTTTGTGTGTAGCATTAATTGAAAAGAGAAAAAGTACAACTTCAAGAACAAACATGACAATTTAGAGTTTTTCATATTATGTGTGAATTTTCCTCTAATGACTCTCTTTAGAGAACAGACTGAGTATACGTTACCAATGAAGCAATGCATTGAAAACACTTGGGACGGAATTTTACTTTTTTTTTCCGTTTCTAGTAATCACCTCTGGTGAGTGTTAAGATTTGGACAATGATCAAAACCCAACTTAATTTCTGGAGGATCGCCAGTTTCAGAGCTTGTTTGACGGATCATGTAAGTTGCTGCCGTGGAAATTCGAGCTCGCATTGTTATTTTTCCAGGATGATTCGATTATTGTGTTTTGCCACTTCTGCCAGAAGGTTGGCCATGTGGAGATGGACTGCTGGCGCAAGGCCAACAAGTGTTTAAAGTGTGGGAGTAGTGATCATCGGATCGATACCAAACTGGGTGTTTAGCTTACCTTCGTTGAAATATTTACTCATGGACTCCAATCAACTCAATGAATTCCAGTATCCTTCACTGTAAATGCTATCTTTGAGTGGTAATAAGCTGCATGGTGCTATTCCAAAATCAATTTCAACAATGGTAAATCTGACTAAACTCGATTAATCATACAACAACTTCAATGGTGAGGTAGAGGTTAGTGAATTTGACTTTATGCAATTAAGTATGTAATTACATAATTAATTTATACAAGGCCAATTAAAAGCTAAATGGTTTCTTTGAAGTGACTATAGTATTAATTTTTGAAATTAGACTTTTCTAATGTACCGAAACAGAAATATGCTTTAGTTTGAAGTAGTTTGGCCGAACTTTGAAAACAAAGCAAGAATAAAGATAAAATATAGGTTTCGTAGTATTCTGTAATTGAGAAAGAATCATTGAATTTGAGCAACAAAAACTTCAGACTCTTTGGTTTGTTTGTTTGTTGCTTCGTCTTCATCCAGCACAGACATTATCAAATGACTTGTATTTTCGCCCACCCCCAATTGGCCACCTCCGTCCAAACAATGAAGAAATCCTTCCCTTATTTGGTTTTTTCCTCTTTTTTTCTTAGCCAGTTTACAATTTTTTAGTGGTAATTTATTAGCAGTAACATATTAAAACCCTAAAATGTTGAATTTCATCAAGGCGCTCTCAACGCATTACAGGATCACTGACAGAGCCTTCAAAGGTTGTTCTAGAATGACATTGATAGTTCTTAATATTGTTAGTTTAGCTTCATAGACACAGCTTGTAATAAGGTTTTAGTTGAGTGGTGATTTTTAAGAAATAACAGTTAAATAATACATCCTTGATTCTCCAAGCTTAAGTTGAAACTCCAGGTATTTATTTCATTGACAATGTTTTGGATTTGAAATGGGGAAAGCTCTATGAGTATAAAGGAACTCTTTACCCAGTATGAAGTTAAAATCATCTAAGTTCTGCACTGCTGTCAGCTAACAAAAATTGCTCCAATCACCTAAACTTACTTTAGCCAACAATGACCGTAAACCTTATCTAAACCATAAGATTTCATAATAAAAATACTTAAGAAAATTTCCAAAACTTTATAATTATACCTAATTGAGTTTGAAAGCTAACACTATGATAAAATATAAATTAAAAAGTTTAAGCTAGAGGGAGAAAATACGGGGGTCCAGTTCCGGTTCTGGAACCGGGGGCCACGGTTTCGGTTCTGGTTCCAAAACCGGCGGTTCGGTTCCGGTTCGATCCTACATTAGGGAAAAACAGTACAATCAATCAACCAAACATAATCAAAGGAGCAATTATAATGGAAACACAGATAAAGATGGGGACAAACCTGGACAGATTCCCCTAAATCTGAAACCCAACTCCATCTTATATAAAATGTCAGGAAAGGGAAATGGTATCTACAATTGAAAGTGAAGAGAAAAGAAAGAAAAAAAAAAAAAAAAAATAGCTGTGAGCATACATGGAAGCAAACAACACAAAAATAGCACAAAAGAACTCCATAGGCAAGGTAAGTGGTAACCCTATATTCATTCGATCACTTTCTGCTGCTAATTACTACTCCCTCCTAAGTATCGCTGCTCCTAAAGAGATCATCCAGAGTGTTTTCTTGAACTGTGCAAAAACTACTACTTGGACCGGCTTCATCATGCAACGCCATTCTTAGGTTTGGAGCGAGGATTAACTATCCAAATTATTCTATCTTTATCCTAGTGAAACAACATCGTTTTACTACAATTATTTTTTTAAAAGTAAAATGACGTGATTTTGATATTTAAGTCTGAGCCGCTGCTGGCAATCTATTTGGTCTCTTTCGATCTCTTTATTAATCAACTCCAGTTTTAAAGCCCTATGCACAAATGTTAACTTCTCCATTCATTAACACCAGAACACTTGTGTCAAGGGCCCCGTCAACGTAGTTTTTGTTTTTTTAATCTAGTCAACATTCAAAATAGGGTCAATTACCAAATCTCCTTAGGTTTGTCTAAATTATCCGACATTCGACGTTTTGACCATTGACGCGAGACTTAATGGTACATACAAAGGTTTATCATCTAAAGCCTTAATAGAATTGAAACACCTTTTCTGGTCTAGTGAACTCAAAGATTTGGTGTTTAGAGGTACAATCCACCATCCTCATCAGCATCCCCAATCATCTTCCCTGAGGACAGATACTGAAAAATGCATTTAGAGGAACAGAAATTAGCAGAACAACAATGATCTTTAGTGAATTTGCTGTGAAAACCCTCTTTTTGAGCTATATATAATTAGTCATAGTATGTAATGTTGCTATGCACATGCTACGCATATAATGTATCATGCATAATAAAATAGGAAAAATGCATACAAGTAAAAGATGAACAACTCAAAAATAGTGACAAATGACTAGAGTATGAGTTGAACATTGATCTTTGCTCTCAAATATGAAATTTTCAAGGAACATTAGCCCATCCGTAATAGAAATTACATAAAATAATTGAAGTGTCTCCAGGGCAAAAACTAGCCCGTTGCTAGAAGTTGCTGCAGCGCTGTATCATCTCAGGCAAGAAGTGTTATACAAAGCCTATGCCGGGCTCAAAGCACCGTCTCCAAATTTATGAGCCAAGCCAAATTTTCCATATTACAAATAAGAAAAGCATTAATGCATCTTCATCCGGGAATGATTTGATCCAATCTGCTAACCATGTTGAGCATGAAAGTGGTTTTCCTTCGTTAAAATCAAAGCCAAGACATGATAATCTCCAAATTCATGAGGTCTGCAGGGATTCTACTTGCCATGGGTGACGCTTGGAATAGATACGATGATCAAAAATTCATGGATTCAAGGGATTGCAGCAGGACATGTTTATTACTTTTGCACTGTGATTTATCCACTCTCTACAGGAAAAAAAAATACTTCAAGACTCCTCTGTTTTGTTCTGCTCAGTTCATTGTTCACCGTTTTCAATTTCTAGGTATTAACAAAATAAGACATGATATTTAAGACGAATGACTATTGTCTTTAATTCTATTCGAGACATCATGGAACTGTCTCAATTCAATGTCTCTAACTTCTAAATTTTTAAGACGCAATAGTTGAGACAGAAAACTATTGTCTCTAATTCTATTTGAGATGGTAAATTGCTGTCTCAATTAAGTGTCTTAAATTTTTAACAACTTGAGACACAAAATTTGAGACAAAAAAATTCATGTCTCAGATACTTTTGAGACAGTTGAAAAATTGTCTCAAATTTGTCTCCAAAAGTATTTGAGACAGCTTTACTGTCTCAAATTTCTTTTGCGATGGCAGCAAAGGGGACAGTGCATTTACTGTCTCAAAATAGTACAAGTTATGATTTTGATGCTTCAATATTTTCTTGGTTGGTTACGGTTTATTATCTGCATCCACTGAAAATCTTCGATTCCAAAAATTAGGAGGATGTTTATTGCCTGTTTTGGATTGGTGAAGGCTTGTAGTTTGCATTTTCTTAATTGGGGGTCATAGTTTCTGCATTCTTATTGTCATCTTTGTGAGTCAGAATGTTCTGGGAGTTATTTTGTATCAGTGGTCGATAATATAATTTAGAGGGCCTTTGTCGATCTTTACAAAGCACACTACAATTTAATTCTTATTATTTAAAAAATGGCCAGCCAAGTAAAATCCTGCATGAAGAGGATATCTCCTATCATGATTAGTGTCAGAATTTTCAAAAGAAGCAGGAGGATAGGTACATACCTCAGTACTAACATTAGAAGATTCATTCGATGGCATGGTAGTATCATCAAGAGAGGTACTATATTCAGGAGGCACAACCCTAGTATCTTCCTTTTTTCTGAAATATTTTTTATCAAATAACTGCCATGCTCTGGGGTCTCTACTGCCCCCAGGGAGCCGCTCCCTGGGATAAATTTTTCCCAGTTTTTTTTTTAAATTGTCTGGAAATGATTTTTTTTAATTTAAATACATTTTAAATTAGTAATTTTTTAAATTTATATATTTATAAATATTTTTATTTATAGGGAAAGGTGGAAAATGTAGCTGCAGTATTAAAATATATTAATATAGTATTAAGGTAGGGATGTTCTTGGTCCATTCTAAATTTAAGGATACAGCCTCAAGCAACAGAACCATTGCTTAAGTCCCACACTAAATTGCTTGCCCCCCTAATGTTTGTGGTGTAGTACTGTGTGTACTGGGCTGTTGGGCAGTGGGCAAAAGGCCACAAAGCAACGCAACAAAGCATGGAAGAAAGGTAGTTTTGGCATTTATACTCTTTGATAGGCAAGGAAACATCCGTGAGTGGGCACTTAAGCTTAACGTGGACACGTCCTTTTGAAACAACGTGTGATGCTTTTTCTTCTTTGATCTTCTTGTGTTGTAAAAAGCACATTAAATTCTGAAACTTGGCCTGGGTTTTGAGTTTAAAATCTTGTTCGTGTTCGTTTATTTATTAATTGAGCCGAGCCGAGCTTGTTCGTGAACATTCATATGCGTTTTATCTCGCATTAACTAACATAAAATTGTATTTCAAAGTTGTACATTTTGAACTCTTGTTTCAAATATTCAAAAATATTTTTATCTCTTCCGGAGTTCTTATTCAAAATCATACTTTAAATAATAGTGTAAATGAAAAAATAGGAAGAAGCAACATAGAGGAAATTTGGTAATACCAGAATCCAAGATTTTATTTATCGTACACATAAAATCATTGTAATCGAAATTGTCAAAAGAAAAAGAAATACACATAGCAACAAGATGTCGTCGTCATTTTCGAGCTTCCACTTGTCGTCATCCTCCTCTTTTACAGTCGTGGCTATTTTGCAGGATTATCCATGGCTGACTCCTCCGAGCGCCTTCAAAAAGTGAATAGAAGGCGTGAAATTAGGGAATTTTAAAAAAAGGTAAATGAAAGGTTATTTATGTCTAAACAAATACCTTCTTATTTTGTTTTAGTAAATAAATCACTGCCCTTACTAGAAATTATGTGGAAATTACATCTTCTTTTATAATTATAAAGTTCCACCGCCCCTAATAGAAATTTTCCCATCTGATTATGCACTCAAAGAAGGGAACCGAGGATTTGGGACTCGATTTTCTCTTCTGGTCGGTCCTCAATTTACTATAACCTCTCATCAATCTCCGATTGAAACGTCGCTCCAATGTCAGCTATTTGTTTTTTAAAGGACTCAGTAAATTCTTGTGTCTACAGCCCAGGCAGGTGGATGCTCTTTCTGTTTAGCATAACCTAATCTATTACAAACCTCACATATTTATAATAAATCAATACAAACCCTAACTGGCCCATATTAATTACCTGGCCTAATACTAATTGTACTAGGAATTTGAGGAGATTCCCAACAAATCCTCTCTCGACTCAAAATCCTAAATACAACTAACATCTTCGGAACTTGCTTATCTTCGGCTTAGACTCTTCCCCGCGAATGCGACCAGGGCTGCCACAACATAAGATTTTAAAAAAATAGAAATATACGGGCGTTTGGTGCTCATTTTTATCTTCTTCCTCAAGAAGATGCAGAGAGGCAGAGATGCATTTGCTAGGAACAAACGTATGACCAGTCATTTTAATCAACAATATAAAATTTGGCACTAAAAGACCAGACTTGTAATCTTTAGAAGGAGAACCAAAATCTTCAGCATCAATAGGCCTTGATCTAGGCAAGAGGAGTCTTGAGTAAGACCTCAAATCTTTGAGGAAGGATAGGGCAAAAAATTCAATTGCTAGCCTTAGGCAAAGGCATTTACTATTGTGCATCACGATTGAAGACAAGAGAAAGTTATGCAAAACCAATCAGCCCAAGAGGTTTGCTTTAGTAGGCTGAACTAAGGATCTTAGGCTAGATGATTAGAAATGAGAATTGGACTTGTTGGTTTTTGAGATTTGCCCTTTGATTTTGCTATTACTAATTGGATCGGTCCATTCTTGAAAATATAGAGTGATTCATTGAATTAAGGGTGCGCTTAGCGCGCGGGAATGAGAATGGAGGGAATGAACATCTAATCTACTTCAATAATTTATGATCAGGCAATACAACCATGGCCCGGGATGGGTAACTCTCCAGAAAAGAAGAAACGGGTACTCTCTGGTTACGGACTTTCCAGATTCAGCAAAAAATTGTAAAACAAGAATTTTCATGGTCAAAGAGGAAGAAGCCAATCTCCCCTATCGGTGGAAAGATTTGATACTACCGGACTCCCAAGACCGGGACATGAACGATCCCATTCTGCTATCCTACTGTCGAGTCTTAGAATCTGCTAACCTGAGATACTCCAACCCCTTCCCTATAGAACCCTTCCTTGGGCCGATGGCAAGTGTTTCTGGTGCAATGAAGTTGGACACTATAAATATGAGTGTCATTTGCTAAAGAAGCAAAAGAAGAGGAAAAATCCTTTAGGGACATTCCTATGGAAGCACTTGTGGCCAGGCTTTCTAATATCAAAATTTAATCTAGACTTGTCTTTGAAAAACGGCAGGTGTGTTCTAGTTGTAAAGGGAGAATTATGTAAACAACACTGTGCTTGTAATAGCATATGAAATAATATAGTTATGTTTTAGAAACATGAAAATTATTGTGATATGCTTGTTACCTTAATGCACATTGTAAATTATGAGTATGTAATTTGGTTATATGTAAATCTAAACAAATTGCACTTGAAACTTTAAAGTTGCAAAAACTTGAGTGTACACCTAAAAGTCAAAGTCAACCCTAGTTGACCAAAAGTCAAAGTTAAACATAGTTGACCTAAAAGTCAAACCTAAATGTAAAACTTAGAGTCAAATTTTAAAGTCAAAACAAAGTTGACTTATGCTAGAACGCTCATATTGCAGGAGTTGACCGTTAATCGAGAAGTGAACTCGTTAATCATTGACCACTCACACTTTAAGAAAGGTGAGGGATTTACTCAATAATGCCATTCATATATAGGAGTGAAATCACAGTCTTCCAAGTTCTGAATTATATGGTTTTTTCCTAGTATCTTTTTCCAGTCATTGAAGAAAAAATTTTAAAAATAGTAGATAAATTTACCAAAGAATTAACGTTGGTCAGCGAAATTATGGTAAGCTTCAGACTGAGGAATCTTGGGAGTAACAACCATGAGAACAATAAAAGACAGGATTGCCACACCCCATATTAACACCGTCCTTCCACTCTCCATTTCTTCTTCTTCTTCTTCTTCCTCTCAATCAACAAGTTCTACTACTGTGAACTACTTCTTGTTGGTTCTTGAGCTCTAAAAGACTAAAACTATACTGGGTTGAGCAAGGAATTTGTCATCCCCGAATGATTTTTTTGGTTTCTTCAATTATTTTCGTCATATGATCGAAGGAAATTTCCCCGGATACTACGGTATCTGACACCAATATGATCTGTATTTCGTGTTCGTATAATTGGATTGATTTGATTGATTTCTTGCGTGTGAAGTTTACTCTTGTACTTTATATGTCTTGCTGAAAATTTGTTTACAGATTTTTTGCTCACTAATTTATTTGTTGGGATACCTCCGAGCAACATTCTTCTGTTTGTTTTGTAGGGATTCCACAAGTTGGATTGGTACTTCTACGATGCATAACAAGTTGATGGCGGTTCCACGAGAGACTCCTGAAACTCTTGTGCCTAGGAATCAAAAGTGTAAGTCATAGTATGAGGTATCTTTTCGCATGCCTTAAAAAGGTACGCTTTTCATGTTGATCCTCTTCAGTCATCAAGATAAAATTTGGGATTTTGGCAACGGCAAAAGTGCTGGAAATTACTAGGATCTTTCCTTTCCTAGTTTACTTTAACCATTTTTCAATCTTTTTGTCTTTTTTCATTTTCTTTGTGGACTCCTTTATGTTTACACTTGACATCTAGTGAGAGGTGTTAATTATGCAGTCTTAACACAATGTTTAGCACGATGCATACACACAAAAAAATAATGTAACCATTCAAATATATTTCAATCTACACGCTTATAGTTATAAACAAGAGTCATATTTGATACTTTACGATGTCTGAGCATTAACGATTCGTATGAATCATGAAACTAAGTAAAAGTGTAAACAAAATTAACAAATAGACTATAGAAGTGTATAGCCTCCTCAATTCTCACGATTCAAAGTTTCATGGCAAGAGCTTGCTGGTGTGTTGGTATTCTTCGCCATCCCATTCACAGCTGTCAAAGCAATCGCCAACAGTTGGGTAGGGGAGTCGCTCCGGAGGCAGTTGCTGGAGAGGAAGAAGGCTGAGCTTCTCAATTCTTCCAAGCTCAAGCAACTCTCACAGCAGGCCAGAGAGGCACAAAGCTGAAATGGGCAAAGAAAAGCCTTAAATCCACCGCCCTCCCAAGTTTCGGAGAATTTCTATCTAAGACCAAACCTCTCGCTGAAGAGAATCTAACAAAAAATTTGGAGTCCGTCTCAACCTGGATAGAATTGTATAACTGCTCATTGCATGCTGCCTCAGCATGAAAACTAGTCAGGGTTCTTGAATTAACATAGGTGACAATATTAATTGGCTAGAGCACTTTTAATCAACTTAGCAATACAGAAGATGCGCCATAGTCAACCTTCACTATTTCCTACACATTTCATACCTTGGAGGAAGGGGGGTAAGGGTTGAGGTGGAATTCAAAATAGGACAAGATGCACCCCTTCAGAACAACCCCAAAAAAGGGAACAAGTTTTCAATCTCCGCATGTTTTAGGTTGGAAAAACTTGAACATATTTCACTATACAATCCAAAGAGCTGGTAGTACATATCTTATTCCAAGGAACCTTTACTACATTATTAATCCATAAATCCCTATCACTGACCATATTGCATAATATTACACATAACTCTATTGCCATGTTAGCAGCTGATGATGCAGCAACAGTAGTGTTACGGCGAACCCAGTAAATTCGGGAAATCCAAGAACAAATTATACTATGTTTCGTGATTCTCCATGCCATCTCAAATCTGTGTTCTCCAACTCCGATCTATGGGAAAATTGCCCAACATGGTGGAGAAAATACAGTGGGATTAAGGAGGGATGAGAAGACAGTTTGAGAGTGAGAAAACATCAGAGAAGCTCGAACCGCAAGGAAATGGATTGGGCCGCCGGCCCCAAAAGGTTTTGTAGAATGGAAGGAAAGAGGAGTGGAGGTTGGCGGAGCTTCCATGGGAGTTGGGGTTAGGGGGTTTGAGGCTGAGAGAAGTGAAGGAGGAGGAGAGGAGATGAATGGGTAGATATCAGTAAGTTCTTTGACCAATCTGAGAAATTTGATAAAGCTTTCTCAAAATACAAGTTTGTGTCCACGTCCATTGTCCTTGTAAAGCTTGTAAAAATGGTGCACGGTTTGATAACTCTGATACAATAAGATTTCATTTATATCGGGATGGATTTGATCCTTCTTATAAATTGTGGATTTGGCATGGTGAAAGTATTGATAGTTTTTCTGAGCAAAGAAAATCTCATGCAAAAGGAAATGATGGGATTACGAGAGATTGATTGGATGACATGATTAAGCACTTTGTTGGAACATGGTTATGTTGCATGTCCCCTGTTTGTAGTACTATCCAATTTGAAATAATGGAATAGGCTACGACTGCCAACTTCGGCCATTTACTTAAAATAGAAAAGCCTAAGAAAGTGTTCTGGTCTAGGTCTAGTGCATAGGCTTCCCCCAGCGGAGTAATACAAAGAACCATCCTCAATTTTTTGTAACAAACCCTCCCCCGGACTATTTTTTTTTAAAAAGAAAGGAAAAAGAAAAACTCTCCCCGTGCTCCTCCACTGCCCTTTTATTGTGTAAGTGTCTTCACCAATCTATAAGTAATGGGACAATAATTTTTGGTTTTGAATATATTTTAAATGAATTTTATATGAAAATATTTATATAATCTGTGCATAAATTAAATAAATTAAGAAATGAAAAACATATATGTGTTTGTGTGCAGTGTGTGGTTTGGGTGCACTGTGTGTGTGTGTGTGTGTTTGTGTGCAGTGTGTGTATATATATAAACACACACAGTGCACCCAAACCACACACTGCACACAAACACATATATGTTTTTCATTTCTTAATTTATTTAATTTATTCACAGATTATATAAATATTTTCATATAAAATTCATTTAAAATATATTCACAACCAAAAATTAATTTTAAATAAAAAGTGCAATAACTTTCAGATTAAACATGTCAACTTGTTGGGTTAAAATGAGTCATGATCCTGTGAATTAGAGAGTAATTTAACTCACTTATATATATTCGATGGTTGGCATTGTTATGACGCAGAATGAGAAAAGTGTTACAATGTAAGCATTCCAACAGCACAACTTAATATACAATGCAGTAAACATGAATATTACTTTTCAGTCCTGGCCCAAGTAGTTCTAAATGTTACCTTGTTAACACATTCAACAAGTCATTGCAAAGCACCTAACTCATGAGGGTTAACGGAACATAACCAACTAGTACAATGGGATTTAGAATAGTTAACTATTGAAAAATTGACCTTATTTCCAAAATTGACCTTATTTCTATTTTTGACCTTTGACCATAGTTGACCAAAAAGTCATAGTCAAACCCAATTGACCAAAAATTCAAAGTCAAATCTAGTTGACCCAAAAGTCAAAGTCAACCCTAGTTAACCATAAAGTCAAAACTGACTGTTTGATAGCTTGTAGTTGTAGAAAAGATCAACTTGAATCCCTTCAAGAGGAACTTTCAGATTTTAAGCGACTACTCACTAGTCAGCTGATGTCTACCACACCGAAGGAAGAAATCATCTTTACACAGATGGAAGAAGCTGTAAGAAAGATAACACTCATCTCTTACTTAATCTAACCCTATAATGATGATAAGGAAATATTCCTTTCATTACCTCAGCAATTGGATACAATGAAACATATCAGCGCAAACAAAAAAGTATTCTTTTTGCCACTTTAGCAGATGTTTGGTTTTATTAAGAAGAGGGAAGAGAACTGGTGGTCGTTACTGGTTTTGCGGGGTTGTATCTGGACTCCCCCAAAAGATTAAGGGCGGTCGGCAGCGTGAATAGCCTGGTCGCGATGATTTCAGATCTATGATTAAGCGGATCTAGTGTCGCGATCTGGGTTGCCGTTGCTGCTTTTCTGAGCGGTCGTCGTCTGAAACCAAATCCGAGGTCCCCGACGGTTGAGCTTGGGAGGCGGCATATTTAAAATTGGGTTGGGCAATTTCTGAGGTGGAGGTGGAGGTGGAGGTGGACTAGAGAGGCTTCTATGGTGGTGGTGATTTATGGGGCTGCTATGGTGGTTGTTACGACAGTGGTGGTGGCTTTGACGGAAGAGGGAGAGAGAGGAGGGAGGAGGTAGGTGGATGAGCAAAAGGAGGAATTGACCAATGAATGCATGTATTATTAATATTATTACCCTAAGAGTAAATCACTTAAAATATTGTGTTTTGATCTTATATTTACAGCCTCAAACATTAATTACCCTATTATTAATGCTACCAAAAGTATTTGATGCAAGTTGCAATAATGTTTGCACCAACTTTAGGAAAATGAAACAGGCAGGGCCCACGGCCTTGTTTTTTCCTCCTTTGGAATATATGTGGGAGAATTATTGATATTACGAAATATAAGTTGCAATATATAGTTGTGTTTTTTGTTTCTTGAAATTTAAATATGGGTGAATTTACTTTAACTTTCTAACCGCATCCAAAAGTTCCAATGTAAAATTCACAAATTGCAGCAAACATTGTGAATAGTCGGCGCCACTTTGAGTTTGATGCCCTTTATCGATACTTCTCACTATTATAATGTACAATAAACTCGTTGATACAACTAATTTGTACATTGTGAATATTTAAATTATACTAATTTTAATGCATGAACCCATAGATAGAACTAACTTGTTCGGATATTAAATTTTCTAAAAATACAATAAGCGGAATCATGATTTAATTAAGAGGTAGAAATGAATCAAAACTAAGAAGTAGAAATCAATCGAGAGATTGATCTTTTAAAAGGAAACAAACCTAAAGGAACTAGGAATGTTTTAAAGATACAATTTTAATAAAATATTCGTAACCTTGCCGAATGCCGACTTTATTGAATTGGATTGCAATCAATTTCTTCATCATCAGAAACTTGTAAGTTCCAAACCAAGTGAATTGAGTGAAGAGAAAATGAGAGTAGAATCCGTTACATGTAGCCTAGGTCGAACCGTGAGAGACCTCGATAGGTATGGTGGAGTCTTTCTGGAAGGTGCCTTTATCTTGGAGACAGTCTTTTATGTGATCGGTTTAGCTGACATTAGTCTCTTTCCTTAGAGACAGCGTTTTCCAAAACTTGACATTGCATTGAGTTGGTTGTTGTGAATTTTATTGGCAGATATTTATGAATGATTTCGGAAGCTTGTTGTGTTTTCCGGCTGTTTTGTGCATAATTAATGTGTAATTTCCATGCATCTATGAATTTTTACTGATTTTGGGCTATTTTTTGAATGGTACCTTTGTTGGGAATCTTGAAACTTGCATTGTGTTGGTTGTGTATTAATGTTAATGTGTTTATGCTGTGTTTTCCGGCTGTGTAGGTCAAATTACATAAGCCCAAAATTTTTAAATGTGATGTTGCAGCAAAAGTGGAAACCAATTAGAATTGTATTTTCCTTACAAACCAAGTCTTAAATGAACAAGGACAATGGTGGAGGAATTAAGTCACCTTTATGGAAAGGGGTGAACGAAATTCTAACCTAATTAGACTAGGAAAACAATTAGAATTGGAAACCAATCAAGAGATTGATTTCTTACAAAACCCAAAGCCTAAAGGAACTAGGTTTTGGTAGTTGCTGAATTCATCTGCCACTTGGATTGGGCTATGAACGAAATTCACAACTAAATATCACTAAGAAATAAATCCTATCCAAAAAGGGAGAGTTTACCATCTCTTTTACTAGTACAATCCTTATGGTGCGGTTTAGGGAACCATAGTGTGGCCCATTCCGTTTCAACGGACTTGATCAACTGGAAACAGTTAAAGCCCACGTTATCACCTTCCAAACCGTTTAACAAATACGGTTGTTGGTTCGGGTCGGAAACGATCCTACCCGAAAACAAGCCCGTCCTTCTCTACACCGGAGTGGTCAATTTGGAGCAAAACGAGGTCCAAAACTACGCAATACCCGCCAACGAATCCGACCCGTATCTCCAAGAATGGATCAAGCCTGACGACAACCCCCCTGTTTCATGTGGGAGCTGCAGCCAAGATGCCTGCTTGGTTCACACCATGACCCATTCAGGATACAAAGAGTACTACTTAATTCTAAAATATTTATACACTAAATTTAAATAAGATACTTTTATTTCACTAATATAAAATGTACAAGTGTAGTCCTATTACTATTACAATATTCTCGCATCACTTCTATACTTCTAATGTTCTTTCGCATGATATCGCCCTTAATTCCTTCTACATGCAAGGCGAGCTTCCATAAGCTCAGTGAAGTTGCACTATTAAAAACATTATCGAGTAAATAATTATCGGCACATAATAAGTATTTCCTAAGCACACAAGGGGGACACGTAAGGGATTGAAAGAGCATAACCAATAAGATATAATGAGTACATATGTAATTCAACATCTATTAACTTTTTTACTCTGTTTTTTGATAACCTGGAACTATATATGTTAAACTTATTGTAGAAGGTTTATATATATATATATATATATATATATGCTAAATGGTTTATCCTAAATTCCTACTCTTCCAATCCCAAATTTTCCAAAAGTTTTTACATTTTGTTTACAGGAAAATCAGTACTCAAGTTGAAGAATGAGGGCATTGAAGTGGAACCCAATCAGGTGAGGTTCTTGAAGAAGATTGGTTTTTTATTGTACTTTTTGACATTTCAATTGAAATTTCTTCTTCTGAAAATGGGCAAATATTCTATTGAACCAAAAGAAAAACTTTTGAAGCAAAACTACTTTGGAACGAGAGAATAGTAAGTAGGGGTTTTACAGTCAAATAATTCATCTTAAATTGAAATTTATCAAAATAAGAGAGTTCCTTTGATTTTCTTCTACCTTCTCGATTAAGTCCTAGGAATTGTCGACAAATAAATTATCCTGTCCATAGTTGTCGAATCGCGATACGTATCGTGTATCGAAAACCAAATTTATGATACGAATTTGATTGCCAAATGAGACAGATAAAAGTTAGTGCAGCCAAAATATAGTTTGTGGTGTAGGAACAGGACTCGAGATTCTGCATTGCTGAACAATTATCAAGTGAAGCCAGAAAATGACAATGTAAAGTTAAAAAAACTTTGGAAATGCAAGATTTTTGTTTCTACAGAACTGATCTCATAACTGTACCTGTAGTTGGAATGCTCTTGCCCTTTCTCCAGCAAGGACTCCTCTAGTCGAATGAAGGGGTAACTGTGTTTTCAAACATTGGCGGTGGGAAGAGAAAAGAGGGGGAAGGGAAAAACAATGAAAGGCCATCAACACGTAGTCTACTAAAGGATTTCCATATACTGAATATGGAAGGCTAGAAAGTGGATTGCATAACATATTCAGACCCCATCTTCTAAAGAAAATAACTATCCTTTGTATTCTTCACTGTAAATTTAATTAGACAAGATCAGTACAACTAGTTATTAAGGATTGAATTACCCACTTTTAAAAACAAAAGTAAATGTGAGTTTTGAACGATAAATAAATAAAGATCCACTTTTATATTAACCCATTTCATACAAAAATAAATGCGGGCTTTAATATAAAATTTTATAAGTACATAATGTATATTTTTGTATGGTAATCTAGAAATGACAGAGATGAGTATTATAAGGAAAACAAAAATTTGAAGGAGTTAGGCAGACCACATGAGATCAGTTACACATTATGCACAAGGATTCTAACTACTAATTTCAATTCTCACTTATTGAATCAATCTTTTCATAATGTAACTTACATAAAATATGTAGGCAATTTAGGATAACTATTATTCATCACAAAGAGTTTACATAGAGTTTTCTTCATCACGGTTTTAAATGTTTACATTCACGTTTTACCATCAAAAGTTGTCAAATTTGTTTCAACAAACTGAATCAAGATGTATAGAAATAACAAGGTAGGTTGCGTTTAGTCTTTAAATCCCTTCGTCATCTCTTTGCATGTAGGAAGATTAGAACAGAGTATATTTCACTAGCAATTCTCAAGCGAAGTTGCCATGGAAGAGGATGATTCCTGGAACGCCCAGCAAGGTGATCTTCAAGGCTTCCATTTTCAAGGTACTCATAAATGAGTGACCTATATTCAGTACATGCACTGTTGGGTTATCTCCTCAAAATCCTAACACAATTTGTATTGGGTCAGGTTAATTAATCTGGGCCCATTAGGGTTTAACTTTTTATATTATAAATATGTGAGATTTGTAATAGATTAGAGTATGCTAAACAGAAAGCATCCACCTAAACAGGGTGCGGGTAGAGAGAAGGCCTCGGGCAAGTGAGAGATGGGGTGCCGCCGTGAGTTCATAAGAGATGATGAATATTCCTGCTTATGTCTCCGACGCTGACGTTGGTAAGTCATTGCGAAGTCATAGGAGATGATTGATGTTCCTGCCTATGCTTCTGATGAAGATAAAGACAAAGTTGTTTGAGCTTGTTCTGAGGCCATAAGAGATATGTGTTCCTGCTTATGCCTTTAACGACAAGATAGAGGGAAGGGGGAGTGATAATAGAATAGAGGGCGAGAGATATTGTATGTTGAGAGTACATTGTAAACTCTTCTATTGTTTGATTCTCATATATGAAGAAGTAGTCAGTAGTTTTGTGGAGTAGATCTGTTGAGATCGAACCCGTTAAATTGTTGTGTTGTTTCTTTTCTGTTTTTCAATTCTGCTGCAGTGTTCTTGTTGGAATATTTTTTCCAACAAGTGGTTCAAAGATCCTGAAGGGTGTTTATTCCCAACAGGCACCAATTAGTGTGACAAGGTTTGGATGCCTCAGTCTGCTTAACACTTCTGCCTGGGTTGTGGTGTGCGCAGTGGGCGCTGGAATGATGCAAAGGGGTGGCTAAGCTTGGGTAAGCAAGGCCTGGTGATTGGGGAGCAACATTCGCAGGGGTGGTTTGCCGGTCATGCGCTAGGGCTTGCGATGTGGGCAGGGAAACCAGCGCAGTGGTGTGCGCAGACAAAATACAAATAACTCGCCGCTGTTTTGATTTATTTTCTCTAAATACCTTGTAAGAATTTTTCTACATTTTTGGTCAGGATGGATATGTAGGAATACCCAAAGTTGAGAGAAGTAAATGTAATTCACCCAAGAAAGTAAGGATATAAGACAATTGCGCCTCACAACTGACAATGTATTTTACAATTTTTTAATTTAGACACTCTTAGTGGGCCTGACTTTCTAAAGGTCCTGGGATTTGCTAATTTCATGAACTGATATGTTTCAAATTTCAAATTTTTGCTTAATGTTATGTGGTCTTTTTCTGAAAGTTGATAAATTGGCTTATTTGATCGCTGAAAATTATTGCAATCTATTATCTTGTAGGTTTTCTGCATCGGGTTTGGGTTGATATGTGGCAATGTAAATGATTAGTTACAAAATTCTGATTTTTGACAGATATCCAAATGGGAAAGGACTAAAAATACAATCTTTGTTAGCCTTAGAAGCCGAGTTGTTAAATTTATTGAAATTGCAGAGATTAAGCTAAAAAGTAGAGAAAGCCAAGACCTTTGACACGTTTCTTGTGATTGCAGACTGGGTAGGTAACTTTGATTGGTGAATCAAAAGTCAGAATCTATTCGTGTATTCGCGTTGTTCATGTTTTTGGTGGTTTGCAAAATACATTGCCCTGTGGCTACCGTATCGGTAAAACTGAATATGCTCCACGGCGGGGTTTTGGATCCTAGCCTTTTTTCAAGAATGATAGATTATAGGGCTAATTACATTTACCTTCATGAACTCAATGAACTCGCCAGACGAAAAAGTAAAAACCAAAAAAATGGTAAAAGACCAAAAGGTTAAAAAAGTTCGTATTCCGATTCCATTTTAAATTAAAGTAAGTCAAGCATGCTGGTTACTGTACCTTTATTCTTTTAATTATGTTTATTAGTTAGTTTATCCGGCAATTATGTGATGTAGCACTAGTTTAGTTTCTTTTGTGAGACCGAATTGTTCTTCCTCTGTGATATAGGGTCTAAAATTAGTTCTGAATTATTTAGGTACTGGTCACACTTAAATTAATTGAAATCCAATTACATCATTCAAGGCTGGTTAAAGAAACCCAGGAAGTGATCCATTATCATGGCATAAAAGGGAATGTTCTTGAGCTGCGATTGTACTTTTCTCTGATGCTAAGTTTGGACTTGGAGGGTTTCAAAAGATGGAGTGGTTCACGAACATTAACGAGCTTTCAATGCCTTGTTTGTGTTCGTTTATTATCGAGCCTAAAAATCATGTTCGTGAACTTTTTTATCGAGCCGAGCTTGAGTTTGTTCGTGAACGTTCGTGTTCATTCTCAGCCTAGCTACGGCCCCCGAAGAAACTCATTAATATATATATATACATATATGTATGTATCACGCACACGCACACATACACACACACACACACATACCACCCATACACACTGTGAAGCCCCAGATTTTAGAACAAAATCCTAAGGATAAAAATAGTGAAAATTAAAAATTTTTGTTTTAATTTACGTGTCACTATGAAGTGTTACTTGCTCACCTCAATTATGATGTAAAATATGCCTTGTTTGCTTGAATTAATTGTGTGTTTGCTAAGCATCTAGGGAGTATGTAGACTCCTTAATAAACATAGGGTGGAGAATGTGGCCTAGCATGAAGTAAAGGATAGAAAATAAAAGAGGAACGAAAATTAAAAGCGTAAAATGAAAAGAAGAGTTCACAAATGAACCTAGAAGCATTAAGAACTAGAAGAACCTGAAACTAATAACTCCTACTGACGATGAATTAGAAATTATCACCCAATTAATCCTATACTACTCGGCCGGTAGTTGTGCCACTCACTAACTCTACCAGATTAGATGATGGATAATGCAACCTATCTGGTAGCATCTAACCACAATACCAAAACAGAATTCATTTACATGTTAGAAAATTATAGACTCGCTTGTGGATTATCAAATGTACAAAAATAACTACTGATCAAGTTAAAAGTTTACAATGTCGACAAATTTATGCGATGTCTAGCCAAGCTACAAAAGTAAAGACAAATCATAATGCTTTATGTTAATAGGGTACTTATTAATGGTTATTAACTTACTCTCCAGTAAACACGACGCCAGACGGGAGTCCAGAGCTTCCAAGAGAACCGACTCATCGCCGTCAAGCTGGATTGAAGAAGCAGAGTCGGTGACACGGACAATCCAGTTCCCGATTCTCAACAGCCTAGCCACCAGCGATCTCCTGATCAGCCCCCGTCCTCCCAATACTACACACGTCTTGGACACACCGGTGCTGTTGAGAGTGTCTTTCGTCACCATTGCTTCCCAGTTTTCCGAGGATTCTGGATTCTGTCGGTTGGAAGGAGAGGGAGAGCGGGCGGGTGGGGATTGTTTTATCTATGTTATTGTATGAGCGTTGGGGATGGAGTTGGAGGAGGAGACGGGAAGTGGCGGGGAAAGGAAGGACAATGGTGGAGGAATTAAGTCACCTTTATGGAAACACCAATGAATTGTTTTGCCCAAAAAGTACAAACCCACAAAAGGAAAAAAAGAAAGAAAAAGAAAGACAGAATGCGTTCAGCGCAGAGATAAGAGCAATGAAATTAAGGTAAATCACACCTTTGAGTGCGGTTTGAACTATTGCTTTACGTAATTGGAAGTATACGAATCGTTTCTTCAGAAAACTATAAAAAAAACAATTTTTGGGAAATTGTTTTCAAGAGAAAACTAAAAAAAAAAAAAAAAAGGAATTCTGAAGAAAACGATTTTTTTCTAGAGAAAACCAAAAAAAAGAATTTTGAAGAAAAAGATTTTTCGCAAATCATTTTCTTTAGAAAACTAAAAAAAGAATTCTATTTCAAAGAGTAATTGTCCAGGTAGCACAAATATGGTAACTAGGTAATTTGGCAGGGTATAGGCAATTGCAAGAAACAAGCAGATATGGCAGATTTGCAAAGAATTCTTTTTGACATATATTATTATGGTTATTTTGATACTTTAGTGGTATGTATTTTATTTAATGACACGCGAAAAAAATTACAATTAAGGTCGCCCTCTCAAGAATACTGTTCTGCGTTCGCCACTGGGGGAGGGGGTACCGTACGTGCAAGGTTGTTGGGGAAGAGGGGATGGGTTTGAGGTGGATTGCGGTGGTGGAGAAGACGGAAGAGGAAAAGGAACATGATATCTACCAAATTTGAGATTCATGAATGTCATTATTATTATGACACATTCCAATGTCATAATAGATGACACATTCTAATGACATAATAATAATGACACTTCTATATATCCAGAAAATGCCACCCACTTTGGGCGGAAATATAACAAACTTTACCCTGGGAAAATGTCGCCCGTTGTGGGCAAAATTTCGGACAAAATGTCACCTACGCCAGGCGAGATTTTGTCCCAGACAGCATTTAAAAAAAAAAAAAACCAACTTTAAGCAAAAAAATGTGTATAGATTGTTTACTTGCGGTGAAATATGGATCGTTTTCGTGACTATCAGCCATAATTTGATACACTTGTGGTTAAGTGAGTGGAGTGAAAATGAGTGAAAGTGTAAATTAGTGTAAACGCTTCCCACAAGGTGAAATGGACATTTTGTCAACTTGCTACTTGTATTGTTCTGCTTGCTTTTCCCTTTAGGTAGGGGTGGCTTTCAAGTTAGAACTGTCAAGTTAAAATCATTAATTAATTACTAAAATTATAAAACTAAAACCGCGATATTCCCTTTCAACTATTTTCAACAGTATATTACTGAAAAATTAGTGACAATAGTATATACTCTACGAAATGAATACAATATTCATGTTTTATCAAATGTTCAACATAATGATTCCATCGATTTAGCTGCCACAAAGTTGCTTAATCAATTTACCTAGCCCTCAAAGTGACGAGTAGACACAAATCCGGCAAAATGGGGCCTACTCTCCAACATAAGAAAAATTATGATATTAGACAGCCAATCAAAGTAATAATACCCAAAACTGTTCAATATTCTTTTTTGTAGCCAAATTTTTTACAAGATTATCAAACTTTTTGATCACATGAAAGGATCGAGTTTTTTGTTATGACGCTGAATGTGATTTTCTTTCATGTGACACATGTTGACAAAATAGGAATCCAAATTCCATTAATATTGCTTCCTGCTAGGCATCAATTAATTAGGTAATTTGCCTAATTCTTCTTTCAGCCATTTTCTGCACTTGTTGGACCACATCTCTTGGGCTAGGCTATCCACACTTTTGAGCATTTTGCCCACTTGCTTGCTTTTGCATGACTACGTGTAAGACCCATGCCTCTTTCAACACTTTAATGAATTATTGTTTTTCCTGTTAAATTGGGGGTATGTAATGTACCTGTGGGGAGCCAGCCATCATGAAGTAGATGCCTTTGGCAGGGTGATTAGCCAAAGCCATTTGATCCACTGGTCCAAACACATTTGAAACTGTCATGCTTGAATTGGTCAGAGTCTTATGGATAAATTTGGCTGTCACCTGAGGCAATTCACATTAATCAATCACCATTTTTTATCAAATTAAGCATATATTATTATTTAATAATTGTAGGAAAAGATTACACTGTATACATATATAAATATAAAATAATATTTCATATATAGTACTAATTAAAAGGATATTATTTCATTAGGAGAATCAACTTTGATTAATGTCCAATTTATTATAAGTGTTAATGTACAACACCCAAACACAAGGAGGTAATTTTTTAAAATTTCTTTTATGAAAAATGTCTCCACAAACCATTGTCAATGGTCTTTCTCTTGCTCTGCTAAAACTATGAAGGCCAATTCCGTTCATACACAGAGAGTTCGAAAATTCCCAAGTCCCCAACAACAAAGGGGGAAACCAGAAGGTACACACTACTTTCAGACTTGATAGTTCAAACAATTAATAGGAACAAAAGATGAGCCTAAGCATCACACTATGCTACACTGATAGGACTTGTCGTGGGTTTACCAAATACAGTAAAAATACTGTTTAAAACCTACAATTAAGATGCTAATAAAATATAGTACAGTAGTAGACAGGGTCGATCCACAGAGACGGCAATTTAATTCAAATTCCAATTAACGTGCAAATAAAACCAAACTATGACTAGTAGTCACCTTTGTGTCTTTTAAGAGACCTTAGAGTTGTCACTTAAATATAGCAAAATAATAATTAAACTAATATTAAATAAAAGACTTAAACAATTATCAATTAATAAGAGAAAATTCCGGTATTATGTAAATCCACCTTAATCTCATGCATGCAATCATAAACCTCTTAACTTGTCTAATTACTTATGCCGTTTCAGTTATAGTATTACCGCGAGTCCCCGCAAATAATCCCAATTCTCCCATAGATTCTCGATAATCCCCCGCGAGTCCCCGCAAAGGAATTATTCTCTAACTACGTTAACTAATAGACCGTGAGTCCCCGCAAACCTTATTAATTAACAAATAGAAGCATTAAGAACTAGAAGAACCCAAAACTAATAATTCCTACTGACGATGCATTAGAAATTATTACCCAATTAATCCTGTACTACTCGGCCGGTAGTTGTGCCACTCACTGACTCTACCAGATTAAACTAAGTTGATCAGGCTTAATAGAATCTTAGTAATTAGACATATAAACACAGGCAATTTAGAAACACAATTCATTAGACCTTAGATTAATTCTTGGGTTTCATACATGCATGGATTATGGATTCTTACATAATACCAGAACTAATAAATTAGCTAATCATGATAAAACACGAAAAACACATAATTATAAAAGAAGACATTAAAAGAGAAAAGAGAATACTGTACTGGAATTTAAGAAGTCGCAATCTGACAACCGCCGGTTTGACCAAACGGTAGACTGCCCGTCGGGAAAATCCAAAGTTGGTATCGAAACAGAGCAAAACAGAACAAAACAGAGAAAAACAGAGGAAAACTATACTAACGCGAAACTGTATCTTGCGCGAGAATTATTAGTAAATTAAGAAACTATTCTCTATAAAACTTATCTAGAAAACTTCTATCTAAAAACTTGTCTCTCAAAAAACTGTCTCTCAAAAGTGCAGGAATAATCCCATATATATAGGGATAGCAATTAACCAATCTACTAATTGAATAAGGAAACCTTCTTGTACTTGGAAAGAGAATTTATTAAGCTCATGGAGTCTCTTCAATTTTTTTGGTAACTCCCAACTTCTCTCTTTAATTCCTTCTTGGATTGGTAATTGCCCAAAACTTCATTGCTTCCCTTTTAAGCTTCTCCGCATTAACCCTGCGCATGCCCACGGACTTCATCCAACTGATTGGATTAAATTCCAATTGGAATAGGCCCACTTGTATTTGATTTCGTGTGCAGCAACATGGAATCCAACATGCATTGGATAATTAATTTGAGACTCCAATTGTGTTTTGGACTTGATTCCACTTGACTTTGCTTTCTCGAATTTCTTATCAGCCGGGCCTTCATGTGGCTTCCTTCATGGTTTAGCCCACAAATCATGTGGGCTTTTTAGGCTTAACTTCTCTGCTCCAATTCTTCTACTTTTTTGCACACTCTTTTCTTCACAGGCCTAATCTCTAAAACTGCAAATAAACATTAAAACCTTGGGCAAAAGCCCGTGAGAACTGCCATAACAAGTGCTAAAATAATACACCTAAAACGTGCAAATCAAATATGAATGAAGTCAAGTGGTGCAATGTTTAAACAATATGTGTGGATTATTTGGCAATGTATATGTGTGCCCAATGTTAAAAAACTCATGGGAAGCAGAGAAAAAGAAAGAATGAAAATAAAGCAGAGAAAAGAGATAAAGAATGAAAAAGTTGTTGATGTTTTGAATTCTACAATGTGCTGAAATTGTGATATATGATGAGCTGGGTAGAAATTTAAAGTGCTGAATTTGTGAGCCATAGTTGCACAAAGTGCAAAAATGCTGAATGAAACAGGCGCCAGTTTGCCCAAACAAAAGGGGGCTGTGAAGAATTTTGAAGAAAGGTACAGCAACTGAAGTTTAATTTTTGAGAACACACTGGGTTTGAATTTTTTTACAGGTGGCCTAGAACCCTTAGGATCTGTCCAAAGGTTCGAACCCAAGCCTTACGTTGCGTCCCTTGATTAGAAGGTTGTTTCTTAACTGCTGTGTATCTATTCCTTCTATATTGTGGCGATGGTCGACTATCAAGCATGTATGATTCTAGCTAGATTAGGATTTATTTTTATCCTGATTTTTTTTCTGAAAAATGTGAGATTGTGTGCATTACTGACCATAGAGTGTTGTTTTGGGAATTATTGCATGTTTTTGGATTTAGCTAATGGAAAGACTATTTTTGTGAATTAAATAGAACACATGCATATGAATTGAAGTGCTGATTTTGTGGTGTGAGTAAGTTCCAAAAAAGATAAAAGGCAGATTTGTGAGTCTTATTTTGAGTCAAAGTGATAATAGTTGTTTTTATTAGAGTCAGTCCAAAGAGTCTTGTGTTTTGTTCTGTTTTGTGTCTGTGTTGTTTCTGTCTGAAGCAATTGAGAATTGAAGTATAAGTGCATTTGCTGAATTTATGGTATGCTCTAGTTCTTCACTTCACGCTTGAGGGCAAGCGTCATTCAAGCGTGGGGATATTTGATCTGCATGTTTTAGGTGTATTATTTTAGCACTTGTTATGGCAGTTCTCACGGGCTTTTGCCCAAGGTTTTAATGTTTATTTGCAGTTTTAGAGATTAGGCCTGTGAAGAAAAGAGTGTGCAAAAAAGTAGAAGAATTGGAGCAGAGAAGTCAAGCCTAAAAAGCCCACATGATTTGTGGGCTAAACCATGAAGGAAGCCACATGAAGGCCCGGCCGATAATAAATTCAAGAAAGCAAAGTCAATTGGAATCAAGTCCAAAACACAATTGGAGTCTCAAATTAATTATCCAATGCATGTTGGATTCCATGTTGCTGCACCCGAAATCAAATACAAGTGGGCCTATTCCAATTGGAATTTAATCCAATCCAATTGGAATTTAATCCAATCAGTTGGATGAAGTCCATGGGCATGCGCAGGGTTGATGCGGAGAAGCTTAAAAGGGAAGCAATGAAGTTTTGGGCAATTACCAATCCAAGAAGGAATTAAAGAGAGAAGTTGGGAGTTACCAAAAAAATTGAAGAGACTCCATGTGCTTAATTAATTCTCTTTCCAAGTAGAAGAAGGTTTCCTTATTCAATTAGGAGATTGGTTAATTGCTGATTTGTATCCCTATATATATGGGATTATTCTTGCACTTTGGAGAGACAGTTTTTTGAGAGACAAGTTTTTAGATAGAAGTTTTCTAGATAAGTTTTATAGAGAATAGTTTCTTAGTTTACAAATAATTCTTGCGTAAGATACAGTTTCGCGTTAGTATAGTTTTCCTCTGTTTTTCTCTGTTCTGTTATGTTTTGCTCTGTTTCGATCTCAACTTTGGATTTTTCCAACGGGCAGTCTACCGTTTGGTCAAACCGGTGGTTATCGGATCGCGACTTCTTAAATTCCAGTACAGTATTCTCTTTTCTCTTTTAATGTCTTCTTTTATAATTATGTGTTTTTCATGTTTTATCATGATTAGCTAATTTATTAGTTCTGGTATTATGTAAGAAGGCATAATCCATGCATGTATGAAACCCAGGAATTAATCTAAGGTCTAATGAATTATGTTTCTAAATTGCCTGTATTTATATGTCTAATTACTACGATTCTATTAAGCCTGATCAACTTAGCTTAATCTGGTAGAGTCAGTGAGTGGCACAACTATCGGCCGAGTAGTACAGGATTAATTGGGTAATAATTTCTAATGCATCGTCAGTAGGAATTATTAGTTTCGGGTTCTTCTAGTTCTTAATGCTTCTATTTGTTAATTAATAAGGTTTGCGGGGACTCGTGGTCTGTTAGTTAACGTAGTTAGAGAATAATTCCTTTGCGGGGACTCGCGGGGATTATCGAGAATCTATGGGAGAATGGGAATTATTTGCGGGGACTCGCAGTAATACTATAACTGAAACGGCATAAGTAATTAGACAAGTTAAGAGGTTTATGATTGCATGCATGAGATTAAGGTGGATTTACATAATACCGGAATTTTCTCTCATTAATTGATAATTGTCTAAGTCTTTTATTTAATATTAGTTTAATTATTATTTTGCTATATTTAAGTGACAAAGGTCTCTTAAGAGACCAAACGTGACTACTAGTCATAGTTTGGTTTTATTTGCACGTTAATTGGAATTTGAATTAAATTGCCGTCTCTGTGGATCAACCCTGTCTACTACTGTGCTATATTTTATTAGCATCTTAATTGCAGGTTATAAGCAGTATTTTTACTGTATTTGGTAGACCCACGACAAGTCCTATCATACACAGGGTGGAAAAAGACATATAAAGCAGCAAAACCAAACAAGTAGATAGAAACACAAAAACAAATATAAGCACAGAACAGATTGCACCAGTATCCTACCTTGCCTGCCTCCATAAATCCTTGCATATTGCTTGCCAAAGATTCTCAATCTTGTGCTGAAGTGGAAGAGTTCAAGAAAGCGTACGTTTTCCTAGTTGATCAGTTTGTGCTTTTTTTTTTTTTTGGGTGGAATCTTTTTTCTCAGGAGTGTCTGCTAGTGAGATCCCTCTTTTCTTCCCAACTCTCCTTATGTGCTATATTTCTGAGCATGTTCATGAAATGATACTCCTTTGGAGGATCACGAAGAATGATAACTTCTTTGCGTATGCTGGGGGTTACTATCATGCATCATCACTGGAACTAGAAGGCAGCTCCATGTTTCAAGAAAATTACAATTAAAATTTATCCTAGACACCACGGATGAAAAAGCATCAAAGCCTTTATGAAAACCTGAAAGGATTTGTTTTAATCAATCAATTTCGTAGGTCATTGTACATTCACGGTGATATGAAAACAAAACAAGCTTTGAAGTGTTTTTTTTAACTACGACAAAAATAATACAGTTGCTCCATTTCAAGAAATTGGTGTCGGGCCTTCCGTATTTCATGCAATTCTGATGGTCTTGGCTCATATATTTGTTCCCACTTCTAGCCATAAGACTGATCCAAATACTACTCGAGTAATCCTTTTTTTTGCATGGCTGAAAGAGTGAAGATAAAACCTTTAGGGGTACAATGACATAATTAATGGCCTACTCAAACTAAAATCCCCAAATATGACATCTCGATCGGTTGTGGAATAGCTAATGTTCACCTTTTTATATTACTCTTTCTGTTTGTTTAATACCTCTGTTTTTTCCTTTTAACAAATTCATTTTCATGCTACTAGATTGTTACTGTTTCAGTGTTTGTTATTTACTTTTTTTGAGTTGCTGAATTTTTAGAAGTTGCTCCTGCTGATAGACTTTTCCAAACTTCAACTCTTGATTCTCATTTATGGCATGTGCCTTTTTCCAACCAAAGTGTAATTCGTTGTTGAAGCTAGACAAGCTAACTAAATTTAAAACCAAACCTCCATATCACATTAACATAGGGCCTGTTCTTTTTGGGCGTTTTGAAAACGATTTTGAAAACAAGTTTTGGAAAATAGTTTTATAATGTAAAAAGTGTATTGAAAATGTAAAAAGTAGATGCTGAATAGTAAAAAGTTGTATTGAAAATGATGAAATATGATTAAAATATATTAAATTTACTGTTGAAACCAAAACCATTTCAAAACGAAACAAAAAGAACAGGCCCATAAATAGTGAAGTTTATGCAATTTCAAATAATAGAAAATTCAGTTTTACATCATTTTCGATAGAGCTTCTCCAGTAAATTTAACCAAAACTCCTTGTTAAATAAACAGTGAACATTTAAACAACTATAAACCACCCAGGCCAGAATCTGGGGCCACACGAATTGCAATTTCGACGCCAACGGCCAAGGCCAGTGCGAAACTTGCGACTGCGGCCACCTGGAATGCCAGGGATTCAGCAAGCCCCCGAACACCCTAGCCGAATTCACCCTGAACCAACCCAACAACTTGGACTATATCAACATTTCCAACGTCGATGGGTTCAACATCCCGATGGAGTTTAGCTCGGTTAAGGATGCTTGTATAGGCATCTAGTAGGTCTAGGTTTAGGTTAGAAACGATCCAAACTAATTTTGGATTCGTGGATTTCTAATCAAGATAAGAAAGGATTTCGAATTTTGAATTTTGCTGGGTTCTAGCGGCTGGGCACGGGATCTAGCATGTCCCACTTGTGCGAGTTTCCATGCTGCTCGCATGCTCGCTCACACAGGCGATCTTCAACGGGTGCTGTCAAGGCTTGACCAACATCTGATGAAGCTCTGTAAAGATCGTACCTCTCCCTCTTCAAGTATAAGAGTCACCATCCGTCTGATTTTCTCACTGTGATTCCCATTTAAATGAGAATCTAACATATTCTGTGAAACTGGCACTTTAAATGGCTTTCTCTTTCTAGGTGGCAATTTAATGACATTAGAACCACCCATAGTTTCAGTAACTTTTGATAAAAATTTCTTGACTTAGTTTGTTTTCTAGAATGAAATGGCTAGAGGATCATACTCAGCTCGACCCAAGGTAAATATATAGCAACTATTCTTTTGCCCTTTCATTTGAGTTTTTGGTTACTTTTCGCACACTGCAATTCTCAATAGAGAATCTATATCAATTTGGTATCAGAGCTGTATAGCGTGCGACCTTGGGAGGCGCCAACCAATCAAAGGGAAGCGGTGAGGCACACAGTGAAGTGTTAATCCAAAGAAGGTTGTCGTTGATCTCTTCTAAGGTAAATTACTCCTTCGAAAAATTGGTTACTGTTTTTCAAAAATTCTTGATCCTTAAAATTAAGTATCTTGAGTTTTAGTTGCTGTTTTGTGAAGGAAATTTAAAGAGTAAATCAAAAAAGGCAAAAATCGGCTAAACCGAGCTAGGTTTCAAGAGCCGCCGATTATGGTTTGAAGTTTTAAAAGGTTCTAAAATTTTTTTTGCTGATTTCTCTTATGCTGTCCATCATAGGGTACTAGGGGAGTCGACACATAAAAAGATGCAAGAAAATGACCATAAAGGAAATTGGTCAGTTTCTTCTTGCTTCTAGTCAAGGTACTATATCAACTAGAAGTTCTCAATTTTCTCAAGGATCTTTCAGAGAACTGTTGGTGCAATCCATTATTAAGCACGATTTGCCTTTTTCATTTGTGGAGTATGAGGGCATTAGAGAAATCTTTAATTATTTAGAACAAGGGGTGGGAACTATTTCTAGGAACAACTGAAATTATTACTGGTGGAGAGAAAAGTGACAAAAATAGAATATTACAGTAAATAAAGAACAGTATGCAAAATCAAGATGAGTTTTCTCGTAGGGTCTCATAAAGAACTGACAAATAAGAAAAAAAAAAAAAAATCCAGTAACAACAGCCAAATGCCTAACATAAAAGATGAAATTTACAAAAAATCAACTGCAACTCAATTCAAAAAACTTGAAACTTTAAAACTCATTCCCGAGTCGATACCTGGGTTGCAATCCTTGGTTGCGGGTCGTAGCCTTTGTTTTTCTACTTTAGTCAAATTTTTTCTTTTCTTCTCTTTGGAGTTGCGACTTGGGCTGCGAGTTCAACACTGACAGACTGGCTAGTTAACTTGTGAGTCGAAACTAAGCTCGACAGTTCTTTATTGCTTTGCTGAAATTTCAAACATTAGTCTGTTATTTATTTCTTCTTTTAATCATCAAAATAATTTAGATTCAGATAGTAAATCTAACAATCTTTCATTTTTTTAATGATGATTATCATGTTAATTGACTTGTATATTCTAATAATCAATTGTGCATATTTAATTGCATAGATTATATTTGGGTCAGAACCACAATGCCGGGGTAGTTGAAGTTGACTAGGCTAAATGAAGCTGGACAGGTGAATTGTCCACCCGAGAACAATGTAATTTGTTCCAGGCTGTACCCTAAAGAACATAAATATCCTAGGTAGTTGTCACTTTGGTGCTTTCTCCTACTCCTATACGGGGAAGTTATCGAAATAGTACAAGGTCCAAAGCAACGATGATTTCATCCGCCAATAATTCGCAATTGGTTGAGGTAATAGATTGTACTCTTAATTTGCAGTTTTGTGTAGATAATTTTGAATTTTAGCTGTCCGAATAGCTCATGAATTGGATTTATCGGCTTTCTTATCCTTTTTTGACAATGAAATAAGATGTAAATAGAAAAAATACAGAGGTAGAAAGGAGGGGAGGGGGCGGTGAAAGAAGAAACAACAAAGAAAGAGAAGAAGAAAGCAAATAAAAGAAACAGAAAAAATACAAAGGTAGAAAGGATAGGGTGGTGGAAGAAGAAACAATTATAACGACAGAGAAGAAGAAATAGAATAAAAGAATTTCCACGCCTTCCTTTTTATACACACATGAAAAATTGGGATAAGCACAAGACCGAAAGGTGTCAGTTTAAACAACTCGTGAAGTACACCTAAACTATAGTGTGTGTGGTACAATCTTTTATATCTTCATAGCAGCCATAATTCAAGACGTCTAATATTTTTCATGTGCTTAATTGAGTAATGTATTTTATCACATGGAACAAAAGTAAAGTTATCAAAGTACCCAGAAAAAAGGAGGAAAAGAAAGGGAAAAAACTGTACCAAGAACTCCAAAAACGGTGTGCAAAACGTTAACCATTTTGCCCAATACAATTTTCTGAACTAAAAGGCAAGAAATCCCAGATCACCAATGGCTGCAAAAATGGATAAAAGAGATGCTGAAATGTTGTAGAAAATGAGGTACTATTCCATGATGCCTGAAGCTTGTGCGTATCTTCTTGGGAGGATAAATAAATAAAACAGGCGCTCTGACGCTGGAAATGAACACTGAATATGATAAAAGGTGGTTGAGAATGAGTGGGGGGAATGGGGTGGTTTATATAGAGCAAAAGCCAAAATAGAATGAGGAAAATTAATATTTGAAAATAATAATAAATAAAAGAGGTTATTTTAATTGATTATGAGTGCTAAGGTACAACTGTTATAATAGGATGACACGAAGGGAATATTATGATGAAATAAAAACTAAACACATAAAAATACCATACGTGATGATAATTTAGTGCGTATATATTAATTTGATGAGAAATAATCTCGGCCCTGTTTGGAAAGAGACTCAAACCATAATTTGAGTTTCATTTTGATTTGATTATGCAAATATGAATGATAAACCATCCTTATCTTGCTCTACTCTTGTTGATGTGCATAAGAAAAAAAAGAAAATTGGCAATCATGCATGGAAATATGACACATTTAAAGAACAAATGAGCTTAGAAAGGAAAATTATTTTTCTAAGTATGAAAGTTTTGATTAAAATTTCTATAGACCAAAGAGAATGACAAATGTGTTTAAAACAGATGATTTTGGAAATCATAGGGATAATAAATTTTGCTTTTTCTCATGTTTCTAGATTTGATCGAATAGGAGTTATCCCTATTTTGAAAACAGGATAGAACCGTTTGTCTATCCAACCAATTGATTTTACCCGTTTTGAAATCGGGTAAAACTGATTGAATTGGGTGAAGGTACATGAGCAGAATTACCCGACCCATGACTTGGATTTAGCAGTAGTAATCATCGCTTTGGCAAAGTGGAGACATTACTTTTATGGAGTCCGTTAGAGAGAATTTTTGTAAAATAGCACAGACAGGGGCTGGTTAATTTAAATAACCAATTTGTTCCAAACATTAGGATAAATTAAGATAATTTGATAGCATTTGTATCTAGTCGCTTTTATTCAAGAGGTAATGTTATTATGTCCCCTCGTCTCTATTATGTACTGCTTCACGCAATTTTAGCCAAAAGCGAGAGTCAGAGACCAGCGGGCGCTGCAATCTGCAGTGATCAACTTTGGCGCAAAGATTTAATGACGGTGAAGTTTGGTCCTGTTTCGGTGACTTTTCAGCAGGAAACAAGAAAGCCGGCACACGATTTTAGCCAGCAGCAAGAAAGGGAGTCTCATTTCCTACGTACAAGGATTAATTAAACATAAGAAGTAGAGACTGTTTACCCCAAGATTTGCTACTTAGGCATGCTAACTTGAAGCGGGTTCAAAAGACCAACTCCACGGTATTTATATTTTAGTATCTATTACGACAGGTCTATTAACATATTAACATAAGGGTAGGTTGAACAAAAACGAGTGGATGATTAGGCAAACTAAAATAAACAAAGGGTTCGTAAAGAGTTGGTAATGTAGATTTGGTAAGTTACCCAAAAGGTGATTTCTATATATTAAAGAAATTTGATTGGGGCTTTAGGTTGGTAGAAACACTCAGGAAGTATTCCCCACAATTTCACAGGCAGATTTTTTCTTGGGATCCTGGCTATAATCTTCAATCTGATCCGAAACAAGTAGATTCCTTTTCCTGATAACCGCGACAATAACCCGAGCCAAGCTAGAAAACGGGCTCCCTTGTGGCTTGAGATGGCGATAGAAACGGCTGCTGGCCAAAAATAGCGCCAATCCAAGTATATTTGCTACTACACATATCCCATACCCCCATGCCCAACTCACATTGTCTGTAATAAATCAAATTGTAACAACAATCTCACAAGTATGTTTTGTAGAACCTTTCTAATGAAGCTAAGTAAAATTTGTCAAGTATGGTTATGAATGATTGATACTTGAAAACAATAGTATAAGTAAAACAAAATAATAACTTTTTTTTTATTTTAAAAAACTATATTCCTCTCAAAATAAAAGATATTTCAAAATTTTCACATAAATTGATAAAATTTGTAAAATTGCATTTGTGATAACTTTATTTAGTTTTAGCCATTATCATGCTCATTTGAAAAGTATCATAATTATGAATAACGCTACTTCCATGTGAGCTACATCTAACTATGAAGAAATTAAACAAGGAAATTTTAAAATAATAGAGAAACAGAAAATCTAATCCCGCAAAGAGGGCAGTCTATCGTCTCAATTCTCCCATAGGTTTGGAGTTAAGCCAATGGAAAGAAGACAGGGAAAACACGTGAAATATGGGAAATTCTGATCTACTCCCATGATCTTCTCATTCATCCCATGTAAGATTGTTGATTCATGTTCCCATCAAATAGCCCATGCTGCTTTTGTCTGCTCAACTACTCTTGTTTACTCCTATATCTATCTCATTTATGTCAACTCCTCTTGACAAATATGGGCTGATTTCATTTCATCATCAATGTAGTAAATTTATGGAATGAAGTTGTATCTTAATACATTTCTTAGTAATCCCTTGAGGTATTGGTGTAATTTTTTGAATTAAAATGCAATGTTTTCAGATTCCTGACTGTAATTCCTTTAACCCATTGCTTAGAGTCTTCTTCAGTTGCAAATACCAGAACATGCAGCAATTAGTTTTGGGATAGCCAAGGGCACGCAACATAGAATTCAGCTCATCCATATCGAATTTCATTGGATGACATTTGTCAAAATAAGTGACCTTCCCACCTACATACTCTGTTTCTACCCCATTAGATAATTTCTCACCGCCTCTGCGTGGGATTGAACATCAAATCGACTTCATACCTGGTGCCTGTATTCCGAATTGACCTACCTACAAAGAAAATTCGGAGGAAACAAAGGAGTTACAGAAGTAGATTGACATGCTTTTGGCTAACGGTCAGGTAAGGGAATCACTTAGTCCTTGTGCTGTACCCGTAATTCTTGTCCCTAAGAAAGATGGCACATGGAGAATTTGTGTTGATTGTAGAGCTCAAATATTTATTTTCCCACAAATAAATATGGGTAATTTCCCGAGAGAGAGGAAAATATTTTTTGGGAGCGAGAAAAATATTTTTTGAAACAAATAGAGCGCTACTCTTCGACTTAATACTGATTGCCCTTTTTTTTTTTTTTTTCAAAGGATGCCCTTTCAATTACTACTGACTTCCCTCCACATCGAATTTTCATCAAAATGAACTTGAATATATATACGGAATTAGAATTGAATTGGAATTCTATAGAATTGAATGTAGAATTAAAATTGTAAATCCACTTGAATTCCATTGTTTGGTAAAAAAAATAGAATTGTTAAAAACAATTTCGAGTAAAAATAAGACCCTAAGGCTTGTGTCCAACTCATAGAAATTGTTTAATTTATAATTCAACCAAGTCAGAATAAGAATATAATTATTTTGGTAATATTTTGTTAAGGAGATAATAGTAATTTCACAAAATTTCAGAGAATGTTTTATGGTTTTACTAAATCTTATATATAGTTTACCCTGTTTATTTTCAAGAGCTAATTGAAAACATTAAGGGCATGTTCTTTTGGGCATTGCACATATTTGGTTTGCCTTTTTTTTGGGGTTGAAACCCAAAACCAAACCCAAATCTATGTTTCTCACCAGCAAATCAAACCTAATTCTCAAACCAATTTCACCTCAAACCACTGGAAACCCACTGCCTCCGCAGCCTAGCAGGGCAAAGCCAATCAGATTGGCCTCGCCCAATGGAACTATGTTCTACCATTTGGACCGCATCTTTTACCATGCAATCAAATAGCATAACTCGTTTTTCAACAAAAAAAAAAGAAAAAAGGGTAGAAAGTTAAAAGAAAAAAAAAAACAAAAACAAAAAATGATAATAAGTAAAATTCGCTTGCTAGAACAACTTGTATTGGAAAAATTCGATTGACAAAAGCTAGTGTCAATACATAGCGACTTGGCAAAGTTAGGAAAATTTTCAAAAGGCATAATTATCTTGAAATTTTGTTTTTTTTTTTTTCAACCAACTGAGACCGAAAAAACACCAATTTTTTTAACTTTTGCCCACAACTCAATTTAGTCCACTAATTTGTGAAAAAAATGCTGATTTAAGCTTCCATTATCCATAATCCTTAATTTGTACCTGGTTTATCCCGTATGCTATCAAAGTTTGGTTCAAACCTTGGTTCAAATTGTCCTTTAAGTGTTTCCTAGTTAATTAGAAATCTTAAGTTGTAGAACTTGGGGAGTGGACTAGGATTCAAGGGGAATCCAAAACCACGATAAATTTGTGTGTCTTGCCTTGTTTATTTGCTTTCAGTTTTGCAAATCACTTCACACACAAAATCATTTTTACCCTTGTCTTTGAAAAAGGTTTTTCAAAGTTCTTCTTTGTAGAAGAAATATTTTTAAAGGGTCAGCGTTTCTCCATTTCTTCAATGTTGTGACAAAACTAAACCTTCTGCAATCCACAGTAGATATAAACTCATGATAAAATATTGTTCAAACCTTTTTTTGGTAAAACCGGTTTAGAAAAAGAAAAAATTTATCAAAATTTATTTTTAGGGAATAGGTTTAGAAAACAATTTCAAAATCGTTTTAGTAAAATAAGTTTTGAAAAAAAAAATCAAAATCTATTTTTTGAGAATAGGGAAAATCATTTTCAAACCTGTTTTAGTAAAACGTGATTATCATTAAAGAAAAATCGAGCTCGTGGCTTGTAAGATTAACAAAGTCACCGATTTTTTGATGAATAGGTGGCTTTGCAATTTTCTTAAACCGGTGGCTATATCTTGTTACTCATTTCTGCGAAAAGCCACCGATTTGTATGAAACAGATAGGTAAATTTTGGTTGCTTTCTTGCGAGACAAGAGGACGATCCATATTACATGGTAAGTAATAACTGTATACAATTTTTTACCTGAAATTTATTTTTTCTTAATAAATAAATATCTGTCTGCTCTTTGATTTTGACCCGGATCTGCGATTATCCGGCCGAACCACCGCACCGCTGCCTCCACGCCCTACCGCCCAAATCTGCACCACGTCAACGCACGTATTGACCTCACAGGCCGACGCCCTGATGTCCGGGAATAGAGATGTCTCCAGACAGAACCCTAGTTCCAAAAGAGGCAGTTCTAACTTGACATCCTTCCATTAATAATCTATTTTAGAATTTTATGGAAAATTTTGAGGTTTTCGAAAAAAATAATTTTTTTTGCATATTTAAAATTACTTCTCTACCTTCTTTAAAAACAAGAAATATAATAAAAGCCGGTAAAAGAAAGGAACAATCTAGAGAATACATAAAGATTTATAATTTTACATACATGATACATTGTAAACTAATAGGAAAGACAATTTTAATAGAATAATCCTTCAACCCTTGATAACTAAAAGTTTTCACATAAAAAAATTACACCAACAACAAAAAATTGAAACAAAAAAACAAATTAAAATAATCAACTAAAAACTTAATAGGAAAAAAAAAATTCAAGAAAGGTTCTATGTAATTCACATATTATTAGATGTGGAAAATATTATTATTTTAATAGTAAATATAAGAATAAAATTTTTCAATTCGAGAAATTAGTTAACATATCTAGAACAAAATAACTCAATAACCTTCAGCTAGCTTTAAGGACTGCAAGGGACGACCCTTTCTTCATTGTGGAGAGTTTGGAGATGCCTTTCCTTCAAAGGATCTTTGAATAGCACTACTCTTCTACTTCTCCCGGCATTCTTCTTAAGAGCTCTGCCTTTGGTTGGTTTCATGGATTCTGACTTATAATATGTGTTGTTTTAGCCTTGGATATCCTCATCATTCCCTTTCGGTTAGAAAGGATTCGTCCTCGAATCCAATTTTTTGCAAACACAAACAAAACAAGTCAGTACTATAAACACATGAATGTAGATCATACTTCATCTTTGAGGGAAATATCCCAGGACGGGTTCGTACTTGCATCTGTACCTGCATACAATGTGCACGCTTTTGTTTTTATATTTTTGGGTAAATATAACTTACCTCCTCATAGTTTGATAAATAGACAACTTACCTCTCACAATTTCAAAGTTGACAACCCCGTGATTTGTCCCTAATTTCAATTCCATATCCCAATTTCATGATTAATAATTAATACAAAATAGTAATCTGCATATAGAGTTGTTCTTCTTTAGGGAGATGAAGTCAATTAAAAGCCTACTAATCAGACTTGAGATTTGCGTTGATCAGTTAATGGAAAGTTTCGACTTTCTTAGCCCACGTCCATGAAAGTTTATTTAGAAAGCTTCTTCTACTTGGATTTGCCTAAGTTATGAGCACTGAAAATTAACTAATACTCAGTACACCGGTTTTGTGCTGGATGGTACCAAAGGACGCAGCATAATGGTTTTTAGCATAACCTGAAGCCTTTTGTACCCATTCACAGGATTCCTTTGGATTGGATGCTTGATTCCAGAGCAAAATGCTTTATAAATTGAATATGGGTCAAAATTAAGGAATCTGAAATAGCTATACAGATCATCAACTGCATTTTGCATAGGTGTTCCTGACAAACACCATCTCCGTTTAGCGTAGAGACCCCAACATGCCCTAGCTACTTGTGTCCGGTGATTCTTTATGCTTTGAGCCTCATCCAATATAACTCATAATATTCTCATAGCTTTTCTAACTGTAAAGACACTGGGCAGTATTAAAATGGCAGAGGACCTCTAAAATATACCATCAAATTTAAAAACTTCTATAAAATCAATAGAGAAATGAATAAAACTAGGAAAAAGTGTATCAAAGCTTTAATGGAAAACTAAAGAAAACAAGAAGCACTAAAAACTAGAGAGAAAACTAAAACTCTCGTATGAAGGAAAATGCCTAAGAACTCAATGAATTTTCCAATCAGCACTCCTCTCTATTTATAGTAGTAGAAATACTAAAAAGTAGGGAGAATGATTATCCTCCCAGCTGCTGCACACATTTGTTTCCATCTGATGAGATCAAATTTTCTTTTAAAATTTTGTTCTATTATAACATTTTTAAAAGTGTAACCTACAAAATGATACTATAGGCTTAATTTGTAGTAGAGCCAGGATTTGAACCGAACGGGGTCAATTTGACCTATTTTTTGCAATATTGTTCATATACAAGTAAATTTCATAAAATTTTAGAGAAAATTTAAATCATTCCCACCAGAAAAACACAAACAAACAAACATGCAATAAATTACCTCCTCGGGTCTCATAGCATCTAGCACGCGCCTATAACAAAGCAATTGGTCATTCCCTTTAGGCTTCCTTGCATATCGAGGTCGAGTCTGCCATTTCATTGCATGCAGCATAGAAGGATTCCAGTTGTTCCTCATTCCCGGATTGAACATCGGGAAATACTCATATATCTAAGCACTTTCGTCGGCGGTGACGAGGAGGACTGCCGGCGGGAGTCTGGGACGAAACGACGAACTAAAGAGATGTAATTTGAAAAGAAAAGAAAGGCTAGGTTATGCTCCTCCCCGTCCCCTCCCAAAATTTCAGTCTGTGGGAACCGAGCCAACTTGGAAAATAGGGTCGATTTCGGTTCGGACCGGCGGGTATTTATATTGAACATAGGGATTGATCACCGTTGTTGTGTCAAATTCGTGTTCTGTTTATAATCAATTTTATTTATCTCTGTGAATTTCTACTGCTCTCAAGTCACTGATTTTGCAGTCATCTCTTCACTGGCCAGCGCCTCCCAGAAATCATAATACTTTGAGTTCACATGATCTCTCTAAAGGGGCGACTTTTGATTGATTTCAGAATACTCAGGAAGTCCATGTTTTCTAACTTGCTGTTTATAAATATTAAACGGCCACTTATGGTCAATTTGGCCCGTCGTTCGTCGTTCATCGTTCATATAGAACTTTGACGAATGTCTCTCATTCTCGTTATCTATGAATACCGAGGTGAGTTGGCCCCTCGTTCATAGTTTATGTAGAACTTTGATGAATGCCCTCATTCTCGTTATAAATATGACCACCGAGGTGAGTTGGCCTGTCGTTCATCGTTCATATTGAACGTTGATGACCACCACTCATCCTCATTATATGTATATGAATAAACTTTCTACCAAAGTTCAGTAAACAAAGTACAATTTGACTCTTTCAGCTCTACCTAATTATCTCCTTAAACAATTAACTGGTTTAAAGGAGTCAACGATTGACTTAGTATAAACCAATTATACTTATCTCAGTAAACCAATAATTAAATATTTTGAAATACTTTATTTTTTCAACAATTCCCCACACATTTCAAAAGATTTGAATAAAGACCAAAAATAATCATAAAATGTTTTGTTGGGTATGTATGGGTGTACGAATAATCAGTTTGTTGTTTTTTGGACTATGAACCAAACTTAGGGTGGTTGCAACAATAAACCCACAAGACTTTTTATATAAATTAAAAAGACTAATAATATCCTACAGTATTATGTGTCGCTAAACTAGACTTTGATCATGTAAATGCGGAATTTTATTCTTCGTCTACAAACCTTAAAACAATACAATACAACAAAATGAACTCTTCTAATGGAACGGAGAAAAGGAGACATACACGATATGTGTATCAAAAGTTGATAACCTAACTATCTAGGAGTTACATCACATGGCAAGTACTAGAAACGAGCATGGCAGTGTAGATACCACAGTCATATGCACATATTTGAGCCACTAGAATCCTAGCAAGCAGATCACACAAACAAGCCTTCTCTAATAAAGCTAGGTTGGAATATATTCTAGGGTTCGGGTTGTTCAAGTGGACACGGCTTTCACCAGCAGACCTGTCTAAGGGCGAGCAGAACGAGGAAAGCATACTTGCTTTCACCAGTAGGCCGTCTAGGTTTTTTTCTTTTCCACGAACAAGGTGTTTCCTACTAACAACAACAAATACCCTGCGGCAAAATTGGCCGGGTCCCCCTGTCTACTAACACTATGGTCTCGAAGTAGGGACATTTTCACACTTGCAAAATCTCACTCCCCTAACTGGTCTAGTCATGACCCAACCCGACCCGTTGACTAACGGGTTAAGGGCGGGTTGGGTCATGTTCGGGTTGGGTTATAACCCGCTCAACCAGCGGGTCAATATGTTTAACTCGAAGGGTCCTCAAACAACCCACTATTTTGACCTTCATATGAATACTAGGAAAGGCTTAAAGAAATGCGGTTGAGCCACATTGGACAGCATTCAATTTGCATCTGAACTAACCTTGGTATCAAGGGCCCCATTATGTGATTTTTCCAAGCAGCGTACATTTTTTGAAGTGTTGGGCGACTAAATATGAACAAGAACAAAAAATGAGGGTCACAGAAATGAGAACGTTGAGGAGAAGGGTGGAGGGGGAAGAGAGGAGAGGGGAGGGGAGGAAGGCGGAGGAGGGGTGTGGGAAGACAATGAACAGTAACTATTCATTGTCTTCTTTTTTTCTTTTATTTTTTAAGTCCCTACTGGTATGACATAAGCCCCAAATCAGTCATCTCAAATTGTCTGATCATTGCCTCTCTGAAGTCTGACATTATCTTTTCATTGTTTCTAGTGAATATCAGATCATCTACAACAGATAATTCTAAAAGTGAACTGCGTTAAGGTTTGTCACACACATAATAACATTTAGGTCTTTGCAACTAAAACCTATTTTTCACCAAAGTAGAATTAGAAAACCATAAAAGATCTTTCCAACTTTGATTTCATCCATACAACTTACATTTTGATCCAGCTCTTAGTAGATTATTTTTCCATGAACCCATTTTTAACCAAAATAAAAGAGGTAGTTTCGGAAAGCAAATATGTATTACTTAAATAATTATTATATAGACCATTAAGAGATAAGCAATAAGTTGACTTTTTTTGTTTAGGGAAGAAATTTATTTTGGAGGGAATTTTTTTTCGGGAATTTGGGTAGAAAAGATAAGAAAAAGTGTAATGATTATGTTGTCTTTTGAATTTATGTGACTCGGGATTTAGAGGGAATTTTAAAATTTAAATTGTGAGAACCTGCTTAAGGTCTTTAGAAAACCAAAAACATGCTTGTCCTTTCAATGCTTGGAAGCAGAGTCAGAGCGATAGAAGAATGGGCACCGGAATCGCAGGGCACCACCAAAAATTAAGGGGAAACCACTTGAAATTAGGGCTCCAGAAAGAAGTCGTCTCTTCTGGGGAGTTCGGTTCCGTCTGCAGATTTCTCTATCCGCGGACACCCTTAAATCACTGTAGAAACACACTTTCTACGGTGGTTTTAATCCAAATTGCCGTAGAAAGTATGTTTCTACAGCGGTTTTTATTAAGAGAACAAGAGATATATCCTTTGCAATAAGATATTCCTGAGCAAATCGGGACACAGATTTTTCTACTAAAAGAACATTAGGGTGATGAGCATCAATCTTAGCAATAGCCATCTTTAAATGGTCAATTTCCTAAAGGTATCAGTTACCAAAAAAGCAAAAAAACAAAAGAGTACAGTCAATACGGTTCACCTATAAATCAATTGCAAAAGCAGCTTTGGAACTCCAATATAAAAGCTGGAGAGAGGAGAGCTGCTCATGGTAAGCCTTCTCGGCTGAGATCCCAGGGGCGTAGGAGGAAAGCATGAAGAAAATTCTGGGGTATGGGACCAAGTTGGTTTGGAATTCGTTCATGTCAACATTCAGTGCTCCATCAAAACAGAGAGATGTGGTCAATGAAGAAGTAACCTGTTCCAAAACAACAATAAATGATAATCAACGCCATATTCATCACAGTAGGATGGTCCATAAGAGGTTGTCAAACTACCAATCCTATTAAACCCGGTTTAATATGGACTTCTTTAAAAAGAATATAATAAGTATAATTGTTAGAATTTGTTAGATTAGAAGAGGAGAGAAGAAGAATAAGCCGACAATACCAAATAAATAATGTAATCAAAACAATAATAGCACTGAACAATACAATACCCAAATACTATTAGGGCAAACAAGAGTATATATATAGACACACGAACTAGTCTACATTTTCTAATAAGGAAACTAAGACTATTACTAAACATATTAATATGATAAACCTATTAATACTATAAACCTGTTATTACCATCTATCTAACATCTCCTCAAACTCATGATGAAGGGCAGTGTTTTGGGAAATTGGTTCTAGAGTGTGGCATCAGGCAGGGGAACCACTTATCCCCATTTAGGAGAAAGGAGAACTGCACCGAGGATAAACATCTACGCAGAAGATCCACCAAGTGTTTTGGGAAGCCAAATTTCTCCAACAAGGGGCAGATAAACCGCCCCTTAACTCGATCGAAGGTCATGCTCAAATCCAGCTTTAGAGACATCAATCTCCATCCATGCTCACCTTGTACCTTTATATAATAATAAGTCTCATACGCCAACAAGATATTGTTCGTGATTTGGCGGCCTGTAATGAAAACTGCCTGAGTCTCGCTAATCACCCCTGGAAATGTCTCTTGAAATGTCACTTTGGAGGCTGCAGAAGTGAAGGTTGAAGAAGATAGGTCATGACTAGGTCCTGCCGAGTGAGGTCATGCTCATGGACTTGATTTAGATACTCAAATTTTTTTTTTTTTGAAGTCTTAATTTAGTTTCTTTTAATATAATACTTTATCAAATTTAGTACAATCTAAAAAAATAATAAGTCAACTTAAGGCTAGTTATTTATGATGTTTTAAAATAAGTTGGGGGGGAGGGGGGGGTCACTACTTTTATTCCTAATCATAGCGACTTGGGATCCCCTAGTCCAAAATAATTTTGGACTAGGGTTTCTCCTCCTTAAAATAGGAAAAATTAGGGGATAGTGGTGGGAACCCACCACCACCACCACTAACCCCCCTCCCTTGGGCCGTAGCCAAAATAGGAAAAGGAGTAAAGCTCCTTTGTTCAATTCTGGCCTGCAAAGCAAGCAAGGCCGTAAGATTGTGGGTTTCAAGATTCAAGACATTCTCCCCAACCACTTTATGACAACATCCTTTTAGCTTTCGGTTATGATTAATTGAGGGTTTCAATATAAAATTTATATTATTTATTATATGTATTATAGATTATATATAAAATGAAATATTTATTGCAAAATAACCCTCTTTAAATTTATAAAATAAATATTTTGGTAAAAATTATAAAAATGATAAGAGTGTAAAATAACCCTCCTTTGAAGCAGATCGTAAATTTATAATAGAACTTAAAATCTTTTTAAATTAAAATTTAAATATATATCATATTTGGGTAAGAACCATGTTTCGCTTTGCCGGACTCAAACCCAAGTCTTACTACAGGTTTGAGACCAGAGACCCCCCCCCCCCCCCAGATGCGCTTTCCTCATCATTCCGAATTTTTTCCTCCCCCAAAAAACCCCACCCACACCGGTAACCATTTTTTCCGTTTCCTCTCCGATTCAACCCAATATTTTTGCAGACCATGAACGGGCTGAAGGTAAATTATGCCAACTACCTATAGCTACAATACTAGTATGATAAATTTCATTATCCGGAGACAACAGCAGTTTCATTCTAAAAAATACTCACAATTTTTTTTTGTTCTAATAAGTGGTGATTTTTTAAAAATTTTTATTGAACCCAAAAATTTTAGATAATTTACATTTTAACCCAAAATTACCTAGCTACCAACTAATTAATCTTCAGAATAAAACTTTTCATCGCCATGGCTCATTTCATCAATGCCGTCAAATCTAACAATGTCCTTGCAAATTCAAAACTCCATTGTTAAATGCCTAGCTATCTGATGAAAAGAATGTGAATCTAATATTTTACAACTTACACGTTAGGGTGATTGATTGGGTTCCATAATAAGAGTTCCAGTCTTGGAGTCGATTTTGGCGTCGAGTTTAGAAGACCTAATAAGATTCACAATCCATCTCTTGGCTTCTTCATAGCTCAAATTTAGTTTCTAAGCCAACGTCTCATTTCTTAGTCTCATTTTCAGGTATCTTTTTAAGAAAATTTGTTAGAATCTTTTGTGTGGATCTTTTCATGAAAATAATGATTATTTTTATACATGGAGAGCAGCTGGGGGTACTTTGGACTGGGGATCATCTACCTTTCGCGGATTTGCATCTAGGAGTTTTCCTTGCTAATCAAGCGGAATATTTACCTCTATTGGAAGAGGGCCTCATAGAGGAAATGCTAGAAATTATTAGAGAAGATAGAATGCTGGGCACAGAGCCTGACCGATTGATTTAGGACCCAGATTCAACTGGCATGTATGAGTTACTTCGGCCCCGTCAGGTGGAAGTTCCCTCTTCCTTCCCCAGTCAAATCAAATAAGTGATAGGACACAGTTCTTAAATAGAAGAGTGGTAAAAAATGGTCAAATTCAAGAACAAAAAAGTTGAACTGGAAGTAAAGTAAAAAGGAAGGTGGCTAGTCCCCGAAAATGCCTCAAGGTGGGGTTTACGTCTCCTTAGTTCATCTCTTGGTTGAACAAAGCATTTATGCGGTGGGTTCGGCGCCCACAGGAGAGCACATTAATTAGTAATCGGCTATTTTTCATTCAATGAAATTGGCAGTGTGAAGTCCTAACACAACCTGACGGAAACACATATGTCATGGAGAGGGAGATGAAAGTAATATAAAGGTTCAGGTTAAAATAACCAAAAGTGAGCTTACAGTTCTTTTATTTGACTGTGAACGTATTAGTAAGAATTTTGAATAAGCATTGTTTATGTAGCTATAATCCAGGGAAAAATTTATTTACCCGAACCCTGATATGAGACTTGAACACCAAACCAAAGCCCTAACCTAGACCTGAGTCACGAATCCCGAGATGAAGCCTAAATCTCGACCCCGTGGCATGAATCCTAAAACGAGACCAACTCGTTTTAGGATTCATGCCACGGGGTCGAGATTTAGGCTTCATCTCAGGATTCTCGACCCGAGGATTGAACCTTAAAACAAGATCCAAACCCCAACCCAAGGCCTGAGGACTATGTGCATCTAAGATCTTTCATACTGTGCCCAATTCCAAAATTCGTTCTATACATATGACCAGTAATGAGAAAAATGAATGCAATAGCTAAATGATGATGAGCAATATCAGTAATCCATAAACGCAAAGACAACTCTAGAGACCCATACTGAGTGGGCGGGTTCACGTACTGGTGTCAAATTACTGGGGCGTTGTTGCCGAAGTCCTATGTGGCCAAAAAAGTTCACTGGAAATCACGAGCATTGGTTTACATCGATTAGATTAATGACATATTTGAGAGGTACCACGAAATTATAGTATACTTAAACAATGATTTTCTCATTGTACTAAACTGGTACAGTGATGCATATTGGTATCTTTTTTAAACAAAAGGATGATTATCTATTGTGTAGAAATGGTAATTGTTAAACAACAATTGCTATTATCAAAATAATGTCGTAAAGCAGCTGCTAAAAGATGGAATAACTTTCACTTTCATTTGTCAATGATTACAATAGAGGTTCTAAAAAAACAAAGTTTGTAACTTAAATTGCATTGGATTTGAGTGTTTGACTGTGTTTGAAGTTAGGCGTGTGGTATTTATTCTTGCACAAACTTTAGAAATGTTATATTGGTTCCCATAAGAAGCAAACTTGCATAAGGAACATGGAGCTGCTATTACAAGAGAAAATACATTGCCTTAAGCATAATTCATAGTATGTTTGAAGCCATTGAAATATTGTATATTTAGGTAAAGTTTTCATATTTTTATTTTATGTTTCTGATGAGGGCATCCCTAGTCCATCGACAAGTCCACAGACAAGTGAATCCAGAGAAGCTGAGGAGGTTCGGGTTCTACACCGAGGCCCAACAATGCTTCAGGATCCAAGTCCATATCAAAGGGATCCACTTGTAGATATCATTGGGCCAATGACGTGGAGCAGAGCAAGAAGAGTTCGTGAGGATCTCAACAACCTTGTATAAGCTTACAGACAGGATGCTCAATTGATAGTAGAAGCCAACGCCTTGGAGAATAAAGCCGAAAAGGTTCAAATTGCAACTCTCCTTACCATTCTTGAAGAAGAGGCGCAATTCACCATTCCACAAGGAAGAGAAGGCTGTTTCTTGAAGTTCTTGATGACACCGGAAGGTTCTTTGACTTTAAAGAGATGTTCTTGAAGTTCTTGATTTTCTTGAAAATCTTGAATTTCATATTTTGCAGAATCTTAAAAATCTTGATTCTGAAATGATTCCGGGAGATTCCAGAAGATTCTGGAAGCTCCCTACACCATCAACAAATAGGCCAAATCTCCATGGAGTCCATTCCACATCACCAAATTCGGCTAGCCCATCAAGCAGCCCACACGCAAGGCCTACCTATCTAGGGTTTGCGAAATAAGGGTTAGGGTTTGGGAAAAAATAAGGGTTTGTGCATGTTCCCTATTTTGCCCTTAGTTTTTTAGTTTCCAAAAAGGATCCCTTATTGATCTCCGTTTTGGAGTAGGATTTCAAATTCTATTCCTTCTTGATTTCCACTTGTAATTTCGGCTGCTCCTATCTTTAAGTTAACCGAATTTCCTTTTCTTATTCCATTACCTACTTCTTTTAGGTTTTGGTATTGTAAAGGAAATCAATCTCTTGATTGGTTTCCACTTCTATTTCCTTTTCCTATTGCTTTTAGATCAAGAATTCGGCTGCCCTATCCTCTATAAATAGGCACTCGAATTCTCCATAATAAATCAGTATTCTTATCTTTAAACTATTAGTTTGAGTACTCTCCCTTTATTGCTTTATGTATTTTGCATGCTTGTGATTTATATATTGCATGAAACTTAGCTTAATTAGGATATTTGCTCTACCTAATTAAATTCGCATGTTTCCCCTCTTTTCTTACTTGGTTCAAATTCCTTTAAGTAAATTAGCTTAGGTTAGTTTATTAGCTTAGGTTAGTTTATTTTTGTTATCTGGATTTCGGGTAAGTAAAGAGTTTATACGAGCTACGCAACTTAATCAGAGTTTCCTTTTCAATTCATCCGCATGTGCACCTTGGTCCACATCAATTGGTATCAGAGCTAAGGCTGGTTTTATGGCTGGAGGAGGTTGGAGTAACACAACCAAATCATCTCAGGTGTTTTCTAATCCTTGTTAGTCTTGCTTTGTCTTGAAATTCTTGGAATTAGAACACATCTTCTTGGGGGGAAATTTTTTTTTCTTCCACTTCTTTAAAATAAAAAATCCCTTACTAAAATTTCAAAATTAAATTCTAAACTTTAAAACTTAATTGGGTTCAGGTTTTTGGCTTTGTTAGGGTTTCGGTTTTTGTTGAAATTTTAGTCGCCTTTGCTTTGTGCCTCTAGGGTTTGAGAGACACTTTAGTGCTGCATTTTTGCGACTAATTTTTGGGTTTTCGTGACTGTTTTATACTCCTCTTGTGCGATTTTTGGTAAAATTGGTGAGTTTTGCAGCTGATGTTAAGCAGCTCACCTTATCTGCACGTTGTGATTTGCATGCACTAGTTTTGGCTACTTTCTTTTGAATTCTTGAAAATAAATTGAATTCTTGATTTTGTGTCCTTGTGCTACTGAATTTATCTCTGGGAATTGGTTAGTGAGTCAAACTTGAACTTTGCTGACCCTAGGGCTTTTTCTTAAAATTGGTGTTTTTGTGGCAACTCTAAAGTAAGGATTGTTTTTTCCACGGTTTAAGGTGTACTTTCAAAGTTGATAGTGTTCGTTTCGACACTACTCCCTACAGTACTACACTTTACGGCCAAAGAGGACTTTTGTTCTTCATTTTCTTTTTCGGTGTACTTGCAAAGTTGATAGTGTTCGATTACCGACATTACTCCCCACAGCACTACATTGGAATTCTGAGGAATTTTTCCTCCACTGGGGGGTTTTAAAATTCGTAATTGGGTTTATCTGCATATTGGGGGAATTGAGCTGGGATTCGTTTCTTTGATTACCAATCGGGTAGGTGATCTCTTCTTTGGTCAGTTTTAGGACTTTCTTAAAGTTGTTCAACTCTGCTTATTTCTTGATTCTATTGAATTCTTAATTGCCCTGCTTTTAACTGCTAGTTATATCTTTTCAAGCTACCTGAACGTTTACTCTTGAATTATAGTTTGGATTTTGTCATCGTGCACACCCATCTTTTCTGAAATTTGAGGGCTTCACCCTGAAATTTCCTTCTTGTGTACCTCTTATCTGAACTATATTACAAATCTCATTTGCAAAAAGATTTTTCAACTCTAAAATATAACCAAGTATCTATTTTTTGAAATTTTTTGCTTTTTCCTTAAGTATCATTGCTGTGTGTAAATTGCTATTTGCCGTATATATTTATCAATACCGGGAGGTAGAGTGGAAAAAGGCTTGAGTGAACATACTATAAGGGCACCACCCTAAAGTGAAACACTGGTTTGTGTGTAGCTGTTAGGTGGGATACACTTGGGGGACAAGGAGGTAAGGTTACTACTCAATTTTCCTTGTTCTTAGCAGACAAATTTTTGCTTCTAACCAATGTCAGGTGGTGCTTCTGTTCCTATTGGGAATGAGCAATTACTAGCTGCAATAGTGCAACTCTCTGCGCAATTTGCTAACCTCACGGAGGAGGTTGCAGACATGAAAGCCGACTGGGAACAGAGGCGTGCGGAGTCAGAGGAGGACATTCCTGCCAACGACAACAATGCCTTTGCCAGGGCTTTTGAGGGTCTCAGTCAATGCAAAACGACTGTGCCACCCTTCGCCGACGGTACGAATCCGGAGGATTACTTAGATTGGGAGATAAAGATGGAACGTATCTTCGAGCTTCATTCGATCCCGAAACACAATAAGGTCCCACTCGCAGCGGTAATTTCATGGACTATGCCCTGGTCTGGTGGAATCAATAGATGGACCAACGCAAGAAAACACGTCCCATGCGGGCCCATGCTCCGCCTCTAACTTGGTATGATTTGACTACTTCCATGCGTAGAACTTTTGTTCCTAATTATTATTTTAGAGAATTTTATAGGAAATTACATACTCTTGTACAAGGATCTTTATCTGTAGACGCATACTATAGAAAGTTAGAGATGACCAAAATTAGGGCAAATGTACAAGAAGACGAGGCTGCTTCAATGGCTCGTTTTCTTAATGGCCTAAACATGGGTATAACTTTAGCCGTTGAACTTCAGAATGCAACCACTTTGATGGACAAGTTGCACAAAGCTCGGATCATGGAGGAATACCTGAAGACAGTTTCGCCCATTAGGAATCCTGCCAGCGCCCCACCGGCTTGGAGAAAGAATCCGGTTTACTCGCCACCCACCAAGAAGCCGTTTATGTCAGAACGGAAGGCTATCGTCCCCGTTGCCACCCCGTCTTCATCCCAAACCAAGACTTCATCAACACCTCAGTAATCAATAAGCAATGTCACTTGCCACAGATGCTCCAGCCGTGGCCACTACATGCGTGATTGTCCTAACATCCGAAAGGTATTATTGGGGCAAGATGGTGAATACATTTCAAAAGAGGATGAGGATGAACAAGCCATTAACCCCTTATCGGAGTTAACTGACAGCGCTAAGTATAAACCGGTAGAGCAATTTGAGTTCATCGAAGAAGATCCCAATCAGAACTTGGTTACTCGCACCTTAACTACAGCTGCTGTCCAGGATACGTCTCAACGGACAAACATCTTCCATGCCAGGACTAAGGTCAATGGGAAGTTATGCGTTCTGATCGTTGATAGAGGGAGTTGCACAAATGTGGCCAGTGAATATATGGTCGAAAAGCTGAAGCTCCCCATACTCAACCATCCACGTCCTTATCGGCTCCAATGGCTTGACAGCTCAGATGGCTACAGATTCACAAAGCAGGTAAGCTTACCATACACTATCGAGAAGTTCGAATCCACTGTTTTATGTGATGTGCTTCCAATGGAGGCTTGTCACATTCTGCTCGGACGCCTATGGCTCTTCGACTTGAAGGCAACTCATGATGGTGTCGCCAACACTTACTCCGTCTGCAAGGAGGGCAAGATCCACACGTTCCTACCTATGCCACCTACTGAAATGTGTTCAGAATCAATCAGGATGAAGGACGCCCTCGTCAAATGGGAAGCTGGAAAGCACCTGGACAAGGGGAAAGGGAAAGTACAAGTAAAGGGTAGTAAGGCGAACTTTGATAAACCTAATCAGGAAGAAGTTAGGGGTAGCTTTTTCGCTATAGTGGGGGAGGTAGAACAGGTGTTAACTGAAAAATGTTGTGTACTAATTTTAGTATGTAAAGATACCTGTGTGAACCCTGATGATATCCCTCGGGATATTCCTATGGAAGTTGATTATTTGTTGCAGGAATACAACGATGTCTTTCCAGGAGAGCTGCCGCAAGGATTGCCACCTCTGCGTGGGATTGAACATCAAATCAAATTCATACCTGGCACATCTATTCCAAATCGACCTGCCTACAAAGCAAATCCAGAGGAAACAAAGGACTTGCAGAAACAGATTGACAAGCTTTTGGCTAACGGTCCGGTAAGGGAATCACTTAGTCCTTGTGCGGTACCCGTAATTCTTGTCCCTAAGAAAGATGGTACATGGAGAATGTGTGTTTATTGTAGAGCTGTTAATAAGATAACAATCAAGTATAGGCACCCTATTCCTTGGCTTGATGACATGTTAGAGGACTTGTATGGCTCAACGGTTTACACTAAAATAGATCTTACACAAGGCTATCATCAAATTCACATGAGGGAGGGGGACAAATGGAAAACTGCTTTTAAAACTAAGTTTGGTTTGTATGAGTGGTTAGTAATGCCCTTCGGCCTAACAAATGGACCTAGTACTTTCATGAGATTAATGAATCATGTTCTTAGAAAGTTTATAGGGAAGTTTGTTGTGGTTTATTTTGATGAATTCTTGATCTATTCTAGAGACATGAAATCGCATATAAAACATATTCGCTTGGTGTTAACTGAATTACGTGCTAATAAATTGTATGCCAATGTGAAGAAATGTACTTTCTGTGTTGAGGAAGTTGTGTTTCTTAGTTTTGTGGTCTCTAAAGATGGTGTCAAATTTGACGACGCCAAGGTGACAGCCATTAGGGAGTGGCCTACACTAACAACGGCCGCCCAAGTAAGGTCTTTCCATGGTTTGGCTGGCTTTTACCGACGGTTTGTGAAGGACTTTATCAACAAAGCAGCACCTCTGAATGAATTGTGCAAGAAGAATGTGCCATTCTTGTGGGGGCAAGCTCAGGAATATGCCTTTACGGTTCTTAAGCATGATCTCACTCATGCACCTGTTTTAGCATTACCTGATTTTGATAAAGTCTTTGAACTAATGTGTGATGCATCAGGTATAGGGATTGGAGCAGTTTTAATGCAGGAAGGCAAGCCAATTGCCTATTTCAATGAGAAGTTGAAGGGAGCTGGCTTAAATTATCCAACTTACGATAAGGAGCTCTATGCAGTGGTCCGTGCCTTCGAGACTTGGTCCCATTATTTAATGGGCAAGGAATTTGTTGTCCATAGTGATCACGAGTCCCTTAAACATTTAAGGGGACAGAGTAAGTTAAATAGACGTCATGCTAAATGGGTTGCTTTTATTGAAACTTTTCCTTACATTATTAAATATAAGAAAGGGAAAGATAACTTAGTTGCTGATGCTCTATCTTGCAGGTATGAAATTCTGGCTATTTTAGATCATTCTTTGCTAGGATTTGCATATCTAAAGGATTTATATACTTCTGATCTTGATTTTGCTACTATATATAAAGCATGTGAATCTGGTGCATTCCATAAGTACTATAGACAAGATGGGTTCTTGTTTAAGGAACATAGGTTATGCATCCCGCATAGTTCTGCTAGGGAATTACTGGTTCGTGAAGCTCACAATGGGGGACTTATGGGTCATTTTGGTGTCAATAAGACACTTGATGTGTTACAGGAACATTTTTATTGGCCTCACATGCAAAAAGATGTACAGCATGTTTGCACTCGTTGCATTAATTGTTTAAAAGCTAAATCTACATCTAAGCCTCATTGACTTTACACGCCTTTACCTATACCTACTTTACCTTGGACTGACATTTCTATGGATTTTATTCTAGGTCTTCCGAGGACACAATGAGGTAATGACTCCCTATTTGTCGTAGTCGATCGCTTTTCTAAGATGGCTCACTTTATTCCTTGCAGGAAATCAGATGATGCCAAACATGTTACGGACTTGTTCTTTCAGGGGATAGTTCAACTTCATGGTATTCCACGTACAATTGTTTCTGATCGAGACGTCAAATTTTTGAGTTACTTTTGGAAGACTTTGTTGTCCCTCCTCGACACGAAACTCCCATTTTCGACTACAAGTCATCCACAGACGGATGGTTAGACGGAAGTCACCAACCACACCGTTGGCAATCTCCTTCAGGCTTTGATAAAGAAGAATCTCAAAAGTTGGGAAGAAGTCTTACCGATTGCAGAGTTTGCCTACAACCGATCCAAGCACTCCTCGACAGGGTTCTGTCCATTCGAAGTTGCTTACAGCTTCACTCCTTTAACGGTTATGGATCTAATCCCTTTGCCGATAAAGGATCAGGTTAATCTAGACTCATGCCCAGAAGGCTGAAACCGTCAAATGCCTGCATGCCAAGGTTCAATCAAACCTTGAGAAAACTTACGCCAGAGCCGCAGACCATGCAAACCAGCGATGCAAGGCTGTGAACTTTGAACCAGGAGACCGGGTTTGGGTTCACATGAGGAAGGAATGATTCCCTGATGCGAGGAGGACAAAACTCCATCCCCGAGGTAATAGGCCTTTTCAAATCGTGTCCAAGATTGGGCCTAATGCTTACAAGCTTGATTTGCAAGTTTAGTATTGTGTTAGCACTTCATTTATTGTTGCTGACTTGTCTCCGATTACTTATGAACATGATGAAGATTTGAGGTCAAATCCTTTTCAACCAGGAGGGGATGATGAGGGAATCCCTAGTCCATCGACAAGTCCACAGACAAGTGAATCCAGAGAAGCTGAGAAGGCTCAGGTTCTACACCGAGGCCCAACAATGTTTCAGGATCCAAGTCCATATCAAAGGGATCCACTTGTAGATATCATTGGGCCAATGACGCGGAGCAGAGCATGAAGAGTTCTTGAGGATCTCAACAACCTTGTACAAGCTTGCAGACAAGATGCTCAATAGATAGTAGAAGCCAACGCCTTGGAGAATAAAACCGAAAAGGTTCAAATTGCAACTCTCCTTACCATTCTTGAAGAAGAGGCACAATTCACCATTCCACAAGGAAAAGAAGGCTATTTCTTGAAGTTCTTGAAGACGCCGGGAGGTTCTTTCTTGAAGTTCTTGATTTTCTTGAAAATCTTGAATTTCATATTTTGCAGAATCTTGAAAATCTTGATTCTGAAATGATTTCGGGAGATTCCAGAAGATTCTGGAAGCTCCCTACACCATCAACAAATAGGCCGAATCTCCATGGAGTCCATTCCACATCACCAAATTCGGCTAGCCCATCAAGCAGCCCACACGCAAGGCCTACCTATCTAGGGTTTGGGAAATAAGGTTAGGGTTTGGGGGAAAATAAGGGTTTGTGCATGTTTCCTATTTTGCCCTTAGTTGGTTAGTTTCCAAAAAGGATCCCTTCTTGATCTCCTTTTTAGAGTAGGATTTCCAATTCTTTTCCTTCTTGATTTCCACTTGTAATTTTGGCTACCCTTATCTTTAAGGTAACCAAATTTCCTTTTCTTATTCCATTACCTACTTCTTTCAGGTTTTGGTATTGTAAAGGAAATCAATCTCTTGATTGGTTTCCAATTCTATTTCCTTTTCCTATTGGTTTTAGGTCAAGAATTCGGCTGCCTTATTCTCTATAAATAGGCACTCGAATTCTCCATAATAAGTCAGTATTCTTATCTTTAAACTATTAGTTTGAGTACTCTCCCTTTATTGCTTTATGTATTTTGCATGCTTGTGATTTATATATTGCATGAAACTTAGCTTAATTAGGTTATTTGCTCTACCTAATTAAATTCTCATGTTTCACCTCTTTTTCTTACTTGGTTCAAAATTCTTAAGTAAATTAGCCTAGGTTACTTTATTTTTGTTGTCTGGATTTCGGGTAAGTAAAAGAGTTTATACGAGCTGCCGCTTAATCAGACTTTCCTTGGTAATTCATCCGCATATGTACCTTGGTCCACATCAGTTTTGTAGGGGGGTTGGGGGGAATAATGGCACAGCCAGAGTAATACGAATTCAGATCCATGTCGTGTGGGAATCACATTTACTCTTTTATAATCTAAGTGTTGGAGCTGCAGAACTAATGTTGTTCGTTGTTTATTTTATTTAAGAGAAAGGTTCTCTGTTTTTCAACCCCGTAGGACTTTAGTTCCCTAATGTTCTTTCACTATTATCCTGCTTCATAAATTTGCCATGCTGCAAATGCATTTTATTTGTCAAATTCTTACCACTCTACATTATATATACTTGTCTTCTGGTGGAAAAGGGAAAAACTTTCTATGAGCCTTGATTTATTTCTTGAAGAAATGCTAAGTTATGAACTAAACATTTTTTCACAGAAATTAAAGCTTATGTATACAATTTTTCCCTCTCTCCAACAGGTTAAAAAAGAGAGACTCAAGTCATGTTCTATATTTGAAGCATTGTTTTCTCTTAAGTTTAAAGCTGCCTAACTCTAATTTTAGACAGGTAAAATGCAGAACCAATTTAGTATGTAAACTGGAAACAAACACTATTTCACTTTCTTTGTGATCATTCTGGGTTCTACTATGTTTCCAATTATGTCCAATGCCTAATACAAAGGATAGCACAGGTGCAGTTTGAATTAGTCCTTTTGTTCCTTACTTTTTGGTAGAATAGTTTGCCCTTTTAGGATCAATGCTCATGGTTCTTACCCTTCATCTACATTGTTAAATTGTTTTTTTCTTTCTCCCATAATAACAATTGCAGTTTTATATTCGTCTACATTGTTAAATCCTTTGTGCCCAAAATTCTCTGTGTTTTATCTTCGTCTACAATGTTAAATCCTTTGTGCCCAAAATTCTCTGTGTTTTATCTTCATCTAAATTGTTAAATCCTTTGTACTCAAAATTCTTTGTGTTTTATGGGTTTACATCAAGCTATTACGGTGCAGTTGCCTGTATTTTAAGTATTGCTTTCATCTGTCAATGGTTACAATTGAGGCTTTAAAAAACAAAGTTCATAACTTAATTTTCATTGAATTTGAGTGTTTAATGGCAATGGACTTTAAAATGAGAGTGTGATGAAGTGAAAGTGTAAATCAATGTTATAATCATATTGCATACTCTATGCTAAAACTAATCCCCATTTTTAAAATTTAAACATTACTCATTCTAAAACTAAATAAACACCATCCCTATATATCTCTTGCAGGTTCCTTTCGCAATAAAAGTTGGTTGCGGCTACTCCAGTATTTGAGTTGCTTTGCTGTCCCAAATAAAGTAATTTCCATTTCTAACTCTTCTTCTTATGTTTATTAATTTCTTGCACATTGATATTTAATTGCCTTGGGTACATTTTATGTATTCTATTATAAATAATACATAAAATCATTTGGTCTTTTTGTGGTGACATTCTTTAGTTTTATTAATTTAATTCTTCCACAGCATATAAATCTATTTCCTACAATGACCTCATTTGTTCTATCAATAATGATATGACCACCTGTTGTTACTTTTTGCTATCATTTTTAGAGTATTACTTACTAATTTTGTCCATAGATGTACAAAAATGCAAAGCGTCGAAAACATTATGCTGAATTGCCCTGTGAAAAAAAGGAGGCTCTATTGCAACAACGAAGAGAGGCTAGAGAGAAAAACATACCACATTTTTTGGGCAAACACCTCATAACCCCCCTGTGATTTGAGAAACTTTCATATGACCCCCCTATGGTTTCAAAATCTACAAATGACCCCCTTGTGGTTTCAAAAGTATACCAAAAACCCCCTTGTGCTTTAAAAACTACAAAGAACCCCCCCCCCCCTGTGGTTTTTAAAATGATACATGAAAGCCCCTTGTAGTTTCTAAAATTTTAAAGAACAAGCATAAAAAAATATTCAGAACCCCCTTGTACTTTCAAATGTGTGAGGAGGTTCTTGGTAATTTTTAAAAACCACAGGGGGGTGTAGTTTTTAAAACACAAGGGAGTTTTTGGTATACTTTTGAAATCACAGGGGGGTTATTTGTAGCTTTTTAAACCATAGGGGGGTCATTTGAAAGTTTCCCAAACCACAGGGGGTATAAGGTGTTTGCCCTTCAATCTGTTCTTATGAGAAGAACAATATATGTATAAGTACACATGGACAAAACACAGAAATTAGTTATGCCAAGGTATACTCCCTCATTGTCTAACATGGTGATGATACTAACTTTATCATCTATGAAAACATTTACTTCTTTCTTATATGTCTTCATATCCATGAAGACATATTCTATAAATGTACAATAAAGATTATCCCATCAATGCACATGATTAAATAGAACACTTAAATTGCTTAAGTGAAATTAATACAATCAATGTAGGTCCAGCTGTTCCTTTTGTATTGCTATCACTAAACAAAATCCCTACACAAACAAAGAAATTTCACAAACCACCCAATGTTATCTTCAACGTGAAGTCTGGAGAAGCATCATCAAGTCATGGCTGCCCTTCTGATATGTCCAATAAACATACACATCAGCTACTAGGAAAAAGAAAAAGAACTTATGGTACCACAGATAAAACAACTCATCATTCTTCAACAGGTGATTTTAGACTTTTACTTCATCTAATAACTAACATAAATTTTTCAAAAAGTCATTTGCAGCTAATGTTGAATAAATGCTTATACAAATATTTATTTTTATGGGTCTATTACCTTATACATTTATTCTTTAGGATCAAATCTTGCCATACGTTCTTAAAAATATTCCTCAATATATTTCTCTCAATCCTTTAATTTTTATACATGATTCATTTATGTAACAAGTCAACAGAGAAAAAACATTCCAGAAAAACCAATTGAACTCTCTACTATCACAGATTGCAATTTTTGTATGGCAAAACAATGGTACCTTGAACCTAAATACTTCTATTGCTGGGGTGGAGAGATTTCCCGTGCTCTATCCCCCATGCCATATAATCTTAGGCATCTTCTGACATTTTCTACTGAACTTGCAAAACATTTTAGAAACAATATACGCACATACAATAACAATCTTGCTTTTACATCTCTTGGTGCAAAATATGATAGAGAGCTTACAAAAAATCAAAGAGGCATGTATACATTTAGAGTTCAAGGACAGGTTTATCATTATCTGGACTCAGTTAGTTCAAATAATGAAAAGCCTACTGGAATTCAGTTCTACTTCTATGACATAGAAGATGAAATCAATCAAAGATTACTATCCTCCAACAAACTAATAGGACCTTTAATTAGAATTTTGATGGAAACTTTACAGTATAATCCCTACTGTAAATTTCTTAGAAATTTGCAATATATTCCTGATTTCAAAATCACAGGGTTGTTTTAAACAGTTTCCCAGCTCTAGATCAACGTCGATACAATTTGCCATCAGTGAGTCAAGTTGGAGCAATCTTTCGAGAAGAGGAAGTGCTTGATGAAAATGCAGATAGGACTGCACATATTCAAATTTATACAAACTGTGACACAAGTTTTAGAATCAAACATTACTGTGCTTGTTATGATAGTTTGCAATATTCTATTCTCTTCCCTCATGGTGAATGTGGATGGCATCCTTCAGTTGAAAGAAAAGAAAAATACTTTAGACAGAGAAACCTTTCCCAATGCGAAAATACTCAAGCTTATTATCCTACACTGATTTCATCTCCTAATCAATTAATTGACACAGAGGAAGAAGGCAAGTTTCTGTAGTTCCTTGTAAATGATTATTATGATTTCTCTCAAAATTTTGTATAAAATAACACAATTATATCTTCCCTCATGTAGTTATCCAAGCAAGGAAAAAGAAGAAAAATCATGTCATAACAAGAGAATACTACTGCTATAAGATTCAAATTAGACAAAATGATCCTTCATTGCTATTGCATTCCATGAGATTGTTGCAACAGTTTGTTGTCGATATGTATGTCAAAATTGAGACATTTAGACTTGACTTTCATAGGAAACAACAAAATGAAATAAGATCATAAATCCTCCAAGGCATCTTAAACATCTCTATTAATCAAAATGAAGGATCAAATATTGGTCGTAGAATTATTCTTCCTGCTTCTTTCATTGGAGGACCAAGAGACATGCGACGTAGGTATTTAGATGCAATGGCTTTGGTTCAAAAATATGGTAAGCCTCACATTTTCTTGACTATGACATTTAATCCAAATTAGAAGGAGATTAAAGAAAATTTGGAATACAATGAATATGCAAGATTTATTAGCAAGAGTGTTTATGGCAAAATTTGAAATGCTAAGAGATCAAGTATTAAAAAAGAAGTTGTTTTGAGAAGTTGCAGCATTGTATATGTGATGTGAACCCTTGATCCCCAATGTCGTGTAAACTATGCAAAACGCAACTCTTAACTCCTACAATCCTTACACTTGGATTCGGCAGACTACTAACTTACAAAGTAAATTAAACACACAATTCAAATCAAGTGGAGAAAACTAGAAACGAAACAAAGCTTAGCAATAGACAGAGCAATTATCTATTAGCCAATAGTTTCTGTAGCTTTTAGCAATTAACAAATATGCAAATTACATAAACCCAAAATAAGGTGAGTGATTAAAGAAGTAAAAAACTATAACTTAAATCATTTAATCAACTGAATAATAATGGTGAATTCGACTGCCCTTATATAGGGGAGGGGTGGCCAAATTTAAGTCCTAAAGTAACTAGGAAAAGGAAGTGAAATTGGAAACCAATCAAGAGATTGGTTTCTTACAAGAACCAAATCCTAAAGGAACTAGGATTGGATGAGATAGGCAATTTCAGTTGGAGAGTAGGTCTCTTGGCCAAAAATACAAGTAAAGAAAAAGGAAATAAAGAAGTAGAAACAAAACACAAAAACGTTTCAAGATGGTAAACCTTTTTGGTAACTACTATCCTAGTAAGCCTAGTTGTAACAAACTTGTAACAACCTAACAAAATAGTAACAAACTTTGAGTAGAATTAGGCAACATGCACAAAAACTAATCCTTCTCTAACCTAAGCTTCCAAATGGCGAGTGGGCTGCTCCTTGCGGGCTTGGTCTGGCCAAAATTAATGTGATGGACTCCAAGGTGGGTTTCGGCCCAAATAAGATGGCGTATGGTGGTGATGATGTAGGGAGGTTCTAGAATCTCCCGGAATCATTTTGGAACTTCAAAAATCAAGAATTTCAAGATTCTTCAAGATTTTCAAGATTCAGTAAACCGTGAAATTCAAGATTTTCAAGAAAATCAAGAACTTCAAGAAATGCCCTTTCCTTTAGCTGGATTGATTAGTAGGCATCATTTCCTCTGTAATGGAGAGTAAAGTGATGATTTTAACCTTCCTTCTATTCTCTGCAAGGGCGTTTGTGTCCGTAACGAGCTGGGCTTATGAAGTACACCTTCGGACAAGGTTTTCAAGATATATTCTGAGCTTTCTTGCCCTCCTTCGGGTCATAGACCCATCTATGTTAACGAACGGATCTCTTTGATAGGGACTTGGGTCCTGGTGCATTGGTAGGCCTCTATGGAGCACACGAACCTCTGCTGCACTTCCTGAGTCTGCATCACTCGAACTGTGATCCTCTGCGTCCTGACTTGTCGTAGAGCTGGGGATGCCCTCATCATTCCCTCCTGGTTGGAAAGGATTCGACCTCGAATCAAGATCCTGGTCAAATTCAAACGGAGACAAGTCAGCAACACTGAAAGATGTACTAACGCTATACTCACCTGGCAGATCAAGTTTATAGGTATTGTCCCCTATCTTTGCAATCACTTGAAAAGGCCCATCGCCTCTGGAATGGAGTTTCGTCCGTCGGGATGCTAGAAACCTTTCTTTTCTTATGTGAACCTAAACCTAGTCGCCTGGTTCAAAGTTCACAGCCTTGCGCCTTCGATTTGCATCTGAACCATACTTGGCATTTTTCTTCTCAAGGTGCTCTCGAACCTTCTGATGAAGCTTTCGGACGGTGTCTGCTTTCTGTTCGCCATCCAGACTTGTTTGTTCCTTGAGGGGCAGTGGCAGTAAATCCATGACCATAAACGGATTGAAGCCGTAGGCAGCTTCAAAGGGCAAAATTCCAGTTGAAGAATGCTTGGAACGATTGTAGGCAAACTTTGCAATCGGCAAGACCTGTTCCCAACCTGCAAGATTACTTTTAATCAGTGCCCTTAACAAATTCCCTACTGTTTGGTTGGACACTTATGTTTGACTATCCGTTTGTGGATGACTAGTAGTAGAAAATGAAAATTTAGTGCCTAGTCTAGACCACAATGTTTTCAAAAAATAACTCAAAAATTTAACATCCCTATCCAAAACGATTTTGCTTAGAATTCCATGTAGCCGAACCACTCCATTGAAGAACAGTTCTACAATGTGTTTGGCATTATCTGATTTCCTGCAAGGAATAAAGTGAGCTATTTTAGAAAATCTATCCACCACGACAAAGATTGAGTCATTACCTCGCTGTGTCCTCGGCAACCCTAGAATAAAGTCCATAGAGATGTCAGTCCAAGGAACAGTTGGAATAGGCAAAGGTGTATAAAGACCATGAGGTTTGGAAGTAGACTTTGCTTTTAAACAGTTAATGCATTGTGAGCAAATATTTTCTACGTCCTTACTCATTTTAGGCCAATAAAAGTGTTCCTTTAACATGTCAAGTGTTTTAGTTACACCAAAATGACCCATTAGCCTCCCATTATGTGCTTCACGCACCAGCAGTTCCCTATATGAACTACGTGGGATGCATAACTTATTGTCCTTATATAAAAACCCATTCTTCTTAAAGAACTTCTGAAATGCACCATTTTCGCATGCTTCTTATAAAGTAGAAAAATCAAGATCAGAAGCATGCAATTCCTTTAGCTATGAAAACCTTATAGATGCATGATTAAGAATAGCGAGGGATTCATACCTACGTGACAGAGCATCAGCTACCATATTATCTTTTCCATTTTTATATTTAATAATGTAAGGAAAGGTTTCAATAAAAGCAACCCATTTAGCATGATGCCTATTTAACTTACCCTCCCTTAAGGTGTTTAAGGGACTCGTGGTCTGAATGGACAATAAACTCCTTGGCCATCAGGTAGTCCTGCCAAGTTTCTAATGCCCTTACCATGACATAGAGCTCCTTATAGTATGTAGGATAATTTAAGGCAGCTCCCTTGAGTTTCTCACTAAAGTAGGCGATAGGTTTTCCTTCCTTTATTAAAACCGCACCTATACCAATCCCTAAAGCATCACAATTAGTTCAAAAACTCTATCAAAATCAGGTAATGCTAAAACAAGAGATGAGTGAGATCATGCTTAAGAATAATGAAGGCATTTTCTCTTGCTTGACCCCACAAAAATGGAACATTCTTCTTACACAACTCGTTGAAGGGCACGGCTTTGGTTGAGAAATCCTTCACGAACCTTCGATAAAAATTAGCCAAGCCATGGAAAGATCTTAGCTGCAAGGCCGAGGTGGGAGTAGGCCATTCACGAATGGCTTTCATCTTTGTGTCATCAACCTTGACACCATTCTTCGAGATAACAAACCTAAGAAAGACAACTTCCTCCACACAGAATGTACACTTTTTAACATTGGCATATAATTTATTATCATGTAACTCAATTAATACCAACTTAATGTGCTCTATGTGTTTAGGTATGCTTCGACTATAGATCAAAATATCATCAAAGTAAACCACAACAAATTTCCCTATAAACTTCCTAAGTACATGATTCATTAATCGCATGAAAGTTGTGAGGCTGAAGGGCATAACTAACCACTCATACAAACCAAATTTAGTTTTAAAAGCAGTTTTCCATTCATCGCCTTCTTTCATTCTAATTTGATGATAGCCTTGTGTGAGATCTATTTTAGTGTAAACAGTATAGCTATATAAATCTTCTAGCATGTCATCAAGCCTAGGGATAGGATGCCTATACTTAATGGTGATTTTGTTAACTGCTCTACAATCTTTACACATTCTCCAAGTATCATCCTTCTTTGGAACAAGAATTACAGGTACTGCACAAGGGCTTAAAGATTCCCTTACCGGACCATTACCTAGTAGTTTTTCGACCTGACGTTGCAGCTCCATTGTTTCCTCAGGGTTTTCTTTGTTCTCTGGTCTATTGGGAATGGATGAGCCAGGAAGGGGTGGGGTCATTTAGGGCTCACGCCTAACAAGTCGATACAGATATTAGTAAAAATATAATATTACCTTTATCTGAAAACAATTCAATCAATAGTTCTTAAAGTAAACTTGTCCAATGCGGAAGCTAAAACATTATTTGGGATGGTCAACGACCAAATTATCTCTTAACCAAACCAATCATTGTGACACCCCAGATTCACCACCCCACAAACAAGGGGTTGGCTTCACCAGATGCCTATCTGGTGCGCACCAGGACTCAGAACATGTAGAACATAATAAATTTATTCTTTATTAAAGTATAATAAAACTTACACAGCCCCAAAGTACATGTTTATCAGAGTATGAGCCCATCTCTATCCATCCCGCCTTGATGAGGTCATCCCTACTACAGAACACAAGTGTCCGCCATGCTTAAGGTGTTGATTTGATTCAAGTGTTCAGAAGGTCAGGACTCGAAGGGCAAGAGTTCAGCCTAAGGTAAATCCAAGTCTATACAAGGGTTCTCCATTCAAGCCTCCAGCTAAGGTTCTAGCTCGAAGGAGCAAACTCCAGAACAAGCTAAAAGAAGCTCAAATGGCAGCCAGGGGTAAAAGGTCATTTTGCCTCCGGCACCTTCAAGGGTCATTTATTTTGGAGAGTTCCGGATTGAATATTAAGAGTATCAAATAGAGTGAATTTTACAAGTCTTGAAAATCATTAGAGTTCTTGATTTGTAACACACTATTACTTTTAACTTCCTTACTTTTAAGGTAATTACCAAATTCATAGTTTCTTGAAAAGAATTCTTGCATGTTTTCTTTTAAGAAATAGAAATTACCTTATTTTTGTATTTTTCTTTTATTTTCTTAAGGAGAATTTGGGCCACCTCCTTTTTGGAAGGTTACTGAAATTCTACTCCCCCCTTAACATAGTTCCTTTAGGTTTTGGGTTTTGTAAGGTTTCCAATTCTCATTGGTTTCCACTTTTTATTTCCTATTCTTTTTCTACTTCACATAGGCGCACAACCCCCTATTTAAAGGGTTCCCATGCACATGAATAAATAGAGAATTCACAATTGATATAATTTGGTGTAAGGTTAATACCTATCTTTTATTTTTGAATTCTACTAATTGAACTGTAGTCAATCTTGCATACTTTTGACCTATTAGTTTCTAGAATATCATGTTAATTAGGTTTATAGTCTCGCTTAATTAAATTGGTTTTTCGCTTCAATTGGTTGCTTGGTTTATAGTTTGAAAACAACCTGATTGTTCTATCGAATGCAAGTAGTGATTGGGGTTTCAAGGGATTATATTGTATTCTTTTAATTGGAGTTTTGGTTACTTTCCGCACTTTGCAATTCTCAATAGAAAATCCAGATCACGAGTTCTAGCCGTATCCAAAATTTCCATACTCCGGGTGATCCTAGTGAGCATATTCATCTTCGTGCCAAAGATCTGTAATACAATTTTTGAAAATAGGAAAATGGAATGAGCCCTTGCCCAGTGGGAGTTCACCGTTTTCGCAAACATTTACCGAGTTGCAAGCATTACCCATGCCTATAACTCAGGCAAATCCTAACATATAGCATTCATAACTCATGCAAGATTTAGAGAACATATAATGAGAATGAAAGGTAGTCGTTAAAGTTCTATATGAACAAAAAATGAGCTAGCCAGTTCACCTCGCTGGCATATCATATCATTTCATGTCATATCATAGCATTGCATGTCACATCATAACATATCATATCGGTATCATCAATCACTCCCAAACGGTCATTTATGGGCTCTGGTAATCAGTACCGATTTCAAAATCAGGAACGCAGATAATCCAGACGACCAAGCCCTACGCTAGATCGTGAGAAAATCGTATCAACATAATGGATCAGACACATCTTATGCTCATATAACAGATTCAGTGCACAAAGAAAGTACAACTGAAACATAACAAGTACATGTGCATTCTAGCCAGTAAGTAAACACAACTGGCAGTTTAAAATCAAAAAGCATTTCAAACATTTTTTGCAAATATTTCAAAATATGCCGCAAACAAGATTCGGTACAGTTCAATTATTAATTGCATTAAAATGGAATCCATTTTCAGTGATAAAATAACCTTAGTTCGAAGATATATGCTCACGTTCTAGCTATCTATCAGATCTGCATATATTTCAAAGTCCAAAAATTAGTATCTATTTCTAACTAACAGTACTCTAATATTCTTTAACTTCTGACGTATTTCAGGGGTTGACTAAATAAGGACGAAAGAGTAATTTATCTATTTTCCGTTAAAAGACTTATATAGAAAAATAAGTATTCAGAAATTATTTATATCTAACTTGAAAATAACTAATTTTAATAAGAAACTTTATAATCTTAAGGAAAATATATGTCTTATGCCGTAAAACTTAATTTACCTATTTTCTTCTTAAAATAAATTTTATATATTATTTCTACTTTATTTCATAAATAGTCTAAAATTAGACAAAACTTATAAAATTTATTACTTCAGATAATAAAGGTGTAAAATTCTTAAAATACTTGTTAAAATAATTTTTAACAAGAATTTATAAAAGGATTTATAAAGAAATAAGTAAAAGAATTAAATTTATGAAAAATTAATTTTTCACTTTCCGGAACAATTTTACCCGATTGCAAATCAGTTAAAACCATTCAAGAATTTGTAGAAAAACCCTGAATTGATTTTACCCGATTACAAATCAGTTACAACCGATCCAATATTTACAGAAAGTCCTAATTTATTCTCCTTTTTTGAAATCAGAAAAGCCATTTTAGAATCGGTTTTACCCGATTTGCTAATGGTTTTAACCGATTTTCTTGAGAAAGAAATTTGGTTAAAACTGATTCGTGCCCAGAAAAATTGGTTTTTACTTTTGCTTCGGACTTTGCTTAAAAATGTACAAAACTCGTTTTCCTTTGCTTCTTTTTGTAGGATATAAAAATAATATATATCCAAAATAATATTAAAGAGATTAACACACAGCGGAATATAACTACGTACACAATCTGTGTAGTGCACCACCAAAGCCCAAGCTTGGTCGAGAAATAACCCGAAGGCTATTCAGTTTCTCTCGTATCTTTGTATCTATCTCTGTAAATTTCTATGATTACAATGATTACCCAATCACTACAAGAAAACTGACCTATTGCGACATATTTACATGTGGCATTACATGTAGGTGTCGTGAATATACAACACTTACGCATTTGTGTCTTATATTTGTGACATCTTTGCGTCATTTAGTTATTGCATCGCAATTTTGTGACATAGATTCGACATCCTTTTTTTTGTCTCAAAATTGTGACAATTTATTTGCTACACTTGAATTAAATGTCGCAGTTAGACAACACAATTATAATTGTGCCGCAAAATCGTGGCTTAATTGCGTCATATTATTAGCATGTCACAAATTAGCGGCATAATTTGAGTCATTTTAATTATTGCATCACACTTTTGTGACATAGATTCAACACTTATTTGTTTGTCTCAAAATTGCGACAATTTGCTTATGCGACATTACATTAAGATTATCATGAAAAGATTATTCATGATAGAGCCCCTATTAGGACATTATGAATTACATATATGTATTAAAAGGTAAATATGGATTTCCCTACATTTTTTTTAAGGTATTAAAAGGTAAATGCCTTAATAGGGGCTCTATTATGACATTATGAATTACATATATGTATTACTACACTATCACTTAAAGATATTAGGACACAATTAAACAAATGCCTTGAAATCCACTTTTTTATGACACTATTAAGAAAAAGCCTTTAAATCTCTATTCTATTACTACCTTTCTAACCAAGCTATTGTGACATTAGCAAACAAGTACATATTATGACATTAGAAACGCTTACCGAGTATTATAACCCTATTATCACAATATAAAAATGTCTCAATATCAACAAGTTTGAGGACTCCCAATGGCGTACAATGACTCACGTGACCCGAACTCCCACCGGCTAACTCACGGCTGTTCTGCTAACAATTTTTTTCGTCTTTTTTTTTTTTTTTTCTTCTTCTGTAAATTCATCCATAAACTTGTGTGTCCGTGGCCACTACAACAAAAAATAGATTTTAAGACATTGACAAATGTATTATTATCATACCTTTTGAGGCATTTAATCTATCCCCACATTAACTTTAAGTGTGGCCTAAAATCGTGTCCTAATAGAGTATGTAAGTTATCGAGGCACTTTAAAATGTCTAAATAAGTTCCCAAACTATTACGAATAATTGATAATGAGGTTTTATTAAATGTCAGGAAAGGTTTGTTGAGCATAATAAAATGTATTCATAAATAACTTGGTAAGACATTTTTAATTGTTTATAAGGCATAATGAAATGTATAGATAAATAATTTTTTAAGACATTTTTAATTGATAGAATAAATCACATATTATGACATTTATAAATTTCATTTTATATTAATTGCTGACATTTTATATTGTATTAATATGTAGAATTTAATTATTTTATTATATTAATAAAATGACCTTTTATGACACTTTTAGATGTCATATTATAATAATTTCTGACATTTTATAATGCTGAAACAAAAATAATATAATACGCTTTTTTTATTTAGTGTTTTTATGAATCAGAATTTCATTATTTAAAAAAAAAGGGCACATTTTGGGCAATTTCTTGTGCATTCAATTGATGTACAATATTATAAAAAATCAATCAATTTATACATATATCTAGTGAAAAAATAAAAAGAACAACTAATACAGATATCTAGTGAAAACACAAAAAGTACTTACTATTACTTCAAGTACTAAGAAGTTGTAGTAGTCATCATTACAATGATTAGAAATAAGTAAACAATGTGGTACCAACACTAACCAACTAGTAAAGGGGAAAAAAAATAAAAAAGCTAAAATCAAGATATGCAAATCAACAATTTAATTTGTTAACTAATAGTACAAAATATTCAAAACAGAATAAAACCTAAACAATATAAGAAAGTTAGTTACAAATCAAAGATTGCCCGAAGTGAATGTATTTGAATTTATAAAAAATGCCTTTACATCTTCAAAGCAATCGTTGAACACTTCAATACAACTCACAAGGTGTCACCTGAATGTAAAAAATTAAATGTAAGAAACTGATATTGAAAAGTTAGCCTTAGCAAATAAATAAATATCTATTATATTACATACAAAAATACATGGCCGAGCAACCATTTCATCTAGAGCCCCTTCAAGTGTTTGACAATAATCATGAGGCCAATTGCTCTTTAGATTGAAGGACTATTTTTATACGTACTTTCACTAGTTTCTCCCAAAACTTCACTCCCAACTACTTTATTAATTGTATTTTGTGGTTGAAAGTTCTTATCCACTTGAGTTCTGCTTGACATATCTACAAAATCATAACCCATATTGAAAAATTAATTTAATTAATACGAATACGATAAAATATGATGGACATGGAAATTACATCACAAGTGGAGCTTTGAATATGACAGTAAAGTGGAGAAAGATGATAGTGATGCTACAGAGTAATCTCATGATAGGAGGAAGATCAATTGGTATTGATATATTGTATATAGGGATTGGAGACTTGATGTTTATCATATGTCATATGAGGAACTGCTGGAACTTGGTGACAGAATTGGGTATGTGAGTATTGGTTTGAGGGAAGATGAGATCAGTGTGTGTGGAAAGCCAAGATCTCTGTTGCTGATGATCTGAGAAGAATGCATACAGATTTGGAAAGAAAGTGCAGCATTATCAGGAGGAATATGAAGGTGATGATGAGATGGGGAAACTGAATTGTGGACATTTCTTCCACCTTGAATGCATAAAGCAGTGGCTTGAGCAGAAAAATGCCTCCCCTATGTGTAAAACTGAAGTGGTGACAAAATAGGTACAAATGTAGAAGGAGTTTAGATTGGTACAACCCTTGCATTTCTGGTGTAGAGTTTTCTTGATCATGTCCAAAACAAAGATTATTTTTGGAGATTGTATTCCCAGTGTCTACAACAACATATATATCTTCAGAGACTCAGAAGGAATATGATGATGAGCCTTTCTTTTATTCATTGTGTCAGTGTTTACTATTAATCAATACTCGTCCACAACCCGGAGCCGCTTTTGTACTTTTACTATACTATTGGACAAGAAAACTAGTTTTATCTGTATCAAATTGGCCCGCAACTACAATCAGATCCAAACACTCAAAATTCGGAGCAATTTTGCCCAGTTTGATCTATTTTAACATGTTAGTGTGAACAACCACCTACAACTTCCTCCATACAAATGCTAAAATGGAAACTAAGGTAGATTTGGTAATGGAATTCGCAAGAATTAAACTGAGTAGAATGGAATGAAATGAATTCAATACCTTGGACAAGCTGACCATTTAATGGGTTTTTGGCCATATTTCCTCCAGGACTTGGAATCAGGGGGTGGGTACACCTCTCTCCTTTACTTCTTGATCCATCCCCTTTTTCAATTGACACGGTTACCACCTTCTTTAGGGCACCTCTGCTACAATCCCCCAACCAGAAACAGCAAAAGATATCAACTTTCAAGTTTCAGAAGTTCCTAATCAATCCCTCCAACCTTCCAAGGAAAAACCCAGAAATTATAAAACTGAAAAAAGTGTTAAAGACTGAACCTTTTTTTGGGTGATGGGGCTTCATAGGAGGCTTCATCAGCAGAATAGGAAGAGTCGTCTACACCATTTTCCCAGGTGCTGGTGGAATCCTCTTGTTGATCATGAACAAATGGATTCTGGTGAAGAACCATAGCTTAGTATTATTAACAACAACCAAAAAAATCAGAGCCACAGCTTACAGAATTGTTGGATAATTTGCAACAAATATGGCTTGCTTATCTCAAACTAAAACTCGGCAAAACTTTACAATACTGATCTTGATGGAAGATTCTGATTAATGATTACTCTTTCAGCAGTTTATATCAGTGTTTGCAAAGCTCTCCTTTACTTCCTACAGTATAGTGGATCTTTTAGATGAATGCTTTGTTGATGCACTGATACTATTTCTCACATTATTGAAAACATACCCTTGTTCTCTCCACATGCATAAAAGTTACTGAATTGAATGAGACTGGTTGTTTTCCTATTCTAAAAAACAGAAAAAAGGAAAGAAAAAACATATGTCATAAAATAGAAAATGTATTGTCTTAATGTATAATCTTACTTAGAAGTTGTGAGATTGACTCATGTGAAAGACAAACTATTTTGAGTATTGTTTTGATTTATGTCCGCTATACGTACAAAATAGAGTTCCATCAGCTCAAACAACCAGATTCTTTGCTGGGAAAGGTTTTGAAAGCAAATTACTTTCCAAATGTAGGCTTCTTAGAGGCGAAAAACTAAGGAGCTGCGTCATGGGGTGGAAAAGTATCCTCCATGGAAGAGAGTTAATATAGTAGGGGCTAAATTGGTTTGAATCAGACCCGGATGATGAAGTTATTGTGTTATCATGCTATTTTATTTGGAAACTTTGGAATGCGAGAAATTTTAAATTTTGGGAAGGCAAAGATGGAAAACTAATAGCTTCAGTTCAGGCAACGAGAAAATTAACATAAACATGAGAGGTGTAAACTGAAGGCCCATATAGATGATTACGAGAAAAAATTGTATTATGCAAAGTGGGAGACCAATTAAAAGCTCAAAACTGATGCAAGAGGAGGTTTTGGAAATTGAGATCGGGATGGATGAGGCATTTCGGATTAATGAGTACAAAGTAGCAATTGGATGGAATACAACAGATGCAGCTGAACTTTGTTTAAAGAAGAAAGCAGACAGATATAACTCAGTTCGAGTCACAACAGATAGCCAGGAAGCTGCATATTGCAGGGAAGACAGCAGTACCATACATTGCAAACAAACTTGAAAGCAACCAAATGAGCATAGACAAGCCAAAAAATATCACAAAATTTTCCCCACTCCAGTAGCTAAATAGTAGTGAAAAGCAAAAAAAATTAAACTTTCACCACTCCAGTAGCTAAATAGCAGTGAAAAGCAGAAAAATTAAACTTTTGCCCAACTCTTAAGCAGTATAAAACGAATTTGATCTAAGTATCTCTGAATCTAATATTATGAATCACCATATACAAATCAACTACCCAGACTTAAATGAAACCAATACGGAACAAAACATGAATCCACTATATATGAAACATAGACACAGATTTTGAGATATATCAATCAAAAGGGATAGAAATTGATCTGAAATATGAATTCAACATCAAAGGAGCAAAAAATAAACCATGTGTTTCACCCATATTCATAATTCACCTTTTAAGTTCATTTCGTAAGCAGAGAACTCGTAAATCTTGTTCAGGGGCACCGAAATCCTTTCCTTTTTTCTGGATTTTACTAGAAAATTTCAACTTTACTGTTCCCACAGCACATATTTGAAGTTTTCGTATTCTATAATCCATAATCTTACCCAGTGGTTGCTAAATTGGCTAATCACGAAGGCTGCAATTGCGTTTCTTACGTTTTTGATGATACCTGCACAATTGAGTGAGTAAATATACGAAAATTTAAAAGGGGGGCAAACTGCGAAATTTCTGATCAAAGAAGAAAACAAATATTTGACCTCTGTTTAGCATCTATACTGTGTGATGAAGAAGAAGAATTTTGATATTGTTTGGCCTACCGTATAGATATACCCAGATGAAGATGAAGAATTAAGGAAGTATAGATATACCCAGAAAGAATCAAAGCTGAAACAAATTTCAGGTGATCAATACCAGTATTAAGGTTTGCAAATTCATACACAACAAATCTTGACACACAGAGTATAGCTTCATAATTTAATTGAATGTCACCATGTCTACAGATATTTTATCCGGAACACAAGCCCATTGTTTATAACATACAGATTTTACTTAATAATAATGCATAAACTGCTAGTAAAGTAACATTCAGGCACATTAATAAGGCCTTAGAGAAAGGGTGAGCATTTTGAAGATCACAGATTATGAAGTACATGACAGTAAAACAAAAGTCAATAAGGAACCTCACGTGCACAATGTATCCAGTTCATATCAAAGATATATACTGGCACTGATATCACAATTCACTTCCCTCATCCCTCTGTTCTGATTCTGCTTAGTATCCAGTTCATATCAAAGATATATACTGCCACTGATATCACAATTCACTTCCCTCATCCCTCTGTTCTGATTCTGCTTAGTATGAGGTTTCATATTATTATTTCAAACAATCTTTAGGAGGTTTATTTTTCAATGTTTATAGGGGTAAACCTGTGACTCAGATAAACAATGAAGAAGACAACACGACATAGTTCTAGCAAGAAATAAAACCAAAACGAAAACTGGAAAGGCTCCGTTCACATAAAGGTTCCTGACCACAGTTCTAATAAGCCTACACTATATTGCAACAATACATACCACAAGGTTACTCCCGGATGGGAATTACTTGTAGTGCTGTTACTTCTGCCTCACTGATATGAACAAACAAATTAAAGCCAACACTGCACCCAAAATGCCAAACATATTTAGTAGCTATTAAACCCCAAAATGTTCATCAATCAACGACATCATTCCTTACAAGTGATCTAATCCTCCACTGATACGAATATTAACATCAACAAAAGCAGAACATAAAGCCAAACTCCAGATCTAAGATGAAATCCATACCACAAACTACTCATTAACAAACATAAAAAATAGGGAAATTCTTAAAACTCAAACATGAACAGCATATGGAGCAGTACTCAGTAGTCATAATCATCATAATAGGCAATGCTCTTGCAGCCAGAGGAAGAAATTTTTGGAGCAAATGCCTTAGATAGACAGCAAACAACTGAATACTGATCAGTTACTTCCTAACCAAATGCTCTGAGATCAAGCAAAGAATAATTCCATTCACTTACGTTTTATTGGTTTCTTGGTGTCTCACTAATCAATTTTATATGCTCTTAGTCAAGATATTAGAAACATTAAATTTCTTACATTGTTGAATACAAGTAGTTAAAGTATAGCTTAATAATTTTGATTAACTGTAGTAAAATCTAGGAAATTATCAAACACAAAAGTTACCACAACCACAATATTCTTCAGAGTAGAAGTGTTAAAGCTTACCAGCAAAGCCTCTTCGAATATGGCTTTGAGTCCAAGCAGTATCTTCATCAGGACCCAATTTGTCTCTCATGAAATCCTAGTAGAAATCGTAGAAACAGAATTAGACATTGTGAACAATTTTACGCCCAACAACCAAACAAAATTAGAAAGGGACATTCAGAACGATTCTATGTGGAAAAATACATAAAAAGAGAAGACCAGTACTTACCCTCATAGGTAAATTCTGATATGGCTGTTAGCTTGAAGAAACAATATTTGCAGCCTACGGTAGGTGACTTTACCTTCAGCTCTTACTTATACCCATGGTTCCCAGATCGCTTGTCAACAAACGTTCCAGCCTTCTCAGTTTTAATGAACTTGGCGGAGAACCCGCCGCCGGCGTCTTTGTACAGAGCTTTTGCGATGTTCTGCCTCTAAAAGGCAGTAGTCGTACCCCTTTTTCCTCCCAGTGACTGGCATACCTCCGTGTATTCCACCAAGAACTTACAATAGACACTGCAATAATGAATTTGGAGAATCTGAAGAACGGGATACCTCCGTGTAAGGGGCAACATGTGAGTCGCGGCTGGCTGAGGGACAATATTTGGAAACAATAGGGAAGGGGAAGGAGGGAAAGGAATTGCATCAAACTTGCAATTGAAATTGGAAGAACAAAAATTTCGACCTTAGCGGGAAGAAAATTACGGCAAAACTTTTAGCGGGAGAAGAGAGCATCTCCGACAATTTGGGAAGGGGCATGTTATTTACAGGCCACTTTTTACTATTCGTAGACCACTTTTTAAAATTTTAAGTGGTAAAAAAACAAATATACCCTTGATAGTTTCTAACTTTATAAAAAAAAAATTTACCCAACTTTTTGAACTCTGGGAAAATCGCTTGGTCTGGGCGATTTTCTTAGATAAAATTGCCTAGGCTAGGCGATTTTCTTAAAAAATCTTTTTTTCGAAAATTTAGTGGTCGTTCGCCAGAAAAATGATTTTCTGACGAATGATCGGGAAAACCTGAAAAAAACGTTGTACTGTGGCCTTTTTAGGGAAAATCGCCACAGGACACCAATTTTATCTTGGAAAATCGCCTGGCCGAGGCGATTTTCTCCAGGAAAATCGCCTGTACTGGGCGATTTTCCCTGAGAAAATCGCCCTGGCCAGGCAATTTTCCTGGAGTTAAAAAAGTTGGGTAATTTTTTTATAAAGTTAGAAACTATAAAGGGCAAAAATGTAAATTCACATATAAAAATTTTAAAAAGTGGCCTATGAATAGTAAAAAGTGGCCTGTAAATAACATTTTCGTTTGGGAAAGCGAAAGGGATTATCCCAATATCTTTTATATTTTCTTTTATGGTTTGAGAGAACTGTTCAGTAATTTTATTTATTTATTTATTTTTTAAATGCGTTAAAAAAATATATTAGAAAATAAATTAATTTACCAACACAAAAATTCTTTATTTGATGAACTTAAATAATATTTTACTATTCAAAAATAGTTCATAATAATCTATAAAGGAAATTAATTTAAAAAATATTTAACATTTAAAAATATCCCAAAAAATACTAAAAAGAATTCAAATTTATTAATAAATTAAGATTGCAAACGTAATAATTCATCAGTTTATTATAAAACTAATTTAAAAAGATTAATTTAAAACTAATATTATAAAATTTTAACTATTTATTCATAATCTATATTTACCTAAGCAAATTCACAAGCTTTGATTTTCCTTTACTTATTTCTTTAACAATAATTACAAATACTTATTTCCATTAAAACATTTCATTCCACAAAATGCTATAGTTACATTGTTTAATATACAAATTGTGTTTCAGTTTCTCAATTTAAAATTAAAAAAATGAAATAATGGAATACATTCTTTCATAAATTTACATGGTTTGGTACTATACCACTAATTCTAAATATTTTATTGGGAAAATAAAAAATAATACCTCTCATTTCGATTGGTATAATACTTTTTCAATTGGTTGCCCACAATTTTAAAATACTTTATTGGTGGACTATTTTCTTAATTGGTAGCTCACATTTTAAAAATAAATAATCTATTTTTAAACAAACATACATTGTTTAAAGTGCGAAAAATAATTCATACTGAAATTTATCTCGTGATATGTAAAATATGAGAAATCAATATGCATCATCCACCAAATTCAATTCACAATTAAATTATCATTTATGATGTAATTTTGAACTTACAAAAAATATATACTATTTGAAGGAAGAAAAATCATTTGCTATGGGGGATTAGTAAAATGGATAGACCATTTTGATAACGTGTGAGATTCAAATGATGATTTTATAAATTGAATAACAAAAAATTGTTTTTTAAATAAAAATTTTGAGATGTAAAATGCTCATTTGTCAATAAATGATGGACCATTTTCTATTTATCTCATTTTTTTTGTTCCTTCATAGTTATAGCATCAACACTTAATAATATTGGATAATAGTAATAATATTAAATAAAATATAATTTTTTTATTTGTTATAAATACACATGTTTTTAACTAAAGTGCTGCATCAAATTTGATGGTAAAAATTAATTTCTTTAATATCTAAACAATACATATCGTTTGATGAATCTTTGAGTTTATTAACAATCTAAATATATATTTTTATGTCTTATTAATTTTATATATATTTTTTTTGTCTTGTATGGAGATGTTAATGTTGTAATTTTTTTGATTAATTTTAGATATATATATCAAATTTTAATGTACTGTTATCAAAGGGACTATATAAATGGCGAAAGGTGGACAAACATTTTCATCCTTTTTCAGTTTTGTGAGACTGTTCGGTTTTGCCCTTTTGTTGGCCCATTTTTTGGCAACTTAGTGGATATTTTGGTAATAAGGATGGTTGAGGAGGGGTGATTTTGGAAATTTTGGTGAAACTGAGGAGAGAGGAGGGGGGTTCACGTGGGGATTAAAAATGGGGGGGGGGGGGGGGGAGAGAGAGACACCCGAAGGAAAAAAAAAAAATTTGTGCTCTTTGTTTGCGTTCGGCACATTTTCTTTCTCCTAGATGGGTTGTGGGTTGGTACATGCTGAAACTGTAGACTCCAGTTCAACAAAACAATAGGGAAGGGGAAGGAGGGAAAGGAATTGCAATAGGAGTAATGGTAGTAAAGTCAGCTCGCTCAGCACTTCTTCAGGTTCGGAATTCTTTGGGAGCCTCCGGCTCCTTCGTTCAGCTCCAAACCTATCAATTTTGCCACACAACCGAAGGAAGCGACATGGGTTCTTCGTTTCTGCCGTGGTAGCCGAAGGTCTCTTTCCCTTCTTATCTCTATCTCTGCGTTTTCTGGCCTTTTAGTTTGCTTTGCTGTGTTACTGAAATGCTTATTTGATGAATTTTGGTTGGAGGGTGATTTTAGGAGACCCGTTTGGTTGTTGATTAAGGAAGTAGGATTAAGTTGTTTTCTTTATTGTCTTCTGGTTAGAAATTCTGAAGTTTTGTGATTGAATTGTTTCTATCCTTTGTGTTTGATGAATTGCTTGCTGATTTTTAGTAAATTTTGGTGTTTAGGGCTTAAGTGGAAATCTATGGTTTGATAATTCACTTAAAGAAAAAGAAGTTTTTTTTTTGTGCTTTGGCTCTATATTCCTCCTCTTGCATCAGTTGCACTTGAGATTGAAATGTGTAATATCTCGAAGGTATTTTTGAAGTTCTGAATGCCATTCTCTGTTACTAAAGGATGTTCTTTTAAATTGGGTATAATGGGGTGAAATTTCTGTTCATAGTTGGCTAAACAAGTTTTCTTTGTGCTTTTACTTCTTTGCAGAAGGGAAGAGGGCATTTCCTTTGCAAGACTATCGTAATATTGGAATTATGGCTCATATAGACGCTGGAAAGACAACTACCATTGAAAGAATACTGTATTATACTGGTAAAAGTTACAAAATTGGTGAAGTGCATGAAGGGACAGCCACAATGGATTGGATGGAGCAAGAACAAGAGAGAGGAATTACCATTACATCTGCTGCCACTACTGCAGTTTGGGACAATCACCGAATCAACATTATTGATACCCCTGGGCACGTTGATTTTACACTTGAAGTGGAGCGTGCACTGAGGGTGAGATAGTACCTGTTGATGGAGTTGTTATGGAAAGTAACTGTGAAGTAGATGAGAAAAGTTTGTCAGGAGAATCATTTCCGGTCACCAAACAAAAGGGCTCCACTATTTGGGCTAGCACCATAAATGTGAATGGTAATGCTTCTCTTTATTTATCATTTGTTACATGCTTATAATCAAGTCAGTGGGGTGCATATACCTGATTTCTGTTTTCTTTCTGTAGGGTATGTGACTGTAGAACTACAACTCTAGCCGAAGCTAGTGTGCCGGCTAAAATGACAGAGCTTGTAAAAGAGGCACATGGGAAAAAATCTCAAATCCAAAGATATATAGACAAGTGCTCCAAGTATTACACACCAGGTGAAAAATGAGTATAAAGTCACTTAAGGTGAACAATGGACTTAGCACTTCCTGAAAATTTAAAAAGGATAAACATACGAATAGAATTTTGAAAGCTTTTGCTTCATTGTGTTGTTCATCACATATGCCTGAAACTTATGAGTGCTTTTGCTTTCTTCATTAGATATTCTTGAAACTTAGGCTGTGTGCACAGTTTTATCTATTTTTGGTACATTGTGTAATAAGTTAAACTAAAAAGAACATTTTGTTTCTCCTTCTTAACTTGTATAAGTTAAACTAAAAAGTCAAAACAATCTTTCCAAACCCTTAATTTCTCATCGCATGTTTCATTGTAAATGATCCTCAAGATTTATATTCATGACTTCTGAACTGAGGAACATGTCGTAACTATTGCAGCAATTATACTGATATCAGTTTCACTGGCTATAATTCCTGCTGCATTAAGAGTACACAATCAGAAAGAATGGTTCCACATAGCTTTGGTTGTCCTAGTGAGTGCATGCCCATGTGCACTGATCCTCTCTACTCCTATTGCCATGTTCTGTGCACTTACAAATGCAGCAAAGCATGGCGTTTTCTTCAAAGGGGCTGATTGTCTTGAAACTCTTGCGAAAGTTAAAGTCATGGCCTGATTGACAGAAAATGTTAGGACTGATTATCAAAGCTTTCGCAATTTCTGCAGCAGATGGAATTGGGACAATAGCGAAAAATCATTCTTGAGTTGCTGCAAATCAGGTGCCCCGTCACATAGTTTTTGTTTTTCTTTTCAAAATCTTTTTCCTTGTAGAAAATAATGGAGCTATCAAAAGTTATATTTGGACAATCTTACCTCAATAGCTGGTATAACATTTTCTGAGATTCAGTATTTTGTGTTTGGACTGGCCTTTTCTGATCATTTTCTTGCTCCTGTATTTGTATTTGAATATTCTTTATGAAAGTGTTGGATACTGGATACACCTCTTTATGGAATTGATAAGTTTAAAACTGGAATGGACACCTTGCATCTATAATGAAAACAAATTTAGCTCAAGAATTCATTTCTCTCTGTTCTTCTCCCCCCCCTTTACAGCCTCACCTTTTTAATGCCCTATGCATGGAATTGTAGGAACCATTCAGCGATTGCTCAAACAAGAGAAGGTGATGCTATGCAAGCTGTTGCCTGCCTTCACAAGTCAAAAGGTACATTGCTTTCAAATTCCATAGTTATAAGAGTAGTGCCAAAAAATATACTTTAACAGATCTTTGTGTTTGACTCTGGGGAATTCTCTTGTTTTGTGAAAATGTATCTTCTTTCAGATCTCATTAACTTAAATCTCTCTGACATCACTCAGGAAGTCATCGTTGAATACGTATGGTAAGGCTCTGTTTTTTCTTCCCTTGGTTCTTTGATCTTTCTTTCGCTTTTTGGTTGGATGGTTCTGTTCTTTTTGGTGTTTGGACTCGTGGGTTTGTGGTTATACTGATTAGTCATTCCCGTTTTCTTGATACATTAAGTTGTTTGATAATAATCTCATCACTACATAATGCCCTTCAGCTCTATAATCTTTGTCTGAGTTAGATAAGCTGGATTCTCATATTCTTTGTGACTTGAACTTTCTGATTTGATTTACCTGTGTCAAAAGCGAATTCCCAATGATTTAGACGAGTTGGTGGCTGAAAGATTTCATTTGCTCAAATTCCTGGATTTCATCCGGTTTCTCTGGATCTGAGATTCATTTCTATGGTACTTACAATTGTATTGTCGGCTTTCATATTTGATGAACTATATAGGAAGGACAAATGTTTCTTCCGTCTCTGTTTCTATCTTGCCATTTCCCATTGTTGTTGTGTCTGGTAAGACCTTTTCCTTTAGTTCTTTATTTTGGCTTGCCATGCTTTTGTGGTTTTCTTCAATGTTTAGTTCATAATGATTTTGTATTAATTCTCATTGGCTTTTGGGAAGATGTTTAGATTTCATGTGCAACTTTTGAGTGGAAACTATAGACTTTTTGTCTTTTTCTTGCTGCAGCATAAAAGGAAGTCTTGGAAAATTTGGTCTTAGCTTGAAAAGTCTTGCGAAAAACTCTGTTCCCAGGTCTTGCGAAAAACTATCCTAAAATTGACATTTTCCCTTTGATTTTCTGAGGTTTTTCTATTTTCTCTTATTGTTTACTGTCCAAAGTCTTTTGGAACTGCAGACAGAAATAAGAATTAGCAACCAGCCTAGAATAAGGACTCAGCAATAAAAGGGCATCACCCCAGAAAATCTTCTGCAGAGTTTGGAGAAGTTGTTTATCTCAGCAGCTAAGAAAAAGATGGAACTTTGGGTATAATTCCAATAATGTAGTTTTCATTAAAAAATCTTTTATTTTTGGCTTAATGGTTCTTGTTTTGGGCTACTTTTTTATTCAGTTTCTACAGTTTTAGTTTGATTAAAACATGTTAGAAGAATTGATTTTTAGGATGAATAATGATACTCACAAATTGATTATCATATGGTCCCTCTCTCATCTTGTGTCATGTATTTCATTACTATTTTTAAAGTAGCAAAGATTTTGCTGCCGTATATAGACCTAAGCATCTTTGTATCTTTCATTCAGTTTGATTTCCAACTTATGGCTAATTGACCATTTGGGGCATTTGTGGGTGCTTGAGAAAGAGAAAAGAGGTGTTTGGGTACTTTAGAAATAAATTGACATTAAACGTGATGACAGAAATTAGTGTTACAAATAATGCGTCATTGAAACTAATGACGTGTAATGTGCCGCAAGATTTATGCGACAATAATTAAGTGATGCAAAATGTGTCGAATTTTCTGTGGCACAACTAGTAAAAAAATGCCACAAAAAGACAAATGACGCATAATGAGTTGCGAATTTTAAGCGACAATTAATTTAGTGATGCAAAAGTGACATACATTTACGGCACAAGTGAAAAAAAGCGCCACAAATTTGCTTCACCATCTTTTACGACTCAATAAAAAGAGACGCATAATGTGTTGCAAATTAATATTTGCGACACTAAATCAACTTTTAGTGACACAATTTACATGTCGCGAATACCCTTCGACGCTTTAAATGTGACGCCACATTTGTCGCAAATAATCTTGCAACATTCATTTTAATGACACAAATCAATGTCGTAAATTAGTATGCGTTACTAAGACAAATGACGCGTATGTGTCGCGAATTTTAAGCGACAATTAATTTAGTGATGCAAAAGTGCCATACATTTGCGGCACAAGTGGAAAAAAGCACCACAAATTTACTACACCACCTTTTGCAACTCAATAACAAGAGACGCATTTGCGACACTAAATTGAATTTTAACGACACAATTTACATGCCGCGAATACCCTTCGACCTTTTAAATGTGACGCCACATTTGTCGCAAATAATCTTGCAACATTCCTTTTAATGACCCAAATCAGTGTCGTAAATTAGTATGCGTCACTAAGACAACTGACGCATAATGTGTCGCGAATTTTAAGTGACAATTAATTTAGTGATGCAGAAAGTGCCATACATTTGCGGCACAAGTGAGAAAAAAGCGCCACAAATTTCCTACACCACCTTTTGCGACTCAATAACAAGAGACGCAAAATATGTCGCAAATTAGTATTTGCGACACTAAATCGACTTTTAGCGACACATTTTCCATGTCGCAATAGGTCACTTTTCTTGTAGGCTAAATTATCCCCGAATCCTACAATTAATCTGATTCAGAACTATTTCCTAAAACAACTAGGTTACCCAAAACAAACACTAAACCAAATAGGAAATAGACAAATAACAAATCCTACGACAATTATAATTACCTAATTAATACAAGTTTGGTTTAAATTATTACCATCCAATATAGCCTCTCTTAAACCAAACTTGGATCAAAGCAGCTCCAATGCCATCTTGAGCTTCAATCTCTATTGAAATTTCCTTTGCTGTGTAGACAACATGCAACACCACCTTGTAGTAGTTTTTCAGCTCTACTTTCACTCTTCGTAGAGACACCTTTGTATGTTCCATGGATCTTCTGTGGAAACTCATCCTTATCAAAGAATTTAGTCATGTCTACCCATTCTTCATGTAAACAAATTTTCTTGTCAACCTTGTAATCATCCTTGCAAATTTCAATAACAACCTCGCAAATTCGAGGTATTTCCTTCAAATTTGATTTGAATACAAACTTGTATTTTGAGCACATCTTATCAAAATTTTCAATTTGATCAAAGAATTCACTGATATCTACCCATTTATCTTTAGAACAGAGCTTTCCGTCGACATTACTAATTTCATCAATGCCATCAAACCTAACAATGTCCTTGCAAACCCAAGGTTGGACACTCCACCAAATAAGGAGTCGACTTCACTGCAGTTGATATGCTCCTGTTCAGCAGAGTTTTCAACATCCCATGATCACTTTTATCTACGTGATCATCAATTTCAATATTTCGCTCTTGTTCAGTGAGATAAACGATCTCTTCTTCTTTCACCAAATTAATACCTTTAGTGCCTTCGTCCACATTCTTCTGACCTTCATCTTCATTATTGACACAATCTTGTTCATTGATCCTTTCACTTTCTTCATTCATAATTCTTGAAGCAATTTCTTCAAATACATGCTCTTGTAACTCATTGATCATTAACTGCTAGCTATTAATCCTTATTTCATCAAGGATCAATATACTTAACAATTCTTCATGACACAACTTTGAAATATCTCGTCTCAATTATTAATGCCACAAAGTAATCAAACTTCCTAGGCAATGAGAACATGATTCACAAAAGTTTATTCGTCGACAAAATACCTGTTTGATCTCATCTCATCTTGGATTTTCTCCAATATATTAATATAATCCTCAATTGTCTCACATTTTCTCATCTTGTTGTCTCTAAATGTCTTTTTTAATTTTAAGACATTATTTTTCTGAGCTTTATCCATTCCTCTATAACTTTTTACCAAAATATCCCATGCCTATTTCGCAGTTTTCGCATGACAAATTTTTCCAAAGATTGAACTATCAACAGATTGATGAATGAGAGATAATGTCAAATGTACCTTCTCCTTTGTTTCATCGTTGCATCATTTGTCACGTCCTTCTGAATGAATTGTCGCAAACCAAATACTCCGAGATGACTCTCCATTAGCATTATCCAATAGGGTAATTTTGTCTCCCAATTAACTTTGGAATAATGCTAATATGAGCACTCCAATCCATATTAACTCTTCAAAATCTCCCTTTTTTTTTTTTTTTTTCAAATTCTTTCTACTCCAATTTAAAAAAACCAATTTGATGTAGAGTTGCCACCGAGGCCAAACTCCAATTTGATTCAATCCAACTGCACAATTTCACACAATACAAAACAAATTAGGCCAACGTAATTTGAATTGCTGCTCTTGAACCAAACTTGCACAAAAACCAATATATAAGTAAAATAAAGGTTTTCTACCTTGAACAATAGACTGAAATAAATCCGAAGCTTTAAACAAAGAGCTTCGAAGTCGGAAATAGATTGCTACAAGGCTTACTATTCTATTTAGCCGAAAGACTTTTTCTTAACTTGATCCAAATTGCATGTACATTGCAACGCCTGAGAATTTATTCTCACAACAAAATCGCCAAGAACGATTCTCTATTTTTTCTCTTCGACGCCGAACGCAAGACACGGCTGTCAACTAAATTTTCTCTAGCTCTGATACCACTTGTAGGATATAAAAATAATATATATCCAAAATAATATTAAAGAGATTAACACACAGCGGAATATAACTTCTTTGTAATAATGAACAATAAACAAACCCGCAAGCACACAATATGTGCGGCGCACCACCAAAGCCTAAGCTTGGTTCAGAAACAAACCGAAGGCTATTCAGTTTCTCCTGTATCTTTTGTATATATCTCTGTAAATCTCTGTGATTACAATGATCACCCAATGCCTCTATTTATAGGCTAAACTATCCCTGAATCCTACCATTAATCCAATTCAAAACTATTTCCTAAAATAACCAGGTTACCCAAAACAAACACTAAACCAAAAAAGAAATAGACAAATAACAAATCCTACTACAATTTTAATTTCCTAATTAATACAAGTTTGGTTTAAATTATTATTTTCCAACATTTTTGCTAAAAATCATTTTTAAAGTACTCCTATAACATCTCTAACATTTCGAAACATTTTTCTAACGTTCAAAAATTCAAGATTTAATCAAACTTTAAACTATAAAAGTTCAAAAATTTAACAACTTTTGAATTACGATTCTAATTTCTAATGTAAAATTACTTACCCTTTGATTCTTCAATATTCCTAGGTGTTTCCTTCATATTAGAATAGAATCTTTACGTCAAAATTCCTTGCTTCTTCCTTTTCTTTCTGTTTTCCTATTTTCTACAAACTTTGAGCTTTCTCTAAACTTTGAGGTTTGATTTCAGAAATGAGGACGTGGAAATGATCTCAGGGGTATTTACAGCCCCTTGAGGTCGAGTAAAACAAATTCTAGGGGTGGTGAGACCCCTAGACCCGTAGATTGACCTGCAAGTTTTCAAAATTTATTTATTTTTTCAATTCTAACATGCAATCGGTTTTACCCGATTACATAGCCGGTCACAACCGATTGGAACTGGTTTTACCCGCTTGAATACCAGGTAAAATCGATTCAAAGGCGGTGAGATACTTTTATATCTTTTACCAATCGGTTTTACAATTGGTTAATCGGTTAAAACCGATTGTCCCCAAATTTTATCCACTCCAATCGGTTTTGCCCAATTGGAGGATGGGTAAAGCCGATTGCTCAATCGGTTTTACCCATTTTCTAATTGGGTAAAATTGCTACTAGACGATTAGAATCTTCTATTTTTACTGTTTAAAGTGGTGCAATCGGTTTTACCCGATTTGGGACTAGGTAAAATCGATTCACCCATTTTTTTATTATTATTTTCCATTTATTTTCTAAGTTTCTTATTTTCTAATTGCTATTTCCAAAAATTCCATAAATTTCTAAATCATAATATTCCTAAACACATCATATCTCATGAAATCCAGAGTCAAATTTATCAAATTAATTCACATAGATAAAAATTGAAAGTTAAAATAAGGGTGTAAAATATTTTAAAATTTTTGTAAAATTTTCTAAAGAAAATAGTTTCAAATTAGAATTCCTTTTAAAAGAACTTCCTTTATTTTAATAAATATTCGTAAAATATTTTTAAATACCTCGATATAATTTTGAGGTGAATTTTTAAATACTAAAATTTTACAGGGTTTCACAATCATTGTCTAGGCCTACTTATTACAAAAGAAACGCTTAGCATTGCTGCAGCAAACGTCGGCCTCACATCTAACGGACAATAAGCCAAACCTAATTAAGCACCTTCAAAAATAGGTTTATGAAAGGGTGAGCTTCACTAAGCTTGGTGAGAGACCTCAATTTTTATGTAAAATTTCCACCGTGGTACTTAGACAAAAAGGTATCAATGTCAATGTGATCATATAGACATGGCATCATAGTTTATGCATCAATATTCATAGTATTTACAAAATGCGGAAGCAATCAATCAATCATCTCTATAATCATATAGTAGAGATATATATGGCAACATGGAATGCTCTTAACCATATGCAACAATCAATCTATCAATTCACCCTTAGGTATTCAATTCATCTGATTTCTATATAGATTTCTTATCTAAAGCTAAGACGATAATCAGGAATACGATCTAGTGATAGGTGATAGTTTGCAAACACATCGATACCCAAGCGGCGACAGTAGCAGTAGTAGTCGGAGTGCCCGGCGGCAAGGGGTTTTGGATATTAGTTTCTCCATTAGGGAGACGTCGACTAACTGCAACACGGCCTCACCGCAAACGGAAACACGTGCGGGTGATTACAATCGATCAATTAAGACTAGACACACATAGTCTTTTATCTGGTTTAAAGGTGTCATACATTTTCTCTTATCATGCAAACATGGCATCTCTAGCATGCTTTCATGACTCTTAAACATGTCAATCTACAATAACCTACTCATGGCATAGGTATTAGGCATCTTCTATTTACACATAGAAGTACACCATGCTTCTCTATAGTGTACAATCAATCATGCTCTCAATCAATAACAATTCATGTGATCAATAATCATTCAATAGGCATACATGCTAGTACTTATATTAAGCAAGTTGGCAATTCAAAGCACACATCTCATATATAAAAAATCAAGGCAAGCAATCAATTATGGCATACAACTCATATATAGCAATTCAATTTCATTTACATGCCAGTGAGGCGATCAATCAAGTTTATAATTCACTCATTGTGAAACCCCGTAAATTTTTTATTTTAAAATTCACCCCGAAATGGATTGAGGTGTTTATAAATATTTTATAAGAATTTCTTTTAAAAGAATTTTCATCTGAAATTATTTCTTTAAGTAAATTTTATAAAAGTCCTCGTATATTTTATTTCGAAAAGAATTTCTTTATTTCGATTTTAAGTATTTATTTATGTGAATTAATTTGATAACTTTGATTCTAAAATTCATGTTATGCTATTTGTTTAGGAATATTATGATTTAGGAATTTATGAAATTTTCAAAAATAGGAATTAGAAGATAAGAAAATTAGAAAATAAAATAAAAATAATAAAAAATAGGTAAATCGGTTTTACCCAAATCCAAATCGGGTAAAATCGATTGCGCCTCTTTAAACAGTAAAAATGGAAGATTCTCACTGCCTATAAATGATTTTAACAATTTGGAAAAAGGAAAAACCAATTGGGAAAATCAGTTTTACCCATTTCCAAATTGGTAAAACTGATGGTGACCGGATAGAATTTCATGGAATCAGTTTTAACTGATTCTGAATTGGGTAAAACCGATTCAATTCGGATAGAATTTAGGTAATCAGTTTTGACCGATTTACCCTCAGGTAAAACCGATCCAAAAGGGAAAAAAATTGATTTTCCGCAATTTCGATTTCTTTTAGTATTTCTTTATAAATCCTTTTATAAATTCTTGTTAAAACTATTTTAACGAGTGTTTTAAGAATGTTTACACTTGTATTTTCTTAAGTTATAATTTTTATGAGTTTTGTCCGATTTTGGACTATTTGAGAAATAATGTAGAAATAATACTTAGAAATTATTTAAATTTCAGTTTTACGACATAATGGTTATATTTTCTTTAAAATTATAATTGTTACATTTTTATAGTTATTTTGAAGTTAGATAATTTTAGAATACTTATTTTCTAGATATATATGTTTTAAATAAAAAATAGTAAATTACCATTATTCCCTTATTAGTTAAAATTTCGGAATAAGTTACAAATAGAAAAATAGGTAAATTACCATTATTCCCTTATTAGTTAAAATTTTGGAATAAGTTAGAAACTGGAATTATATTGATTAGAAATAGTATTGAATTGCCAAAACTTGAAATATATGTAGATCTGTTAGATAGCTAGTTCGTGAGTGTGTATCTTTGAACTAAGGTGAGTTTATCACTGAAAATGGATTCCGTTTTAATGTAATTAGTAATTGAACCGCACTGAATATTGTCTGCAGCATGTTTTGAATTGTTTGAAATACTTTTTGGTTTTGAACTGCAAGTTGTATTTACTTACCGGATGGACTGCATTATATCTATTACGTTTCAGTTGTACTTTAATTATATCAGTTGTACTTTCATTTTGGTTCTGATCTTGAGATTCAGCTATTTGTCTGAGGCCCATCTGTCTGTTAGGGCATAGCTCTTGATATAATTCTGTTCTAATTCTGCTTTGTCTCTGCTTCTACTCTGATTCTAATTCTGATTATGATTCTGTCGGCTAGATGAACTGGTTAGTCCGTTTATCGTTCAGTAAGAACTATAAACGACTGCCCTTCATTCTGATTATCTGTCTCTGAATTCTGCATGAGTCTGACTGCTATCTGTTAGGATATGTCTAAACTATTAGCATGGGTAATGTATACAACTCGGTAAATGGTTGTGAGAACGGTGAACTCTCACTAGGTAAGGGCTCATTTCATTTTCCTATTTTCAAAATTTTATTACAGATCTTTGGTACAAAGATGATTATGCTCACTAGGATCACCCGGAGTTTGAAAATTTTGGATATGGCTAGAAGACGGGATTGTTTAGATGCGCTGATACTCTGACAACTCATATAGTATAGGGTAGTGTAAGTTTTACTTTATTATAATAATTGAAAAAAATTATTATCATGTTCTTCCAGTTCTGAGTCCTGGTGTGAACCAAGCACATATCCGGTGAAGCCAATCCCTTGTGTGCGGGGTGGTGGATCTGGGGTGTCACACTCATACTACATTAGTTTGATTAAACCTTTACGAAAATATTGAGTAAATCTCTCACCTTTCTTAAGGCAGTGGTCGACAATTGGCGGTTTACTTCTCAATCAATGTCAACTCCTGCAATACGAGCTTTCTATGATAAGTCAATTATGTTTTACTTTTAGGGTTTGACTTCACGTTTGACTAGGGGCCTGTTCTTTAACTTAGGTTTCAAACCAAGTTTGAAACTTAGTTTTGGAAAAATAATTTTATAATGTAAAGTGTATTAAAAATATAAAAAGGTGTAGGTGAATAGTAAAAAGTTATATTGGAAATGATGAAAACTGATTATAAAATTATTTTTCCAAAACTAAGTTTCAAACTTGGTTTGAAACTTAAGTTAAAGAACAAGCCCTAAGTTTGACTTTGACATTTTGGTCAACTGTAGTCAAAGGTCAATTGGTCAATGGTCAAGGCTCAAGAATAAGGTCAAGTTCCCTAAGGCTAGTATCCTTAAATACTTTTTGCATTAATTCTGGATTAAGGTAACTTTAGGGATAAAGAGCGATTTCAGAAATAAGGTAAAATTTGGTTTTGGACTACGTCCGAGTTTCTGTCCGACTCACATGAAAACTCGCAGAGGGGTTTTCATGTTCTTCAATTTGCAGGTTCTAAAAGGTTCAAAAAAATCATTTTCAGAGGGCTGTACCAGTTACTGCCCGACTCGGATGACAACTTGTACAGCAACTCGTATAGGGCTTTCATGTTTTTTGGGTTTTAGGTTTTGAAAGTTCAGAAAATCGTTTTCAGAGGCCTGTCCGACTCGGAGACTAATTCGCACAACTGGTGAAGTTTTCCAGAAACTTCTAGGTCTAGATACTACTTTCGGGCTACATTTTAACACCGTTCCAGATCGTTTTTAACAAAACTAAATGCATTGATTTAAAGCCTAGCATATAGGCTTGACAATACCTAGAAGCTTTTACTTTGCATAACGGATTACTCTAACGTATAAATCTTGCTCCAAAATAGACTCGAACAACTGTTTCTACACATGCCTGAATTTCAATTTCGACTTTTCAACTTAATCACTACGGATTGTTTAAGCGTTATAGGCATCAATCTTATACATGTTTAACATTCAATAAAGGTAATAACATCCTAAGAACATGCTTTCTACGAAATTATTACATACAAAGTGAATTACTTATTCTTCAAGTTTCATAAAGATTCATGCTTTCTTAATTCCAAACTCAATCTAAACCATAATTTAAGACTCGTCGTAAGGTTCTAAGATTACCACGAACTCACGAAACTTTAATGGAAGTGACGGAGCAGCGGCTGCGGTTCATGGCGGCGGCAGTCCTTTAAGTTCTTCTCACAAACCTCTCTCTCTCTCTCTCTCTCTTTTCTAGCTTTTGCTTTTTAGAAGTTCAAGCTTTTAATTCATGATTTAAGGTTGTATACCTTTATGTTTAGGGTGATGCATAAACATCCTTCATTAAGCTAGACATAAACCCGGTAGTTTTCTTCTATTGGATTGATCTCAATTTCCAATACCATATTTATGGATTCTGTTTCCGTTTTTGTGCTGTCCGAGTTCTTGTCCGACTCAGACGACAACTCACACAGGCTAGTTTCCAGATTCCTTTCCTTTTAGTGTTTTCTACTTTCCTTATGTTATTTTAGGATATCTTTTATACCCACTTTAACTCTCAATCAATCAATTTATGCAATCAATCGGTCAATTAATCAGGCAATCAATCAATTATTCAATCGAGCAATTCAATCAATCAATTAAGCATTCAATCAATACATAATTTTCACTAATCATGTTGCACAATTAAAAAGCAAGCAAAGGTCTATTTTACTCTTTATTCGTTTTTAAATCCAAGTGTAAAATTCAGGGTTCTCACATTCTACTCCATTTGATGGAATTCTGTCCCGGGATTCCTTTTCCTATTCCGCGAATAAGTGAGGGTACTTCTCTTGCATTTCAACTTTGGGTTCCGAAGTGGCCTCTTCTAAGCCATGGTACTTCCATAGCACTTTGACCAAGGTGATCTCTTTGGTTCTCAATTTCTTAGTCTGTCGGTCTAAGATTTGAACCGGGTTTTCCTTATACTCTATTCGCTAATCCACTTCTAGGTCATCTAGTTAGACTACATGCTTTAGGTCAGGTAGGTATTTCCTAAGCATGGAAACATGAAACACAGTGTGCATCTTTCCCATAGATGCGGGTAAATCAAGTTTGTAGGCTATCTCGCCCACTCGCTTAATGATTGGAAAAGGTCCTACGAATCTAGGGCTCAGTTTTCCTTTCTTCCCTTTATTCACTATATGGGTACACAGAGTTACTTTCAAGAATACTCTCTCGCCTTCTTCAAAAGTCAACTCCTTCCTCTTTCGATCTGCATAACTCTTCTGTCGGCTCTAGGTGGTGACTAATCTCTGTCGGATCAGCTTAACTCCATCAAAAGCTTTATCCAGTAATGGCACCAAATTCAGTGGGGGTGATTCTATGTTCATCAACTTCATCCCAATATATTAGGGATCTACACTTTCGGCCATATAAATCTTCATAGGGTGCCATTCCTATCGAAGCTTAGTAGCTATTATTGTATGTGAACTCTATTAAGGCTAGGTGACTATCCTATGCTGCTCCAAAGTCCAAAGAACATGCTCGAAACATATCTTTAAGAATCTGTATGGTTCGTTCTGACCGTTCATCGGTCTGCGGGTGTGCGGCAATACTAAAACTTAGTTGGTGCCCACTGCTGCCACAATATGGATGTAAACCTAGGATCTCTATCTGAGGTAATATTCACGGGTATCCCATGCAGTCTCACTATTTCTTAGATGTTCAACTGGGTCAGTTTCTCCAACGAATACCTTACGTTGATTGGCAGAAAGTGCACAGTCTTGGTGAGTCAATTTACTATGACCCACACTGTGTCATGGTTCCTTTGCGATCGCGGAAATCCAGTCACAAAATCCATCGTGATATGTTCCCATTTCCATTCGGGAATCTCAAGCGATTTCAGCAATCTTGACGGTCTCTGGTGCTCAGTTTTCACTTGCTAGCAGGTCAAACAAGTCGACACAAATTGGGCAACTTCCCTTTTCATTTTGTCCCAACAATAACGATCGTGTAAGTCCTTGTACATCTTGGTCTGTCCGGGATGTACAGTGTATCAGGACTTATGCGCTTCCTCCATGATCTCCCTCTTCAGCTCTTCATTCCGAGGCACGTACAAAAATTTGTCTGTACCTAAGAGCTCCATCTACTCTCATCTAATAATCCAGATGCTCCTTCTTCTGAGAAAGTTCTATTCGGTGGCTCAAAGTCGGATCTTCTGCCTGGGCCAACTTTATACAAGTGGGTAATTCGGGTTTCACGATTATGTTTGCGTGTACTACTAATCTAGCTAACAGGGTTTTTCAGCTAAGCGCATCAGCTACGACGTTTGCCTTGTTAGGGGTGATAGTTTAACGTGTAGTCATAGTTCTGCAAGAACTCCATCCATCTCCCATGTCTCAAGTTCAGCTCTTTCTGTGAGAATAGGTATCTCAGGTTCTTGTGGTCTGATAATACTTCGAACGTCACTCTATACAAGTAGTGTCTCCATTTCTTCAAAGCAAAAAATCACGGCTGCTAATTCTAGGTCATGGGTCAGTTAATTCTGCAAAATCCTTCTTCCCTTGTGGCAACACTAATATTGCTGCGGTTGTGAGCCTCTTCTTCAGCTCTTGGAACGCCTTCTCGGCTTTCTCACTCCATTCAAACTTTGCTAACTTCTGGGTAAGTTGTTGTAGGTCTGGCAATCATAGAGAAGCCAGGAATGAACCTTCAGTAGTATCCTGCTTGTGACACCCCAGATCCACCACCCCGCATACAAGGGGTTTGCTTAACCAATTGCCTGCCTGGTTTGCACCAGGACTCAGAACTGGCAAAACATGATAGTAATTATTTTCATTTATTATAATAAAGTAAAACTTACATAGCCCTATAGTACATGAATTATCAGAGTGTGAGCCTATCTAAACAATAGCGTCTTCTAGCCGTATCCAAAATTTCCAAACTCCAGAAGATCCTAGTGAGCATAATCATCTTTGTACCAAAGATCTGTAATAAAATTTTGAAAACAGGAAAGCAAAAAATTAGGAAAATGGGATGAGCCATTGCTCAATGACAGTTCACCGTTTTCGCAAACATTTATCAAATTGCAAATATAACCCATGCATACAATTCAGGCATATCCTAACATATAGCATTCATGACTCAAGCGGGATTCATAGAACATCTAATAAGAATGAAGGGTAGTCGTCTAAAGGTCTATATGAACAATAAATGAACTAGCCAGTTCATCTCAAGAATAAAGGGCGATCTCCAGCGTGTACATGTACTCTCAATGATGGCCAGCTCACTCAGTATACATAAGAAGGATGAGGGGCCTTCGGCAACGTGTACATGTACGATGAACGAAGCCCAGCTCACCTCGGCATAAACATATAATCATATCGACAGCCATTCCTGAACGTGGACATGCATATATGGGCCCCTGTGGTCGGGACTAATTTTGAAATCGTATCCACATAATGGATCTGACACAACTCATGTTCATATAATATTTTTAGTGCATAAAGAAAGTACTACTGAAGCATAACAAGTACATATGCGTTCTAGCCGGCAAATAAACACAACTGGCAGTTCAAAACAAAAAGCATTTTAAGCATTTTTTGTAAATATTTCAAAACATACTGCAAACAAGATTTAGTGCAGTTCAATTATTAATTGCATTAAAACGGAATCCATTTTCAGTGATAAACTCACCTCAGTCCAAAGATACATGCTAACGAACTAGCTATATAACATATCTCATATATTTCAGGTTTCGGCAATTCAGTACTAATCAGAATTCTAATTTCTAATTTATTTCAAAACTTAACTAAATAAGAGCATAATGGTAATTTACCTATTTTTCCATTCAAAATGTATATATCTAGAAAATAAATATTCTAGAAATTATCTAGCATAAGGCGGTAACTATTTTTTTTATTAATTTACCAATCATTTTTACTGGTTGGTTAAAAAGGTCAAAACCGATTTACCAAATTCTATCCGAATTGAATCGGTTTTACCCAATTAGAAATCGGTTAAAACCGATTCCATGAAATTCTATCTGGTCACTAATCGGTTTTACCAATTGGGAAATGGGTAAAATCGATTGTCCCAATCGGTTTTCCCTCTTTCAAAACTGTTAAAACCATTTGTAGGTGGTAGGAACCTTTCATTTTTACTGTGTTAAAGTGGTGCAATGGGTTTTACCCGATTCGGGACAGGGTAAAACCGAATTGCCTATTTTTTTCCATTTATTTTCTAATTTTCTTATCTTCTAATTTCTATTTCCAAAAATTTTGTAAATTCTTAAATCATAATATTCTTAAACAAATAACATACCATGAAATGAAGAGTCGAAGTTGTGAAAGTAATTCACATAAATAAAGATTTGAAATCAAAATAAAGAAATTCCTTTCGAAATAAAATATCTGAGGACTTTAAGAAAATTTACTTAAAGAAATAATTTTAGATGAAAATTCTTTTAAAAGAATTCTTATAAGTAATTATAAAATATTTATAAATACCTCAATCTTTTTGGTGAATTTTAAAATACTAAAATTTTATGGGGTTGCACATCCTTTCCCCTTTAGGAAATTTCATCCTTGAAATTATTTAATTTGAAAAATACTTAAAGGAAGAAGATTTATTTTCTAACTATAACAAATTACTTATGTAACTACAAAGATAGAACACATTTGAAATCTTATAGTTTTGGAAAAACAAAAGTACTACTAAAGTCTTGACAATCCCAAAACCTTAAGTAATTTATATCCTAAAAATTTTAATAAATCAAGGAATAGAACTTAGGATAAAAAGAATAAGATGCAAAAGGCTTTAGAGAATGTTTTGGGGTCGAAATTAGAATTAACCAAATTTTTTGGACCAAAATGTAATTTTTCTAAAATTCAATCGGTTTTGGCCCATCTTTGATCGGTTAAAATAGATCGGGCTTCAGGTATAAAAATAAAAAATTTTCTCCCCAAATTGATTTTCCGATTTTTCCCTCTTTGAAGAACTCGAATCCCTAGATTTAATTTTTCCAAATTTCTTGCTTAAATCTTTGAATCCTTGCATTTTGGGTCTTCTAATCCTACAAAGAACACTCCTAAACAATTTCCTACTTAAGAATCCATCAAACTTTGGGTTGGAAATTTTGGATTTCCCACAACATTGGGTTTTGAGAATTTGAAGACCTTTTGTGGGTTAATCCTTGAGTTCTTCCTACCAAAGGCTTCTCTAAAAAGTGGGTTTTTATTCTTGTAACTTGGTTTCTTGTTTCCATTACTTTAATTTTATGTTTAAGTTGAGTTTTGGGTGAAATTCGAATTTTTCTTAGTTATACCCGAATTGAGCTTGGTGTTTTTTTCCATTTCCTTGGATTATTGTGTTTTATTCATGCTTTATGGGCCTTTAGATAATTTAGGTTCAATTCTTATATGGATAGAACTAATTTCCCAATTTTCTCCATTCTTAGGTTGGAATGCTTATGACTAGTTAGGTTAGATTTAGCCTAACTCTTTAGGATTGTAGTTTGGAAGGCTTTCTTAACTTGTTATAGAGGTCATATAGTTTTCAATTGCTAGATGTTGGATTGGATTTCCTAATTTTCCTCATTTTTTTGAATGTTGAGAATTTATGTTTCAAGTGTAGGTATTGAAGATGGTTATAATTTGTTGAAAGCTTCTTTGATGCCGTATGATTTGGAATTCCAAATGTTTGAAGGAAGTTTGTAATTTTCCTTTGTTCCTAAGTATTTAGGATAGATGGTTTAGGATAGGTTCTTGTTTATTTGCTTAAGATAGGTTTGTTGAAAATTCATGGCCTTGTGATTGCTTTGAATTAATGTCATATGGTTCTAAGATTTGAAATGAAGTTCTTAATTTTTCTTCATTTTTGAATAGTTAAGATTCAAGTTTAGGTGTTTTTCCCTCTTGGAAATTGTTTTGATCGGTTTGTATTTCCTTGACCTTTTGAGGTCATATGGTTCAAATCTTGAAATGTTTTAATGGAGTTACTAGTTTTTTCTTCATATTTAAGATTCATGGTTTAGGATATGTGCTTATGTAGTTCTTGGGATAGTTTTTCTTGGAATACTTGAGATGAGATGACTATAGTTTGTTTAACTTCTTTGATTTATAGGTACTTAATATTACTTAGAAAATGAGCTTAGGATTATAATTCATATGTCCTTATGGTTCTTGTTTTGTATTTTCAGGATTATGGCTCCTAAGAAAACTAAATTGGTTCCAAATATTCGATTTAAAAGGAGTAGAGCAGAGGATTCTACCACCGAGCCATTACCTCAGTTTGTAGATGATGAGGTCGAAGCGGTCTATAATCTGATGCTATCTTGCAACCTCTTTGATTGTTATATTATGATGTAGGTAATGATGCCAGGGTTAATATTGATGATATCTTGGCTTTTTACCTCTATTGAAGATAAATGAACCAATTTATGAGAAAGAGGTAAGGGATTTTTATGCTAATCTTAGAAGGGATGATAGAGGAGAATATTATTCTAGAGTGAATGGGGTGCAATTTACTCTTGATTTGGATTTGGTGAATGAAGCTTTAGTGTTGCCACGGAATTCTCCTAGGGTATATAATCATGATTTCATAGCTAGACATACCATTTATTATACAAGATAGTGGCCTACTAACTTTCCTTTGTCTTTGGTTGATTTGAGTATAAAATATTTTAAAAGGCCTCATACCATTAATGCTTGTGATTCTTCAACCTACGATTACAAATCGAAGGATTTAGAGCCTAATATGAGACTTTTATACGACATGGTTTGTGATGTATTTGTTCTGACTGCTGGACACTCCTCTGAGCCTAATATCACTGAGGTTACACTATTTTATCTTATGGCTGAGCGATATTTGATATATTTGGAAGTATATTTATGGGATTTATGGCTGAATTCACTGAAAATCGGCCTCTTGCTTTTGGGCATCTCCTGACGAGGATTTTCAAGTTTAACAGGGTGCCTTTGGAACCTCGTACTGGCCCACTTCCACGTCAATACAACTTTCTTTATTTTTCAAAGAAAATGATGGTTGTAATGGAAAATGGAGAGTGGTTTTATGGCAAGAGAATTCAGACAGTGGTTAGAAAGAGACATCGATAAGGAGAAAGGAGTAGTCAGTCTTAGCAAGAAGATGCAAGAGGATCTAGCAATGCTGCCCTGATGGCTTTTATGACTGAGCAGTTCAGTGCTATTAATGCACAAATGGACACTCAGTTTTCCAGGCTACACACTCAGGTGAATCATCTTCGCGAAGATTTTGAAGATGAATTGAGTGTAGTACACCGAGGGATACAAATGTAGTAAGATGAAGACAACATAGCTGAGCTAGAACAAATGCGGAAGGCATTGAAGAAGGAAATAGCAGTCAAGAGGAGGAACAGGGAAGATGGAATATTTTAACTCTTTAGATACTTTCTTTTGATTATCTTCGTAGTTTATTTGATATTTGTGCAGGTAGGTTAGATTTATTTGTTGTCATTGTCACTTAAGCGTTTTCTTTGTTTGCTTGTTTCTAAAGTGTATGGTAGTTTAAACTTTCATTGATATGTGTCAAAGAGATTTCCTTGCTTTCTTAATGTTTGGAAGAAAGGTTGATTATAAATAGTGACTAGAATGCTTTGTAGCTTTGATTGAAATCTTATGGTGATGTGGACGGTTGTACACATGCGGATTAAGTTGCCAAGGACCTTGTGATTAAGTAGCGAGCTCGTATATTACTCTAACTCACTCGAAAATTCAGAGAACTAAATTAACTAGCTAACTTAATTGAGAATTTCGAACCAAGTGTGAGAAAAGAGTTTGAAACATGCGAATTAATTAGGTAGAGCAAGTAACCTAATTAGCTAAGTTTCATGCAATATGTAAACTACAAGCATGCAAATACATAAAGCAATAAAGGGATGGTACTCAAAACTAATAGTTTTATGATCTGAATACTCTGAATTTTAATGATGTGTTCGGCCGCCTATTTATAGGTAAAACAGCCGAAAAACTCATGAAAAAGAATAAGGAAAAAGAAGTAGAATTGGAAATCAATCAAGAGATTGATTTCCTTTACAATACCAAACCCTGAAAGAAGTGGGGAATGGTAAAAAGAAAAGGCAAGTTTCGGTCACCTTATTTCTTTAGGGTAGCTGAAATTACAACTTGAAAATAATAAGGAAAAAATAAAAATCCTACTCCCAAAAAGGAGATCAAGAAGGAACCCTTTTTGGAAACTAACAAAACTAAGAGTAAAAAGAACCCTAACTCTTAACTTTTAACCCTAGCGACTTAAAAGAACCCTAGCCCTTAACTTGTAACCCTAGCTACTTAATTTGTAACCCTAACTAATTAAGTTGGCCGTGTGGGCTTTTCTTATGGGCTGGCCGACTTGTGGAATGGACTCCATGAGTTGGGTCGACCCAATGTTGATGTCGCATTATGGAAAAATGTAGGGAACTTCAAGAATTGTTTCTTTAAAGTCCAAGAACCTTCCGGCATCTTCAAGAACTTCAAGAAACAGCCTTCTTCTTCATTGTGGATTGGGGAATTGCGCCTCTTCTTCAAGAATGGTTAGGAGAGTCGCAATTTGAACCTTTCCGTCTTTCTGCTCCAATGCGTTTGCTTCTACTATCACTTGGGCGTTCTTTTGGCAAGCTTGGACAAGGTTGTTGAGTGTCTCTCGAACCTTCTTTGCTCTGCTTCTGGTCATCGGCCCAGTGATGTCTACAAGTGGATCCCTTTGATATGGACTTGGATCCTGAAGCATTGTTGGACCTTGATGTAGAACTCGAACCTCCTCAGCTTCTCTGGACTCACTTGCTTCTGGACTTGTTGCTGGACTTTGGATGCCCTCATCATCCCCTCCCGGTTGAAAAGGATTTGACCTCAAATCAGAACCCTGTAAATAAGTAAAAGCAGACAAGTCAGCAACATTAAAGGAAGTACTAACACCATACTCACCTGGTAAATCAAGTTTGTAAGCATTAGGTCCCATTTTGGACACGATTTGAAAAGGTCCATCGCCCCGAGGATGGAGTTTGGTCCTTCTTGCAGCAGGGAATCGTTCCTTCCTCATGTGAACCCAAACCCAGTCGCCTGGTTCAAAGTTCGCAGCCTTGCGCCGTTGGTTTGCATGTGCGGCGGCTTTGGCGTAGGCTTTCTCCAGGTTTGCCCGAACTTTGGCATGTATGCACTTCACAGTTTCAGCTTTCTTTGCGCCGTCGAGATTAACCTGTTCCGTTAGCGGCAAAGGGATGAGATCCATAACCGTCAAAGGAGTAAAGCCGTAGGCAACTTCAAATGGACAGAACCCTGTTGAGGAGTGCTTGGTTCGGTTGTATGCAAACTCTGCAACCGGTAAGATTTCTTCCCAACGTTTGAGATTCTTCTGAATTAGCGCCCTAAGGAGATTGCCAACGATGCGGTAGTGACTTCCGTCTGACCATCCATCTGTGGATGACTTGTAGTCGAAAACAATAGTTTTGTACCGAGGCGTGACCACAAAGTCTTCCAAAAGTAACTCAGAAATTTGACGTCGCGATCAGAGACAATGGTGCGCGGTATTCCATGCAACCGAACTATTCCTGAAAGAACAATTCCGCCACATGTCTAGCATCATATGATTTCCTGCAAGGAATAAAGTGTGCCATTTTAGAAAACCGATCAACTACGACAAATAAAGAGTCATTACCTCTTTGCGTCCTTGGGAGACCTAGAATAAAATCCATTGAAATGTCAGTCCAAGGTAAAGAAGGAATAGGCAAAGGCGTGTAAAGTCCATAGGGTTTAGATGTAGACTTAGCTTTCAAACAATTAATGCAACGAGTGCAAACATGCTGTACATCTTTTTGCATATGAGGCCAATAAAAATGTTCTTGTAACACTTCAAGTGTTTTATGCACACCAAAATGACCCATAAGACCCCCATTCTCTAGCAGAAGTACGAGGGATGCATAACCTATTTTCCCGAAACAGAAAACCATCATGTCTATAGTACTTATGGAATGCACCAGATTCACATGCTTTATTCAAATCCAAAAAATCATCATCAGAAGCATACAAATCCTTTAGATATGCAAATCCTAGCAAAGAATGATCTAAAACAGCCATAATTTCATACCTGCGAGATAGAGCGTCAGCAACCAAATTATCTTTACCTTTCTTATACTTAATAATGTAAGGAAAAGATTCAATAAAGTTAACCCATTTAGCATGACGTCTATTTAATTTATTCTGTCCCTTTAAGTGTTTTAGGGACTCGTGGTCACTGTGTACAACAAATTCCTTGGCCATTAAATAATGCGACCAAGTCTCAAATGCGCGGACCACTGCATAGAGCTCCTTATCGTAAGTTGGATAATTCAAGGCAGCTCCTTTTAACTTCTCACTGAAAAAGGCAATTGGCTTGTGTTCCTGCATTAAGACTGCGCCAATTCCAATACCTGATGCATCACACATTAGTTCAAACACTTTATCAAAATCAGGTAATGCTAAAAGAGGTGCATGAGTGAGATCATGCTTAAGAACCGTAAAGGCGTTTTCCTGAGCCTGCCCCCACACGAATGGAACATTCTTTTTGCACAAATCATTGAGAGGCGCTGCTTTAGTGGAAAAGTCCTTCACAAACTGTCGGTAAAATCCAGCCAAACCGTGGAAAGATCTCACCTGTGCGGCCGAGGTTGGTGTGGGCCACTCCCTAATAGCTTTCACCTTGGCGTCGTCAACTTTGACACCATCTTTAGAAACTACAAAACAGAGAAAAACAACTTTCGGAACACAGAAAGTACATTTTTGCATCTTGGCATACAATTGATTAGCACGCAATTCAATCAAAACCAAGCGAAGATGCTCAACATGCGATTTTAAGTCTTTTGAATAGATCAGAATATCATCAAAATAAACCACAAAAAATTTCCCTATGAACTTTCTAAGCACATGATTCATTAATCTCATAAAAGTGCTAGGTGCATTTGTTAGGCCGAAGGGCATGACTAACCACTCATACAAACCAAATTTAGTTTTAAAAGCAATTTTCCATTCATCTCCCTTCCTCATGCGAATTTGATGATAGCCCTGTATAAGATCTATTTTAGTGTAAATTGTTGAACCATACAAATCTTCTAACATGTCATCAACCCTAGGGATAGAATGCCTACACTTGATTGTTATCTTATTTACAGCTCTACACTCAACACACATTCTTCATGTACCATATTTCTTAGGGACCAGAATTACAGGTACAGCACAAGGACTTAGAGATTTCCTTACCTGACCATGCGCTAGCAGCTTGTCGATCTGTCTTTGCAACTCCTTTGTTTCCTCCGGATTTGCTTTGTAAGCATGTCGATTTGGAATAGGTGCGCCAGGTATGAAGTCGATCTGATGTTCAATTCCGTGTAGAGGCGGCAGACCCTGCGGCAGCTCTTCTGGAAAAACATCGTTGAATTCCTGCAACAAAGAATCGACTTCTATAGGGATATCCCGAGGGATATCGTCAAGGTTAGCACAATTATCTTTACATACTAAAACTAGTACATCAGCTTTGCTATCTAACACTTGACCTATCTCTCCTTTTGTAGCAAAACAACTATCTAACACTTGACCTATCTCTCCTTTTGTACCAAAATAGCTACCTTTAACTTCTTCCTGTTTAGGCTTATCAGAGTTCGCCTTGCTACCCTTTACAAGTTCTTTCCCCTTCCCTTTTTCTTGGTGCTTTTCAGTTTCCCAGTGGGCGATTGCTTCCTTCATGCGAACTGCTTCGGATCGCACTTCAGTAGGTGGCATAGGGAGAAATGTGTGGATCTTGCCCGCCTGGCAGATCGAGTAAGTGTTGGCGACTCCATCATGTGTTGCCTTCAGGTCAAAGAGCCATGGTCGTCCGAGTAGAATGTGACAAGCCTCCATTGGCAGAACATCACATAAAACGGTGGATTCGAACTTACCGATAGCGTATGGTACGCTTACCTGCTTGGTGACTCTGTAGCCGTCTGAGCTGTCGAGCCATTGTAGCCGATAAGACGTGGATGATTGATAATAGGGAGCTTCAGTTTGTCGACCATGTATTCGCTGGCAACGTTGGTGCAACTCCCTTCATCAATTATCAGAACACACAACTTTCCATTTACCTTAGTTCTGGCGTGGAAAATGTTTGTCCGTTGAGATGTATCCTGGACAGCAGCTGTAGTCAGAGTGCGAGTAACCAAGTTCTGATTGGGATCTTCCTCTATGAACTCGAATTGCTCCACTGGTGCAGACGGAGTGCTGTCAGTTAACTCCTGCAAGGGGTCAACGGTTTGATCTTCTTCATCTTCTTCTGAAACGTACTCACCATCTTGCCCCAATAAGACCTTCCGGATATTAGGACAATCACGCATGTAGTGGCCAAGGCCTGAGCATTTGTGGCAAATGACATTGCTGATAAAGATTTGGTCGGGTTACTTCGACCTCTTCCAGCCATGAAATCACTCCTAAGCTCTGATACCAATTGATGTGGACGGTTGTACACATGCGGATTAAGTTGCCAAGGACCTTGTGATTAAGTAGCGAGCCCGTATATTACTCTAACTCACTCGAAAATTCAGAGAACTAAATTAACTAACCTAAGCTAACTTAATTAAGAATTCCGAACCAAGTGTGAGAAAAGAGTTTGAAACATGCGAATTAATTAGGTAGAGCAAGTAACCTAATTAGCTAAGTTTCATGCAATATGTAAACTACAAGCATGCAAATACATAAAGCAATAAAGGGATGGTACTCAAAACTAATAGTTTTATGATCTGAATACTCTGAATTTTATTGATGTGTTCAGCCGCCTATTTATAGGTAAAACAGCCGAAAACGTCATGAAAAAGAATAAGGAAAAAGAAGTAGAATTGGAAATCAATCAAGAGATTGATTTCCTTTACAATACCAAACCCTGAAAGAAGTGGGGAATGGTAAAAAGAAAAGGCAAGTTTCGGTCACCTTATTTCTTTAGGGTAGCCGAAATTACAACTTGAAAATAATAAGGAAAAGAATATAAATCCTACTCCCAAAAAGGAGATCAAGAAGGAACCCTTTTTGGAAACTAACAAAACTAAGAGTAAAAAGAACCCTAACTCTTAACTTTTAACCCTAGCGACTTAAAAGAACCCTAGCCCTTAACTTGTAACCCTAGCTACTTAATTTGTAACCCTAACTAATTAAGTTGTCCGTGTGGGCTTTTCTTGTGGGCTGGCTGACTTGTGGAATGGACTCAATGAGTTGGGTCGGCCCAATGTTGATGTCGCATTATGGAAAAATGTAGGGAACTTCAAGAATTGTTTCTTTAAAGTCCAAGAACCTTCCGGCATCTTCAAGAACTTCAAGAAACAGCCTTCTTCTTCATTGTGGATTGGGGAATTGCGCCTCTTCTTCAAGAATGGTTAGGAGAGTCGCAATTTGAACCTTTCCGTCTTTCTGCTCCAAGGCGTTTGCTTCTACTATCACTTGGGCGTCCTTTTGGCAAGCTTGGACAAGGTTGTTGAGTGTCTCTCGAACCTTCTTTGCTCTGCTTCTGGTCATCGGCCCAGTGATGTCTACAAGTGGATCCCTTTGATATGGACTTGGATCTTTAAGCATTGTTGGACCTCGATGTAGAACTCGAACCTCCTCAGCTTCTCTGGACTCACTTGCTTCTGGACTTGTTGCTGGACTTTGGATGCCCTCATCATATGGTTTGGCTGCTGTTTACCTTGCAGGTGGTCTCTGCAATTTACATAAGAAATTCTATCAAAATTTTTCCAAAGTTTAATGTAAAGGTTCCTTTGACAAAATTCCTAACTTCATTGTTTTCTAAATTGTAATGGTTTGAGAATGTTGAACTTTGAAGAAAAGCTCTATTTTAAAGTCTTAAAGGTTTGGTCTTAAAAGTCCTAGGAAATAGTTCATACCAAGTTTAAGATTTTGAAGTTTTAAGGTATATGGATCTTAAGGTAAATATGAAGATTGCCATTCCTAAAATTCTACAACCTGCCCAGTTTTAAAAATTTTCCGTTATCTAAGAGATGAAAAAGTCTTTCTTTCGTATTCCTACTAAAAGAAAGTATATTTGTTTCAATATCTAGTTCTATGGCTAAAGTTTTTAAGAAAATCAAAACTAAAGATCTACCCAAAATAAGGTCAGAAAAATTTGACGTAAGTAAAGAAAATTATAAGTAAGGAAAATAAAGAAACAAGGATAATTTAAACTTAAAGAAAATTTTAAAATAAAGAAGTAAAAGTAAAATATTTTTGAAATTACATAAATCAAATAGGGGGCTACAAACAAACTTTTATAACATTTCGGAAATATTACACATTCTAAAACTATTAAATATTTCAGTAACTAGTACACACCATACAAACTCTCCACATTTGATTCTTAATTTACATATATTTTACAACCTTCTTATTCTTATACTTCCTTTTTCTTCCCTATGCTTCCTGAGGAAATCGCGAAGGTCCTGTAGCTTCGTCTTCTATAGGTAGCATTACTTGGTTTACCGATTGCGCAATAAGATTTTCAACAGGTAATTCTAACTGTTCGGTTGCTATGGTTACTCTATACATTTTGGTTTTAATCTAACTGTACAGGATTCTAACTGAATGTTGGAAGCCTTTATAATTGCAAGGGGTAGGTGCTTGAATTAATCGGTTGGCCCCTCTTTCAACCATCTCACAGGCATCATTAACGTTGGCTAGGGCTTCCCTAACTCTTACACTTTCATCTTGAATGGTAGCTCTTAAACACCCATTATCTTTCATATAATATTGCATAAAATGGTCGTCCGTATCTATTTGGCATTGGCAATACTCTAACTGTGCTTCAACCTGAGCTACTCTATCTTATGATCCAACTAATGCTAATTGTAATTCCCTGATCTATGTATCTTTGGCTATGATTTGCTGTTCTGCTTCTGCCAAGTCATTTCTTAGCCAATTTCTTTCAGTTTCTATAGTTCTTACAATTCGGTTGGGGTAGGAATTTCTACGCCAACACTCACAACCTATTGGGTGGAGATTTCTACCAGGAACATAAGCTATTAAAGCTCTTCCCCTACGAATTCTGAACTTCAAGTTCAAAAGTTATCATAATCGTGTTGTTCAGCTTAAGTGGTGGCCATCATCTTATCTATAAAATGATTTCAAATTATGTAAGTTTACTTATACTTATAACCTAAAGCTTAACAAGTCACATATAACAGGCATATATAGACATTTCAGTATAACACGGAATTTTAGAGCTTTTACCTAACCCTTACTGAATCCTAAGGCTCATATACTCTTTCTATATGTTTTAAAACACCTCATAACCCCATGTGGTTTCTGAAAGTTACGCATCACCCCCCTGTACGAAAAAAAGCTACTCATCACCCCCCCGGTGCTTTTTCGAACTCTGTAAAGTGATGGAATTCCCATAACTTGACCGTACATGGGTACATTGACTAAAATACCCCTGTATTTGTAAAAAGACCAAATTACCCTCGTGATGGGCAAAAGGGTTTTTACCATCTCAGATTATCCCCAATTCCATCGGGTTTATTCCAGCAGAAAAATAAGGCATGAGAATGGAGGAAATCATATTTCGGTAAATCTTATCGACTGATAAAGAGCAAAGGTTTTTGGCAATGACAGACGGTATCGGCGCTGCGGCGGTGTTGTTCGAGAAGCATCAAGGAGTGGTCGAAGTAGGCGGTTCATTGTCATTGTAACGGCATGGCCGAACGTAAGCTTCTCTCAACTGGAATTTCAAAGATTTAGCTTTTTATTGTGCCTTTAAATTATTGTTTGAAGGATGGTTGGGACCACATACATTGTGGGGTGAATGGAAACAAATTTGGGTGAAACCCAATACATGTGTCAGGTTATTTGAAGCATTAGAACATGGGTCTCAATTTGCTGTCTAGTTGCTTCTACGATGTACGTTATCAATGTGCCTTTGTTTGTGGGCTGTTTGAGTTTGTGCCTTTGTTAGTTTGTATTTCTTTATGTGTTTATGCCTTTTTTTTTATGCCTTTTTGAATGGATATAATGTGGCTTTGTTTGTGGGGCATTGTTTATCATGATGCTCTGAGTTGTCATTGTTCAGAGCCTCCTTTATGTAAGACATGAAATATTATTTCTATTTGTTTAGTTTGCTATGTAGGCCTACATATTTATGTGTTGTTTGTGCTTACTTGGAATGTTGTATGTTTAATAAATGTTAGTTCCATTATGTGTGTTTGTTTGTTTCTATTTGGCATGATGTATGTGTAATTAGATTAATTGATTATTTTTAAATATGCAGTAAGTATGTTTCTTTTTAGTTTAAATGCTTATTTAACTTATCCATTTTTGTACTGTAGGAAGGGTTTATAAATACGCTAATTGGGGGCCTATAGATGAGGTCCTGCATTATGGGGGGAAGTTCATAAGGGAGCCAGAGCTGAGGTATTACAGTGAGGTGTTTAAAGTGTTTCCTGCTTTTGACCAAGAGGTTATTAGTATTCCAACTTTACATGACAAGTATCTGTGTGCTTTGCAAAAGGAACCAGCATATAATGTGTCTTTTTATTACTGTCCTACACATGCCAAAGCACTAGAATTAGGCATTGTGGCAATTAATGATGACACAGATATAGAAATCATGTGTACTGGACATAGTGGTCATAAACAGCTTCACATTTATGTTGTAGAAGTTAGTAGGCCCTTATGTGTTTTATCTCCCAGATGTAGAATATTATCTATTGTTGAAAATGTTAATTCTCAAAATGTTAAGGACAATTGTAGTGTTGTGGTTGGTAAAAATGAAGAAATAGAGGTGTTTACTACTACTGGTAAGGGAAGTTTTGAGTTTCTGAATGGTAAAAGTGGAGGTCTTGGGGGTATTACTGCTGATGGGGATATTGCGGGACTTTTTGGAAATTGTGAGGGCTTATTTGGCAATATAGAGGGAGTCATTGGGACAACTGGTGGGAGTTCTGAAACTGTTGCCAACGAAGAAGCTTCTGTCACCCCAAAAAAGAAAAAGGGTGGGGCCAGAAAATTAACAAAATCAAATGGTGTCTCAAAATCTAGGAGATCTGTTGGGGCTGAAAGTAGCTTGGAGGTTGAGAGATTATCTCAATCTCAGAAGAATAAAGGTAAAGCAAAGCAGACAATTAAAAAAGGACATCCTCATGGCATGTTTGATGAATAAGAAGATAGAGAACATATTTATGGTGTAGAAAAAGCTAGAAAATCTCTTGAGTCTGAAGTTCATGGCCTAATTACTGAAGAAGAAGGTGTTGTATATGATGAAGAAGCTGGAAAATCCCTCAAGTGTTAGATAGGCAAATCTCTGAATTCGGAAATTAATTTAGAGGATGAGAGGATATCTAACTCACAGAAAAGTAAAGGGAAAGAAAGGAAGAATAGTAAAAGAAAAAAAGAAAGAAAGATAAAGATGAAGTAAAAGAAGATGTTCAGGATTTTGATGCGCATAGTATAAAGAATTGGAAAGGTTTGAAAATTGTGATATATTCAGATCTCAGTTTGAAGATTTCAATGGTAATCCAGAGTCCAATTGCGGTGGCAATTCTGGGGTCAATTTGAGCAAGACTGGTGGTGCTGAAATGAACAGAGAACCTGAAATTGAGACTAATACCCAAAGGACCACAGGCACTGAACCAAAACTTGAGAATTGGAGTGAGCCTTTTAGAAGTGATGAAGAGTTGTTTCAGGAAGTTCTAGATAAAGATGGAATTGCTGAGAATAGGGAAAATATTGAATTCAATCCGGATGTGGAGTTTGAAAAAGAATCTTTTGAGTTCAAAGTTGGACAACGATTTTCTGATTTCAGGGCTTTTCGAGAGGCATTGATTGAGTTCCATGTGCGTGAAGGATGGCACTTCAACTATCTACACAATGAGTATGCAAGAATTGATGTATTTTGTGTAGATGAGAAATGCCCATTTGAACTTCATGCAAGCCCTGTTCAATGTACAGCTACATATCAGATCAAGTCAATTACAGCACAGCATACTTGTGGAAGGAGGAACCTACTGCCTCTCGCAAATTCAATATACCTCAGCAAAACGTTCCAGCATTATATCAGGGTGAACCCGAATATTCAACTTTCAGGTATTGTTGAGATAGTATGGATGCAATTGCAAATTGATATTACCTTGAGACAGGCTTATATGGTGAGAAGAAAGGCACTTGATTCAATTAGAAGGATGCAAATGGAGCAGTATGAGAAAGTTAGAGACTATGCCAATACCTTGCTCCTGAATAATCCTGATAGTAGAGTGACAATTCAAGTTGATAGAGACGCAGCAAGTGGGACCAGTATTTTCAAGATAATGTTTTGGTTATTGGGTGCTATGAAGAATGGGTTTCTTTCAAGTTGTAGACCATTAATAGGTTTGGATGGATGTTTTCTGAAGAGTCCCTTTGGAGGGCAATTGTTGGTTGTTGTAGCTAGGGATGCAAATGAAAACTTGTTTCCTGTTGCTCTTGCTATAGTAGAAGCTGAAATGACAGAGTCATGGACATGGTTCTTGGATGAATTAAGGGCTTATATTGGGGATGGAAATAGGGGTACATACTGGACATTCATTTCAGATAGACAAAAAGGATTACTCAATGCTCTAGGGACTGTTTTCCCTAATTCACCCAGTAGGACCTGTTTGAGGCATTTGTATGGAAACTTCAAACAAAAATTTAAAGGCATGGAGTTGGGTAGATTCTTCTGGGGAGTTGCTTGTGCATCTAACATAAAAGACTTTAGAAAAGCTGTACAAAATTTAGAGAAAGTTGATCCAAAGTAGGGGATAAGATGATAGCAAGTGAGTGGCTCATGAATGTACCTCATTCATCATGGTCGAGAGCTCATTTTGATACAAACGGTAAGAGTAATGTTTTGGTCAATAATATGAACGAGTCATTCAATTCTTACATTTTGGAAGCTAATGAGAAGCCTATCATAGGAATGTTTGAGTGGATTAGGAGAAAGTTGATGCAAAGGTTTCCGGTGAAGAAAAAAGGAATACTAAAGTACGGTCATGCAATATGTCCAAACATACAAGAAAAGTTGGAGAAACACAAAAATCTGAGTCGTTATTGATAGCAATATATTCATATCCTAAAATATACGAGGTTGATTGGAATAAAATGACTCATGTTGTCAAGTTGGGGCCTCGAACATGCACATGTGGATCTTTCCAGTTTTTCGGAATCCCTTGTCCTCATGCAGTTGCTGCAATTAGAGCTGCAAAACACATCCCTGAAGATTATATTGATAAGATGTTTGGAAAAGAGATGTATGTGGCTACATACTAGTACACAATTGCTGCCATCCCTTCTAAAGAGCAATGGGATGAGGTAGGTGGTGATGCAATTCAACCTCCACCATAAAGGAGACCAACTGGGAGGCCAAAAAAAGCAAGCCGAAAGGAGGTAGATAAGGGCAAGAGGGTTACATCAACTTGGAAGAGGTTGCAGGCTACTTGCAAAAAATGTATTAGGATGGGTCAAAATTCTAGGACTTGCAAATTTGATATCCACCCTAAGTCAAAATTCTTTAAGGTTAGAAATATTGGATTGTTATTAATTTGTTCTGAAATTCATGTAAATGTGTCTTTAATTTCTTTGTTTCGTATTCGTAGGCTCTTGATAATGTTGCTGAAGCCACTACTACCTCAACTACTACTGAAACAGTCCCTGGAAATGCATCCATTGTCCATTCAAAACAAAAGAGGTAAAAAGAAGCCGTCGCAGTCAATACAAGCTAGGGAAAAGAAGAGAGCAAAAAGGACTTTGCAGTAACAAAATTCAATGAATATGCAGCAAAATGTGCCTTCATCACAAGTAAATTAATAAGTTCTACATTTTCAAGTGTTTTTATTCAGTTCTCTTAATTAATGTTGTTTTACATTCGCTTTTGTGTTCCAGCATACTACTCATTTCAGTCAGTCCCAAACTCTACGAGTTGATGGTTCAGAAAATGCATCTATAAATGCAGCAACCACTACTGTTTCTAGTGTTCATCAGAAGATAAGAACTGGAAGGGCAAACATTTCTTCTTCATAGGTAAATTAGGTTTGAGATAATTACATTTAATGTTGTTCCTGTGAGATATTGAATTTCAAATATCTGAGTACAAATTACACAAAAAACTGACCATGTTTTTTTCTTTATTTTCACAGCCATCTCTGAATGCCAATCAACCTCATGTTCCACATAGAAGCCAGGCTAATGAGGCAGTAATTGTAGGGGGAAAAATAGATCCCCCCACTGTTTATAGTGTCAGTCAAAATTTAAGATCAAGAAGGCCAAATATGTCCTCTTCACAGGTAATTAAGATTCATGAACTCTTCAAGTTTTATGATTTTTATAGGTTGTTTAAGGTTTGCTTAGTTATCACTTTTTGCTTTATTTTCACAACCAACTCCACACATTGCACAAAGCATCTAGGTTCAAGAGGCAGGAAATGTAGGAAAAAAGGCAGCCCCCCGAACTATCTCTAGTGTTCTTGAGAAGTTCAGAGCTCAAAAGAATAGATCTTAGAGTGAATGTTGTAATATTATTTATTGTTGGGGGTATTTTGGATGGATTGTAGTCATGCAAATGTTCCGTTTTGTTTGATTCAGTACTGTGTTGAAAACATGTAAGTTTCTTTGTAGTTTACGGCTGCAGTAGTGCTTAACTACTAGGATTGGTCAGTTTTTTGTGCTATTATATACCTGTTTTGCTGTATTCTTGAACCATATTGGTCAGTTTTTTGGTATTCTGTTTCAGTGCATAGCAGTGTGTAATACTGAACCATAATGGTCAGTGTTTGGTAAGCTGTTTTAGTGCATTTCATCCTATTATACTGAACCATAATGGTCAGTGTTTGGCCAGTTGTTTTAGTGTAATACTGAACCATAATGGTCATTTTTTTGGTGAAGAAGATATGGCCAATTTTTGGTCATCTATTTTACTGTAATACTGAACCTGTAATGGTCAATTTTTTATCCACTTTCATTTATTACAGTTTTCAGATTGCTACATTTCTTCATTTCTTCAGATAATTACCATATTCATCAATTATATCAAACACAAATATTTCAATTCCACTACATTGAAAGAAAGATATAGTACATATGTCCAACAAACATAATGAAAACTGAGAATTCAACTAATAAAACATTCATTCCTACTACTGAAATCATCATTACAGTCTCATTTTAATAAGATGAGAATCATTCCTACACAACTAACAAACAATAAAGCAACCACAGCAATAGTAATTGTCTTCAGCATTCCTTCTATGTTGCGGGACTCTTCCGTATTACGTCTTTTCTGGAATATTTCATCTGTCGAAACTGGAGGTTCGACGTAGTTCCCATCAAATCCCCTCAGTGCTGGATTTGGGATCCTACCCACTAATTGATCACCCGCATCACCATCGATCGGATTGCACCATGAAAAAAAATCACATTGCCTAATTTCACAAATAAAATAGAGTCAGCCCTTACTTGACCTATTGAAATCGACTATTTTGACCGCAGCTTTCCTTCCACAAGTGCAATAGTGGTATTGGAACCTCGGCCCACGGCTAACACTTTCGCTTCCACTACATGAAGTTGTCGACATTATTGCAGCAGCAGGCGAAGGATGTTCTGCACAACCCTATCTAACCGAAGAGGAAGATGATTGCCTGCAGTGGAAGGATTTTTGCATCTTATATAGTAGTTTTTAAAGGGGATTTTTGGTCCTAGGAGCATTTTGGTCACATAAAAATTGGTTATGTAATTAACTCTATCAAGAGAAACGCGTGTCATGCACGCACTGTTAACTTATGGGAATTTGTCACTTTACAGAGTCCGAAAAAGCATGGGAGGGGTGATGAGTAGCTTTTTTTTGTACAGGGGGTGATGCATAACTTTCGAAAACCACAGGGGGGTTATGAGGTGTTTGCCTTAAGTCTTATTGTTCTTATCCCAGGTTTATGCTCTGATACCACTCCTTGTGACACTCCAGATCCACCACCCTGCACTTCATTGAATGCCTGCAAGGTTCGCACCAGGACTCAGAACTGGCATAACATGAGAGTAATTTTTTTCATTTATTTTAATAAAGTAAAATTTACACAGCCCTACAGTACATGAGTTATCAGAGTATGAGCCCATCTAAAAAATCTCATCATTTAGACATATCCAAAATTTCAAAACTCTGGAAGATCCTAGTGAGCCTAATCATCTTCGTACCAATGATTTATAATAAAATTATGAAAACAGGAAAAATAGAAAAATGGAATGAGCCCTTGCCCAATGAGAGTTCACCGTTTTCGCAAACATTTACCGAGTTGCAAATATTACCCATGCATACAATTCAGGCATATCCTAACATGTAGCATTCATGACTCATGGAGGATTCATAGAACATATAATGAGAATGAAGGGTAGTCATTTAAAGGTCTATATGAATAATAAACGAACTAGCTAGTTCATCTCAAGAATAAAAGGGCGATCTCCAGTATGTACATGTATGCTCAATGATGGCCAGCTCCTCTTAGCATGCATAAGAAGGATGAGGGGTGTTGAGCAACGTGTACATGTACGATGAACGAAGCCCAGCTCACCTCAGCATAAATATATAATCATATCGACAGTCATTCCCAAACGTAGACATGCATATATGGGCCCCTGTGGTCGGGACTAATTTCGAAATCAGGAACGCAGATGATCCAGATGACCAAGCCCTATACTGGCACGTGGGATCAAATCGTATCCACATAATGAATCCGACACAACTCATGTTCATATAATATTTTCAGCGCACAAAGAAAGTACTACTGAAGCATAACAAGTACACATGCGTTCCAGCCGGAAAATAAACACAACTGGCAGTTCAAAACAAAAAGCATTTTAAGCATTTTTCGTAAATATTTCAAAACATACCGCAAACAAGATTTAGTGCAGTTCAATTATTAATTGCATTAAAACGGAATCCATTTTCAGTGATAAACTCACCTCAGTCCAGAGATACACGCTCACAAACTAGCTATCTAACAGATCTGCGTATATTTCAGGTTCCTACAATTCAGTTTTAATTCTAACTAACAAAATTCTAATTTCTAACTTATTCCGGAACTTAACTAAAGGGCAAAATGGTAATTTACCTATTTTTCCATTCAAAACATATATATTTAGAAAATAAAGATTCTGGAAAGTGGTCAACCAGTCCACGGCAGGCAGTAATAAAGTTGTGGTTTACCACTCGCCACCCTGGGTCACCCGGTCCTTTATTTCCTTGAATTTTGTGCCCAAGGCTTGGGACGACCCAAGAAATTGCTTTTTACATTAGAAGTAAGTACCCCAACTTCTGATGTTTTGTTGTGCACAGATAAAATATACCCAAATTGTACCGTAAGTGTCCAAGGGCAAAACCACCCTGCGGACCTGGTGACCCTGGAATTGAGAGGCTACGATGTGATCCTTGGAATGGATTGGCTAGCCCAGAATCATGCCTTTTTGGATTTTCGGGGAAAGAGAGTAATTTTCAATGAGCCAGGACAGCCGGAAGTGGTGTTGCGGTTGAGAAGCAGAAAGGCGACCACTCCACTGATATCCGGGATGAAAGCTTGGAAGTTATTGTGGAAAAGGGCGCAGGGAATCCTTGCAGTGATGATTAACAAGCGAAAGAAGAAAGCTAAGATAGAAAGTACCCAAGTCGTTAAAGAGTACACCGACGTGTTTCCGGAAGAGTTAACTGCATTACCCCCTACTAGAGATATTGAGTTCACTATAAACCTAGTTCCCAGAGGCGAACCTTACTCCAAGACCCCGTACCAAATGGCCCCAGCTGAGCTAAGCGAACTAAAGAAGCAGCTGGAGGAATTGTTGGCACAGGGGTACATACGAGCCAGTACCTCACTATAGGGGGCCACGATACTATTTGTAAAGAAGAAAGATTGAACAATGAGGATGTGCATAGACTATTGAGGGTTGAATAACCTTACCATTAAGAATAAATATCCGTTGCCCTTGATAGATGAGCTCTTTAACCATCTACATGGAGCGACAGTATTCTCCAAGCTCGACCTGCGATAGGGATATTACCAGTTACAGATTCGGGAGGAGAACATCCGTCGGACCTCGTTCAACACTCGTTACGGGCACTATGAGTTTATCATAATGCCCTTCAGGTTGACTAATGCACTAGCTGCATTTATGGATTTGATGCAATCGGTGTTTCAGCCTTATCTGGATCGGTTTGTGGTAATTTCATCGACGATATCCTGGTATACTCCTGAAATGTGGAGGATCATGAGCAACACCTAAGGAAGGTATTGCAGAAGCTTAGGAAACACCAGATGTACTCCAAATTCAGCAAATACAAGTTCTGGTTAGATCAAGTGTCCTTCCTGGGCTACGTCATTTCCAAGAAAGGGATTGCGGTGAACCTGACCAATGCAGAGACCGTGATGAACTAGCGGACACCGAAGAACTCGACGGATATACGGAGCTTCTTGGGGTTAGCAGGGTACTATAGGAGGTTTATCCCCGACTTGTCAAAAATAGACGAGCCAATGACCAAGTTGGCCCAGAAGGACGTGAATTTTGCGTGGAACGACAAGGCAGATGCCGCATTCCGTGAGTTGAAGAAAAGGCTCACGTCCGCACCAGTGTTGACCCTACCCGAGGGTAAGGAGAACTTTATCGTATTTACCGACGCCTCCAAAGAGGGACTTGGTTGCGTCCTGATGTAAAAGGGAAAGGTGATTGCTTATGCATCCCAAAAGTTGAAGGTGCACGAACAGAATTACCCAACCCACGATCTGGAGTTGGCAGCCGTGATCTTCTCTTTGGCTAAGTGGAGGCACTACCTGTATGGGGTAACTTTTGAAGTCTTCTCTGACCATAAGAACTTGAGGTACCTATTCTCTCAACAGGACCTTAATCTAAGGCAGAGAAGGTGGATGGAATACCTGCAGGACTATGACTGTATGATTCAGTACCACCCCGGCAAGGCTAATATGGTGGTCGATGCATTGAGCCACAAAGCCCAGTTAGCACGGATAGAAGTTTGCGCTAACATGCACGTTAAGCCTGATTTACTGGAACGAATCAGAAAGGCTCAGGGGGAGAATCCCGCTTTGAGTCACTGGATTGAGCTAGCACGACAAGGCACACACCCCGACTACCAGGTCGGACCTGATGGGAGTCTGCGGTATCAAGGAAGGTTGTACCTGCCGAAAGATGATGCACTGAAGCAGGAGATACTGGATGAGGCTCATAAGTCAAGATACACGGTACACCCGGGAAGCACCAAAATGTACAAGGATCTAAGGATCCGGTACTGTTGAGACAATATGAATAGGGAAGTTGCCCAATTTGTATCCATCTACATAACATGCCAGCAAGTGAAGGCGGTGCACCAATGACCATCGGGATTGTTAAAACCACTGGAGATTCCCAAAAATGGGAGCATATCACGATGGATTTCGTCAGTGAATTACCGAGGTCATAATACAATCACGATGCCGTGTGGGTGGTGGTGGACCGACTCACAAAAACGGCTCACTTCATACCAGTAAATGTCAGATATTCGCTGGAGAAGTTGACATAGCTCTATATCCGAGAGGTTGTAAAGCTGCATGGAGTGCCAGCCAGCATCATATCAGATCGTGACCCTAAGTTTACTTCCAGATTATGGCAGCAGTTGCAATTGGCGTTGGGTACGAAGCTGAACTTCAGTACTGTCGCTCACCCTCAGACTGACGGACAGTCCGAGCATACTATTCAGATCCTCGAAGACATGCTTCGAGCTTGCTCCCTGGACTTTGGGGGTGCGTGGGATACGCACCTGCCATTGATTGAGTTTTCTTACAACAACAGTAACCAAGCTTCGATAGGGATGGCACCCTATGAAGCCTTGTATGGAAGGAAACATCGGTCCCCGCTATATTGGGACGAAGTGAGAGAGAGGAAAGACATGCCTGGCACCCTAGTTCCGTTGTGGAAGAAGCATACCATGACGTGAAAATAATACGTCAGTGGCTACAAACTGCCCAGAGAAGACAAAAGAGTTACGCAGATAGATGCCGCAAGGATTTGAGCTTTGAGGAAGGAAACAGGGTCTTCTTGAAGGTTGCACCGTACACCCATATTATTAACATTGGGAGACGTGGAAAGCTGAGTCCTCGATTCGTGGGACCCTTTAAGATCCAGAAGCGAGTGGGTGAAGTCACCTACCAGCTAGAGTTACCTGCTTCCATGGGAAAGATGCATCCGGTATTCCCCATATCGATGCTAAGGAAATACCTGGCGGACCCGAGGCATGTGGTACGACTCGACGATCTAGAAATCGAGGAGACAACGGAGTACGAGGAAACGTTAGTATGAATTCTAGATCAAAGCGTCAAGAAATTGAGAACTAAGGATATTACCTTGGTAAAGGTACAGTGGAAGTGACATGGGCTCGAGGAGGCGACATGGGAACCCGAAGCGGAGATGCATGAGAAGTACTCGCATCTGTTGGTGAAGTGAGATAGGGAATTTCAGGATGGAATTCCATTAAGTGGGGGAGAATGTGAGACCCGGATTTTTTTCAGAGCAAAATCATAGGGATAAAATGGTAAAAATCAAAAATTTTTTGCTTACATTATGTGTCGGTGTGAAACGTGACTTGCTTGCTTGAATTATTGTGTACTTGCTAAGTGTCTAGGTTGTACTCAATTAGATATAGGGAGGAGAACATGCCCCGGATGGGAAATAAATGTTAGGAAACCCAAGAGGAAGGATAGCTAGAAAGCCACGCGAAATCGGGATGCAAACGGAGCAAAAACAAGTGAGAACGGGTCAAAAGAAATCCCTGCAACAGGGACCTATGACCATTGCAAGCCCCCATTGCAGGCAGCAAGCTGCGCGCAGCAGCGTACGGCGTGCGCCGCATGCGCAGCGCTTACTGCGCTACCCAGCACGCATGTCGTGCACACGCCAGCGTGCAAGCTTTGAGAAAACCATAGAAGCGGTTTTTTTTAATTGGATTTGGATTTTTCTCTAATCCAAATCCAATTTTAATCAAAGGTGAGGCAGCTAGGGTTCTAGAGGAAGGTTCTAAAGGTTTCTAGAACCTAGGGGAGGTCTATAAATAGATCCCCATGCCTCCAATCCTTCCTTTTCCATTTTCTGAAAACCCTACACGCCGCCAACTTGAGGAGGCGCCGCCGTCGTCGGAAAGTCGCCATCGACACTGCGGTTCTCTTCCCTTGCATCTTCTCTACACGTTTGTGGTGTTCTTAGGACCGAGGTAAGTCTCCATAACCCCTCTTTAACCCCCGCAACATGGCATGAAGACATGCGTTTTAGGGTTGTTAATTTAATCCATAGATCTCTTGTGTTTGGGGCTGAGGATGGGTTCTTTACATGTTTAAGAACACCTATGAGGGTTTGCACATTATTGGGGGGATTAAATTCGGAATATGGAATTAATGAGAAAATTAAAACTTGAAAAATCTAAATTCTATAATCAGTGTGCCATGCCATGTTTGGGGCCGTGAAATAGGTGGTTAGAATGATTAGAATTGCTTAAAAAATGGTTGGTTTGTTAGCAGTGATGCAGGGCTACGAATTAGTGTTTTTGGAATGGATTGAATCAGATCTGACACAAAAAGAAAGGGCTCCAAAAAGGGCAACGCGCGACGTCTGCACACAAGGCGGTGCACACACAAGCCTTGGGTGCATGGCAAGCCATGCGCGGGCTGTGCGCACATGGCCATGCCTTGCGCGCGCCAGCCTTGCATGCAAGGCCACGTCGCGCACAAGGTTGGGCAGACGTGCATGCATGTCCCGCCCGGTCGTGCCAACCTTGGCCCTTGACCCCTACACTTGACCTTGACCCTAGCCTTGACTTGTTTGACCACTTGACCTTTGTCCACTTGACTTGACCTTGTCCACTTGACTTGACCTTTGACCACTTGACTTGACCTTTAACCACTTAACTTGATCCTTGACCACTTGACTTGACCTTTGACCACTTGACTTGACCCTTGACCACTTGACTTGACCTTTGACCCAACTTGACCCAATTGACCAAAACTTAACCCCTTGACCCAAAAGGTCAACGGTTGATCGAAAAGTCAAAATTGACCTTAAAAGTCAAACCTAAACTAAGAAAGGTCAAACTTACCCCGTTTGGTCAACAGTTAACCAAAGAGTCAAAGTTGACCGTAAAGTCAAACTTAACCCGAAAAGTCAAAGGTTGACCAAAAAGTTAAAGTTGACTGTAAAAGTCAAAGGTTGACCAAAAAGTCAAAGGTTGACCAAAAAGTCAAAGTTTCCGGCTGCGGCTTCTTCTTCTCCTTCCTAAACCCTTGTTTTGCTTCTTCCTTTGTGTTGAGTTTAATTGGCAACTAAAGATTGTAATTCAGAGTTTAAGGATGTTTATATAGGGTCAAGTAGGTCTAGGTTTAGGGTTACACACGATCCAAACGATTTGGATTCGTGAGTTTTCAAAACTGAGATAGGATAGAACTTGGTTTGAATTCGAATTCCCGCGACTAGACTCCGTGCAAGTTGTCGTTCGACTCGCACAGATACTCGGACAGACCAGCTTTTGCCTTGTTTCGTCAGTCTTCTTCTCTACTCAGCTTTTCCTTTTAAGTACCTTCTAGTGACCCTTTACTCCTATGTTTTAGGTCTACATAAACCTAGGCACATATTCCTTCCTAGCTTACTCGAGAAACAATACTCCATCTAGGCACATAATGTTCATAATCACTCAAACAAGTAAGTCACGTGAAGCGACAAACACAAGTATTAGAAATACCCCACCTCCGTAAAATCATTTTAGTCTTTTTTGATGATATCTTAATTTATTCCAAATCCTGGGCTGACCACCTAGTTCATCTGCAAGTTGTTTTTACTATGTTACGCGACAACCAGTTGTTTGTTAAGCGAAAAAATGCAGATTCGGGGTTTCATATATTGACTACCTGGGCCACATTATTTTGAGTAAAAGGGTGGCAGTGGATCCCTCCCAAATTCAAGCAGTGTAGGATTGGCCGACCCCGACGACCAAACGGGCAGTACGACGAATCCTGGGCTTAGCTAGTTATTATAGGAAGTTCATCAAACACTTCGACATTATTACCGGGCCCTTAAACCAGTTGTTGACATATAAGGGGTTCCTTGGTTAGAGGCCGCACAATAGACCTTCAACCGCCTCAAAGGCACCTTGACGACCGCCCCAGTACTGGCCCTTCTCGACTTCACCCAACGCTTCATCACTGAGTGTGATGCAAGTGGAACCAGGATTGGAGCATTTCTAACACAGCGCGGCCAGCCTATGGCCTACTATAGTGAAACCCTCAAAGCTCAGCCCTCCGGCTGTCAGCCTATGGAAAAGAGATGCTAGTCATCATTAAAGCGGTCCGCAAGTGGCGACCTTACCTTCTGGGTAAACCCTTAATGTGAAACCCGTAAAATTTTAATATCTTAAAATTCACCTCAAAAATATATTAAGATATTTATGATTATTTTATGATAATGTATAAGAATTTCCTTTAAAAGAAAATTTCGCTTAAAATTAGTTCTTTGAGAAAATTTTATAAAAGTCCTCGGATCTTCTATCTCAAAGAATTTCTTTATTTCTTTATTTTCTTTATTTTCAAATCTTTCATTATATGAATTAGTTGATAATTTTGATTCTAAAATACATGTTATGATATTTGGTTAAGAATAGTATAATTTAAGGATTTTTTGGAATTTTAGAAAATAGGAATTAGAAGATTAAAATTAGAAAATAAATGAAAAATAATAGAAAATTGGAAAACGATTTTAACCGTTTGGAAAAGGGAAAACCCAATTGAGCAATCGGTTTTACCCAATTCCAATCGGGTAAAACCGATTGGCTTCGGATAAGAATTAGTTGGATTGGTTTTAACCGATTCCTAATCGGATAAAACCGATTCCCTATGGATAGAATTTGGTTAAATAGGTTTTAACCTTTTAACCAATCGGTAAAACCGATTGGTAAATTAATAAAAATTACCAACTGCCCTACTAATCAATTTTAACCTATTTCTGAGTGGGAAAAATCGATTGTAATCTGTTTTACCGATTTGTCAATCGGGAAAAACCGATTTGCGGCCAGAAGATAAAATTTAAGACTTGTCATCCAAGTCACGGGGAAGGAGGTCTTTTAACCTCTTGCCTTCTGTCCTACATGACCCTAACCTCTATAAATACCCCCTCCTCTCCTTCCTAAACTCCATTTTTGCAATTTCCATGCCAAAATTTCTCCAATTTAGAAGCTAGAAAGAAAAGCTTGGAAGAAGAAGAAGGATCAAGGGAATCGAAAGAGGTAAAAATCTTACGCAGGAAATGCAATTATAATGCAAGAATCTTGATTTTTAGAGTTTTTAGTATTTTCTTAGGATTTAATTTATTCTTGGAAATTTGGACATTGAAAATATGTTTTGAAATGTTAAACATGTTCTAGGGAGTGTTGTAAAAATGGTTTTTGGCAAAAAGAATTGAATAAAAACAGATTTAGATGCACTTTTGTTGGAAACCCCGAAGCTTGGATGAAGAACATGAAATCTGGGCATTCATTGGTTTTTTACTGATGAAGAATCGGGTAAAACCGATTTTAACCTAGAAATAATCGGTTATACCTGCTTGCCATCGGGTAAAACCGATTGGAAAAATGGTTTTCGCAATTTCTGGATTTCAAAAATTGTCAGGGACTATATTTGTAAATACTGGACCAATTTTAACCGATTAAAAATTGGGAAAAATCGATCAAGAGTTTTTCAGGAATTTTTCATCGGTTTTGACAGATCTATTATCGGGTAAAACCGATCTAAAATAGGAAAATTGATTTTTCCGCAATTTTGTTTTCTTTTAATTATTTCTTAATAAAATCTTGTTAAAATTATTTTAACAAGTATTTTAAGGATTTTATACTTATATTTTCTTAAGTTATAATTTCTATAAGTTTTATACAATTTTGGACTATTTATAAAGTAACGTAGAAATAATATTTAGAAAGTATTTAAATTTCAGTTTTTCAGCATAATGATTATATTTGCTTTAAAGTTATAACTATTACGTTTTTATAGTTATTTTCCGGATAAATAATTTTTAGAATACTTAATACATGTTTTAAATAAGAAAAATAGGTAAAATTACCATTATGCCCTTATTAGTTAAAATTCCAAAATAAGTTAGCAATTAGAATTCTATTCATTAGAAATTAAAATTCTATTAGTTAGAGATAGTACTAAATTGCCGGAACCTGAAATATATGCAGATTGGTTAGATAGCTAGTATGTGAGCTTGAATCTTCGGACCGATGTGAGTTTATCACTGAAAATGGATATTGTTTTAATGCAGTTAATAATTGAACTGCATTGAATCTTGTTTGCAGCATATTTTGAAATATTTGCAAAAAATGTTTGAAATGCTTTTTGTCTTAAAACTTCCAGTTGTGTATACTTACCAGCTGGAACGCATATATTTGTTAGGTTTCGGTTGTACTTTCTTTGGACACTGAATCTATTATTTGAGCATAAGTTGTGTCAGATCCATTATGTTGATACTATCTGATCCCACAAGCCAGCGAAGGGCTTGGTCGTCTGGACCATTTGCGTTCCTGATTTCGAAATCAGTCCCGACCACAGGGGCCCATATATGCATGTATACGTTTGGGAGTAGTTGTCGATACTTATATGATTATGATTATTATGCTAAGGTGAGCTGGCCTTCGTTCATCATATGTGTGCACGTTGATGAACGCCCCTCATTCTCTTTATGTACACCGAGATAAGTTGGTCATCGTTGAGTGTATATGTACACGCTAGCGATCGCCCTTATTCTCGAGATAAACTGGTTAGTTCGTTTACTGTTCATATTGAACTTTAAACGACTGACCCTTCATTTTCCTTATATGTCTTTGAATCCCGCATGAGTCATGAATGCTATATGATTAGGATATGCTTAACTTATATGCATGGGTAATATTTATAACTCGGTAAATGTTTGCGAAAATAGTGGATTCTCACTTGGCAAGGGCTCATTCCATTTGTTTGTTTTCCTGTTTTCTATTTTCAAAATTTTATTACGAATCTTTGATACGAAGATGATTATGCTCACTAGGATCACTGGAGTTTGGAAACTTGGGATACAACTAGAAGGCGAGATGTTTAGATGGACTCATACTCTGATAATTCATGTACTATAGAACTATGTAAGTTTATTTTATTACTCCCTCCGTTCCATTAGAAGGGTTCAGTTAGCCCAAGGTATAACTTTTTTATTTTTACTCAACTTATAGAACGTACAACCATTTTTAAGCTCTATTTTCTCCAACCCTTGTCGATGCGTTAATGAGTTATATCTCCTTTTTAACCTCCCGATCAACGACATACGTATCAGATTAATTCTAGAAAATTATCAAATCCAATCGATTCTTCGCGATTTCTTCTCCCATCAAATTTAATCGTCGAATCACTGATTGTTTTGCGAGGCCGCTGCAATTCTCTCTTTGCTCTTGGTTCGACTCTACAACCTTCAATGGACATGGAAAATTCACAAAATTCTTTGTTTTGTGAACTGAACTTGTTCTTTTCTTAATTTTGATTCTTTGAGTTGGGGACTGCTGGTAACTGTTTGGATGGGTTGTGGTGAATAGTCTTGTAGGTGAGCAAAATTGAAGGCATGAAAAAATGCACAGTATGTGTTTGATGATTTGCCCAAGTGAGGTTCACGCATCTATTTTGATGTCTTCGTGCATTATTATTGGGTTCGTTGAGGTTGTTACCTAAGATTCTATTAATGTTTAGAATAGGACATGCTTACGTTTGATGAGAGTATGTTATTGACCATTTTAATAAGCATCAAACTGTGTACTCATATATTTGTTGCTGCTAATTAAAAATGTGGATGTTGATCAAGGCTCAAAACGCATGCTTTTGTATTAATAATGGAAGTTTTGATAAAGGAGTACTTCCAGTTTTTGTAATTCCTTGATTAATGCTTTCCAATCGACTCGGAATTGTTTCTAATTCAGAGACCTATGTGGCTGCTCTCAATCTTTATAACATATGCTCTGCAGGTCTGTGTATTGAAGTGAGCTGAGTATTGAAGTGATCAGCTCACTGGATTGTACATGTATTGAACAGATTTATATTAAGGGCAGTATAGAGATTTTACTTAAAAATTAAGTTTGATTTTTGAAACTGAACTCTTCTATTATATTGGAAAAAAAAATTTTCTCAAACTAAACCCTATATGCGAGGTGGTGGATATCGGGTGTGGTCCATACACATCTACAGAACCTCCGCTACCTGCTGGAATAGAGAATCTCTACACCAGTCCAGGCCCTTTGGCTACCCATGCTCATGGGCTACGACTACGAAATCGAGTATAAGCGGAGCCCAAACAACAAGGCGGCAGACTTACTCTCCCATCGAATAGAATTCCAATTTGTCTCTGTCTCAGCCCCCCAAAGCGGACTAGTGGCCGTAACTCCAACAGGTCCAACTGGACCCTACGATCAGGAGTCAACCTGGTCTTTCAGGACAGAATATGGCTCCGAAGGGGTAGAATTTTCTTAAGCCCCACTCCCGCCTTTGTACCCAACATTCTCGGGAAGTGCCATGATCCCCTCACCGGCGGACATTTTGGATTTCACAAAATTCTAGCCCATATCCGTAATGGATGTCACACCATATGCCAATGTACCACTATTGGGAATGTTCTTTAAAGTTCAGTAGATAATTTGCTTAGAAATTTACACAATACAATTCAAACTCATAACTTATGGTCTTTACATCCAGCGTATTACCACTAAGTTATCAGTGATTGGTAGGCGGTTGGTTTTAAGAAGCTGTCCTTTTTCCCCCTTCTCAATCAGCCTGCATAACTAAACCACGGGCTGTGACTGTCTCCATAGTCAACATCTTCATAGATATCTTCCTTAGATAATCCGACTACAATAGAACATATTCCAACAGAACAGCAACAAAATCATGAGAAAACTAGTAACCTTTTTGCAATACCACAAAAGCAACCCAAAACTCTTAACATTAAATAAGCGGAGAAAGGATTCAAGATATTGTACACAAATTTACATTCATTTATGTCCCACAGGTTTGCATGGCATACCTGGCTTGTTGCAGTAGTGTATATTTTTTCCTAAAACCTTATAGCAATCTTCTTAAGTTCTTGCAACCCCTCTTGTCCAGAGAAAGGAAGATGCCTCATTAAAGTGTCCAATCTGCAGAATATGATTACAGTTGAAGCATTAAACTAAACTAGCTGGTAACAAAAAAATGTACAACAACTAAGCCTTTATCCACTATGCGGGGTCGGCTATATAGATCATGGGCCTGTTCTTTAGGCCGAGTTGAGAACGGGTTTGAGTTTTAGGTTGAGTCCAAATGAGTTTGCGCCCACAACAAAAAAACAATGGTTTCAACCCAAAACGTAAATACATATTCCACCACCACTCGGTCCGGCCCTCCTCCGCCTCACCGCTGCCGGCCTAAACCCTAAACCCCCAAAATCCAATTCTTCTTCTTTTTCTGTTTCAAGCCAAAAATTTTGAGATTGAATTTCATATTTCCCCAAACCCACAAAATGGGATGTCAACTAAAGATTCAATTTTAAATTCCAATTACAAATAAAGAGAGATTGAGTGTGGAGGAGGAGGAAGAAGAAGAAGAAGAAGAGGAGGAAGAAGAGGAGGAGGTGGAAGAAGAACATATAGGGCCTACAGTCGGCCGAGCCGCCGCCGGCGTGAAGAAGAAGAAGAGGGCCGGCTTCGCCGGTAGGAAGAAGAAAAAGAAGGGTGGAAGAAGAAGAAGAAGGTGGAGGAGGAAAAAGAAGAAGAAGAAGAAGAAGGAGGAGGCCGGTGGCGGTTGCAGGCGGAGGAGGCCGGCGGAGGAGGGCGGCGGCGGCGGCAGTGGGAGAAATTTTTTGAGGTGAAATTGGTCTTAGTTTTGGGGTTAAGTTTTGGTAAAGAAACATTGGGTTGGGTTGGAATTTGGGTTTGAACCCAAAAAATTGGCAGAACCAGTTCTCAGTTCTACCAAAAGAACAGGCCTCATATTTCGTCATCATGTATTGTCGAGACATACATAGAAGCCAAAAGTAACAAAAAATGTACATCAAGGAAAATTAAGATGGCAAAAGTCATCCCTGGTTTCAGAAGACAAGGATGCAAACCCAAAGGCCTATTCTACAGAAATCCACCTTTAAATAAAATAAAATTAAAAATGATAAAAACAAACAAAAAATAAAAAATAATAAAACAAACAAAATACAACCCAGTATCAGCAGTGTTTATGACATCATCCAAGTATCTATCAACCAAACTTGGAAAACTTCTGTAGCATCTTAAAAATGAGTCAGCCCCCAGGAAGTAACCCTCTAGGACATAGGTTATTGCATTCAAATTTTAAAATGCACAATGGTATGTCTTTCCTCAACTTATTAGCCAGACACAACAGAATATTTAAGTAATGTTCTTTTTTGCTTGGATATCACAATTGCAGGCTTTTTAGAAAAAACTTGAAGGCAATGACAAAACTAGTGCGCTGTTGGACAACTTAGCATCATCACATGACATATCATTGTTGCAACCCCTAGCAGCACCAATCAAGAATGTGGCTCAAACTAATGAATTGATCAAACTATCAGAAAGCAAGGGAAAAGGGACAGTAAGAAACTGCTATGAAGCTTGAATGGAAATCATAGTATTATTCTGATTATTACCAGTTAGAAAAATAAGTGTCAACATATCAAAGTTCGAAGGGATATTAACTAGGATATGAAAATACAGAACCTAGAAAATAAAATATGTGTTCAATGCTTTCAATAAAGACCGTAAAATGGTCATCAGCCAATTCATGTGCTATGAAATCTATTGCTACCTCATCTCGTGATAAGTTTATATGCCTTCTTCCTACTTACCTATACCAATTGGTATTTCTCCCAAAACTCCTTATTTCAAGATCATCTATAATCTTTAACACTAATACGTGAAACCATACAGATGAAGCATGTACATACAAGTTAGTTTGTGTACCTAACTACAACCAAGTCTATACGGAACTGCAAATGTAAAATTTTGATCATAGAAAGAGTTGATTTATTGAAGCTTATATAAAGAGTGAGAGATGTTTGGCCATGTTCGTTTTGAAGAGTTTTGAAACATGTTTTCAAAACTTGGTTTTAGAAATGATTTTTGAATGTGAAAAGTGTATTAGAAATATAAAAATGTGTAGTAACAAAGTAAAAAAATGTATTGGGAATAATGAGAAATTAATACAATATTCAAAACTTCAAAAACATATTTTTAAAATATGAAAACGAACAGAACCTTAAGTTCTTGTCTGTTCAACAATCCAAGAGAATTCTGATTAGCTGCAATCCCGTGCATTCCGTAACCATCATTGTGTCAATAAATACAACACTTAATGAATGAGTAGAAGAATAGAACTACAACAACTAAGCCTTTATCCCACTAAGTGGAATCTTCTCTATCAATTAATATTTCGCCATCGTGTGCGGTTGAGACACATTGATTCATTAAAATTTAAATATATGTGTAACTTTTTATAGTTTTTTCTAATTTTTTTAAAGTCTTCCTGTTCTCCTTTTAATATTAGTCAATAGCTCTCTATTTTTTACCAATCGTACTGGGGCATCTCATGACTCCATGTGCATGTTCCAAACCATCTTGTCGTGTCTCTCGTTTTTTTATCTACTGGAGCTACTCATACTTTTTCTCTAATTTTTGGATTAATTATTCTACCTAACCTCGTATGTTCACACATCGATCTCAAAATTCTCTTTTTTGCTACCCTCATTTTTGTTCATATGCGTATTTAGTCACCCAGCACTCCAACCGTAAAGCAATTTCTGCCTTATAGTTGTTTTATAAAATTTTCCTTCCAGTTTATGCGTCACTTTACAGCCAAAGTATAGAGGACACACTTCTCCATTTGTTACACCCTGCTTGAATTCTATGTGTGACATCTTTATCGATTTCTTCATTTCTTTTATTATAGACCCTAAATATCTGACACTTCTACAATCATTTAATTCATATTCGTTAATTTACCTTTGTGAGTATTAAAGTGGTATTGCATGCATTCCATTTCAACTTTACTTATGTTATTACATTTAGATTATAATGCTTCCCTCCAAGCCTCTAATTAGGCATTTACACCTTCTCTTGTCTCATCATTAAATCTATACTGTCAGCAAAGGATTGCTTTTTGCACCTGTTTAGCAATCTCATCAATTACTAAAGCAAAAACGGTTGACTATTATTTAAGCTAACAGACTTCAACATGAAAGTGTGTACAAAAACTTTAACCCAAGAATCAGGTTACAGAAATACAGTTGAACATCCTTCCATCCTCTACACATGAAGCTTTCTGATAATCTTCTCATTCCACGGTATGAGCAAAGATATCACCCCACACATTGATAGGGAATACTTTCACTTCGCCCCGTAACTTGAGTCCAACAGTAAAAAAAAAAAAAAAAACAAGAAGAAATGCATTGAAAAAATAAATAAATGAATAAGCGTCTCATAAAGAGACCAAAAATACACAACGGAACATATTCCAAAGGATATTTTAGGAGAAATTAATGCAAAACAAAATCCCAATCTGGCAAATGGAAAACCTCCCAAATGAATAATGCCTATAACAGTACAACCACATATGCTACACAGATTTTGACAGGAATAAATGAGTAAATGGACAAGATAATTGATGCATAACAGCAATGTAATTACCAGCATCAGAATGTCAGGATCAACATGTAACACATCTTATAATAAATTTACTCATAAATTAATAAAAAATAAAAATTCCAAAAAGGAAAAAAAAAATTGATACTGAGATTCGTGCGAGCAACCCAACCCACTGTCAGCGTTACCAAAAGAAAGACAAGAAAAAAGGCTTACTAACAAAATATTCATCAAATGATATCTGTTTTTTATTTTCACCTACCTCTACAAAGTTAAGCCTTGGTGCAGTGGTAAGAGTTGTTACCAAATGACCTAAGTTCATGGGTTCAAGTCACAATAACAGCTTTTGGTAGAGAAATATAAGGTAAGCCTACGTAAATCAGGCTTTAATGGCCCAACCACTTCCTAAACTCATGCACATGCGTGAGTTTCTATGCATTGGGCTGCTCTTTTACATTCTCTGAAGTTCAATAACATCCATCTGATACTTAAACCTTCAATTACCCCTCCCCTATGTTGCCCAAAAGTGATGCAGTAAACACAGTAAGCATAAAACAACCCTAATTTCTTAACTTCCATTGATCTGACCTTTGCAACAGATAAAGAGGTTCATAAAGTTACCATTTCCATAATGTTAAACAGGTATGTACACCTAACCCATGTCAAAATGAATATAATTGGAAAGTTTAACTTTAGACAGAGTCAAAATAAGTTGGTCATTTTCATTTACCTTAATGATTAAGTGCCTTCATTGTTATGGCAGGTTTATCTGACTAACAAAATCACATCCCATTTGCAATTCTGATATGACTATATGACATGGGGAAAATTTAGACAGCTTAGTGAAAAGATAGATAAAATGACTTCTGGAGGGGGAAGAAAAAAGTCATATATACCAGGGGTATTCCTATTTAACCCCAAAAATTTCCGAACTATAGAATTTGTGCCTTACATGGTTGTGAATTACCAATAGATTAGAAGATGGCCACTGCATAGAGATGAACAAAGGGGCAAGGATTGACAAAATGCTTAAATCACCTCAGCCACAAAGATAATTAAGGATACAGTAGTTGACAAAATGCTTAAAAGAGCTTTATCATGCCCAACTTAAAAATCATTTTCCACTTAGTTTCTCCTCTGACCATAATTAGGAAAGATATAAAACTAATTGAACACTTGATAGCCAAGTTCAAGTTGAAAGCAAAAGAAAATCTAATAAGAATATTAGGGCCCCGTATGGTATGTCTTTTGAAAGGTGTTTTCGATTTTAAAATTATTAAAAATATATTGGAAATATAAAAAGGTGTTTGGGAAATGTAAAAAGGTGTATTGAAATTGATGAGAAATTATTATAAAATTAAAGTGAGAGTGAAATGAGATGGAAAAAAAAGTTGCCATACGGGGCCTAGATTTCCAGCAAATCAGCAATAAAACATGTAGGCAAACTTGTTGAAGAGTGTTGTAAAGATGCCTCGTGTAGCTATGGGATTGCCGGTAATCATTAGTCACATGGCACGTGACCCTGGGGAGGACCCGGAGCCATCTGCCCTTGACCCATCTACCCTTGACCGGCCTCCAGTTGTCGTTATCCATTCGCTAACGAAAGGCGATTGCTTCAAATTTTGAAACTCATGGCACGTCAACGCTCGTGGGAGTAAAACCCCCAAAATAACATAATTAACTAATTAAAGTGAAATTCTTGTTGAGAAACCAACCTAAAACCTCGAACAAATAAAAATCAGTATTTCTAAACACAGGAAAGTCTAAACGCAGGAAAGAAAATGCTAAACGTAAGAAAAGAGAGATAATATTTTGTTACGGAATTGATATTCGCAGTAACCGTTTCGATATTTGCAGTAACATTCCCCTATAAAAAGACAAAAATGCCCCTGGGCAAAAAAAAATAAAAACCAACTATGCAGCCCGTGAGGGTTGCAAAAAAAAAAATTGAAAATATCGAAACTCGCGGGCTCTGTTCCGTTTAATAATTCCTGCAAAGCAGAGCCGGGTGGAATCACAAAATCGGATAAAAATCGAGATGACTCGGATCGGAAAAAGGTTAGTGGCGAAAGTTAAAATGTTTTGCGGTATTGTTTTAGATAGTTGGTTTGATTATTTTAGTTGTATTATGTCCGGATTTGTTAGTATTTTTGTCGAAAATGTGAATTTTTTACCGGATTGGTGAAGATCCGCCCGGTGGTTACTGCAAATATGTAACTGAAGGGGGGGGGGGTGTACCATCGCCGGCGACCGGCGATGGTTTAGGCCAAAACCATCGCCGGTCGCCGGCGATGGTGTTGGATTTTTTTTTTTTAAAGTGTTAGGGGTATTTTAGACTTTTCACAAGAAAATATTACTGCAAATATCGAAACGGTTACTACAAATATCATGCCCCTTTTGTTATTATACCAAAATTACTTTTCCCACTGATAACTCCCACCAGCCCCACCTGACCCACGGACCCCACCAGCCCCAGCATTTGTCCTTTCTTTCATTTCCTTCTTTTTTTTAAACCTTCATTCCGTCCTTTTCTTTTTTTTTTTTTTCTATATATATGATTAATTTTTAAGTTAAATTTTATAATTAGGTATATATAATTTTAATATTATCTAAAATGGTTAGACTTTTTTTTTAATATTATTTGTATTTAAATTAGACATAAATGCATTGAAACTCATTTTAATTTATTTAATGTTAGTATTATTTTAATTATTATGTATGTGGGGCTTTTTTTGTATTATTAATGTTGATGGATATATTAATTAGTAAGGTTCATATTATAATTAAATGTGTATAATTTGGACATTATAAAGTATAATTAGACTTTTTTGAGTATTATTTGTGTTTAATTTAGAGATAAAAGCATTGTTAAAAATAAATTTAAAAAAGTTGGCAGTAAGCACACATACAAAAACAAAAACAGAAAGAAGAAAAAAAAAAAAAAAAAAGCAGAAGGCTCCTTTTCTTGGGGATAGGAATCCTAACCCCTAGAAAAGAAGCTTAGGCACCCTAACCTTTTTTTGGGGTTAGAAATCTTAAACCCATAAAAAAAAGGTTAGGGTGGTTAGGCACTCTAAGCTCTTTTTCTGGGGTTAGGTATCCTAACCCCAGACCTAACCTTAGAAAAAGAGGTTAGGGCGCCTAACCCCATCCTCTATGGTTAGGATTCCTAACCCCAAAAATGGGGGTTAGGTCGCCTAACCCCCACTTCTGGGTTAGGAATCCTAACCTCTAGAAAAAGGGGTTAGGCTCTTATGTGTTCCCTAACCCCCTCTTATGTAGTTAGGAATCCTAACCCCATGAGAGGGGGTTAGGTGCCCTAACCTCCTTTCCTGGGGTTAGGAATCTTAACCACAGAGAGGGAGTTAGGCGCCCTAAGCTCTTTTCTAGAGGTTAGGATTCCTAACCCCAAGAAAAGAAGCTTAGGGCGCCAAACCACCCTAAGCTCCTAACCCCATAAAAAGTGGTTAGGCGCCCTAATCCCCTTTTCAGGGGGATTAGGGCGCCTAACCACCCCAAGTTCCTAACCCCAAAAAATAGCCTTATGTTATTTTTATTTTTTATTTTCAAAAAATGTGCCTAACCTCTTTGCTAACTTTTTATTTTAATTTTTTATCAATGTATTTATCTCTTAATTAAACACAAATAATACTAAAAAAAAACAGTCTAACCATACAAAATAATGTCTAAATTAAACACAAATAATACAATTTTTTTTTTATAACCATGCATTATAATGTCTAAATTATACACACCTAATTATAATTATTAACTTAACAATTAATATACTCATCTATATTAATAACACAAATAAACGCACTAAATTATATGCACATAATAATTAAAATAGTGTCAATATTAAATAAATTAAAATGAGTTTATAATACATTTATATTAAATTGAACACAAATAATAAAAGAAAAAAAGGAAGGCTTTTGAAAAAATAAATAAACAAATTGAAAATGAAGGAAATGACTAATGGTGGGGCTGGTGGGAATTAGTGTGGGTAAGGGGCAATTTGGGTAAAAATACAAAATACTATCTCTCATTCCCTGCGTTTAGCATTTTTTTTTCCCTGCGTTTAGTACTACCCATAAGGATTAGTCGGTGAATGCAATCGAATAGCTGAAAAGTAGCGTATATACGCAGATTGGCTATAGATTCTCAGTTCAATTGATTGATGGCCCAGATATTGAAGACGTGGAACAAATTTAGAACTGTTTTGCCACTTCTTGTGGGCTCCGGTCTTCTAGTTCCATTTCCTATTCCATTCCCTACTCCAGTAGTAGGATTTTGCCATGTGTCTAACTAAAAAGTTCTAACCATTTACCCACTAACTCACTATTAACTAAGCAGATAGTTAGAGTTAGACACTACGGTCAACTCTTAAAAAAATTTTGCCATAAACTCATAAGCTGATAATCAAGGTTTCATAAATTTCAGTTTGAAAAACATGCAGATTAAACTAAAAAGGGTGGGTTTCTTTTGGGAAGATCGAGTTTTTTCGGTCCCAGCAAAACCATTAATCGACTCATATCTTCTCCCCCAATCTCAGAGGACAACAACTTTCAAAATTCTCTCTCTCTATGATTGTGTTTGTTCTAAAGTTTTCTCTCCATTGAAGGTAAATAAAAATCTCTCTTAATTTGTGAATGAATGTCGATTCTGGCATTGAATTTGTTTGTGAATGAATTCTATTCTGGCGTTGAATTTTTTTGTGAATAGATTTCGATTCTGGCATTGAATTTGTTTGTGAATGAATGTCGATTCTGGTTTTGATTTCTTCGATATTCTCTTAAGGACGTACAAAATGGTAAAGGCTAATTTCTAAACAATTTTTATACTTTTTATTACTAGTTTTATCTAATATTTTACAATGCAAGAATACTTTTCTATATATTTTAGCTAGCTCTATAGCATCTTGAAATTGAAACAGAGAACTAAAAATTGAATTCCATATTGAGGTACACTTTCATAGTTTCTTTGATATTATCTATTATTTTTTCTGATCTAATTTCTTTGTTATTACACTTTCACAGGATTAGGGTTGCTCAAATTAGGAAAATCGACCCGAACCGATCCGATCCGATCCGATCCGAACTGTTCGGATCTGTTTCTGATCGAGTGATCCGAACATTTGGTTCGGATCGGGTCAAGCTCTGTCCGAACTGATCCGTCCTTTCTGTTTTCATTTTTTTTTTTTTTTTGGTGCTGTCAGATGCTTATTTAAACAAAGAAGCCCTTCCCTCTCTCATTGGAGTTTGTGTTCAAGTTGGTTTGGAAAGCAGGGATACTGGAAATACCTTGAATATGAAAAGTGAAAACCTCCCTTCCTAATTCTTATCATCCATCTCTGGCTAATTTGAGCACCTCCCCCAATTGTTCCAACCCCTATTGGAGTTTTTCTTTCTTTCTTTTTTTTTCAGAAATTGCAGGCAAAGGAACCCCACCAGAAGCCCGAGATCTTCAATCTTGTTGACCAAAGTTTGTTCCCAAACCTCCTAAACCCAGATTAAAAAGCTCAAATTGATTCTACACTAAAAGATGGCGAGCAAAAGAAAAAGTGATGTAGGCAGAGTGAGGGGGTGAATGGAGTCGGCGGAGTGAAGAGTGGATGGAGCCGGCAGAGTGAGAGGTGGTCAGAGCTGGTGAAGTGAGGGATGGACAGAGCTGGCGAAGTGAGGGGTGGACGGGGCTGGTGTAAGTGAGAAATTTTGTGGACGCCGGCATCAGTTTCGATTTCAAATTTTGGGTAAGATTGGTTTTTTTTTTTTTTTTTCAAAGTTTCGGATTAGTGAGATCCGACCCAATCCGCGGGTCAGATGAACAGCCCTACACAGGATTTTACTTTTAGGACTTGTTCTTTACGTTTTGGTTTGAGTTTTTATTTTGGTTTCAACAGTAAATTTAATAGATTATAATAAGCTTTCATCATTTTCAATACAACTTTTTACAATTCAGTTATACATTTTTTGCATTTCCAATATATTTTTTACATTATAAAACTATTTTCTAAAAATCAAAACTCAAACCTTTAGTAAAAAACTGGCCCTTAAACTTCTGAGAAAACGAAATCAGACGGATATCATGCAATGAAGATGTAGGGAAAGAAAGCCTATGAGCATAAAGAGCCTGCAAATGAGCTGGAATTGACTCAGTAGGGGTGATAACGAGCTTTGACGTGTTTATTTATTGTTCATTTATTTATCGAGCCTAAAATCATGTTCGTGTTCGTTTAATTATTAATCGAGCCGAACCGAGCTTGTTCATGAACATTTGTGTGCGTTCTATCTCGCATTAACTAATAGAAAATTGTAATGTCTAGTTAATTAAATATATTATATCAACTTGCATAAAAATCAAAATTCAGTTTAAACTCATATATTGATTTTCTATGTACGTACAAATATATATAAAGATTCAATTATTTGTATTATTTAAAAATTTAATATTGTATATACTTATTTTATTTATATTATATAGTTAATATTTTAATTGAGCATGTTCATGAATATTAAAGAGCTTTCAACACCTTGTTCGTGTTTGTATTCATTTATTATCGAGCCTAAAAATCATGTTCGTGAACGTTTTTATCGAGCCAAACTCGAGCTTGTTCGTGAACATTCGTGTTCATTCTCAGCCCTAACTAAGTATCCATATAGTCAAAGCTCTGGCTGTTCTCCAACAAGATCCATCTCTTACATTCCCAAAGATCAAGGTCAAGGTTTTATAAGAGTAATTAGAAGCAAATAAAATGGAAGAGTAGCTTCACCACTATTGCATTCTTATCATAACCTTCAATATTATTCCCTTGTTCTCAAGGGAAATTGTTTCAATGATATAATCTAGGCAGGAAAAAGTTCATTGTGTTTTGGAAGAATTGATTTTATCTTATTAGACTTCATGGTGTGGTTGTTGGCTGTTGAACTATTGTACAACTTAATTGAAACACACTTCTTTGGCACTTATGAGAATGTGTTAAGCTTTTTAGGATTGAAAAAAAGAAAAATAAAAATGTGTTAAACTCATGAATGTTGAGTAAATGTTAGTATTTTTCACTAGAAAGTGAATACACGTGTGATTATTGAAGTGTTATTGTCGTTGAAGTTAGATTACGACCTTAGTCTAGATAGTTTTGGGTCGTTGGGATCTTATTAGTTATTTATAATAAGATGTCACACTTGTATGAAATCAGTTGGTAGAACTATAAATGGAAGAAGACATCCATTGTTTTGCAGCCTAAAAAAAAGAAAAGAAAAGAAAAAAAAACTAACATCAGTCTCTTGAAAGATTGAGGAAATGAAAGATGTTGTTGGGGCTAATACAAGGATTGGAAAGGTCCATATTTCAGAGAACACTTATACAAGGTGGTGCTAACAAGATGTTTGGCACTTTTGCTGTCAAATTTCTTATGGAGTAAAACATTTTTAAAGTGCATCTGAAAAATGTTGACCCTGATCAAGTGAATTGTATTTTGTTTTGATAAATAAGACTGACAGAGTCAATGGATGTTTCCAGTGCTACTAAAACTTTTGAACTCAAAAAAAGAAAATCACTTATCTATTAACAATGTCTGTTTTTCTTTTGCTCTTCTCACCTCAACCATAGAAACTCTTAGCATAAGCAATCACTTCAACGGAGCATAATCATGTTATTATATTTTCCCTTAATCGATGAACTTCCAACATATTTATGGTGAATATACACGGAAAACACACTAAAAAAGGAAGAAACCATCACTTTCTATTGTAACAAATTACTTCATTCAAGTGCCAAGGCAACAACAAAAATAACTGTTAAATTGATCCACCAATTTATAAGAAGCTCAGATCATATCTCTATCAACTTCCAGTCTCTCCCTTTTTTTATCACAGGAAGGCAAATATTTACAGAAAACAATATACATATAAACAAACACACTATTTCATGCATGTATAAGAACTTCATATTTACATGATGCATTAGAATCCTCTATAGCTATGGATCGGAAAGAATTGTTGAAATACTGCATCTGTGGCGTCTGATTCTGAAGCTTACGTAAGGGATTTGGGATTAGGGGAAGAAAAGACCCGTTGGCTGCTTCTACAATTACAGGTTTAAGATTCAAGCGAAGTCTTGCTTACTAATTTGATTTGCAGCCTAAGAATTTACCGGGGAAAAAAATTTTGTCGTTGACGGGATAACTCTATGATGAGGGCATCCCCAGCCCTATGCCAAGTCAGTATGCAGAGGATCCCATTTCGAGTAATGAAGGTTCAGAAAGTGCAACAGAGGTTCGTGTGCTCCATAGAGGCCCGCCAATGCTCTAGGACCCAAGCCCATACAGAGAGATCAGTTCGTTGACATAGTTGGGCCTATGACCTGAAGAAAGACAATGAAGCTCAGATCAGATCTTGAAAACCTTGTTCAAAGGAGTGCTATAGAAGCTCAGCTCATTACGGACACCAACGCCCTTGAAGAGAATAGAAGGAAGGTTAAAAGTGTCACTTTACTCTCCATTACAGAGGAAATGGAGCCTACTAATCAATCCAGCTGAAGGAAGGGCATTTCTTGAAGTTCTTGATTTTCTTGAAAATCTTGAATTTCATGGTTTATTGAATCTTGAAGAATCTTGAAAATACGTTCCAAAATGATTCGGGAGATTCCAGAAGATTCCAGAACCTCCCTACATCATCACCACCACCATGCGCCATCTTATTTGGGCCGAAACCCACCTTGGAGTCCATCACATTAATTTCGGCCAGCCAAGCCCACAAGGAGCAGCCCACACGCCACTTGGAAGCTTAGGTAGGGGAAGGATTAGGTTTTGTGCATGTTACTTAAATCTACCCAAAGTTTGTTACTAGTTTGTTAGGTTGTTACAAGTTTGTTACAACTAAGCTTACTAGGATAAGTCGTTTCCAAAAAGGTTTAACTTCTTGAAACCTTTTTGTGATTTGTTTCTACTTCTTTATTTCCTTACTTCTTTCTTGTATTTTCGGCCAACTCATTCTCCTTGCAGCCGAAATTACCTATTTTAACCAATCCTAGTTTCTTTAGGATTTTGTTCTTGTAGGAAATCAATCACTTAATTGGTTTCCAATTCTAGTTCTATTCCCTCTTTGTTTTTGGTTTCTTGAATTCGGCCAACTCCCTATAAATAGGGCAGCCGAGTTCCACTTCTTATTAGTTGATTAAATGATTTAAGTTATAATTTTATACTTCTTTAATCACTCATTTTATTTTGGGCTTATGTAATTTGCATGTTTGTTAATTGCTAAAAGCCACAGAAACTATAGGCTAATAGATAATTGTTCTGTCTATTGCTAAGCTTTGTTTCGATTCTATTATTCTCCACTTGGTTCGAATTGCGTGTTTAATTTACTTAGTTAAATTAGTAGTCTGCCGAATCCAAGGGTAAGGATTCTAGAAGTTAAGAGCTGCGTCTTGCATTCAGACTTTCCTTGGCACTTTCCGCATCGAGTTCTTGGTTTCCACGGCGTTGGAGATCAAGGGTTCACATCACTCTAACTATCCGTTTAGTTAATGGTGGATTAGCGGGTAAGTGGATAGAAATTTGTAGTTAGACAGATGGTAGAATCTTATTGGTGGTGTAGGGAATGTAATAGGAAATGGAACTAGGAGGCCCGAAGCACTTCTTGTGTTACCCTAATCCGTAAGGCCTAGCTATACATTTTTCATTTTTCTTTTTCTTTACCCGGGAGAGGGGGGAGAGAGGATGTTCGAGGAAGGAAGCAAAAAAACAAAGGAAACCCTCCCTTCCCTATGCCGTATATCATCTATGGAAATTGGGCATACTATAAAAATAAAATAAAATAGGAGTAATGATACACAACTCAACTAATCTCCTCAACTTTCTCATAGCAAGTGAGGTGTCATGCATTCATTGGTCAATAATGTTGTATTAATAATTATTTTATAAAAGTGTAGCCAATGAATGCATGACACCTCACTTATTATGAAAAGTTAAGGAGATTAGTTGGGTTGTGTATCACTACTAATAAAATAATAGCTATGTTTAGCGCCCCGGAATTAGAGTGGGAATGCGAATGGGATTGAGGGACATCGGAAGGCCAATGTGAATGAGGGCATCTCATATTCAGAAATAGATAAATATCTCATTAATGAAAATTTAAAATACTTCATAGATGAGATAATAGTTTAAATTATTTGATTTTTGTACTAACCAAACATTTGAATTTTAATTCGAAGAATCAGATGCTTATTCTCATATGCTCATTCTCGTGCATCAAATGCACTCATAGCTGTGAACAAAATAAATTGTGAAAAAAACTCACTTAAAAAAAAAATTTATGGGCCGTTTGGTTGGAGTAGTAGAAAGTGCAATGAGAATCACTAAAGAATGAATCTGATTAATGACACTTGGTTGGGTAATGGAAATAAAAAAATTTCAATCACTCCTTTATTTCCAATACCTAACCCTCCATGGTATTCATGAAACCCATTGAGGGGCCAGTCAACAAATAGTTTTTCTACAAAAAAATTCCTTATTTCTTTTACCATTTCTCTCTCTACTTCTATCATCTTACTTTCTCACTCTACATTTATCTTCTAATTTTCTCTCTCTATCCATTTTTCCACTTTCTCTCCACCTTTATTCTATCTACCTCTCTTATTTAGCTTTCTCGCTCAATATTTTTACTTTGTCTCTCAAATGTTACTATCTTTCTATATTTCACTTTCTCTCTCTATCTTTATCCTGCCTTTATTATTTCACCCTCTCTATACCTCTATCATTTTACTCTCTTAAACTTCATTACTTCACTTTCTCTTTCTCTATATTTTTTCTCTCTCTCTCTTTCTCTCTATCTTTGTTATCTCACTCTCTCTTTGTTATTTTACTATTCTTCTAGATTTCACTTTCTCTCTCTAACTTTATCTTACTTTCTCTCTCTACCTCTTTCATTTTATTTTCTCTCTCTAACTTTATTACTTCACTTTCTCTCTCTATATTATTTTCTCTCTGTCTTTGTTATCTCACACACTCTCTCTCTCTATATATATATATATATCTCCTCTTACTTTATCTCTCTAACTTTATCATTTATTTTTTCTCTCTACATATATATATTTTTACTTTCTCTCTTTAAATTTATCCTTTAAGTTTCTCTCTACATATCTTATTTTAATTTTCTCTCTACCTTTATCCTTTAATTTTTTTCTCTCTATATTTTTTTATCTTTATCTCTCTACCTTTATTATCTCTCTTGCTCCCTCTACCTTATTTTTTAATTTTTCTCTCCGCATCTCTCATTTTACTTTCTCTATCTACCTTTATCTTAATTTTCTCCCTCTACCTTATTTTTTTCACTAATTTACATATCTCTATTTACTTTCTCTCTCTACCTTTATCTTATTTTTCTCTCTCTACCTTATTTTTCTCACACATTTACATCTCTCTATTTACTTTGTCTTTCTACATTTATCCTTTAATTTTCTCCTTTTTCTACCCTATTATTTTCACTTCTTTTAACTCTTATCTAACTTTCTCTCCCTACATGCAAGACATAGTAATTTTTTGCCATAGTTTAACCCTTATAATTTATATTTATATAACCATTATCTTTTCCAACTCAATTAGGTATAATTATAGGGGGCATGTTATTTGCATATGTTATTTTACTAAATTCAGGTGCCACTTAAAATTATAATGACTGAAAATGCATAAATGCCCTTAGCTCTGTTTTACAACAACATAGCAACATAACGCACTTTCACCTCACACATTTCTTCACATTCATTCTCTCTTACATTTTATCATTTCAAATGGTAAAAATTTCTTCTTCAACTCCATCTGATGTGAGTTGTCGTGAAACTCCTCACGTTGCGGAAGTCTACTGCTAAGGAAGGATCAAACTTGAAAGGTCACAGACTTACTGTCTAACATAAACTCAACAAACCTTATCTAGTGAAGGTGAGACTAGATCTTTTTCAATCCTAACTAGATAATAAGAATGAAGAGGTGAACAAACTAAGAATCTAAGCGGAGCAAGTAACCTAGACGCACTAAGTTCTGGAGCTTTGCTGAGTTATCAATACATAATAAACACACAAGCTCAAAATAAAAAGATGAGAACCCAAAGTAAAAGATAAACCTCACAATTATACTATGAATTCTGAGTTTTAAGAATTCGGTCACCCCCCTATTTATAGGAGTTGGAAATCTGAAAACTTGGAGAAAAAGAAACAAGAAAACAAAATAAAAGTGGAAACCAACGAGAGTTGGAATCTCAGTACAATACCAAATTCAAAAAGAACACGAATTAGGTAGTTGCAAATTTGGTTATCTCCTTGGAATAGGAAATCCAAAAATACAAGAAATAAAATAGGAAAGGGAAAGCTTGAATTTGGTATCTTGAAGAGAAAATCCAAATTCAAGTAGGAAAGAAAATCTACTATCAAAAGGAAACTATAATTAAGTAAAGTTGTAACCAATTAAGGTAACTAAACTTAACTATAATTATTATTGGAAAAGGAAAGGAAATGGAAACCATGCAATTTCCAAATCCTCGCAGGATTCTAGAAGGAGAGAACTTGCAAAATTGCAAGAACCCTGGAGCAGTGGTTTGCGCGGATCTGTGAAGGAGAGTTGGGCCGCGCGTGGGCTTGCGGTAATTGGCAAGTCTGCGCTTTAGGCTTTTCGCAGTTCCTCTTCTGTCTTCTATTGGGCCAACGTGAGAAGCTGGGATGCTGATGGATTGACCCAAAATAAGATGGAGCATGGAGTTGTGGATGAAAGTAGGGTCCCCCTAAAGTTGAATGACTTTTGGGGACTCTCCGCAAATCGGGCCTTTGTCGTCTCCTAAGCTTCGCATGATGGCAGGACTTGGGCTTTTTGTCATTTGGCGGAAATGTCATGGACTCGGAGGTGTTGCATTTGGTTGCACTGGCCCTACTATGGTAGTAGTAGTTTGGATGTCCGCATCACTATCCCAATTAACTTTCTTCCACATTGAATACATTTCATTCAAATTTTTGACTACAGATTATAGACGATAGTTACGTTACCGATCCATATTTCGCTTGTTCCAGGTGAAGAAATTGGAAATTTACACCAATAATAGGCAAAAGTTTTCAAAGTCTTTGCCTGAAATAGGCAAAATATTTCAAAACCTTGCATGTCCTATAGCAGAAGTTCTATAAACTTCCGCCAGTAGTTGGTGGAACTTTTCAAAATTTTGCAAACTTTCGCTTGGACCAAGTGAAAGTTTGCAAAACTTCCGCCACAGGGGGCATAAAATTTCAAAAACTTTCGCCTGTGCAAGGTGGAAGTTGTTGAAACTTTCACCCGACCTGGAGAAATTTTTGTAAACTTTTGCCTTGTTCAGGTGAAAGTCTGCAAAATTAAGTTTTTTTATAAAAAAATTCATACATTTATTTCATTTAGTTTATTATAATTTACGAAGACTTACACTTTTTATGAATAGGATTATCGTGTTGAGAAATAGTAGAATTTTCCATGTTACGCTCATATCTTTTAGATGGATGAAAAGCTCACCAGTAGAGAAGACATACTACATTGGGTGGATAGTAGGGCCTTTGAGAATATTATGATTACCAAAATTAAGTCGTCTAAAAATTGGAAAGAGATGTTAAAAGGGAGAAAAGGGAGAGTGGAGATCAGCTGCGAGAGATCGGGAGAAGTTAGGAGCAAGCCACCCCTAGCTGAAGGAAAAATAAGTCACAGCAATACAAGTAGCAAGCTGAATAAATGTCCCTCTGAACTTGTAGATTCTGAAATTACTGGAGGGAAGTACAAGTTGAGAACCAAAAAATGTCAGCACAATCATGAATTACGTGTCTTTAGAAACTGGCATACATCAAACTCCAAGTTAAGTAAAGGGGAAAAGCAGAAGATTGCAGAAATGATGAAGACTAATTTGAAGCCGAAACAAATGTTGTCACAATTGCGAGTGGATAATGCGGAGAATGTCAGACATAAGAGGCGGGTGTATGATGAAACAACAAAAATTAAGAGGGCCAAGAGGGAAATTTAAGTTCCATACAATACTACTTCAAACTTATACAGTATTAAAAGTACCACCGTTGGCACACAGTAGAAGAAGAGTGTAATGCTATTAGAGATGTGTTCTTCGCTCACTCCTGCGTGCCTAATCTATTTCGTTTATTTCCGTACGTGCTTTATATGGATAGACATATAAGACATGTGACGCCCCCGCCCCGATCCCATCTCCTGAGGGCTATCTTGCTGAAGAGTCTAGGTCGGTTCAGGGGGTAGCGTATTCAAGACTCTCTCCCAACAAGTCGATACAGATAATAGTAAGAACATAAGTTACCTTTATCTGAAAACATTCTACAGTACTTAATAAAAAGTAAAATTTTCCAATGCGGAAGCTTAAACATTATTTGGGACGGTCATCGACCAAATTATCCTATTAAAGAAAAACCATTATCTATGCCTATCTATTATAAGCTAACCTCTCAGCAATGCTGTAGCAAGCATCGGTCTCACTTCTAGCGAGAAATAAAACATACCTACTTAAGCACCTGCAAAAATAGGTTCATAAGCCCAGTGAGAGATCTTGATTTTTATAGAAAATTCCCACCCTGGTACTTTGAGCAATAGTTTCAATATCAAAGCGATCATATAGACATGTTATTAAAGTTTATGCATCAAAATTCATATTATCCATAGCATATATAATTCATGTGTCAATGCGAAAGAAAACAATCAATTAGGCATCTCTAAAGTCACATAGCAGAGATATACATGGTATCATAGAATCCATATGCAACAATTAGTCAAGCATTTAACCCTTAGGTTTTCAATCAAGTTAATTTCTGTATAGCTTTCTCATCTAAAGCTAAGGCGACAATCAATTCTAGACAATCTAGCGAGTTTAGGTAGTTTACAAATATCTCTAGACCCAAGCGACAACAGTACCAGTGCTAATCGGAGTGCTCGATGGCAAGGGGGTTTTGGAACCCGGTTGTATACTTGCAACCATTACTTTCCCCTTTAGGGATGTGTCGACTAGCTGTGACATGACTTCACCTCCAAGCATTAACATGCAAGTGGTGACAGACATTGATCGATTAAGACTTAGATGCGCTAAGTCTTTTCGGTTTAAAGGTCTAATATCTTATCTTTTATCATGCAATCATGACATCTCTATCATGCTGAAGAGTCTAGGTCGGTTCAGGGGGTAGCGTATTCAAGACTCTCTCCCAACAAGTCGATACAGATAATAGTAAGAACATAAGTTACCTTTATCTGAAAACATTCTACAGTACTTAATAAAAAGTAAAATTTTCCAATGCGGAAGCTTAAACATTATTCGGGATGGTCATCGACCAAGCATCTCTATCATTCTTTCATAAGTCCTAGACATGCAATTCCATAACCTACTCATGGTATTGGTATGAGGCATATCCTATTACACCTAGAAGTACATCATGCTTCTCTATAGTGTATAATCAATCATGCTTCCAATCGATAACAATTTATGCGATCAATCATCAATCAATAGGCCATACATGCTTGTAGTCATATTCAGTAAGGAAGCAATTCAAAGCATACATCTCATGTATAGCAAATCAAGAAACCAATCATGGCATACATTTCATATGTAACGATTCAATTCCATTTACAAGCAAGTGAGGTGTGGGCAACCTCTTACTTTAGTCAAGCAATCAATGTTATAATTACATTCATACTATATATAGTTCAATTAACATTAACGAAAATATCAAGTTAATACCTCACATTTCTTATAGCCTGAGTACGCTGATGGTTGACGGGTCACTTCTCGATCAGCGATCAACTCCTACAGTACGATCGTTCTAATATAAGTCAACTACATTTGACTTTACGCTCTACTTTTGGATTTGACTTTATGGTTACTATGTTTGACTTTGACTTTTGGTCAACTAGGGTTGACATTGACTTTTAGGTCAATAAGATTTGACTTTGACTTTTCGTCAACTATGATCAAAGGTCAAAGGTCAAAGCTCAAAGGTTAATGGTCAAAGGTCAATAGGTCACTTTTGAAAAATAAGGTCAAGTTCGGAAATAAGGTCGATTTCGGAAGTAAGAACAATTTTCAAGAGTTAACAGTTCAAAATACTTTTGGGGTGATTCTGAATAAGGTAAACTTTTAGGAATAAATATCAATTTCTGAAATAAAGCAAAATTCCATTTCTGGGCTACTTCCGAGTGGGATTAGATCTCCCCCTCATAATGGTGGGGGCCGTACAAGTGGATCCCACGTGAGGGCCCACCTCTATTGTAAGCGACAGGTGATCTCTTCCCCGTCCGAGTTCCTATACAACTCGGGTGACGACTCGCACCTAGGTTCTTTAAGTTCTTCTTGTTCTTCGCGTTTCAGGTTTTAATTTCAAAAAATTCATTTTCATGGTTCTGTACAATGACATGTCTGACTCGGACCTTAACTCGCATGACAGGTTAACTTTTCCAGAAACTTCTGGTTCTAGACACCACTTCGGGGCTATTTTTAATGCTGTTCCAAATTATTTTAGACCAATTTAAAGACATGAATCTAAAGTCTAACATACGTACAAGATTTAGAAGTATTAATTTCACAGAAATGATTACTCTAACTATATTAAATCTTGCTCCGAACTAAGCTTGGAACACTTTTTCTGAACATGCATAATTTCCATAATACGATTTTTGAATTAATCACTGCGGTTTGTTTAAACACTATAGGCATCAATCCTAGTTTGCTGAACATTCAAGAAAGACAATAACAACCTAAGAACATGCTTTATATGGATTTATTAAATGCAAGCTTCAATTCCTTGTTCTTTACACTTTCATACATATTCATGCTTTTATCATTCTTTTCGATTCAAACTACAAATCATTACTTACCGTGTGTAAACCCTGTACTTTTAACCCTAGATTTAAAATCTTAAATAGCCGTAAAATCGTATGATTTTCTTAAGAGTTTTAACGTAAGATTTTATTATTCAAATTATAATAATTTGACAGCCAAAAATTTTCATTAAATAGAATTACGATTTTACGATAATCAGATAGAGTCGAGATATTTCATTAAAGTTTAGTTTTGAACTATTAGGAAGATTAAAAATATTTTAGGGAGATTTATAATCATAGAAAATTAGTTTAAACGTATAGTAGAGAAAATAACACGACTTTTGTCGTATAAGATTCGGTACGATGAAATGTTAGAAATTTAAATAGATAGAATTATAATTAAATAATATTACATAGAAAATATCTAAGCCAAACAAACAAAAGAAGGAATAGGAAAGAGATAAGCTTGTAAAAGACTTCGGGAGCAAGAAAACTAAAATGAAAAGAAAACTGAAAAAATAAATTAAAATAAAATAAAGGAAACAAAACACAAAAAAAATTAATAAGAAAGAAGCTGGAACCAGAAGAAAGGATAAGAGGAAGGAAGAAGTAGCAGCTGAACAAACAAAAAAAATAATAATAATACAATAAAAAGAAGAAGAAAGAAAAAAAAAAAAAAAAAGAGATCGAAGGGAGGTGGACTTGGTAATCAAGTTAATCTCTCAGCCTGCCTCCGATTTATATATATACATATAGAACGTAGCTAGCTTAAACTAAATGAAAAGAAAGAAAAGGAAACATCAACAGGCAAAATAAAAAGAAAGAAAGGAGAAGGAAACGGGAAGAGAGAAAGTGACGAAGAGAAACGGCATGAAGCCGTGAGAAGGGAAGAGAGAGAGAGAAAGAAAAAGGAAAGGGAAATAGAAGTAGGAAACTGAAACTTAGACTTGGATCTTGGAACTAGAAAGAAGGAATAGGAATTGGAACTGGTGCTGAACAGAGGGGAAAGAGAAGAAGGAAAAAGGGAAGAAGAAGCGAGGAGCAAGGAAGGAGAAGAAAGAAAGAAAAATTTAGAAAAGTGGAATTTCGATCTTGAATCTTGATTCTAACTCGGTGGATAGGACCTTAGCAATCCCATGAACACAACGGCAAGCTTAAATTGCTTACTATAACGTTAGAATTCGATTTTTAATGCCTATAAGTTTAACTTATAAAATTATGAGTTTTCTTGAATTTTACTACAAATCTTTGAGTTTAGAAATTATATAGATGTTATGGATTATTAGGAATGTTATATATATATATAAATATATATATTATAGGAATGATTTTTATCAAAATGAATTAAAGAAAACATGTTTAGAGCATTGTTTTAATTTAAAACCCGTAGAGAGAATTTTGAGAAAACTGGAATTTCGCAAATATCGGTTATAACAGGATTTTGGATTAGTTATAACTAATTTTCTTAGCAAAAGCTCAAGAAACTTGGCTATTGCTGATAGATGGAGCGGGAAAAACCGCTCTATATTTTAGAAATAATTTTCTATTGGTTATTACTGATAGAAAAAAAAACGATCTTTAGGATTAAAGTGATTTTGTATCGGTTATTGCCGATCTTTGAATAGGGAAAACCAATTTGTAAAACTGGAAAAAAATTAGTATTGGTTTTTACCGATATGTTGCGGGTAAAACCACTATTATCTTTAAAATAGTTTTCTTGAAAATTCAAAATTAAAACCTTAAATTTATATAACTATTATAATATTTTTAAAAGGTTTTCTTGTGAAGAAATCAACTACTCTATATTAATCTAGGAATAAAGTCTGAGTGTTGAGAATTGAATTAAATGCAGATTACTTGGATATTTATAAGCTAGCATCTGCGGAATACGGTGAGTGTTCTCACTAAAGGGATTAAATGTTATAAATAGTAAGAATTGAGTTAGCATGCTTTATTTATATATTAATGTTAAGTTTGTAGTGAAGTGCATGTGTTATAAGTGATAAGTATGACTATGGCCTTAATTTATATGTGAAAGTGCAATGTTTATATATGTGTCATGTCTACATAATTGTTCTTAAATGCTAAGTTATGTGTATGGTAAGGTCATCATTGGCTTTATCTACCCTAGATAGTCGATTCCCTGCTTAGCGTGGCTCCCGTGCCTAGTTCGAAAGTCACAAAGGAAAGCTCCGTGATCTTAAACGAGCTGCCCCACATCACGGCTTGAAGCTATGAGGGTTTTCTTGAAGTTCTTGAAATAGTTCTTGAATTTCTTGAAATGGTTATTTGGAAAATCTTTAAGAAATGGAAGAATCTTGAAGTTCTTGATTTACAACATTTCTGACGGCTTTTCCTACATCAGAATTCGGCAGCACAATGCTACATCAATGGGCCGAATCCATCGTAACCCAACTCCACCAATTCGACCAGCACTACCCAAGCCTATTGCCGAAACCCTTAGCTCTATTAGGGTTAGGTTTTAGGTGTTTAAGTGGAATTATGATTTGTGCGTGTTTCCTAATTCTATTCCTAGTTTGTTAAGGTTTTAGAAGGTTGTTACAAGTTTAATACAACTATCTATTTCCTTATTTCTTTCTTTCTTTTTTTTTTTCCAAAAATAGTTCATGTCTTGAATCCTTTTTGCACTAGAATTAGTTTTCCTTCTTCTTTGTTTTCAAGAAGGAAATTGTTTTCCTCTTTCTTTGAGGTAGCCAAAATTAGTCCACAAGTTATCATGATATTTTGGGAAACTTGTTTTCTTGTAGGAATACCAACTAAAGTTGGATTCCAATTTCTTTTGTTTTCACGCAACTTCTTCTATTTAAAGAAGAGGCCGCTGAATTTCATAAGCATCAAAAATAGAATTTATATTGTTATATCTTGTGAGGTTTAATCCTTAGCTTTAGAGTTCTTATTTTCCACTTGTGTAATTTGCATTTTTATGTTTAGATAACATAAGCAAAACTGTAGGAGATTTAGGTTTCTTGCTTCACCTAAATTATGCTAGTTTCAGTTTGTTTATTGATGAGGCAATCATTAGCTTCATTAACCCAAAGAAAGGATCCCCACAACAGGAGTTAACCATTAGTAGATTTCCAGTTCAAAGGCCCAACTCTGTACAAATCACTGAACTCTTTGAGGGAGGCGATTCCAAACCAGGCCATGCTCAGAGGTGATAAGCCTCTTAAAGCCCGTTAACTTCAAGAGGAAACCCCTACAAATCCACCAACTCATGCTCTATCAACGTCGGGCAGACCCATCAATATCCAAGCTTCACAAGTTGACCCAACACTATTTTAGCACGCAGTCCGCGACTTAAAGGACGGCAACCGCAGGTTTCCCAAATTCTGCGCGCATTGTAAGCATAATCCGTAGGGTTTCCCCCTGTAGATTGCACAATCCAAGAATCAGAGAAGGATTTGGTTTGCATGTTACCTACTGTCCTTTTCCAATAATAATTCTAGTTAAATTAAGTTACGTGATGGTTACAACTTAATTTAATCTAGGAGTTTCCCTTTTTGTTTCTAGTTTCCTTTTTCTTTTTTAACTTGAATTTGGATTTACTTCTAGTTACCAAATTCAAGCTTTCCTCTTCCAATAATAATAGGAAATTCGAGTACCCCTTCCAGGTTATAACCGAATTCCCTTTTCCTTGAATTCATGTTATTTTTGAATTCAAGTTCTAATAAGGAACTAATTCTCGTCAGTTTCCAATTATTTTTTGATTCCTTTTGTAACTCCTTGAGTTCTAGAATTCGCACCTCTCAACTATAAATAGGGGGTTTGACTTCTGAGTTCCTGAAGAGTTAATGATTTGAGTTATAGGTATATCTTTGCTTTAATTCTTCATCTTTTTTTATTACTGAGCTTGTTAATATTTTCTATGATTTATTAGGCAAGTTTCGAATTTAGAAGTATTATAGCTTACTACTCCACCTATAATTCTGTTATTCACCCTTTTAAATTCAATCTAGTTTAGGAATAAAAGTGGCTAGTCTTGCCTAAGCTAGAGGGTATTTTTCAAGTTTAAGAGGGTAATTGTGATCTTCATTGTTCAACGTTCCTTGGTGCTTCAAGTATTCCACTTTGCGAGTTCTCACAAACTGCTTACATCATTTCTTCTTGCTTAGTTATAGCTAAAATAGTTTGGCTCACTATGCTTTGTTTGTAATTTTCGAATCTACTGAGTAAGTAAGACTGTACCCTTCAATGATTCACTTTCCTTGGAAACTTTTCACATCCGTGAGTTCTTCTTTGAATAACTTACATCAGTTTTGGTATCAGAGTCGAGGAGAATGTTTCTTGGGAGGAGGCGGCTAGAATAACCCTAGCCAAATCGACATCAGGTTATTTCTTCCTTCTTTTAGATTCTTGTTTCGTTATTCAACAAGGCAAAAGGGGGTATTCGTTTCCTGCCTGCAAGATTTTTCAAGTCAAAGCGCTTAGATTTTGCTGGGAATAATTCATCTGTCTATAAGAACGGAAGTAGATACGGGAAAAGAGACAAAATCAAAAACAATCACATATGGGGGGGGATGTTGAAAAATCAAATTTGATCTAGAAACCCCTAGAGCTGTTTTCAAAAATACCCTAGGCTTCTGTTAGGAAAAGTTTGGTCTCATCAGGGTTTGAGGGTAATCGCAAGGGTGTTGCGATTGGAATAGGGCTACCTGCAATAGGGGGTAGCATGCCACGATTAAAGTGCCACAATAGGGTTTGGCCAGCAACAAGGGTAGCCTGCGATTAGGGTTAGAGTTCTGGCTTTTCCTTTAATTGTGATTTTGCATCTATTGTCGTGCTAAGCTTCAATTTTGGTATCTTAAGCTGCCTATCTTGTGATTCTTGAAAATATATTGAATTATCTTATTGGTAAAAAGTTAGAAATCGCATGCCCTGAGGTTAAACAGCTGAAATTACAATTTTACCCTTGAGAATTAATTGTGATTTTTGGCTGCCATTGTTTTCCTTCTTGGCCGAAAGTTGTTTCCTCAGTTTTATGCAATTGGAAGTTGAAAATCTTTAGTGAGATAGCTTGTTTAGATTGTTCGTTACGTAATCAAATATTGGGTAGTTTCCTAATTTGTTCAAGCCTTCTATTATTCTTTGCTTCTGTTCATTCTTGATTTGCCCTGTAAAATTGCCTAAATTGATTTTTCTTTATACTACCTGGACATTAGATCTTAAAATCAATTTGGATTTTGTCTTCGTACACATTACATTAATTTACTAAAATTGTGGGCTTATCCCTGAATCTCCTTCTTGTGCACTTTATATATGAATTGATCTACAAAACATCTTTTGTTTTAATCTACAAAATCGAAAGTAGGATTCCAACATTCCTATTTTTGAGATTTTTCTGTTGTTTGCCTAGGGTTTGTACATTCTGCTTAATTACTTTGTGTAAAGTTTGAATCACCCTAAAAAGGATAGAGAGGTAAAAGGCAGAGCGATACATTGGGAAGTGAGTAGTTCTTAGGACAGGATACACCAGGGGGTGAGGTTATTTCATTTACTTCAAACTTGTCTTATACAGGAATTTCTTTAAACCGCAGGATGTCCTCAAAACAACAGGATATGCCCCTTAACATAGACAACATCGCCCAGATGATCATTGACCTTAACAATCAATTCGAGACCAAGTTTGGGGCGATTGAAAACAAACCCGCAGCCATTGAGGCTGAAGCAGCCCAAGGCAGGGCCAAACACGAGTGTATCGAGATTCTCTTACGAACAACCGACAAAACAACGGCCTCAGCAACTTCAACACAAAGATTCCAACCTTTACAAGGGGGTTAGACCCTGAAGAGTATCTAGACTGGGAAATCAAGATGGAGAGGATCTTTGATCTATAGAGGCCACTGATGACAAAAAGGTCAAGCTTGCCCTGGCCAACTTTAGAGATTATGCACTGATCTGGTGGGATCTGGAACTTGACCAACAACGCTTAGTCCAGAGACCCCAGAGGGCACGAGCACCTGCACTAGGGTGGTATGAATTTACTGTATTATTGAAGTCGAGATTTGTTCCGGCCCATTATTATCGTGAGCTGTACAAAAGACTCCAAGTTTGTAAACAATAGAGCAAAATAGTAGATGATTACTTTAAAGATCAAGAGAAAGTAAAGACCAGGGCAGGTGTCCTGGAGGACGAAGAGGCCAGTATGCCTAGATTTGTAAGTGGCCTTAAGCGTGAGATAGCCCTGGCTGTGGAGATGCATAACTGCACCAGCTTAGTCGATATGCTGCACCGTGCCCGAGTTGTGGAGTCGTACAACAAACCACTATGGAGCTCTAGCTTAGCACTACGTAGCTATAAGAGGCCTGCCTAGACGACCAGCGCCGGCTCCCGAACCACGCCACAACCAGGGTTTGAAAGAAAAGCCGTAACGCTGTCACCTACCAGTGTCTCTAAATTGCCAGCCACCCCGCAAATGGGTACAAGCTCCATTACCTATTTTCTATGTTCTGGGCGAGGTCATATAATGTAGCAGTGCCCCAATCTGCAAAAATTCTGAATGACTAAAGATGGGGGTTACGTAAACAAAGACGACAATACCGATTCCGACATGCCCAAACTGACTTCTGGAGACAATGAAGGGGATGACGACACCACCGACCACGAAGAAGCCTTCATCGGCGCCAACCACCAAGAAGCCAGCATATATCTCGCTCAATCCTTGGATGCCAAAATTATCGAGGATGAGAGCCAGCAAACCAACATCTTCAACTTCGAAGTTAAAGTCCACGGGAAGGTGGCGGTTCTTATTATCGACTCTGGTAGCTACACCAATGTTGCGAGCACTTTTCTGGTAGCCAAGTTCACTCTACCAATTATCTAACACCCTCATCCGTACCCTCTGCACTGGTTAGACAACTCTGTAGGTATTAGGGTATCAAAAAAGGTCAGGGTGCCTATTGAGATTGGATGGTTTAAGTCTGAGGCATTGTGTGATGTGGTCCCAATGCAATCAAGCCATATTTTATTCAGATGCCCACAGCTTTTTTACCACAATGCCATGCATGATTGTGTCACCTACACATACACAGTCATACAGCAGACGGAGATGTTTACCTTAAAGCCAATGTCGCCCACCAAAGTTAGCGCAGAAAGCTGATAGATGCATTTCGCTTTCTCCAAGTGGTCACAGAAATGCAGGGATAAACATAATTAGGTTGCCTCTGACTCAAAAAAAGGTTGACATTGTCAGGGGCGAAGAAGACTAGCCTCTTTGCTAACCGCCAAGGAGACGAGCCTGAAATTGACTGGGCTATTTTTCCTATAGATTTTTATTTGTCGCAGGAGACTTTGCGGATTCCATCATGGGGGTGGAAACCGGATCCATCTACTTGGCAAGAAAGGGCTTAGCTTTGTATTGGCTTATATTTCACTAACCTTTTCTTTTCAACTGAGAGGGTCTGATGAGGTCATCATTAGCTTTATCCACCCTGAACAGTCGATTCCCTACTCAGTGTGGTGCCCCGTGCCTAGTTCGAAAGTTACAAAGGAAAGTTATATGATCTTAACCGAGCTGCCCGACATCACGGCCTGAAGCTATGAGTGTGACGCCCCGCCGCCGCCCCCCCCTCCCCCCCCGGCATTCCCATAGATCCATTCCCAATGAGAAAGAACGAGACGGGTTGAGTGGGCGTCATTCAGGGCTCGCGCCCAATAATCGATACAGATAATAAATAAGAATTACTGTAAAACTGTATTTATTACCCTAGCAGTTCAACCAGTTCATGGCAGCGGAAAAGTAAAGATAAAGTATGAGGACGGTCATAGACCAAATTATTCTACCAAAACCATAATTTTGCATAGTCTAACTATAAATGAGTTCTTGTCTTTATTGCTTTCGTTCACGCCTATCAGCCTAATTACCACTATCGTCACTCAAGCCCCTGTAAAATAATAAGATGAAAATGGGTGAGCTTCACTAATCTTAGTGAGAGATCTCGAGTTTTTCTTAGGAAAATTCCCACCGTAAATCTTTAAATAACAGACCGAGTAAGCGAGTAAAGAGTTTATGCATATATATAACAGCGGAATTATAGGCATGTATGGCAAGTAGGTAAACAAGTCAATCACGTCAAGCTCGTAAATCAAGTCAAGCATGTCATGTAGTATAGGCAAGCATATAGCAAATACTAATGTAGGCATAGCAGCACAGATACAACTTTCATATGCAGCACATTTGAGCCACTAGACCCCTCGCGATCAGATAGTGCGGTCTAGCTTTCTCATAATTAAAGCTAAGTCAGTATCTATTCATGTTTCACTCGCTCGCGTTGATGGTTTGCAAAGTACATCGCCCCACAGCAGTCGCATCGGTAAAACTGGGTATGCTCGACGGCGGGATTTTTGGATTTGTGGCCTTTTTCTATTCAGGCCAAAAGGGGTTTCTCTCATATAGAAGGAGTGTCGACTATCAGCGACACGACTTTCGCCGGTAAGCCTTATCTAGCGGACAAGCGGCTATTATTTATTCAATCGAGAAGACTCGGAGCCCAAATCTTTTCACGTAGGTTCTCTGACCTATTTCATGCTAAGGTGATCATGGCAAACCCTAGCATACTTCATACATTTCTAGAGGCAATCATGCAAATCCTAGATGTCATAATCCTAGGACGGGCCTAGTCCTTTCTTGGCCGATGCAGGATGTTTGTATGTGTTCATGGGGATACATCTCTAGACGCAATTATGCAATCCTAGATGACGTGTGATTAACCCTTCGAGCTTTCATATATAGGTGCGTACATTCATAAACATTCAATTAATCATGGCAAGTCACGTACATTCAAGTCAAGTCAAGTCAAGCATGGCATAACATAATCAATCATAGCATCACCATGTTTAGCAACATGTATACACACTTAGCAATAAGTTGTGTTTAAAATAGGCAAGTGTTGAGGTGTGGGATGACTAGATCGATTCGCGGTCAACGGTCAACTCCTGCAAAGCAAGCGTCCTAGCGTGAGTTACTAAAGTTTGACGTTAACTTTAGGTCAACTAAGTTTAACTTTGACTTTAGGTCAAATAGGTTTGACTTTGACATTTAGGTCAACTAGGTTTGACTTTGACTTTTAGGTCAACTAGGTTTGATTTTAACTTTTAGGTCAACTAGGGTTGACTTAGACTTTAGATCAAGGTCAAAGCTCAAAGGTCAATGGCCAATGGTCAAGTTGTGAAATAAGGTCAAGTTTCAAGTAATGGTCTTTCTCAATTCCTTTTGGTTAATTTCAAAAATAAGGTAAGCTTTTGGTCCTTTTTGAAAATAAGGTAAACTTTTGGGCAAAACCCAATTTCAGAAAAATAAGGCAAATTTTTGGTTATGGGATGTGCTGAGTTTCTGTCCAACTCGAGTGGAAACTCGCACTTGGGTTTCATGTTCTTTGTGTTCTTCAAGTTTTTAGGTTTAAAATTCAAGAAAAGGCTTTCTGTCTTGCCCAAGTTGCTGTCCGACTCAGATGGAAAATCGGATGGCTGGTTCAATTTTCCAGAAACTACTGGTTTGGGGTATTACTTTCGGGGTTGGTTTAAACTGGTTTCTAATCCTTTTTAATCCATTCCAAAGTCATAGATATATAGTCTAACATATAGGAAATAGGTAGGAACTCAAATCACACGAAGACAAGTACTTTAACTACATTAAATTTCGTCCCAAATTAGGCTCGGAATACTGATTTTAAAACATGCATAATTCCGGATTTCGATTTTCAGATCTAAACCATTACGGCTAATAAAATCTACAGGCATACATCCAAAGCATAATAACATGTAAAGAATTCAACCAACATCCTAAACATGCTTTCTATCCATCAATTAACATGAATTTCGTAATTACTTGTTATTCAAGTTTTCCTATATGTTCATGCTTTTAATCCATTTTTGATTCTAAATCCCAAATCAAATACTCACCGTGAGGTCCTACAAACACCACGAACTTAAAGACTTCAAGGAGGCGGCACGGCGGCGGTTTGATGACGGCTGAGGAGCTACACTTCACGGCTTCTTTAACCTTTTTCTTAAGTGTTGGTAAAGGTTTATTCTTAAAATTAAGGATGTATTTATAGGCATCCTATAGGCTAAGGGAGATCATAATCTTCTTCAAATAAGGTAAGGTAATTTCGGATAGTTTCCTTCTATCGATTGATTGTGATTCCGGATTCCTTAATTAAAGATTTCATTTCCCATTTTTGTTTTCCTCTATCCGAGTACTCGTCCAACTCAGATGGTAAATCGCGTAGGCTAATTCCGCGAATTCCTTCCTTTTCGAATTCTTCTGCTGTCCGAGTTTCTGTCCGACTCATAATGGAAACTCGCACGACGCGATTTTCCAAATTCGTTCCTTTTATACTTCTCTCCTTTCCTTGTTTCACTTTAGGTAATTATTACTTCTATATTAACTACCAATCAAGCATTAATTCTAGCAATTAAATAGGCAATCAATCTAGAAATCAATTAAGCAATCAATATAAGCAATTAATCATGCAATCAATTTAAAAATCACTCAAATAATCAATCACACACTTAATTATTCAGGTTTTCATAATTTAAGAGCAAGAAAAATGTCCATTTTACCCTTAATACGTTACGGTTTCTAGCTCAAAATTTTTGGGTCCTCACAATGAGGGTTTTCTTGAAGTTCTTGAAATAGTTCTTGAACTTCTTGAAATAGTTCTTGGAAAATCTTGAAGAAATGGAAGAATCTTGAAGTTCTTGATTTACAACATTTCTGACGGCTTTTCCTACATCAATATTCGACATCACAATGCTACACAATGGGCAGTATCCATCTCAACCCAGCTCCCCTAATTTGGCCAGCACTACTGATGAGGATATCCAAGGCTAAAAACAGCACAAGTTATGAGTTGGAATTCACAAAGCCAACCAGAAGGCAAAGCCCTTGAGAAGAATGCCAGGAGAAGTAGAAGAGTAATGCTATTCAAAGATCCTTGAAGGAAAGGCATCTCTAAACTCTCCACAATGAAGAAAGGGTCATTTCTTGAAGTTCTTGAACAAACCGGAAGGTTCTTGGACTTTAAAGAGACAAATCTTGAAGTTCTTGATTTTCTTGAAAATCTTGAATTTCGCGGTTTACTGAATCTTGAAATTCTTGATTTTTGACATTTCGAAATGATTCCGGGAGTTTCCAGAAGATTCCAAAAGCTCCCTACGCTATCATCACCATGCGCCATCAACATTGGGCTGAACCGCCATTGAAGCCCCCAAATAGTTCGGTCAAGCTCAAGCCCAAGGAAGAGCCACACGCCACCTAGGGTTAAGGAGTAAGGGATAAGGATTTGTGCATGTTTCCTATTCCTACTCCAAGTTTGTTACATCTTGGATTAACTTGCTGGTAGTTTCCAAAAAGGGATCCCTTCTTGATCTCCCTTTTTGGATAGGATTTACATTTATTTAGTTGTGAATTTCGTTCATAGGCCAATCCAAGTGGCAGACGAATTCAGCAACTACCAAAACCTAGTTCCTTTAGGTTTCGGGTTTGTAAGAAATCAATATCTTGATTGGTTTCCAATTTTAATTATTTTCCTAGTATAATTAGGTAAGAATTTCGTTCTCCTATTACCACAAAGGTGCAAATTCATCCACCATTGTCCTTGCTCATTTAGGACTTTTGTAAGGAAAATTCAATTCTGATTGGTTTCCACTTTTGCTTCTTTTACTAATTATTTTCCTACTGTAATTTGGACACCCCCATACCTATAAATAGGGGTGCCAACCACGATATTATTTATTGATTAAATGATTTAAGTTAAAGTTTTATACTTCTTTAAACACTCACTTTATTTTGGGCTTAAGTAATTTGCATGTTTGTTAATTGCTAAAAGCTACAGAAACTATAGGCTAATAGATAATTGCTCTGTCTATTGCTAAGCTTTGTTTTGATTCTATTATTCTCCACTTGGTTCAAATTGCGTGTTTAATTTACTTTGTAAGTTAGTAGTCTGCCGAATCCAAGGGTAAGGATTCTAGAAGTTAAGAGCGGCGTCTTGCATTCAGAATTTCCTTGGCACTTTCCGTATCGAGTTCTTAGGTTTAGAGTTCTTATTTTGCACTTGTGCAATTTGCATGTTTATGTTTAGATAACAAGCGAAACGATACGAGATTTAGGTTTCTTGCTTCACTTAAATTCTATTAGTTTCAATTCATTTATTCTTGCTTAGTTATAGCTAAAGTAGTTCATCTCACTATATGCTTTGCTTGTAATTTTTGAATCTATTGAGTAAGTATTGTGCCTTTCAACGATTCACTTTCCTTGGCAACTTTCTGCATCCATGAGCTCTTCTTCGAGCAACTCACATCAGTGTATAAGTGAAATATCTGTCAAACTTTATCTTGTACTCATAATTAAGTGTCGAGCATGAAGTGTTAATATCCAGTGCACCCGTGTTTGTGCACCTTGTTATGTGCTACTTTCTTGTTCCCTTTCTTGCTACGTGCGTGTCATATTTGGGGTCCCCAAAGCCTGTTTAGTTCGTTGAAATCGAGCGTGTCAGGGTCGGGCTTGAACGTTCAACTCAATAACTAAAAAGGTCGAGTTTTGGTATTATCTTAAGGTATGCCACCCAATTTTGGTGCATCATGCTCATGCACCCCATATGCAGTGCGGTGTGTATGCGCACTGTTCCTAGTGTAGTGCGTCGTGTATGCGCATTGTATCATTTGGCGTAGTTGACAAGGCGAGACATTGTGAATTGTGTCCGCCGCCCAAATAATTCCAACACAAGTAAAGTATAATTATTAATGCTTAACAAAAGATCACATGGATCCCCGTTATAGCTTACTGATTATGCTTTTTCTATCCCTTACGTGTCCCCCCTTGTGTGCTTAGGAAATACTTGCTATGTGCCGGTAATTGTTTACTTGATAACGTTTTTAATTGTGCGACCGCACTGAGTTTATAGAAGCTCACCCCTTAGACATTTTGTATGTAACTGGAATTAAGGACGACGTTATGAAAAGCGTTGGGAATATAGGATGAAGTCTCGTAGTAAGTAATTAAGGCGAGAATATTGTAATAGTTGTAGAACTACACTTGTATCTTTTTGTATTCTTGAAATAAAATATATCTTATTTTAATTTAGTGTATAAATATTAGTGCACTTCGTATCCTAAATGAGTCATAATGCGAACCAAGCAAGCATCTCGGTCGTGACTCCTGTATGAAACAGGGAGTTCAGGGCTGGGGGTGTCACACATTGAGGTCCTAAGATTACCACAAACTGAAGAACTTTAATTGGGGTGACAGTAAGGCAGTGACGGCGTTTCACGGCAGTGGCTCCTCGAGTTCCTCTCTCATGAACTCTTCTAGTTCTCTAGCTTTTGATTTTTGGATGTTCAAGCATTTAATTCATGAATTAAAGTTGTATTTATAGGCAAGCTTTAGGTCTAGGGTGAATCAAAATTTTTCTTAATTAAGGTATTTTTAAATCCGGTAGTTTCCTTCTATCGGATTAATCTTGATTTCCCATTCCTTAATTACCGATTTCATTTTCCGATTTGGTTCTTTCTGAGTGCACGCCCGACTCGGACGGCAACTCGTACGACGTGATTTTCTGATTCTTTCCTTTTTCCTAATTCCAGGGCTGTGCGAGCACTAGTGCAATTCTCATGTCCTCTTGCACGCTCCCTTTCCTTATGTGATCCTCATTTCCTTGTTTTATTTTGGGATATATTTTATGCCCATCTTTAACACTCAATGGTTCAATCAATCAAGCAAGCAATCAATTGAGCATCTAATCAGCCAATCTATCATTCAATCAAGTAATCAATCAATCAGTTAAGCATTAAATCACTACCTAAATTTTCACCGTTCATGTTATGAAATTAAAAAGCATGTAAAGGTCTATTTTACCCTTTATTTTTTTTTAAATTCTAGTCCAAAATTCTGGGTCCTCACAAGACAAATAAGCATGACATACCTCTATAGAAGATAATCAGACATGTTCTCATACGACAATAATTTCACGTTCTATTGCTTTCATGAGAGACGAGACATTCAAAAGTTATTTTTGGGCAATGAAGCGATTGAGAGAGTTATTTGATGAAGGGAAATACCCAGGAGTGATCGTCATTGATAGAGAGTCAGCCCTATTGAAAGCTATGAAGAATGTATTTCTACATGCTAGATAACTATTATGCAAGAGACATATTTTCATGAATGTGAAGAAAAAGACACTAGATATTTGTAAAGATATAAAGACTGTAGAAGCTGTGGTATTTCAGTGGGGCAAAGTATAGAGGAAGCATTCAAGAATGTTGTAGATTTTATTGAGACAAAATACGGAAGTAGATTAAGAGCAGTGATGAATTATAGGCATAAGACATGGTCAGATCCCCACAAGCCCATGCTTGTATCACTCTGGACTAAAGACGTAAAGTATTATTGAGGGTGTACCACAAACATGTGAGGACCTTTTATCTTTACTTGTTTACTTTTTACTTATACATTACATGATAACTAATTTTCCAATTTCAAACATTAATTTTTGTTAGTTTCTGGCTTCAAGGTTGAGAGTGCACACGCTATGTTAAAGAGGGATATCGGGACTGACAAAGATTCATTTCCAACAATTTTCTTGGGAATTAATTCAATGATAGAGGAGCACTTGGATGAAATCAAGACTGAAACGCAGGCATCACGGACCAAAAAATTGCATGAAGCCAACTACTTGTTGTATAGTAGGTTGAACGATAAAGTCTCACATGATGAATATAAAAACAATCAGGCTTATACAGGCTAAATAGTGAGCTGTGTGGTTTCAAAATGAGCACTAGTTTCGGTATGCCTTATGCACATAAGATGCTAGAAATGGAGAAAAATCACTGACCGATTGATCCTCCCGATGTAAATGACTTCTCAAAGACTCTTGATTTGGAAGTTTGGAATATTCTCGACAATCAGGATGAAAGGCAAACTGCAGAAGGGTTACTGTATGAAATGGTTGGTGAGTTGTTACAGCAGCCAACTGCAGTGAGTTGTTACACGTACAACTGTGGAGATATATAAAGTAGTGGATGTCATCCACACCCATCTTCATCTAGAGTCTATTAATATTGCTGATCCAATACAGAGGCCACGTAAAGGTCAGCCGAAATACAATCTGACACAGCGAGATCAATCAGGATGGGAGCATTCTAAATGGAATGCAACAGCGGGTACATATACATATACATATTTATATATGTTTTGTTAATAGTGCGTACTTTTTATCGATAAGGTATTGAATAGGATTTACATATGAAGGTCACAAAACTACCAGAATATCCAAAAGAAACATTAAGCAGGCTAGCACGAGGATAACATCAAGCATAATTTATATTGTTGTATATTTTTTTTAATGTATAAGTTGCTTTTGTATATATAATTTGTATGTGTAATATATATTGTATATGTATTATTCTTATACGATATTTCGCAGCTCAAAATCAAACGCGAAATCAACCATGCCTCAACATTCTAACAGTTCATACACTTGGTTACAATTACGAATCTCAAACGAGTATAGTATTTCTAAATAATTCATACATAACATTCAAACAAGTCCTAAACATGAAAGCATCCAATCAACAATGATTATACGGTGGTTTTGCCTCAAGATATTCGAGTCCCGACATCCAATATTCCCAATGCACAGCTGCCTCATTGAGAGCCTTCGTATGTAGCTCAGAGTCGATGGCATGCCCGGTCCTGGGATAAAGAAGAACTAGCCGAGATGCTAAGAATTGTAAACGCTGCAATGACAAGAAAAAATTAATATTACAACGATAGTTTAAATAGTACTTATAATAGGACATAATGATCATATAATTACAGCTTATATACTACGGTAGGACAGTCCACTTCTTCCACCGCCTCTCTACTGACACAAATATGGGAGCGAGACTGGAAGTACTCAAGGTACTCATAGCATGCTTCATCAGCTACATCTGCCCTCTTCAGATGCTGCAATGTCCTCTGCTGATAGATTTGTCATCCCATGAGATCAGGTTCTTAACAGCACTCGTATTTCTTATTTTATGGTCCTCTGTAACAATTTTTTGGCACAAAAACTTGATAAGGAATGATCTAAGTGTACAAACTATCTTAGGACACGATCGGGCATACAAGGCTCTTCAATATTTGCAGCAATGAATAACACACCTATACAATGAAGTATTATGAATCATTGCAAGATTTGGCTCAAATGGGATCCAATTTACCTCTTTGTTAAAAAATATATATAGTAAGATACTAATATACATATAGACAATAGCTGGGGGGAAAAAATTGCATACAATGTGGGACACTATGAAAAACAACAATAATCAACTGTTGTAAACATATTACCTCATCAGCCCTAAGGGTATTTCCTAACAACCACAATTAATACCCTACGGCAACATTCACAGATGCCCTAGGTCTATAGGCACAATGTGCTTGAATAGTGGACACATTCACATTACAAAAAATTTTCTTCTCCTTAACATCGAGGTTCAACACCACTCTAAACTCTGCTTTTAATGTACTAGGCAATTTGCAATAAATGGGATTTTTGCCAATAGGAATGACCAAAAAATACGCCACATCATGAAGAGTGATGGTCATCTCTCCAAATGGCATATGGAAGGAATTGTTTTGGGATGCCATCTCTTCACGAAAGCACATAGAATTGCAGCATCTAACTTAGCATGCAGGTAAGAGGCTAAATGAACCAAACCAAACCAATTCGCCCAACTAGGGCTGTCATTGGCCCCGTTTCAATATTCCACCATGACAAACGACGTGTTTAATTATAACACTTCAATACATCACGCTCCTATCAAATAATAATAACACTAGTATAAATAAACTGTTACAGAATCATAAATATTCAGTACAACCAAATAAAATTACTTTCTTACTTGTCCATGCCATATGTAATATGCAACGTGTCCCATGAAACTTTTCAACAATTCAGAATTTGAAGGGTCACCTTCAATCGGATGATCTAGAACCTAAATGTCTTCCATCCATCATCCCTGAACTACTCTCTCACTACCCATTAACCATGTCTCTCTTCCACTCCTATGAGGTTGGATACTTGTTTTGGCTATTCACTTTCATCATCCAAATGACTTTCTTAATGATTTGATGCACATTCCCTCTCCCCAGATGCAATATTTAAATACCTTTCAATATTTCATCATTCTCTCGTGCTTCAGCATCATCTACATCTCCTGTATAGGGAGGTGCAAATTGCTGATAATTTGCACTCTCATTATTTTCACCCTCATTATTTCAACTTGTAAAAGTATCACTCGTTACTACTATGACCCTTCACTTACGTTCAGATAATGTGGGAAGGGTCTCTCGGGAAAAAGTTAGTTTAAGGCTCTTCAATCTTCTTGACATCTGAAACTAAAAGTTAGTTCAATAAAACATCCTTGTAACTATCAAATAAAATGATGAATAAAGAAGTTTTAATAAAAACAATGAATAAAGAAGTTTTAATAAAAAAAACAAAAAAAAAGAAAATTTTAGAAAATTCATATTCAGAGACTTTTGCCTGGAGGAAGCGAAAATTTCAAAAACTTATGCCTTCGACGAGCCAAAGTCTTGAAAGTTTCGCCGCCTCGAGGCAAACTTTCTAAAACTTCCGCCTGGAGGCAGCAGAATTTTTTCTAACTTACGCCTCTCAAACACTTCCATCTCTATCGGGCAAAAGTCCTTAACTTAGAACCTAGAAAATCGAACCAAACTTCCAATCGAGACCCAACCTGTTCTTCAATAACACAAAATCCAGATCGAGAGCAGCCCGACGGAAGTTTCTTCTGCAGTCTCTGGCTGGTTATCTTCTTCAGAGAATGTATTTCATTAAGAGTGGCCGACCCAATTTTTTATCGTAGAAAATCACCACTCTTTATTAATTGTTCCTATTTTTTCTCACTACAAGATGGGGTCACACTCTAACTTCTTCTAAACGCCTGGTCCAGATTTTGCTCTGAAACCTAAAAGAACTAGGTTTAGTTGATGATAATGATTCGGATTTCACAAGGGTGAACCTAGCCGAAATTCTATACTAAATAATAAGTAGAAATGAATCAAAACTAAGAAGTAGAAATCAATCGAGAGATTGATCTCTTGAAAAAAAACAAACCTAAAGGAACTAGGTTTGTTAAGAGATAATAATTCGGGTGAATTATTGGATAATTTCAGCCGAAAATTATCTTAAAAATAAGAAGAATAAGAAGTAAAACTAAAATACAATAAGAGTTTAAGTAGGAACTCTCATTGAAAACTACTACTAGAATTAACTTAAGTTGTAAACTCAAACTAACTCCTCAATTAAACCCTTCACAATTTCGGATTGGGCTTCTCAATTGGGCTTCCCAATTTCGGAATTTCCTCTCCTTCTCTTGGTCTGGGCTAGCCGAATTTATGAAGGTGGATTGCAAGGGGATTCGGCCCAAAACTCAATAGCGTGTATGTGAAAAGTGTAAGAAGCTTTTGGAAGATTCCGGAATCATTTCTGAAACTCAAATTTTACAAACTCTTCATTTCTTCATGATCTTCAATTTAGACCCCTTTTCGGAAATGGTGAGTAAAATGACCATTTTACCCTTCTGACTCTTCTGGGCTTTATCTTCAGGGGTTTGTGCTTCGGATGCCATGTGGGATTGCCGGGAACTCTCTTGGACTAGGTTCTCAAGGTCGGCCTTGAGTTTCCTTGTCCTTCTGCGTGTCATTGGCCCAATGATATCTACCAATGGATCTCTCTGGTATGGGCTCGGGTCCTGGAGCATAGCTGGGCCTCGATGTAGCACACGAACAGGCTCTGCTTCCTTTCTCGAGTCCCCTGCCTCAACTTGTAGATCCTCTCTGCTTGGACTTGTCGATGGGTTGAGGATGGCCTCATCAGTTTTTATTCATTTTTAAAAAATAAATATTATTTAATGAAAAACGAAGTTTAGGGTTTTCGAAACCAACCCCCGTAAATCGTTTTTGAGTTGTTATAAAAAAAAAAGGCAAAACATAATTATATAACTGAAATTTTAATTTGTAATTCAATAAAATTTTAGAGGAAGTAATTTACGCCATTTTTTGAAATACATAAAATCTCCGTATAAATGAATTTGGGAAATTTATTTATCTTTGAAAATTTAGTCACGCATTTATGTTTTAAAAATAAATGATTTCGTTAAAAACAAAACTCATAAATTCGTTTCTCTAAAAAAGAAATAACATTGGACCAATATTGATGTTTCCATTTTTAATTATTTTTAGTTTAAATGAGCTTGCATAGGGAATACTAGTGGGATTAGGTAAGCGCGATAATATAAAAAATGGAGAGAATAAAGAAGACAAAGGTAATTGACCACCATATCAAAAATACCGTAAATTACTTCCTCTCAAATTTTATTAAATTACAAATTAAAATTTCAGTTATATAATTATATTTTACTTTTTTTTTTATAACAACTCAAAAATAAATTACGAGAGTTCTTTTGAATTAATGAAATTAATAAAAAAACAAAAAAGGAAAAAATTAATTTGAAATTAATTAAAAAAAAAAGGAATTCGTTTTCCAAAGCTTCAAGATTTTTTTTTTTTTTTTTTTGTTATTTTTGAATGAAAACGAATCTCCCAACTTCGTTTTTTATATTTTGGAAATGAAAAAAAAAATTGTCTATTTTGATAATTTTTAGTCCCAATATGAATATTGGGAAAAAAAACCCAATGTCCAAGGGTTGAAGCCACTTCCCACCTCCCCCAAATTTAAAAATTTGAGAGCTAAAAGAATGAAGCAAAAAAATATCTCCATCTCTTATTCAAGCAGTTTTTGATTTTCTCTATAAAAAAAAAAAGAAAAAAAAAAGGAGCTTTTTAGAGACTGTTCCACCACAAAAGACCACTCAGTAGCCACAAAGGGTAGCTATCTTGGAGATGCCCTTATAAAGACAGTTGCACCATAAAAGATCTCCCGAAATTAATATGGAGTATTAAATGTTCACTGGAAGAGTCAATAAAATGTGCCAATAACACCGGCCTAAAACATCTACACATCACTCATCTAATATGTTAAGATACCTACTCTAAATATCATCACGTTATCGCTGTAACAGAAATCATATAGCATGTTACATATTGATATAGAGCACATCGATGCAACAAAATAAAATTAGAAGGAACAGAACGAAACATAGTAGAAAATACGAGACAGGACATCTCAGACCTCAAGCATTTACATCTACAATTTGATGACCCCAAACATAACTACAATCTGGTACACGATGGAGAAAAGGTCATTCTTCCTCGTCATAATCTTCTTCCTCCTCATCTCTCCTTGAATTAAGTTGAGCAATTTGAAGAGGATCAATAGCCATACTATCCATTTGAGAAGGTGACCAACCAGGATATTCTTCACCTTTTGTATCAGCCAGCACTGCAGATGGTGCAGAAGGCACTGTCACAGTAGCATCACTCTTTCCTGCAGCATCATCTATGCCAGAGTTCAGATCTAAAGTTTGCAAATCACTGGAACCATCAGAAGCTTTGACGATCTCTTTTGATGATTCCATATCCACTACATTATCAACTGCGTTTCTAGGACTTGAGATTTGTTTGGTGCTTGGGGGGGTGGACCCGGAGGGTTCTGACTCATTTTCAAGACGAGAAGATTCTCTCTCTGTCATCCGATTACTCCTGCCACGCCCTCTTCCTCTTCCCCTACCTCTTCCCCTCCCACTGCTACTAGCATGGCAAACCTCGTGCTGCCATAAAATATGCTCTCTTTCAGACTACTAACAAACTAAACCAAATGACCAAGTTTTAACACCACATAAACTTAAAATTCTGGAAAATCTAGACATGGCAGAAGTCTTAAACTGTAAAAAGATTAATGCAAATATTACTCAACTATAGATGATAAAACAGAAACTACCAGTAAATCACACGTAAGAAAAACATAGAGCATTCATTTCAAATACAAGCAACTACTGGAAGTTTTTCTCAATCAAATCTGAGACAAGATAGAAACGCTATCATTTTTGCCATGGCAGAACACTTCAATAGAGCAGATTTAACTCCAAATTTATTTGAGTTCATGTGAATAGATTTCCAATTGCTAGACTCAAAAGAAAGAAAAGAGTTTTCTACCATTCTGCTCTTTCTTGTTTCTTCTTCAAAGTCATTATACTCCTCAGGTAGAGTTTTCCTGATATTAGCACCATCAAAATATCCACCTTGTTAGCAAAGTTTACAATTCAAGGTTTAGAGAAAAGTTCAGAGTTGTCCTTAACCTTCTCTTTGATATGTCAGCAGAAGAATCAGAGTGGCCATAGTCAGGAACCTTACTAACAACGTCCCTCAGGAAATCGAACACATTATAGCTTTGGACACAATGCTTTCTGCACCATAGCAAAATACTTGATTAGCATCACAAACAAGAGTTAAAATAGCATCACAAAGATAATAATGTCAAGTTTTCCTCTCTTTCCTCTTACACGTTCTCCTCAGTATTACACTTTTATATATCAGAAAAGGGCAAAAAAAGGTTTAAATTATCACACAAATATTAATGTCAGAAGTAAATAATGCCACACATTGTAACTGATAACTATCATAAACTAAAAGTAAAACTCATCCAACCGTCAGTGAATGACTTTACCAGCAAAAGTGTAATAGAAATAAAATAAAATAAAAAATACCAGAGCTAAAGAAATGCTTAGGACCCATTATATGGATATAATTCTTATAGGGAAAAGGTGCAGTTTTACCCTAACATTTTGTACCAGGTCTAACTCTGCCCTTAATCTTCATTTTGGTCCAAAATAACCACCAACATTATCAAAAATAAGGTTACCCCTTTCCCTAACGAACATGCCACCTGGGATCACTGAAGTTATGAAATGATGATATGGCATAGAACCACAAAATAGTTGTGATGGGTCACAGTTTCTCCTTGAGCAGCAAAATGTCTGATTTCATTTTCATCATTTGCTCACCGGAAACGATTAAACTAGTTGTCCTGCTTGAAATTCTCTGATTATTTTTTTTAAGGAACACATACTTTGAATAAAATAACTTCCAAAGCAATTTATTCTCACGCATAGCAATATAACAACATGATGATAATCAGATCTGTAATTTTCAAGCATGAGCAAAACTTGGATGTAACAAATAAGCTAGACATCTCATCCACTACGTCTTCTTTTTCTCCATTCTGATGCCACCCCGGACCCTGCTCAAAATTTTTAAAACAGGACACGTCCTTTGTTGCCGTAGCCATGGATCGATAGTTCACATGGAACTGATGCGAGCATGGAAAAATATGGACATTTTTTTATGCTAACTATTGTCCCTTTTTGGATGAAATATTGCACAATTATGAAGAATTGATTGATTGAAGGGAAACGTACAAATTGGGAAGATTTTTGTGATTGTTGTGTAGATTGGAGAGCTGTTGGACAATAGAAAAAGGAAACAACTAGACCAGTGTGCAGTATGCACAAAGCTGAAAGTTAACAAATACATTGCTGAAGGCAATTTCAATTGCTCAAGTGATAGCCCAAACAACTGACTGCGAGCAGAATTAGGAAACAGCGTGCGAAAAGGGATTATAACATTATGTGGGACCCATTCGATGCCATATCATCACTTCATAACTTAAGTCATACCAGGTGGCATGTTTGTTTAAGGGAGGGGTAACACCTTGATCCCGTATTGATAACGTTAGTCGTTTGGACCGAAATGAAGATTCGAGGGCAAAGTTAAACATTGTGCAAAACGGGATTTAACTTGGCCTGTTCTTTAAGTCTTGGTTTTGGTCTCAGTTTTGGTCTCAACAGTAAATTTAATATATTATAATCAGTTTTCATCATTTCCAATACAGCTTTTACTATTCAGCTATACCTTTTTACATTTTCAATACACTTTTTATATTATAAAACTATTTTTTTCAAACCAAAACTCAACCCAACCAAAAAGAACAGGCCCTTAAGCAGTAAAACAACCCTGCTCATGCATTGCAATTCAAAATCAACACCAAAAAGAAAATGCAAAACAAAACAAATGGAGTTCCAATTTTACCAAAGTTGACCTTCAGAACTCTAGATTGCATGTCAAGCACAAAAGGCAGAAAGCAACTGTCCCAGTTAAATGCATGCCCATACTCCAGATGTTGACAAATATTCATATTCTTTTTATAGTTACATTAGAGTAGACAAGAGAAGTGAACTTAACAATAAAAAGATTATTGGTTACATAAAAGTGGAAAGCTACGAATATGGATGACCATTAGCAAATTTAGACAAAACCAAAGGAAAATAAAGCGAAAAATAAACTTTGCGGAAAATCTTCCAACTGCCAGATCATTTTTTTTATGATTCAGACTGAGAATCAGGAAAGGAAGCAGTATGCTCAATCTTGATAAGTACACCATGTTCTCTAGTTAGAGAACTTTCTTTCTAAATGCAACTCCTTAACTTCAATTAGTTGCAGCAAATATTTCTAAAACAAAAGGTTTTACTTTAAAATCATCCAACAGTTTAATTAAGTATAAATGACCATTCTAATACATCAACTGGCCCAATTCCTCATTGTTCTAACCACCACAGCAACATGATTTTGGTTCCAGCAGGAGACTCCTAGAACTGCATTACGAGTTTTACAATATTATTCCAACCCTACCATAACAGGCCTTACTTCAAATTATGCACCCAAATTAACTAGAATAAACTACAGCTTTGAAACATTCCCACTATTTACAATATAACTAGAAATTATCCTAATTAAGACCCAAAGACTGTACTGGTTCATAGAACTATAGCTTAATCACATCAATAGAAGTTATAGCTTGTATGAGATTTAACTAAAATTTTCCAGAACATACATGCTCTTATGCAGGCTTAACTTCAACCATTTTCCAAAGACTATTACTTTTAACATTTCACGTCAAAACTCACCAGTGATCCAAAATCTGAATAATGCCACCACCTAAATTCTGAACTTTCAATAACACTAACAATCCTATACATTTTGAAGTACACGTCACCACCAAAAATTATTGAGAGCAGAAAGCACTCAAAACAGAAGAGTTTTACTGCTTAAGTTAAAATCCCATATCAAGGGATCCTTTGGAAATTCTTTATTGTTGAACACATCAGACCAGTGCATGAATTTCAGTTAAAAGAAGCATTTCAATTTAACAGGATCAGCAAATGTTAAAATATATCCGCAAAGGTCAATATGAAAGCATCCAAATAGGTTAAAGGAAACCTGATCATACTCTATTCCTCTCACCATTTACCGAAAACCTAATTGCATCAAGATAATGTTAAAATCAGACTGAAAATTATTTATTGTTGTGAACAGATTGGTGCGTGCCTTCAGTCTACTGCCTCATGGCCTCCAATATATGTTTTAGGCTTAATATAATGCATCAAGGTGTTTTGTGGCACAAATGCAAAAGCAAAGAGTAAAATAATAGGAAAGGGGAGAAATAGCGTGTACGTAGGAGTCAAATTTTGTATTTAGAATCATTGATATGAGCCCAAAAAATTTCAAAGTTTCACCTTGTATCTCCGGAAAACATATACCCTTTCCACTCCAACACTGAACTTACACAGTCACAGCGCTTTATGAACCAATATCTAGATCATCACCCTCAAAACTCCTGGATTTCATAAAGTCACAGGTTTTAAACAAACAGCCCAAAAGGAGAGAGAGCTTTTCAGTGGCAAGCACAAAATTTGCTGCCCTAACTAAGAATTAAAAATAATAAACTGAATTTATTCATCTAAGAATAGATTCAATTTCAAAGTGAGTTTATGTAAAATATAAGATTTCCACCTTTAAGTTTCCTGCAACTCTCCAAACAGAGACCAAGGCACTTAATGAAAGAGAACATTAAAAGAAAATAGAAAGAAACAATAGCCCAACGACACACCAGATTGCATTTCAAGCAAAATTGCTGACCCACACAAATTGTCAAGTTAATGATACCAGACACTTGATTTAGTCGGTCATCTACATAACCAAACCACTAAGACAAATGGCACAATTATAATGTTAGCTGTAAAAGAACCCAACAATACTGAAGTAATGTCAATGAAAATTAACGGATGGGGGTTTCTCTGTCCAAAAAACAGGTTGCCTTCATATTAAAGCCTCTAAAACGTGCAACCAAACCCAAAAGTTAGTGACACCACAAGATGAAATCAAGAGTGGAAGCTAGGAATTTCTCTTCACAAAGGGAGTTTTAGGGAGTGGAAATTCATTTAAACGGATTGACATTTAAGGGAGTTTTGCAACATTTTATATTCCTTAATGTTATAGCTATGCATATGGTGGTTAGTTGGATGATTTTCTCGTAAAATCATCACTGTATCACTAGCTTGTCAATACCCAATTTGAACTACTTTACATTCTAAGGAAATACAAACTCCAAATATAGGAGAATAAAAAGAATATAAATACATGACCCTTAAGCCTTCTGGTATAATAATTTAACTATATTGATATCATTACCTTAAGAAACAACAATTCCAAGTAAAACATTAATTTTTGAAACAGATTATATCACAATCAAAAACAAACTAAACCCCTGAGGTACCAGTACTCCAGCATTAAAATTACTAAAAATATATAGTGACATGTAAAAGCACAAAACATGGTTTAAGAACATATTATTTTTTATATTGCAATATAACAGGGGAAGGAAAAGTCTAAACTACATGCAGAACACCAATAAGAAGTTCTAGAACATAAAAAAATGTGACATTTACAAAACGAACTGCTAAAACAGAAGTAACTGCAGCTCCATCAGGATCACCCTATGAATACTCATAGATTGAAAATTTGTCGATGCAGGATCATAACTTCAGCACCAAACATTCTAAATCAGATTTATTACAACTAAAAATGAACAAGGTCAGCAAGATTATGAAGTTCTTCTGAATATTTAAGATTGAAACATCTTTGGAGATCAAGAATTCAGTCACTAAAGCCCTGTTTGGATAAGTATTTCAAAAACATTTTTATAAAAGAGTTTTCCAAAAAGTTTTTATGGACTAAATTACTTGGATTCGGGTACGGATGCGGATCTAAGTGTCTAACTTGTCGATGTTGTTAAATTAGGATACGGGGATCTCAAAAAGTGTCAGATACGGAGACCGGGATTTGGCTGATAAGAAATAAATATAAGTGTATTATGAATATATATATAATAGAATGAATAAAAAAAAGCATTGCCATAAAAATGAATTTAAGGCTTTATACAGTTGAACAAATAAGATTAGAGGTAACATCATTAATAGTCCAAAATGCTGGGTCACAATATATAATTATTTTATTAGAAGCCAATCACTAAACCTAGCATCTCTATCTCTTCATTCTCAGCCTCCACTTCTCCCTTCCCTCGCTTCTGGAAAGACTCCTCTTTCCCTCATTAGTTCTCTTCTTCATTTAGCCACCCAATCCACAATCTTCTGCTTTCCTTTTTTTTTAACTCTCTCTCCAAGGATTCTCTCCAAAATCCTTCTCCTTCTGTTCTTCTCATCACCGACTCTAATGCCATCCACGGTGAAGCAGTCCGTCATTGAAGTCAACGAAATCCCAAAAGTTTAAGACCGTATCTGATACGGATTTCATACCTGCACCCATGTCGACTCGTGTCAACACAGGTATGTCCCAAATTTACCGCGTCCGAGTAACATAGTTTACAGAAAGCTTTTTCAGAACAAATATGTGTTTGGACAAGTATTTTCAAAAAACTTTTTTCAGTTCGTTTACAAGGTGTTTTGTGGATAAAAATAAAATGATAATCTATATTATCTTCACAAAAAGTGGACTCAAACCATTTCATTTCTAATTTTGAAAAATAAAAATGAAAAAGTAGATTAAAATTTTAGAAAATAAAAATGGGGTGGGGGATGGAACTCGGGGCTGTCAGGGGGGTAGGGGGGGGGGGGGGGGGGGGGGGGGGATTAAGTTGTGGCTGGTTGTGTGTGGGGGTACGTGTAAAGAAACTTTAAAAACATGTTTCATTCCTTCCTCAAAACCATTTAAAAAAACATATGTACAACATTTCACAAATTACTGTCCAAACGCATTCTTTATAGTTTTTCTTTATAAATCTAAAAACACAAAACGTTTTTATAGTTCTTGTCCAAACAGGACCTAAGTGATTAAACTTTGTACAACAAAGATTGTAAATGAAAGTCCACCCTCATGTCCTGTCGTACTTATTAGAATCGGAAAAAGCCCGATCTGAGCTCTGTCAGGATTGTCAAATCAGGAAGATTCCCAAATCTGGAAAACAATGGCAGAGAAACCACATCCTCGTATCATCTGCCATTACTTTTCTCTGAAGCAAGAGGGGAGAAAATGAAAGCAGTCTCACAGCTGAAAAAGAAATAATGGAGCTCATTGGCATAAGTTTCCCTTATCTGTAGCCCCCCAATGTAAAGAACTAATAAAAGTACTTGTAGTCAAGAGTCTTTTAACAACTAGGAAGGCCTCTTTGACCAGTAAACAGTAGCTACTGAAAGCCCCATTGTCCATCAGCTTCTGCTAGTCTAGCCCTGCTATAATAGCAGCAATCTTCAGACTAGGTTACTATAGGACATCAATGCCTACTGACACTGTCAAACAAAGAATTTGCATGGGCTACCATCAGGAATATGAAAATAATACAAATTTAGCATGCAGAGTGCCTCAAATTTGCCTGACGCTTGACATCCCGCCTAACTCACAGTAACACGTGATAGATGCTTAATAGTACTCTAAAACCTTATCAGAATCACATAAATAGGTTATAAGACTTTCCCTCAACTACAGCAGTATACTTTCTGAATTTGCAAAAGAACTACGTTAAGTGTCTAATTCCTGGTTTCCCGTGAAACAAAAGAATTACTTCCATACACACTAACGCAGAGCAAAAAAAATAAAACTTAAACGTCGATGAACGTGCATATTTTCCTTACACAATATCTTGACTCCACAAAACTATATATGTGCATATTTTCCTTACACAATATCTTGACTTCTTAAGTTTACACACAAAAAGGTTTCAGTGGTTTGTGTTCTACATTGAAAACAGATGAAATAAAGATTTTAAACAATTTATAACAAATTAAAGAACGGCACTTGGTATTCAAGTAAGATCCACCAAGGAAAGATAAAAGATGGTTTAAGGAAGAAGACTCACAAGTGCAGTGAGCTAACAGTCTTTGCTCCTCTTTGCAGTGTGATGTCATATGTTCGATCACAAAGGTCTTGAAGAAATAATTCCAAAGCCTTGGCTGCATTAATTATCATGAGAGTAAATATTAAAGATTTTGGATAATTAATAGATGCTTAGGAAACGGACAGCCAAAGAGGTTAGCTATCAAGTAATCACAGCTGTCTTACAAACTAAAACAGGCACGGCCATTGCTATTTTCCCAACATCCTCATCAGCCTGCATTATCTTCTTTATTCGAGCCTGCAAAGGACATTCACCGAATCGGGAGCGTGCACTTCAGAAAAATTCTAAAGCAAAATGAAATTCTTTTGCTCATCCATAAGAAGAAAACACAAGAATAACAAATATTTATTACTGATGCCCAATAAAAAGTTTGTCCATTTGATCATCAACAAAGCTGATATCAGGCTACAATATCATCCAGCGCACATTGATGAATTGCAAAATAAAATGACACAAGCAAATTCCAACTCAGATATAAACAAAATGCAAGGGGACGTACAATCTATGAGCAGGTATCAGATTGAGCTAGATAAAGTCCACATGTAGAAAAATTGAAATCAAATAAAGACATGGTAAAGTTTGATCACGTGGTTAACTATGTCTTGATTAAGCAAGCCCATCATTTTAACCAACTTATTAACTGATCACAACTACAAAATAATCAAAGAACAAGAGAACCATAAGCGAGAAAAATAACCAGATCATCAACCATCCTCTTACCTCATTGAATGATTTCCCAAGATTTTACTAGCTGAAAATAACAATACCGAATGAAAGAGAAATAATAATAAAAATATAACAAAATCCCTAACTTGATGAAAGGTCAACCAAAACCCTTGCTAGAAAATTTAAAAATTCCAATCATTTCCCAAAATTCTACCTTCATCCCTAGCATAACCTTTTTGGAAAATTCAAATAAATAAATATTAACCCTAAAACCCTAGCCAGAACAGTTCCAAGTAAAAAAAATTATAAAAAAAACAAACGAAATTTTTAGTCACAAAGACACTTCAATCACAAAAGGGTACACAAGTTGCCACTGACGAACCCAAACTTCACCAAGTCGAGGATGAAAAGCGAAAGAGAAGGGAACTCACAGCAGGGAAACGCGTATCGAGTTTCTTCCTCATGGTTGATCAGATTTGAACCATTTTAAACAAAGAGTTGAAAAATATAAAAGCAGACTGAGGACAGAGAGAATCGGCTGCAAAATCTGCCGAGCAGTATTAGAGTATTTTAATAGAGAGGAAAAAGGATATAGAAAAGATTCAGAGCGACACAATCTTTGCTGCTGTAATCATTTGGAGAGAGAGAGAAGAGGAGAGAGAAAAGAGGCTGTACACAGTACTATTCCAGATCCGTCGCGAACGATGATGCGTATTAGGAGTAGCAGATTTTGTTCCGGGAAAAATAGCTTCTTTTTATTTTCCTTTATTTTTGCATATTTAGCCATTTTACAACGGAATTGATATTTGCAGTAACGGTTTCGATATTTGCAGTAACATTCTCCTGTGAAAAGACTAAAATGCCCCTGGGCAAAAAAAAATTTTAAAAAAATGAAATATTACTATGCAGCCCGTGAGGGCTGCTGGAAGAGAAAAAAAAATTAAAAAAAAATGTCACGGCCTGCACACAAAAAAAAAAAAAAAAGAAAAATGAAGAACCAACCAGTCTATAAAATGAGGGCTGCACGTTCAATTTCTCTATAACATTGGACACAAAGCACATTAATCTGAAACAACCAACCAGTCTCCACTAAAAAATTCTTGCAAAGCAGAGCCGGGTGGAATCACAAAAGCAGATAAAAATCGAGACGATTGGGATCGAAAAAAGGTTAGTGGCTAAAGTTAAAATGTTTTGAGGTATTGTTTTAGTTGTATTATGTCCGGATTTGTTAGTAGTTTTGTCAAAATTGTGAAATTTTTTACCGGAATGACGAATATTTACCCGGTGGTTACTGCAAATATGAAAGTGGGGGGGTGCTGGTAAAAACCCCTAAACCCTAAACCCCTAAACCGCCCCCCCCCCCCCCCCCCCACCGGCGGTGCTGGTAAAAAAGTCGCCGGCCAAAAATTTCCTGTTTTTTAAAAATAGCGCCAAAAAGGGCACTATTTACCCAGAATATCGCCGGATCCGGCGATATTCTAGACGGAAAATATCGCCGGATTCCGGCGATAGTTTCCATGGATAATATCGCCGGATTCCGGCGATATTATACCCGGAAACTATCGCCGGACGCCGGGGAATCCGGCGATATTCTGGAAAATATCGCCGGAATCCGGCCAGAAGGGGGGGGGTTTCCGGTGAAGGGAGGGGATTTTTGGTCAAAAATTGTTTTACGTTTAGTTTTGTTATTTTGTTTGTTATATGTTCTCAATTAATTTCGTATTGATAAATGCGTGTTCATATTATTGCAGATGGCAGAAATAATTAAGAAATTGAAAATGAAATTCACCAAAAGCAAAAGCAGGAAAGATGATAATGTGCATTTGGTTCAGAGAGGCACTGAGGCGAGACATTCATCCGCTGGGAAAGCAGGTAGCCGAATGCCGCCGACTGTATCCGAGCAGCAGAGAAGGGTGGCAGGAAGAGCGCATGGGTCTGCGCGCTTTTCTTTTGCGGCGCGGGAAAGTAACGTGGATTACAGCGATACACCTTTTGCCCCGCCGTACATTGGAAATCCAGAGGAGGATGAAGCTAGGGAAAATGCGGAAAGATTTGAGCAGGACATGTCTCAGTCTCAGTCGCAGGGGTACATGGAAGGGTATTCGAGGCGGTTGGAGGATGAAAACGATGGGGAAAATGCCAAGTCCCAACGAAGGAGTGACAAAGGGAAAGAAATAATGAGGTCCTTGCGTAGGTCAGTGTCAGGTGCTGGGTCCGGTTCAAGTTCCAGGACGGATGCCGGGTGGATGGATTACCGGCCTCTAGATGGTCCGATTGACGGTGGACCCTGCAGACCCCGAGCTGTTACGGAGTTTTAAGGGCCATATTGCATACTACGTATGGCACGGACAGGTATCGTATTGTGTTGTATTACATATTTCGTGATATAATTATTATTTAGTTTGGCTTTATGATTGTTATGTTTGTGGCCAAAAAGTATTAATTAATATATTAAACTGCGCAGGAACGTGGTGTACTGTTGTGTCATAATGGGCACGAGCGACTGCAAAGGTGGAATTTAACCGATGGGGAAGTAAAAAGCATAGTGGAACATGCATCCAGAGTTAGACTCTGCTTTACTTAGCGCCTTCGTTGAGAGATGGCATCCGGAAACAAATTCATTCCACATGCCATTCGGAGAGTTGAGTATCACTCTCCACGACGTGTACCACATATTGCGGGTTCCGATTGGTGGACAGGCAATCGGGTGGAAGATCAAGCCGGCCGATTTGAAAGATCTTCTCTTAGAATTGTTGGGCATTTAGTAAGACGAGCTCGGGGATAAAGATTTTTCAAGTGTTAAAATGTCCCTCGTTATAGAGCACTGTGGTAGCGGAAAGTTAGAGGCTGCAAATGTTGCCGCAGGGTATTTGTTGTAGTTGGTAGGAAACACCCTGTTTGTGGATAAGAAAAAAACCCACGTTGCTGGGCATTTCCGGCCTTACATCCGCGATGCAGAATGCGCAGCAGGACTTCCGTGGGGTGCAGCGTGTCTGGCCAACCTATACCGCAATCTTGGAAGGGCCTCTAGGGCGGACGCTGCCCAGTTAGGCAGTTGTCTGACCTTATTGCAGGTTTGTAAGACTCGTTCATAAATTATTTCAATACTTTATACAGTTACATTGAAATGAATAATTTATTTTCCATTTCTGTTAATAGAGTTGGATATACGAGTACTTTTCCGCGTTTAGTCCTCCCCAGCTCAGTTCATGGGATGACAGGTACCCTGCTGCAATGAAGTGGAAAATTAGAATCAGAAGGAAGCGGGATCCTAACGCAGATTTGCTGTCATACAGGCACACACTAGACGTGATAAAATCTGGACAGGTAATATTTGTATGTCTTGTAAACTTTGTAATTTTTATTACTGTAAAAGACGACGTATTGCGAACATCCACTTACTGTATTTCACATAAACTAGGTCAATTGGCTTCCTTTTGGGCCAAATCCTGCGAGACTGCACCCAACAACCTTGTACAGGGGTCTCATTCATTGCCCGGGTGTCGTCGAGCCATATATGTCGGATCGGTTCTTGCGACAATTTGGATTCGTGCAGTCGATCCCTCAAGCAGCTATAGTGCCAAAGAGTTGCTACAGAGGCCCTGAAATAAAAAGGTACTCCTGCGTTTACGATACGAATCTTAATGTCTCGCACACGTACAAGAGAAATTTGTTACAGGGGGCGCAGTAGGCTGAGTGGTCCGATCAGGCGTACCCCGAGTACCTCGACTACTTCATGCCGCGAACGCACATGCGTGTCAGTCCAGACGACATGGAAGTTGACGACAAACTGGACCCCAAGTATATGTCCAATGCTGCGGTAAGCAATACAAATTTGCACCACACTTTGTCAATTAATTATATCTTTCGGTCAATAAATTTGATTGTATTTATCTTATTCTAACAATTGCAGCGGTTGCAATATATAGCAAGTAAACTGTATTATTCTCATCCCAAAAATCGGAACCACTTTCCCAGCTCTGTGAGAAGGAGCTTCATAGAGGAGGCGGCTATCCATTTGGAGGATTTGATGCGGGGCCTGGAATTATAAATGTTTGAAATGTAATATATTCGCGGTTTTATGACTTGTATAAATTAATAAATCATATCATTTCTATATATATATTAATTGCCTTAAATGCTGATGTACTTAATAACATATAAACGGTTAAATATGTGAAACTTATATTGTTAACGCATAATGAAACAACTAACGTACATTCGGATGCAAAGGTGGGTGTGAAAACCCTTTAAAACTAACACTCCGCAGTCGAGTTTGTCCTGTATGAATCAAATTTTCTTTGCAAATGGGTTTGCCAAAGCTGCATTTCATTTGAGGCCCTATGTCTCCACGTCGGATATATTGGCGGTAGCAATACCTCCCCGGTCGTTAACAAAGCAATGAAATGGTTTTGTCTTATTAAACCCATATTTATGAAACTGTCCGGATCAGTCGAGACACCGGCACCCCGCCACTGAATCGGAAGGAAAGTATTGCTCTGCTGGGCATATAACGTAACAACCCTCTGGTATTTCGTTGCAACAAGTATTCCCAGCAGGTGGGAATCAAACCAAAATGCCTCTTCTGCCGGAACTAAATAACAATCGACCACCCTGAGTGCTAACGCGTAATCGACCGGCCTAAGGATGAAATTCCACAAAGCAGATTCATCCACGAGTTCTTGGTGCAAAGCTCCACGCAACCTGGTACCACTGCGACTCATCTCGTTCGTGTACGAAATAAGAAATTACTCTAAACCCACAATGTCCATCGGGCTCTACATTAAAGTGCCCTGTAATGTATGCGAACACAAACTGCTTCAGAAATACGGGAAGGTCGTAGGGCCAGTCAGAAGTCTGGGGACGCAGAACCCTTCGTCTTCTCTGTCCGCCTGTGGATCGGCGCCCTGCAAGTGTAAATCTTATTAAATTAATCAAGGGTATATGTAAGTACCCACAATGACGTGTACACGAAATACATATAAATCTTACCTCGTTGCATTACATTTTCGGCGTGCTCGAACCCTGATAGATTGCGTTGGGTGGCATTGTTTCTCGGTCGTCCCATGTGCGGCCTAGTAACAGGCTCAGCTAGATCAACGGTTTCCGGATAAAGCGACGAATGCACCACACCCAACACCCTGTATATCTCAGCGCTTGGACGCGACATTACATCAAGAAACACGTCGTGCAATCGGCCTTCAGCGGTTTGTCTCTCCTCATAAGTTTCCGGAATATCTTCATCTCCCAAATGCAGCGTCTTCCAGAAGGCGTCTACGTCGATCGGATCAATTGGTTGGAACGCCCGCACCAATTGCGTCATCTCACATGCACATGGCAACCCGCAACTAGTTCGGAGTTCGCAACCACACCCCTCACCATCTTCCCCGATAAGTCCGACTCTTGATGTATATTCTTCTGCAGTATTGTAATACCAGCGAAAGACAATCTACCGTTGAGCCTACTATAAAGTAAGTAGTCGCTCTTGCGGTAAGTTCTGCTGCGCGACGATTCCATTGCAGTACGGATTTTATCAAAGAGCATAAGAATCATCATATTAATGTCGTTAAAAATAGTTGAAAATGTCTTTCGATCCGTATCAATTGCCTTCTTCAGTTGTGCATGTGCACTCTCCACCCTAAAAAGAAAATTAACTTTAAATTTTAACATGTAGCAAGCAGAATAATATAGAAGAGCATGTAATTATACAACAAACAAAACATGAATCAAAGTTATAAATTACTTACATGTTCGTGGTGTGCGAGCTGTAATGCTTTATACTTTTAGTCCAAAATGACACGAACTTGTCCTTGTGGGGGTTCAACCACGTGTTTTTCAAGTATGGAATAACATTTCTGGATTCATTTCCATACTTAGTATCAATAAATTCCACAGCTTCCGTGAACTGTTTATACGTCAGGGCTTTAACAACGCTGCTCCAACGATATAGAAAAACGTCCGTTGTTTGTTTGTCGTTGCCAGCCGACAGTACGTGTTTCTTCACATCCATTTCAATGTGTCTCCGACACAGTAGGTGGGTAGCACATGGGAATACCAATTCTACAGCTTTCATTAAGGCAAACTCCCGGTCAGTGACGACCACATGTGGGAATCTGTTTTCCTCGAATAGACGGCTCAATTGCGCCAACCCCCAATAATAACTCGGTGTGGTCTCGTCCATCATGAAAACGAATGCGATATGCACATACTGGTCTGTGGGTAGTAGGGCCACTATTTGCAGCAGCGGCATGTCGTACCTGTTTGTCTTATACGTCGTATCCATAAACAACACGTACGGAAACAAAACAAGCATCAGGGTCGCCTTCTTGTGTGCAAAGAAAATGTGCCCGACTGCATTACTGTCGACATCACGTTCGTGCGCATAGAAGTATTCGTGATCATGCAGAAGTTTAAAGAAACACTGCATGTTAGTCATACCTCCCCTAGCCTCCCTTTTACTTTTTGTTGTTTCATTGTACACCTGTTGTATGTGACTGACATTTTCCGGATCATCCGCTCGCAACTTGGCCAAGATATGCATCGGCCTGATGTTAATACTAGACATGTCGGCAATCTTCTGCTTCTCCATTTCTGTTAACCGTGTATGGGCTGAATGCCAATTTCGAACTTCTTGTAATTCATTATTGTGCTTACTGTCTTTGACCTCTAACTTCCAGATATCCCTCAGCACTTTGTCGGCCCTTAAGGTGAAATGGACAGTTTGTCATCTTGCTGCTTGTATTAGGCCGCCTGCTTTTCCCTTGAGGTAGAGGTGGCTTATCTTTAACTTTTCCTGATCTTTCGCACCCTATCTCAACTCTAGCTTTTCTCCCTCTTGTAACAAACATACCCAAAATCTTCGAAGATGAAGTAATTTTTGCAGTCATATTGTTTTCGGCTGCTCGTGCATGTACCCATGCCATCATATCTTCCTTGCTTCTGAACTCTTCGTTCGTCTGAAATACTTCGGTGTGGTTAGCATAAGTGTCATCCCTTTCAACACGAAAATCCTGTTCATAATTACGGGAAAAATGTTTAATCATACTTAAACGTCAAAATTTATAGCCAACCAACAAATTGGGAAATTATATTGTCCCCCATGAGTCTATGTTCTAACATAATTACTTTTGGAAGAGGTCGGAGGATATTGCGAATGGGACAGAATTTTCCATTCGGAAAAATTCGAGGGAAAACGAGTTCCGCCGTAAAAATACGACGGAAGTCGGCGATATTTCCGGCCGGAAATATCGCCGGCGACCGGCGATATTCCAAAATATTCCTGCCGGGGAGAAACTCCCCCCGGCTGAAACGTGACAGATATGGCAAACAATTGCCGTATAATCGCAGATCCGGGAAAAAAATCCCCCCAAAATGGGTTTCTTTCCCGGCAATGTATTTTCGTCTAAGATAATTCAACTAAAAAAATATGTAAACAGTTTTACTTACAGTGTAATATGGATCGATTTCGGGTATATCGGCCATATTCCAGCACCGGATCAAATCCCCCAAATGGATCCGGGCCTCCTCTATGGCTCTCCTTCTCACAATACCTCAGTGCCTCTCTCAAACCAAATGCACATTATCATCTTTCCTGCTTTTGCTTCTTGTGAATTTCATTTTCAATTTCTTAATTGCTTCTGCCATCTGCAATAAAATGAACACGCATTTATCAATACGAAATTAATTGCGAACATATAACAAACAAAATAACACAACTAAACGTAAAATAATTTTTGACCGAAAATCCCCCTCCCTTCGGCGGAAACCCCCCCCCCTGGCCGGATTCCGGCGATATTTTCCGGAATATCGTCGGATTCCGGCGATATTCTGGACGGATAATAGCGCCATTTTTACAAAACACCACCGCCGGTCGGGCGGTATTTCCCGGTAAAAAATTCGCCGGTCGCCGGCGACCGGTGACATTTCTGTCCCCCCCCCCCCCACTTTCATATTTGCAGTAATCACCGGGCAGATCTTCGCCATTCCGGTAAAAAATTTCACAATTTTGACAAAACTACTAATAAATTCGGACATAATATAACTAAAATAATTAAAAAAACTACCTAAAACAATACCTTAAAATATTTTAACTTTAGCCACTAACCTTTTTCCGATCCCAATCATCTCGATTTTTATCTGATTTTGTGATTCCACCCGGCTCTGCTTTGCAAGAATTTATGAATACAGATTGTTTCAGATTCATTTGCTTTGCTGCATTTCATTTATAGACGCAACATTCTTCTTTTTGTTTTTTTTTTTTTTGTGCAGCCCGTACCTTTTTATTTTTTTAAAATTTTTTTTCCTTCCAGCAGCCCTCACGGGCTGCACAGTGGGATTTCAATTTTTTTTTAATTTTTTTTGCCCAGGGGCATTTCAGTCTTTTCACAAAAAAATGTTAATGCAAATATCGAAACCGTTACTGCAAATATCATGCCCCTTTTACAATTGTTTGATCATTTTTATACTATTTGACTAGTTGCAAACGTGGGATTCTTGCCGGGCTAGACAGGCAGTGACGCGATATTTTAGCGACAATGAATTTTTTTTTTCTTGTTAGTATTAAATGTAGGGAAGTTTTAAAAATTTTAAAAAGCAATTAAAACGACAAAAATACTCTTAAACTCTCTAAAATTAATCTTAAACTCTATGGGCCTGTTCTTTTTGGGCGTTTTGAAAACAAGTTTTGAAAAATAGTTTTATAATGTAAAAAATATATTGAAAATGTAAAAAGTAGGTGCTGAATAGTAAAAAGTTGTATTAGAAATGATGAAATATGATTAAAATATATTAAATTTACTGTTGAAACCAAAATCGTTTTCAAAACGAAACAAAAAGAACAGGCCCTATAAAATTAATATTTTGTCTATCTCATTCATTTCATTCAAATTTCACCTTTAAACCTTTCCTCTTCACTTTCTTTATAATTTACTTCAAAATCAACTCCTATTCAAACGTGCATTTCACTACGAAGTATGGACGATAGTTATGAACATAATACATATTTTACGTTAAGTAAAATTTGTATTAAATGTTTGTAAATTTTACATGATTAACTTTTAAAAGATGATAAAATACGAGGCACAAATGGAAGAATTTATCTTTGAAGAACTGCTATAACTACGCGAACCTCCCCCCCCCCCCCAAGGGTTTATGTACAACGAACGGGGAAAATTACTTTGATCTGTGGGGTCGACAGCAAGCCATGGAGGTTCTTCGATCAAGGTGGTCCTTTAGTTCACACAGCAGTCTCTCCCAATCATAACCTTCTTGTCTGCACCCTAACTATCTCAAGCTTCGCATTAGTTAAACTATCGTTGTTTATCTTCTCGTTACTTTAGCGGAACATTTGTGTTAGAGTTAGCAACGCAGAGAGGAAGTGTGACACCCTCAGCCCCGACCCCTCTGTTTGGGCGAGAGTCGTGACTGAGATGCCTGTCTGGTTCGCACCATGAGTCACTAACGAGATACATAACAAAAGTAAAGTAGATAATACATTCATTCATTAACATGAGTTATAAACCTTCAAGCTACATAAAATTTCTAAAAGATACAAGCATTAAGTCATAATATTACAATCATACCCCAAAAATACTAAAACTAGGTTATCTGGAAATAGTACAATACTAGCATTCCAAAACTTAAGCAAAAAGACCCTTTCTCAACATCACACTATCAGGTCAAGGCACTATCGTAGTTATTACTCCCATGATCTATACCATGCAAAATGTCTAAGAGGTGAGCTCTATAGCTCAGTAAGGTCGCACTATTAAAAGATTACCAAGTAAACAGTTACAGACACATAACATGTATTTCCTAAGCAAGCAAGGAAGAACACATAAGGGATAGAAATAGTATAACCATCAAGCTGTAATGGGGATCTATGTGACCCTTCGGTAAGCCTTACTGATTATTGTGAGACCCCGTAATTTTTAACACTATAATTCACCTCTAGAATAATTAGGGGTATTTTATAAAATATTATCTTACCAGTATTTACTAAGGTATAGAATTTCTTTAAAAAGAATTTTAATCTAAACTATTTTCTTAGAAAATTAATATAAAACTATGAAATATTTTCTAGAAATTTCCTTACTATGATTTTAATTTATGTGTTTAAATCTGAGTAATTTTCATTCTTGATTTCATGATATGTAGTTTGTTTTCAGGAATTTATGAAATTTTTGGAAATAGGAAATAGAAAATAAGAAAATAAATGAAAAATAATAAAAAAGAGGGTCAATCGGTTTTACCCAGTTTCGAATCGGGTAAAACCGATTGCACTGCTAAACTTCTATCCACCTATGACCGGTTTTACCCAATCAAAGAATGGGTAAAACCGAATTTCCCCATTTCTCAATCGGGTAAAAACGATTCAGGGGATAAGGATGAAATTTTGATTGGTTTTACCCAGTTTCCAAGCGGGTAAAACTGGTTGGTAAAAGTAAGAAAAATATCTTACTGCCTACAGAGCGGTTTTACCCGGCCTTCAAGCGGGTAAAATCGATTGGGGTGTCTGAGATGAAAAAATATATATTTCTCAATTTTCCAGGTCAAGCTACACCCCCAGGTTTTGTCCTACACAATCTCAGGGGACTATAAATACCCCTGGATCATTCACAAACTGATACGAACCTCTGATTCCCTACGCCTTTGGAAACCAAGAACTCTATGCGAAATGTGCCAAGGAAAGTCTAAATGCAAGACACTGCTCTTAAACCCTAGAATCCTTACCCTTGGATTCGGCAGACTACTAACTTACAAAGTAAATTAAACACGCAATTCGAACAAGTGGAGTAAACTAGAATTCGAAACAAAACTTTGATTAATAGACAGAGCAATTATCTATTAGCCTATAGTTTCTTAACTTTTAGCAATTAACAAGCATGCAAATTACATAAGTCCAAAATAAATGAGTGATTAAAGAAGTATAAATTCTAACTTAATCAATAATCAACTGAATTATAATGGTGAATTCGGCTGCCCTTATATAGGGTAGGGGTGGCCGAATTTAAGTCCTAAATGAACTAGGAAAAGGAAGTGAAATTGGAAACTAATCAAGGTTGATTTCATACAAGAACCAAATCCTAAAGGAACTAGGATTGGTTGAATTAAGTAATTCGGCTGCCATGTAGGATGGGCTGGTAGAATTTTACAAAAAGAATTTAAGGAAATAACAAATCACAAAAAGGTTTCAAGAAGGTAAACATTTTTGGAAACTACCTACAAATCAGCCCAAGTTGTAACAAACTTGTAACAACCCTAACTAACTTGTAACAAACTTTGAGTAGAATTAGGAAACATGCACAAATCCTAATCCTTCCCTAACCTAAGCTTCCAAGTGGCGTGTGGGTTGTCTTCTTGTGGGCTTGGTCTTAGCCGAAAGTGATGAGATGGATTTCAAGGGGTTTCGCCCATGTTGAGGTGACGCATGGTGGAGTTGATGTAGGGAGGTTTTGGAATCTTCTAGAATCTCCCAGAATCTTTTCGGAACGTCAAAAATCAAGAATTTCAAGATTCTTCAAGATTTTCAAAATTCTTCAATATTCAACAAACCGTGAAATTCAAGATTTTCAAGAAAATCAAGAACTTCAAGAAATGCCCTTTCCTTCAGCTGGATTGATTAATAGGCGCCATTTCCTCTGTGATGGAGAGTAAAGTGACGCTTTTATCCTTCCTTATATTCTCTTCAAGGGCATTTGTGTGCGTAACGAGTTGGGCTTCTGTAGCACTCCTTTGAACAAAGTTTTCAAGATCTTCTCTGAGCTTCCTTGTCCTTCTTCGGGTCATAGGCCCAACTATGTCAACGAACGGATCTCTTTGATATGGGCTCGGGTCCTGGAGCATTGGCGGGCCTCTATGGAGCACACAAACCTCTGCTGCACTTTTCGAGTCCTCATTACTCGAACTGGGATCCTCTGTGTACTGAATTGCCGTAGGGGTGGGAATGCCCTCATCATTCTCTCCCGGATGGAAAGGATTCGACCTCGAATCAAGATCCTGGTCAAAATTAAACGGAGACAAGTCAGCAACATTAAAAGATGCACTAACGCTATACTCACCTGGCAGATCTAGTTTGTAGGCGTTATCCCCCATCTTTGCTATAACTTGAAAAGGCGCATCACCTCTGGGGTGGAGTTTAGTCCTCCGGGTTGCTGGAAACCTTTCCTTCCTCATGTGAACCCAAACCCAGTCACCTGGTTCAAAGCTCACAGCCTTGCGACTTCGATTTGCATCTAAAGCATACTTGGCGTTTTGCCTCTCAAGGTTCTCACGAACCCTTTGATGAATTCTTCTGACGGTCTGCTTTCTGTTCGTCATCCAGACTTGTTTGATCCTTTAGGGGCAGTGGCAGTAAATCCATGACCGTCAACGGATTGAAGCCGTAGGCAGTTTCAAAGGGCAAAAATCCAGTTGATGAATGCTTGGAGCGATTGTAGGCAAATTCTGCAATTGGCAAGACCTGTTCCCAACCTGCAAGATTTGTTTACCCTTTCCCTTGTCTTGTCGCTTTTCAGCTGCCCATGTGATGATCTCGTCCTTCATCCTGACGGATTCAGCACGAACTTCCTGTGGGGAGAGAGGTAAAAAGGTATGGATCTTGCCCCTTTGGCAAATTAAGTAGGTATTAGCAACCCCGTCATGTGTAGCCTTCATGTTAAAGAGCCATGGTCGTCCGAGCAGAATGTGACACGCCTCCATAGGGAGCACATCACAAGTAACCTGTCCCTCGAACTTACCTATAACGAAAGTAACTCGCACCTGCTTGGTGACTCTGTAGCCATCTGAGCTGTCAAGCCATTGCAGCCGATACGGATGTGGATGGTTAACTGTTGGGAGCTTGAGCTTTTCAACCATGTACTCAGTGGCGACATTGGTGCAGCTCCCGCCGTCAACTATCAGAATGCATACACCTCCATTAACTTTGGTCCTGGTGTGGAAGATGTTGGTCCGTTGAGAAGCATCCTGGGCAACAGCTGTAGTTAAGGATCGGGACACAATGGCCATCTGGCTATAGTCTTCAGGGTGATGAATGTCCTCCTCTGTATCGGATTTGTTGTTGTCAGCCAACTCTGGGATACGACTGGCTTCTTCCTCGTTGTCTTCTTCTTCTGAGATGTACTCACCATCCTGCCCTAATAGTACTTTTCTGATGTTAGGACAGTCCCGCATGTAATGCCCGCAGCCAGAACACCTATGGCAAGTGATCTGCAAATTGCTCTGCCTAGGGGTGCTTGGCGTTTTAGCTGCTGAAGAAGAAGAGGTGGTTGGGGCAAATTGAATAGCTTTACGCTCAGGGTTGAACTGCTTCTTGGCTGGTGTTGGCGTGTATACCGGTTTCTTTCTCCAAGTAGTAGGGACGCTGGCAGGCGTCCTAGCTGGTGGAACCTTCTTCAGGTATTCTTCCATCACCCTGGCTTTGTGTAGCATATCTGTCAAACTAGTAGCATTCTGCAATTCTCCCGCTAAAGCAATCCCTCTATTAAGCCCACTAAGAAAACGTGCCATGCTGGCGGCATCGTCTTGTATTACATTGGCCCTAATCTTAGTCATCTCTAATTTCTTATAATAAGTATCGACAGACAAAAAACCATGTACAAGAGTGTGTAACTTCCTATACAATTCTCTAAAATAATACGTAGGTACAAAGTCTTGCGCATCGCTGTCGTCAAATCAAACCATGAAATAGGTGGCGCACGTGCACGCATAGGCCTGGTATTGCGCCTCTGGTCCAACTCCTGATTCCACCAAACGAGTGCATATTCAGTGAAATTGACCACCGCGAGTGGAGCCTTCTTGTGTTCGGGAACCGAGTGAAGCTCAAAGATTGACTCCATCTTGATCTACCAGTCTAAGTATTCTTTGAGGTCCGTACCTCCGCTGAAAGAAGGCACAGATGTCTTCAGTTGACTTAGACCTTCAAAGGGCTTTGTATCAGTGCCAACCCGTGGGGCGTGGATGTCTTCCTCCTCCTCGAACCGATCCTGCTGGGCGGCCCTTATCTCATCGACCTCGCCCTTGAGGTCTGTGAATTGATTGGTTAAATTCGCAATGGTAGCCATGAGTTGCGCATTCGTAACTGGGGGCGTTTCTCCTCCGGACATACCTAGTAACCAAGAAAGATCCCTGCTAAGAACAAGTAAAAGTGAGCAGAGTAACCTTACTCCCTTGTCCCCCTAGAATGGCCCTCCTAAAAACTACACACAACCCTGTGTATCGCTCGTAGGGATAGCAACCCTTATGTGCTGGATCACTCAACCTTTTACCTCAGTCCTGTATAATCAATTAATTTCACAAAATCCTGGGCAAAGGTAACAAGCAAGCAATCAATCACACAATGAATAAATTATATAGGAAAGTAGTCAAAAATCTTTTGGAAAAAAGAACTTGGTTCGATTTTCAGTTGGAAAAACACTTTTCGAAAAAGAAATTTTGATAATATAGCTTAAATAAGAAGTACACCAAAAGGAACTTTCGGGGAGAAACCCTCAAAGTTCAGAGATAATGGCAGTGCACGAAGACAAAATTCAAGCTATCAGAGTAAATGAACGAAAAGATAGCAAGCTAATAGGGCATTCAATTGAAGAAACAAGGCAGGTTTGAAACAAATCAGGAAAGACCTAACTAACCCAAGAAGTGATCACCCTACCCAACGGGTAATCAAGAAGCCAATTCCAGCCAATTATTCAAGTGTTCGAAGAAAAAAAAAATTCCAACCAATTGCCACAAAGATACACAAATTGCAATTTTATCACCTCCCAATCCAACTATGCGATTTAGAACTTTAGACAGCACGACGATACAGTTTCAGGAATTCGATATTTTCAAGAATTCAAAACAAGGTAGGCGTGCAGATATATCACAAATTGCAAAACAAGTTGAGTGGCTTAACTTCAACCGCCAAAGTTCACCGAATTCAATAAAATATCAAATAGGGATAGGTGTGTTAAACAGTCCAATAAAGAGCAATTTCAGCAACAAAAAGTGTCAGTTATCCTTTAATTGCAACCGAAAATAGCACTAATTGGATCCACAAAGGCAATTGCAAAAACAGTACCAAAAGTGAGCAAAAGAGCCCTAGCTTTAAAACCCTAAAAACCGATTTTCCCAAATTATTAAGAAACCGATTTTTAACCCTTTCTTTTCACAAATTCTTCTTCCTTTTTCAATCCACAATTTTGATTTTACTAGCAAAGCAATATGATCAAAATCGAAAGTTTATTTAAGAAAAACAGAAAAAAAATTTCAAAAAGGAGTGTTCTTTTCCACAAATTCCTTAATTAAAGTAGAATAAAGGAAGAGAAAACCCCTGATGATTCAACTGAGTTACTTCAGTCTCCTCCGTTCGAGCAAACAGCCCTGGCGCTCTGATACCAATTGATACAAACCCCTGATTCCCAACGCCTTTGGAAACCAAGAACTCTACGCGGAATGTGCCAAGGAAAGTCTGAATGCAAGACACTACTCTTAAACCCTAGAATCCTTACCCTTGGATTTGGCAGACTACTAACTTACAAAGTAAACTAAACACGCAATTCGAACCAAGTGGAGTAAACTAGAATTCGAAACAAAGCTTTGATTAATAGACAGAGCAATTATCTATTAGCCTATAGTTTCTTGACTTTTAGCAATTAACAAGCATGCAAATTACATAAGCCCAAAATAAATGAGTGATTAAAGAAGTATAATTTCTAACTTAATCAATAATCAACTGAATTATAATGGTGAATTCGGTTGCCCTTATATAGGGTAGGGGTGGCTGAATTTAAGTCCTAAATGAACTAGGAAAAGGAAGTGAAATTGGAAACCAATCAAGAGATTGATTTCATACAAGAACCAAATTCTAAAGGAACTAGGATTGGTAGAATTAAGTAATTCGGCTGCCATGTAGGATAGGCTGGCCGAATTTTACAAAAAGAATTTAAGGAAATAACAAATCACAAAAAGGTTTCAAGAAGGTAAACCTTTTTGGAAACTACCAACAAATCAGCCCAAGTTTGTAACAAACTTGTAACAACCCTAACTAACTTGTAACAAACTTTGAGTAGAATTAGGAAACATGCACAAATCCTAATCCTTCCCTAACCTAAGCTTCCAAGTGGCGTGTGGGCTGTCTTCTTGTGGGCTTGGTCTTGGCCGAAAGTGATGAGATGGATTTCAAGGGGTTTCGGCCCATGTTGAGGTGGCGCATAGTAGAGTTGATGTAGGGAGGTTCTGAATCTTCTAGAATCTCCCAGAATCTTTTCGGAACGTCAAAAATTAAGAATTTCAGGATTCTTCAAGATTTTCAAGATTCTTCAAGATTTAGCAAATCGTGAAATTCAAGATTTTCAAGAAAATCAGGAACTTTAAGAAATGCCCTTTCCTTTAGCTGGATTGATTAGTTGGCGCCATTTCCTCTGTGATGGAGAGTAAAGTGACGCTTTTATCCTTCCTTCTATTCTCTTCAAGGGCGTTTGTGTCCGTAACGAATTGGGCTTCTGTAGTACTCCTTTGAACAAAGTTTTCAAGATCTTCTCTGAGCTTCCTTGTCCTTCTTCGGGTCATAGGCCCAACTATGTCAACGAACGGATCTCTATGATATGGGCTCAGGTCCTGGAGCATTGGCGGGCCTCTATGGAGCACACAACCTCTGCTGCACTTTCCGAGTCCTCATTACTCGAACTGGGATACTCTGTGTACTGACTTGCCGTAGGGATGGGGATGCCCTCATCACAAACAATATTTTTTCAGAATCAAAACCAAAAATTAGCGAAAACTCAAGATAGAAGAAAAGTTAGAAATTAGGAAGAAAGGAAGAAAGGAAGACCTTTGAATGTAAAGTTAATGTGTTGATCTGAAGAACGTGATCTAGGGAGCTTCAAGAATTAAAATGCAAAAGTTATCAATTAGTTGAGTTTAATAGTTTTCTTAATATTTTGATTGATTTTTGATATTTTGGTCGCTAAAAATATGTTTTGAAACATTAAAAGTGTGGTAGGAGTATTGTATAAATGATGTTTAGCAAAAAGAATCAAAGAAAAACGAATTTTGTACATGTTTTTAGCAAAACCCCAAAGCAAAGGTTGAAAAACCAAATTTCTGGGCACAAAGTGATTTTAACTAATTCAAGAGTAGGTAAAATCGATTTGCCATGCTGAGCAAAATTGGGTAAAACCGATTGAAAAATTACTGAAAATAGTTGGAGCGGTTTTACCGATCGTGAAGCGGGTAAAACCGATCCGAGAAATTTTCTGAAAACTTCGGAGCGGAGCGTAATCGGGTAAAATAGATCCAAAGCTGGAAATTTTATTTTTTGAATAATTTTAATTCTTTTGTTTATTCTTTTATAATTCCTTTATGAATTATTGATAAAATTATTTTAACTGCCACTTAAAGAGTTCTAAATTTATATTTTCTTAAGTTAGTAATTATTATAGTTTTTGTTTATTTATTGTTTTTTCCGAAATAAATTAGAAATAGAGTTTAAAGGTTATAAACTCTTTTTAAAAGGAAAATAGATAAACTAGTTTGTCGGCATTAAACTTATATTTTCTTTAGTATTATGATTAGTATATTTCTTTATTGATTTACCTATTTTCAAAATAAACGAAAATAAATTTTAATACCTATTATTATTATTATTATACGCTCTTTTGACGGAATTAAATAAATTATTTTTACACTCTTATTCAATTAGTTACAAGGATCCATAGGAAGTTTAAGAATTTTAGAATTTTAATAATTGGAAATAAATACCAAAAATCCGAAACATGAAATATATGCAGTTTGGATAATTAGATAGTGAGCTAGTGTCTATGGATTGAGGTGAGTAACCTCACTGAAACGGAAGAACTGTTTTAATTTGTAATCAATTGAATGTCGGATTGCATCATGCATATGCCATGTGTTAGGAGTTCATCCTTATATGATATATGAAATATTGCATGTTGAACTGTTCTATGCCCTTGATTATATTATATTTGTGAATGTCCAGGTGTGCCTACTTCGCACACTGGATTATCTGTATACCTGTTGTATTATATTCTGAATCTGTGTTGAGTCGTGAATTCACAATGTGTGGAATGATTCACGAGTCTGCTTGGGCTTGGTTGTTGGGTCATTCTCGTTGGTCAATAGTCTCAAGCTGCTTTTATACGTGGGCCATTATCCTGCATGGGCGTTGTTGACGATGTTATTACTCCGAATCTGGAGTTGATTAAAAAGTTGTTCATAGTTCATTTAGAACTGTGTCGACTTTTTGCTATACTGTATCCTCCTTTATGTGTTTTACATTTGTGTTATGACTGCTCTCTGTTAGGATTACCTAAACATACATGCATGGGTAATTATGAAACTTGGTAAATGTTTGCGAAAATGGTGCGGCCTCACTGAGCATGGGCTCATTCCTTTTCCTTGTTTTGTTTTCTATTTTCAATGAAATTGGTACAAATAGGCTGTACATGGGTGACTGTGCTCAACATCAAAATTAGGACGACCTGAACCACTATAATAGCTGATAAGGAAATAGAGGTTGGAATATTCGTCCTCTGTAATCAGCCCTATTCAAGGGTGATACTTGTAAGGATTTTGTTTATAATAATAGTTTGAAATTTTAGATTTCTTTATGTTTTGTTCTGCATCTGAGTCCTGGTGCGAACAAGACAGGCATCGAGTTAGCCAACTCCTTGTATGCGGGGTGGTGAGACTGGGGTGTCACAATTATACTTTACCTATGGTTGAATTCTTTAGACAGCAACACAATACACGATGTGTAGCCTCGTGAACTATGCCAATGAACTAGTGGACATACAGGGGTGCACGGGGCAGGGTGTACCTCGAGATAATACCGAACATGACATCTTCAGTCACTTAGTCGAACATTCATGCCCAACTATGACATGCCCCATTTCAATGAACTAAACAGGCTTTGGGGACCGCAAATGGACTAGCAAGTAACAAGTAACAAAAAACACGAAAGTAGCACAGAACAGGGTCCACAAACACATTGCCCAGGATACTAATATTTCATGCTTGACACTTAAATGATGGTACATGACATATTACATTCACATGGCAACTTTGAACATGTATTTCACTTATATACGTAACTCAGAATTTGAAAACATATAGGTACATATGGCACATATATAAATATTTCACTTTTCACACTTAATGTCACAATCATTCGTATCACTTGTAACTCATTCATTTTTATTAAGCATAACTTAATATAACTGTCATATATATAAATACTAACATAAGTAGAGCATGTTAACTCATTTTGTTACTATTGAAAACATTTATCCCTTAAGTGAGAATACTCACATCGTATCGCTAGTATTTTGTGAGCAAATCTGCATTACATAAATATCATAGTTTAAACTTTATCCTTGAGTCTAGATCAATCTTTAGATTATAGGTTTCTATATATTTTTACCTTTAACTCCTTGTGTTTCTAGTTATTTAATGAACTTAACTAATTATCAATTAAAGTGTTTAAAGATATAAAAGAAGTTGTAAATATTTTAGTTTGAATCTTCAAAAATTCATGCTTCCAGGGTCATATCGGTTTTACCCTTAAACAGAGCGGCAAAAACCACTCAAAATTCTATTTCAGTTTTGAAGAGTGGTTTTACCTGCACTTCAAAGTAGTAATAACCGATGTAAACATCTCTTCAACTCCAAAAAGTCCCACTCAGATAGAGGTAATAACCGCACTTCTCAGTGAAATACCACACCTTGATCATGGTTTTCAGCTTCTCAGTGTGGTTTTCCCCACAAAAAGTGCGGTAATACCCTCTCAGAAAATTACCTCAGGTTCGAAGACCAGTTTTTCCCACACTTTGATCGGCAAAAAATTACTTTTTTTGAGCCAAGAAACTCGGTTTTACCCACTATTTGATAGTTATAACCGATTGTGCTCAGTTCCAGTTCCAAAACTTCTACCTTTGGGTTTCAATCAAAACAACTTCAAAACACGTTTTTCATTGGTTCATTTTGTTCAAAATCAATCTTGTAATGTTCCAATAATATTTCTATCAATCCATAACACTTCTACAACATATGGAATTGAAGATTCAGATAAAATCTTAAAAAAACTCAAAATTATCACATTTCAACTTCTTTGCATCATAAATCTAAAATCCAACGTTATTGTAAGCAATTTAAGCTTTGGTAATTCCTGCTGGACAATTTCATGCATGAACAAAAGTGAATTTGGTGGGGACCACCATGTCAGTGCACGAATCATCCCCAAAACATCCTCCGTAGTGAAATTCCACATCAGCTCCACAGAAGCAAACAGAAGGAATCAGTCTCCAATTCAATATATTAGTAACTTTCGTTTACTCTTTTAACAACCCGACATCATGTTAATATTTATAAGAAGTTAATGTATCATTTAATGTTTTGTATGGTGTCTTCAAGATCCAACCATTAATTTATCTGAATGTACATTGATGAAACCAAACGTAGCGGGATTCCAACTCAGCGCCAGAGAAGCAAATGAAATGTAATCTGATCCACGCCTCAGTACTACGCCACATCATCTTCAGGCTACGACTTCTCATCGACAGAGATGGCTACGACCACACAGCCTAGATCAGTACATCGACAACAGGAACGTCGACAATGGAATTAATTTTTGAAAACTTACATATTTTTGGATCTCTCAATTTCATTCCCTGTTGTAACTCGAAAGCTTAGAAATTGAAGGGGAGATGCTCGGGGGAAAAAATAATTGGTTGTTTAACTAGAGAGATATGTTTTTGGTATACTGAGAGGAATAAGTGCTTAGAGACTATTCATAAAAATAATGTAAAAAACTAAAGATTAAATATATATATATATATTAATAATTGATAGGGTATTATTTTTATTATGAGTACCAGTCTTAAAATATTTCAATAACATGAGGACCGACTACTTTAAAATGAAGAAGTGGTTCTAAACATTTGTAATGAAGTCTGTTTATAGCTCATTAGTAGTGCTATTTTGAATTGCGTGTTGTATTGTATCTAGTCTATTACAAATGAGTTGATATGTATATTGATTGGTTTATTTGATTTCAGTAATGTACTATGTTAGATGCATTCCTGTAATAGAAAATGAATGTAAACCAACGATTTATGTAGGAATTTATTGAGAAAGCAAAATGCAAGCAATTTTTTGCTCATGAGAGAACGCAAGCAATTTGGAATTCCAACTATAAGTTACTACTAGGACATTTGAATGAGTGATAAACACAATGTTGGAATTACCTCGTGAAAACACTAAGTTCTACTTTGTAAATACTAAAAGACTGCATCGGGTTAGCCTCTTCAAGCAAATGCTAAGAAAGATCTGGTACGTAAACTAAGCTCCGTAAATATTCCCAACAAGATTTGTGATTTAACATTTTCATTTTCACAAAATGAAACTGTTAATCAGAAATCCTACTTGGAATATTTCGAAGCTCAATTTACGTAGCAGATATATTTCTTTCAATTCACTTGAAGAGGCTGACCCGATGTAGTCGATAAATGATCATCCTTACTACGTCTTCTCCTTGCAGTACACACATAAACTTCATCTAAAGATCCATCTAAATCTTCAAGCGTCGTTTCTCTTGGTGGTTTCTAATGTGGTGTTTCTTCATTTTTGGCAGCATCTGTCTTTCCATTGCTAGTAGTTATTGGTTGAAAGGGATAAACTGCACATATTATGTCGTCCTTTGATAGCTTTAACCTATTGTTGCAGAAATACAAGGGTGTCATTCAAAACTTCCACTAATTTTTGCGCTTAAAGATCCATATGAACACTCTATTAAGAAAATATAAGGAGAAAACCAAAATGAAATATTATTAATAAGTTGGAAAAAAGTGATGTATATTATTGGTACTATAAGTTGTGAATAACCTTAGCAGTGGTACAACATTCATATCTGAAGAAGGTAAACCGAGGATATGCAAGCCAACTTCTTGAAGCAAAAAATTATACTAATAATGGGAAGATAGAAGCTATCAGAAATAAAGAAACATCGTAGTAGAAATCACTAAAAGCAACGGTGCTTGAAATTTCAGATGAAGTTTGTGCATATGGGTACAAGGAAAAGGCGTAGAAAGTAAAATGATTTGTGGACTAATCCGGACTGCCTCTTCCAACAAACGCTAAGAAAGATCTTAACTATAAACTAAAGATGATATAGCAAGCTTGTAATTTAGGATTATATAGAGAAAAAAAAAGGTCAAAATTTTTTAAGAAGGCATGGAGAGTTGGGTTCTTTATTGGGAATAAGTACCGATAGAGAATATATGTATTAAATCTATGGGAATCGAGTGGTTTATTGAAATTATATTTAAAAGTCAGAGGGGGCATATTTCCATGTAAGAATGGAATATTATCTAGCGTAGATAATAATTATGACTATACATATTATTTATTTAATTAATTAATCATATATTTCTTTACATTCGCCAATTCTTATCGTCGCATTTAATTTGAAACACAGAATATAAATAAAAATTTAGGGTATGAAAGAAAGTAATTATCATTAACACGAGCAGAAACCTCAAGAGTAGTGGCCTTTTCGTGGCTATATAGTGTCTTTATCGTGGCTGTAACGGCCAAACTGTTATATATTTAAGGAAGAGGGAAAAAATTACTCCAACTGTTAATTCTTAATTATGCATGATTATCCATCCGAATTACGACCCTTTAACAAATAGAATCACTTATAACCCCGCTATTTTAATTAATGAAGCATCACACAGGGAAGATTATTTTGACAAAGATATTATAACAGTCTAAGAAACACATACTTTGGTGGTATTACTTCTTAATACCTTAAACACAAAACAATGTCACCATCGGACTTGTATTTTAATTACTTTAACTAAAATATTGTTTAGGGTTAAGTTGATGTCATGTGTACACATGAATAGTTGCGCCTTTAGACATAAGTTTTCTATTACATTGTGGGTAGTTGTTTAGTTGGTAACTTCGTCCATTCGCCGATAGTAACATTTTTCCAATAAACAACGAAAAACAAATATTTGAAACCGTAAGTCAAATGGCAAGCTAGTAATGAATTATTGAGTTGATAATAGACCACTTAAATCATGGAGCAAAACACACAAGGGGTATATGATGATTAACAATCAATACGATAGAATGTCTACGTAGATTACGAAATTTTCCTCGTTTGACCGTTGAGATCCACTCTTCATAGTGAACCCAAATGTTCTTCCATAAGAAAATTCGTGTTTTAGTGATAATTCCTCCCAAGGTCCATGTGGCCCGAATAAATACACGAACCGTGATTGTTTCTAGGAGTAGCCTTTGAATCCTACACCTTAGAACCATGAAATAAGTTCCTTTAGGTGCTATAACGGACACAATACTATTGTTAACAAAGGTATACTCCTTGGCAAAACATATTGGTATTTTCTACATAATAGTTAGACATGTTAAGAATAGTTTAATTGAAATATTGATCTTTTAAATTAGGTTTAATTGAAAAAAATGGAAATCAAGAAATATATGGAAAACTATTTTTAACCTTTAATTAATTTAAAGCAAGAAAGAGAAAAATTAAATATATAAAAGTTTAAAGGGAATTAACAAAAAAATATTAAATTGGCATATATTTTTTTAAGGTCATATATGTTATTTGTATCAATAATAAACATGGCATTTTGTTAGTAAGGGTAAATTGTCATTTTATGACAAAAGTTAAGAAAAATAGTTGACTTTTTAGTTTGATGGTTAAATGTGACGGTTCCCAATCGAAAAAGCACAGGGGGTTATTTGTGGGTCATTTGTAGCATTTTAAACCATAAGGGAGTCATCCATAACTAATCCAAACCACAGGAGGATATGCGTAATTAGCCCTTTAAATTATGTATTTTAGGATAAGATGAAATAAGTTTATATAGGTGTATCAAATGTAAAAACATACCGTTTCGGAGGTTATTATCATGTCCCCAGAAAAAGTATTCAAAAAGTACCTGCTCGACTTCGAAGGTGGAAGGGGTACAAAAAAAGGAAAAATAAAGATGTTCAAAATATGAAAACATGGCTTATAACTCTGTTATGTAATGTCAGAGATGAAATGGACCTGAGTTGGGGAAATTAAATTCTCTTTGTCATCAGCCGCATGGATCAATGTTCATAATGTCCTGTCCGAGCACCATTCAAACACAATGTACATCCTAGTTCTAAAAGCATACACCGTTGCAAAATCCTCCCACGGTCTGCCATTGAATACAATGTTTCCTTCGACCAAACAGTCAACCTCTAAATTGAATTTGTCGTTGACCGACTCAACAACGATTGGACTCCTATCTTGGTGTAAGAAGGCAAGTTATTGACTAGGATAACCGCCTAGATTAAAGTTTTAGGTCAATGAAATATTAGATGTTTTAAAATAAAAAATAATAAAACACTAAATTTAGATCTAATACTTTACCAGTTCATTGCGACAATTGTGACCAAGTACAATAAGAAAATGCAAAACGTAGTCCTCTACAATTGTGACCATGTACTATTGGTTGTATTTTCTCCTGCCCCATCTCGTTGAATGCCCTTATCAAAATAGAGTCACGAGGTCTGTAGAGTAGATCAACATATTGCCCTGCTTCGACACACAAGTGGTCCATAAGCTCCAATAGTTTAGAGCCATATATTATGGCCCCTTTTGCACCTGAATGTGAAGCTAATACGACGTATCAAAAAATTAATCGATCATATGTTTCAATTGACAAATTGTTAGACCTATGGTCTCAATTCCTAGTTTTGAATGATGATACAACAAATATATGAAAGAGATTTGATGAGTTTGTTTGAGCTAAGTCCAGATATGAAGTTTCAAAACCGAGTCTAGACAGGCTCTCGAGCTCGAAGCCAAGCCCAAAAGTTATCGATTTCCAGCATCGACAAATAGTTGAGTTCGAAGCCAAGCCCAGAAGTTATCGAGCTCCAGCCTCGATAGGGTATCGTGTTCGAAACTTGCTCAGAAAGTTTCAACCTCGCTCACCTCGATAAGCAGCCTACAACAGTCAAGCTCTTGGGTTGGAATTTAATTCAAGTTTAGAAATAAAATTGAAGTATCGAAGCTGAAGATCGATAGGGTATCGAGTTCAAAGAGAATGAAAATAAAGAATGCTCGGAAAGTATTAAATGCACTCTGCGCCAAAGTTCCTAGCTGTTGCAGTGAAGATTTCAAAATTAACAAAGGTTCGGAGTAGAAGTCTCGAGCTTGAACCCCGGACCAAAAAGTTGAAGCGGCGAAAGCAACGAGTTTGTCCTGTTTTCCTACAGGAAAACAGAGCAACTTTCAAAATCCGTCTCCTCCTACAATTACAAGATTTCAGAGAGCTCAAGACACCTCTTTTCATCTACAGGCTCTCTTATTGTCAATCAAAGTGAACAATATTTCAAGCAGCTTTTCATTTGTAATAGTTAGCTAGTTTTCTAGCATTATCTTTTTTAGTTGTAAAAATGGGTCAAGTCTTGGATTCTTTCAAGTGGATTGAAAGAGGTCAAGCAAAGGAGAATTATAAGGTAATCCCTTGGGATAATTTTGAAAGGTTTTAGATTCACCTTTAAAAATCTAGAGTAAGTAGTGAAAACCAAGCAAGTTGCTTGGAAGGTGAATGTAGACTTTCCTTGAGGAAGGAAAATTGAACCACATTAAAGTATTTTTGTGTCTTTAGTTGTTTTAATTGTGTCTTGAAAATTCTCACTTATCACACAACACAAAAATTGGTTTTACTACTTAGAAAGAATTTTTTAAAACAATCAAATTCACCTCTCCTCTCTTTGGTTGTTTATTTTAGTTGCTATTTCACAAGCACTCTGGCATTCGTCCAACTATCCCACAGACGTAGATATCTAATATTTTCTATTATAAGAACATAAAAATTAGAACACCAAATTCAATAAATTAAAAAAAAAGAAGATAAAAGCACGCATTTGTTTGTTCAGTTTTTCATCTGAATTGAATCAATTTTGTTATGAACAGTTTGAGAAGTGAGATACATACCAGGTACATGGCTTTGCCAGTTTCAAATATTTGATAAACGTGATTAAAGAACACTATGTCCATATTTGAATGTTTGAATTTTTACTTGTTGCCAGGTTTGATCAAATATTCTTGATGAATAATTAGGCAGTCATATAGCAGTTATGGCCAGAGAAACGATCGATGAAAATTTATATCCAATCTGATCTAATAAGGGGTGGGATTGCAGCGTGATAATATTTACGTGTGTCTCATGTACTAATAGGTAGGGTTGTACCCAACGTTCACGGTTCTTTGAATATTTTTCCTAACAAATGATACCGGGATTCGAAGGCCTTTTAATTGGTAGCGTTGTACCCAATGTTAACTATTTCGTTCCCATTATGTACATAATAATGTATTCCATCAACATTATCCATATTTAATTGTTTTAATTATAAAATGTGAATACACATTGATGTGAGTTATTCGAAGAAGTCCTCATGGTGCAGAAAGTTGCCAAGGAAAGTGGATCGTTGAAGGGCACAATCTTCCTTTCTCAGATTTTGAGAATTACAAACAAGGAATATAGTGAGATAAACTACTTTTGGTATAACCTAGTAAGAATAAATGAATTGAAACCCGCAGAAATTAGGTGAAGCAAGAAACCTAATTACCCTATAGTCTCGCTTGTGTTATCTAAACATTAACATGCAAATTACACAAGTGCAAAATAAGAATTCTAAAGCTAAGGATTAAACCTCACAAGATATAATAATCTGAATTCTATAATTGTCTTCCTATTATTTTTGGATAGCTCCGCTTTAAATAGAAGAGGTTGCGCGCCTTTACTTGAAGTGTAGAAGGAAACTAATTAAGAAACAAAAGAAATTGGAAACCAACTAGAGTTAGTATTCCTATAAGAAAACAAGTTGGCAAAAAGAGCCTGACAACTTGGGTGGGTAATTTCGGCCACCTTAAAGAAAGAGGGAAACCGAAATTCCCTTGAAAAATAAGGAAACCTATTGCAAAAAGGATTCAAGATGTGAAACCTTTTTGGAAACAAAGAAATAAGGAAATCAGTTAGTTGTAACAAACTTGTAACAACCTTCTAACAACCTTAACAAACTAGGAATAGACTTAGGAAACATGCATAAATCCTAATCCTATCCAAACACCTAAAACCTAACTCCAGCAGGACTATGGTTTTGGCAGATGCGTGTAGCAGGTGGGCCGAATAGGGGAAGTCTAAGTGCTGATGGATTTGGCCCTCTGAATGTAGCATTATGAAGTCGAAATTTGATGTAGGAAAACTTCACCAAATAGTTCAGATGATTTTGGACGCAATGAGAAGCTTTCTGAACCCGTCGGAAATCAAGAAAATCAAGAGATTCATGCAATTCTTCAAGATTCGCAACCAGTAATTCTCCCAATAAACCAAGAAGTTAAAAACCTCAAGATCTATCAAGATCCATTTCAAGAAATTCAAGAAACCTCTTAAGAACTTCAAGAAATCCTCCTAGCTTCAAGCCGTATTGTTGGGCAGCTCAGTTAAGATCACGGAGCTTTCCTTTGAGACTCTCGAATTAGGCACGAGGTGCCATGATGAGGCAGGGATCAAACGGCAAGGTGGAATAAAGCCAATGATGACCTCATCAGACCCTCCGAGTTGGAAAGGATTTGTCCTCGAATCCTGCCCGTGGCATGTAAAACGAAAAGGATTAGGTAAATATAGATCAATGCTCAGTTGAACCTTTCCTTGCCAAGTAGATGGATCTGGATTCCACCCCCGTGATGGAATCCACAAAGTTTCCTGCGACAAAGAGAAATCAGCAGGAAAAATAGCCCAGTCAATTTCAGCCTCATCTCTTTGGCAACTAGTAAAAAGGCTAGTCTTCCTTGGGCCTGACTGTGCCAACTCCTTTTTTGGGTCAGAGGCAGCCCGTGTTTGTCTATGCTTGCATTCCTTCGCCTATCTGGAATAAGCTATCTGTATTTTTTGGCTTTTGGTGCTGACTTCGGTGGGCGACATAGGCTTCAGGATGAACGTCTTCATTTGCTATTTGGCTGTGTATGTGTTGGCTACATAGTCGTGAGTGGCCTTGTGGTCAAAACGCTATGGATGTCCTAGTAGTATATGGCTAGTTTGCATTGGTACCACATCACACAATGCATCTGACTTGAAGTGTCAAATCTGAATAGGCACCCTGACCTACTTTGAAACCCCTATACCTGCGGAGTTGTCCAACCAATGCAGAGGGTATGAGTGAGGGTGTTCGACTATCGGCAGGGTGAGCCGTGCTACCAGAAAAGTGCTCGCGACATTGGTGCAGCTGCCGGAATGGATAATAATAACTGCTACCTTCCCGTTAATTTTCACTCGAGTGTGGAAGATGTTAGTTCTCTGGCTCTCATCCTCAATTATTCTAGCACTTAAGGATCGAGCAACATAGACGTTGGCTTCTTGGTGGTTGGTGTCGATGAAGGAGTCTTCGTGTTCAGTAGGGTCTTCTTCATCTTCCCCGAAAGTTAGCTTGGGCATGTCTGAGTCAGTGCCGTCGTCTTCGCATACATAGCCCCCACTTTAATCATTAGGAATTTTCACAGATTAGGGCACTGCGACATAATATGACCTCTCCCAGAACACCTAAAGCATGTGATTGAACTAGCGGGGGTGCGAGGAGTGGCGGTAACTTGGCGGCACTGGTGGAGGAGGGCATTAAAGCCTTTCGTTCAATGTTGGGGAGTGGCGTGAAGCACGAGCCTGGACTAGGGGACCAGGCAGGCTTCTTATAGCTTGGCTGTGTTGAGCTGGAACTCCGGAGTGGTTTGTTATATGACTCTACAACTTGAGCACGGTGTAGCATATCCACCAAGCTGGTGCAGTTTTGCATTTCCATGGCCAAAGCGATATCACGCTTAAGCCCTCCACAAAGCGTACAATGCATGCTTTTTCATCCTCCTGAACGCTTGCTCTAGTTTTTGCTTTTTCTAATTCTTTGAAGTAATGATGTGGACGGTTGTACACATGCGGATAATGTTGCCAAGGACCTTGTGATTAAGTAACAAGCTCTTACAAAACCTTTAACTCACGTTCAGATTTGATAAAATAAGGGATAAACTATCCTGACCAATTTGTTTACAAATTCGAACCAAGTGTAAGAAAAGAGGTGTGAAACATGCGAACAACTAGGCAGAGCAAGAACCTAATTGGCTAAGTTTCATGCAATTATGTAAACTACGACATGCAAATACATAAAGCAATAAAAGGAGGTACTTCAAACACTAAGTTTTTGATCTGAAATACTCTAACTTTATTTGATGAATTCGGTCACCTATTTATGGGTGAGGGTGGCCGAATTTTAATACAAAAAGTAGGAAAAGAAAAGAATTAGAATTGGAAATTAACCAAGAGGTTAATTCCTTGTACAATTACTGTTAGACCCGGTTGGTCTTAATCCTTATTTTGATTGATGAGTTAACAAATATGAGAATTAATTTAACGGTTCTTCTAAGTGAAAAATGTAGAAACGGAAAGGAAATGAAGAAAGAAGAAAAATACGACCTGAGTACGTCCCAAAGTGGGACCCACAGTGTTTCTAAGTCATAAAATGAATAGAAGAGTTCACGGGTGAACCAACGCAAAAAACGGCGAAGAAAACGGAGCTAAAACGAAGAAACGGGAAGCAAATGAAAAAGATGTCAAATCTGGCCGACAAGGGCTGACAGCCACGTGCGCATGCCTGGACCTCGCGCACATGCGCTGACAGCCGCGCGCAGAGGCACGCCCAGACGCCCATGCCGCGCGCAGACCTCGCGCAGAGCAGCCCCACGCCGCGCGCAGACCTCGCGCAGAGCAGCCCCATGCCGCACGCCTGCGATAGCGCGCAGCAGCCACGTGCCTGCGACAGCAGCCTGCGACTGTCGCTGCTGTCGCAGAGGCTGTCGCGAGAGCTTCGGGTTTGCCATTTCTTGTCCGTTTTTAAATCATTTCAAGAGCCGTCTTTTTCCTATAAATACCCCCCAAGCTGCAAAATGAAGACTAATGACTCCCCAACATCTCCTACACTTTAACAACACTTTCAAGCTTCATTTCAATCTTTTATATGTCAAAATAGCTTGTTAAGGTAGGATTGTCAAGAGGCATTTGTGCCCTGTTTTTGTGTCAAATTGTAAACTCCATTTCTGGAGTATTTCATCATTATAAACACGTCTAGAAAAGTCCTAACTCAAGAGTTTGAGTGTAGGCAATTTGTATATAGGGAAAGTCCAACTCTTGAGTAAAGAGTTAGGCAAGAAGAAAGGGGGAGCAAGTAGAAAGGAGAGTTCTAGCTCAAGAGGTTGATTTTAGGCAATTGTAAAAGTCCTAACCAAGAGTTTGGTTGAGGCAATTGTAAAAGTCCTAGTTTAGAGATAAATTAGGCAAAGGGGAGAAAGTCTTGATCAAGAGGTTGATTGAGCAAAAGTCCTAGTAGCTAGGCAATGAAGTCTTGAGTAAGACCCTAAGTCCTTGAGGAAGGAGCGGGGGCAAAAGATTCATTGTTAGCCATTAGGCAAAGGAGTCTTAGTCTAGAGTTAGATTAAGCAAAAAGTCCTAAATTCTAGAGGTAGAATTTTGGCATTTGTAAAGGTTTGAATTACACCTTTAAGTGATTCATTTGAGAGGGTTAGAAAATCCCAAGTTGTAGAACTTGGGTAGTGGACTAAGATTCAAGGGGAATCCAAACCACTCTAAATCGGTTGTGTTTTGTCTTCCTTTACTTTGCTTTTATGATTTGCAAAACACTAATCACACACCTCACTTAATTTGTAAACTTTGTTTTTACACTTGCTTTGAAAATGGTTTTTCAAAGTTGTTCTTCATTGTAGAAGAAATATTTTTAAAAGTGTCAAGAACCTAATTCACCCCCTCCCCCTCTTAGGTTCATCTTAGGTTGCTTATTGATAATTGGGTTTTCAATTACCAAACCCGGAAAGAAGTAGGAATGGTAAGAAAAGGTAACTAAATTTCGGTCAACCTTATTCTTAGTGGTTGCCGATTTTACACTACCTAAAACAAGAAGGAAACTAATTGGAAAACAAGTAGGAAAGAATAAAAATCCTACTTCCAAAAAGAATAAGGAAACCCTTTTTGGAAATTAACTAAAAGACTAAAAAGACATAATTAAAATTCTGAAAATTAATTCCCTAAAACCGTGTGGGCTTCTCTCTTTGGATTGGGCCGTGCGGCTTCATGCTACTCCTTGGGCTGGCCGAAAACTTGTGGGCTGGTCCATGAGTTTTTGGGTCGGCCCAATTGGTAGGGAACTTTATTATTTAGTTTCTTTTAAGTCCAAGAACCTCCCGGCTTCTTCAAGACTTCAAGAAACAGCCTTCTTCTTGATTAAGATGTGATGATTTGCGCCTCTCCTTCCAAGATAGTTAGAAGAGTTGCAAATTGCACATTTCCTCCATTTTGCTCCAAGGCGTGGGCTTCTACAATCAGCTGGGCATCTTGATGGCAGGCTTGCACAAGGTTTTTGAGAGCTTCTCGCACCTTCTTCGCTCTGCTTCTGGTCATGGGCCCAGTGATGTCTACAAGTGGATCCCTCTGATATGGGCTTGGATCCTGAAGCATTGTTGGGCCTCGATATAGAACTCGAACCTCCTCCCCAGCTTCTCCGGAATCACTTGTAGGTTGACTTGTTGCGTGATGTTGACTTGGGATGCCCTCATCATCCCCTCCCGATTGAAAAGGATTTGTCCTCAAATCAGCAACCTGTTCATCAACAAAAGGAGACAAGTCAGCAACATTAAAGGAAGAACTAACACCATACTCACCTGGTAAGTCGAGCTTGTAGGCGTTAGGCCCAATCTTGGAAACGATCTGAAAAGGTCCATCGCCCCTTGGATGGAGTTTGGTCCTTCTCGCTGCAGGGAATCGTTCCTTCCTCATGTGAACCCAAACCCAGTCACCTGGTTCGAAATTCACAGCCTTGCGCCATTGGTTTGCATTGGTGGCGACTTTGGCATAAGTCTTCTCCAGATTAGCTCGAACCTTAGCATGTATGCGTTGCACTGCTTCAGCTTTCTTCGCACCGTCTGGATTGACTTGTTCTTTGGGCGGCAAAGGAATGAGATCCATCACCGTCAAGGGAGTAAAGCCGTAGGCAACTTCAAATGGACAGAACCCTGTTGAGGAGTGCTTGGTTCGGTTGTATGCAAACTCTGCAACCGGCAAGATGTCTTCCCAACGCTTGAGGTTTTTCCGAATCAATGCTCTGAGTAGGTTGCCAACGGTTCGGTTCTTGACTTCCGTCTGACCATCCGTCTGTGGATGACTTGTAGTCGAACAACAGTTTTGTGCCGAGGCGGGACCACAAAGTCTTCCAAAAATAACTCAAGAATTTGACGTCACGATCTGAGACTATGGTTCTCGGAATTCCATGTAGCCGCACAATGCCTTGAAAGAACAGCTCAGCTACATGTCTGGCATCATCTGATTGCCTGCAAGGAATAAAATGCGCCATTTTAGAGAAACGATCAACAACGACAAATAATGAATCATTACCTTTCTGCGTCCTCGGGAGACCTAAGATGAAATCCATAGAAATGTCAGTCCAAGGTACAGAAGGTACATGTAAAGGCGTGTAAAGTCCATGGGGCTTAGAAGTAGATTTAGCTTGCAAACAATTAATGCATCGAGAGCAAACATTCTGTACATCTTTGCGCATATGCGGCCAATAAAAGTGTTCATGCAACAGTTCAAGTGTTTTATGCACACCAAAATGACCCATAAGCCCCCCACTATGAGTTTCACGAACCAGTAATTCCCTAGTGGAACTACGAGGGATGCATAACCTATTTTCCCTAAACAGAAAACCATCATGTCTAAAGTACTTTTGGAATGCACCAGATTCACATGCTTTATACACATCAACAAAATCAACATCAAAAGCATACAAATCCTTGAGGTATGCGAAACCTAACAATGTATGATCAAGAATTGTCAGCATTTCATACCTGCGAGATAGAGCGTCAGCAACTAAATTATCCTTACCTTTCTTATACTTAATAATATAAGGAAAAGATTCAATAAAATTAACCCATTTTGCATGACGTCTATTTATGATCACTATGAACAACAAATTCCTTAGACATCAAATAATGTGACCATGTTTCAAAAGCACGGACAACAGCATAGAGCTCCTTATCATATGTAGGATAATTTAAGGCAGCCCCTTTTAGCTTCTCACTGAAAAAGGCGATAGGCTTCTTCTCCTGCATTAACACTGCGCCAATTCCAACACCTGATGCATCACACATTAGTTCAAACACTTTATCAAAATTAGGTAATGCTAAAACAGGTGCATGAGTGAGATCATGCTTTAAAGTAGTAAAGGCTTTTTCCTGAGCTGGCTCCCACACAAATGGCGTGTTCTTCTTGCAGAGATTATTGAGGGGCGCGGCTTTAGTGGAGAAATCTTTTACAAACCGCCTGTAGAACCCAGCCAATCCATGGAATGACCGAACCTGGGCGGCCAATGTTGGCTGCGGCCAATCCCTAATGGCCTTCACCTTGGCATCATCAACTTTGACACCATCTGCAGAGACTACAAAACCAAGAAAAACAACCTCCGAAACACAAAAGGTACACTTTTGCATCTTGGCATATAACGATTAGCACGTAATTCAATTAAAACCAAACGAAGATGTTCAATATGCGAATTATAATCTCTGGAATAGATCAAGATATCATCAAAATACACAACAACAAATTTACCTATAAACTTTCTAAGCACATGATTCATTAACCTCATGAAAGTACTAGGTGCATTTGTGAGTCCAAAGGGCATGACTAACCACTCATACAAACCAAATTTAGTCTTAAAAGTAGTTTTCCATTCATCCCCCTCCTTCATGCGAATTTGATGATAGCCCTGTGTTAGATCTATTTTTGTATAAACAGTAGAACCATGCAAATCTTCTAACATGTCATCAAGCCTAGGGATAGGGTGCCTATACTTGATTGTTATCTTATTTACTGCTCTACAATCCATACACATTCTCCATGTACCTTCTTTCTTAGGGACTAGAATAACAGGAACAGCACAAGGACTTAGAGATTCCCTTACCTGACCATGCGCCAATAGCTTCTCAATTTGCGCCTGCAACTCCTTAGGTTCCTCCGGATTTGCCTTGTATGCAGGGCGATTTGGTATAGGCGCGCCAGGGATGAAGTCAATCTGATGTTCAATACCTCGAAGTGGCGGCAGACCCTGCGGCAACTCATCTGGAAAGACATCAGCAAATTCCTGTAACAAAGAATTGACTTCTGTAGGGATATCCCGAGGGATATCGTCAGGGTTAGCACAGTTATCTTTACAGACTAAAACAAATACATCATTATGGCTGGCTAACACTTGACCTATCTCTCCTCTCGTTGCAAAAAAACTACTCCTAACTTTGTCCTGATCAGGCTTATCAGAGTTCGCCTTACTACCCTTTACAACACTTTCTTTCCCCTCACCCTTCGCTTGGCGCCTTTCAGCTTCCCATTTAGCGAGTGACTCCTTCATACAAACAGCTTCTGATTGCACTTCAGCCGGCGGCATGGGTAGGAACGTGTGGATCTTGCCCTCCTGGCAGACCGAGTAAGTGTTGGCGACCCCATCATGTGTGGCCTTCAGGTCAAAGAGCCATGGTCGTCCGAGCAGAATGTGACAAGCCTCCATTGGCAGAACATCACATAAAACCGTGGATTCGAACTTACCAATAGCGTATGGTACGCTTACCTTCTTTGTGACTCTGTAGCCGTCTGAGCTGTCGAGCCATTGAAGCCGATAAGGACGTGGATGATTGATGACAGGGAGGCGCAGCTTATCAACCATGTACTCACTAGCAACATTAGTACAACTCCCTCCATCAATAATCAGAACACATAACTTTCCATTTACCTTTGTGCGGGCATGGAAGATGTTTGTCCTCTGGGACGTGTCCGGGACAGCAGCTGTAGTCAAAGTGCGAGTAACCAAGTTCTGAGATGGATCTTCGTCAAGAAATTTGAACTGCTCCACAGGTTCTGACAGAGTGCTGTCAATTAACTCCTTTGTAGGGTCAACGGTTGGTTCCTCTTCATCGGATTCTGATATGTACTCACCATCTTGGCCCAATAATACCTTCCGGATGTTGGGACAGTCACGCATGTAGTGGCCACGGCCTGAACACTTGTGGCAAGTAACGTTGCTGATAGACTGCCTAGGAGTTGATGGCGTTCTGTGCTGGGATGAAGAAGAAGTGGCGGCGGAAACAGGGACAATGGCCTTGCGGTCAGACATGTTCGGCCTCCTTGCTGGTGGCGAGTAGGTCGGATTCTTGCGCTAGGCTGGTGGGGCGCTGGTAGGTGTCCGGACTGGTGGTACGGACTTCAGATACTCCTCCATAACCCGAGCCTTGTGCAGCATGTCTGTCAGCGTCGTAGCATTCTGCAATTCAACTGCTAAAGCAATACCCCTGTTTAAACCACTAAGAAAGCGAGCCATAGATGCGGGCTCATCTTCCTGTACATTAGCCCTAATTTTAGCCATCTCAAGTTTCCTATAATATTCATCGACAGACATAGAACCCTGTACAAGAGTATGTAATTTCCTATACAATTCTCTAAAATAATAGTCCGGTACAAAAGTCCTACGCATAGATGTAGTCAAATCAAACCAAGAGAGAGGCGGTGCGCGGGCACGCATAGGGCGCGTATTCCTGCGCTGGTCCTGCTGTTGATTCCACCAGATTAGGGCATAGTCGGTGAAATGGACCACTGCAAGTTGAACTTTCTTGTGTTCCGGGATCGCATGAAGTTCAAAAATGCGCTCCATCTTCATCTCCCAGTCAAGATAGTCCTCTGGATTCGTGTCTCCGGCAAAGGGCGGAACGGTCGTCTTGCACTGACTGAGGCCTGCGAAAGGCTGGTCTGCGGCGTTGGTGCCTGGACCGGCCGGCTCGTCGTCTGAGTCTGTGCGCCTCTGGTCCCGTTCTATCCTGAGTTCGGCGACTTCCTCCGTGAGTGTAGCAAATCGCGCGGAGAGTTGCGCAATCGCAGCCAGGATTTGATCGTTTCCCATAGGATTAGGAGCACCTCCACCTGACATTGGATAAAAGAAAGCGAAAACCTGTCTGCTAAGAATAAGGAAAAGTGAGAAATAACCTGACCCCCTTATTCCCCCAAGTGTTTCCCACCTAATAGCTACACACAAACCCCGTGTATCGCTCTAGGGTGGCGCCCTGTATAAGATTTGCACTCAAGCCTTTTTCCACTCAAACCTCCCGGTATTGATAAATGTATAAGGCACGCAGCAATCTACACAAAAGAAATGACACTTAAGAAAGAAGCAAAATTTTTGCAAAAACCACACTTGGTTCTGTTTTTGAAAAATCTTTTCGCAAATGATGGTTATGTAATATAGTTCAGATATGAAGTACACAACAGGAAATTTTGGGGTTAAGCCCTCAAATTTCAGAAAAGATGAGTGTGCACGATGACAAAATCCAAACTATAAGTAAGATCTAATGTATAGGTCGCACGAAAAGATAAACAAGGCAATTGAAAGCAGGGCAATTCAAAGTGAATAGAAGAAAAGAAAAATTAGCAGAGTTGAAACAACTTCAGGAAAGCCTAAACTACCCAAAGAAGCGATCACCCATCCAATAGGTAATCAAGAAACCAATCCCCACAAATTATCAATTCTTCTAATATGCAAAACAGTACCTAATTTGCGAAATTAATACCCCTTAATGGCCGAAAACAGTACCAAAATAATTAATATGCGATTTTCAATTTCGAGAACCCTAGGGCCAGCAAAAACAATTTTTTTTTTTTTTAATTTACTAGCCTAATCCCAGGGATAATCTTAGCAGCACAAGGATACAAAATCAAGAATTCGCTATATTTTCAAGAATTCAAAAGAAAGTATCCAAAACTTATAGCATGCAATTTTACAATGCGCAAACAAGTGAGCTGTTTAACACCAACCGCAAAACTCACAATTTTCAGCAAAATCAGCACCAAAAGAAGGGTAGAAAGCATCACAAAAACCAAGCAAACAAAACCTTAGGTCGCGTGAATTAGCGACAGAAAACCCGAACCCTAGTGTCACAAAACCGAAACCCTAATTTGAAAACCGAGGTCCGATTTTAATTTCAAAAAAAAAAATTGCAGCAAGGGTATCCGAATTTTAAGAAAATTTGCGATTTTAAAGATGGAAAAACAGTACACAAAATCGCAATTTAAGCTGGAAGAAAAAAAATTTCCCCCCAAGAAGATGAATTCAATTCCAAGAATTTCAAGAATAATCAAGACTAACAAAGAAAAGAAAACACCTGGAAAAGGATTTGATCGGTTGATCTCCTCCGGTCACGAAACCACTCCTTAGCTCTGATACCAATTGATGTTGACGGTTGTACACATGCAGATAATATTGCCAAGGACCTTGTGATTAAGTGATAAGCTCTTACAAAACCTTTAACTCACGTTCGGATTTGATAAAACAAGGGATAAACTATCCTGACCAATTTGTTTACAAATTCGAACCAAGTGCAAGAAAAGAGGTGTGAAACATGCGAACAACTAGGCAGAGCAAGAACCTAATTGGCTAAGTTTCATGCAATTATGTAAACTACGACATGCAAATACATAAAGCAATAAAAGGAGGTACTTCAAACACTAAGTTTTTGATCTGAAATACTCTAACTTTATTTGATGAATTCGGTCACCTATTTATGGGTGAGGGTGGCCGAATTTTAATACAAAAAGTAGGAAAAGAAAAGAATTAGAATTGGAAATTAACCAAGAGGTTAATTCCTTGTATAATTACCAAACCCGGAAAGAAGTAGGAATGGTAAGAAAAGGTAACTAAATTTCGGTCAACCTTATTCTTAGTGGTTGCCGATTTTACACTACCTAAAACAAGAAGGAAACTAATTGGAAAACAAGTAGGAAAGAATAAAAATCCTACTTCCAAAAAGAATAAGGAAACCCTTTTTGGAAATTAACTAAAAGACTAAAAAGACATAATTAAAATTCTGAAAATTAATTCCCTAAAACCGTGTGGGCTTCTCTCTTTGGATTGGGCCGTGCGGCTTCATGCTACTCCTTGGGCTGGCCGAAAACTTGTGGGCTGGTCCATGAGTTTTTGGTCGGCCCAATTGGTAGGGAACTTTATTATTTAGTTTCTTTTAAGTCCAAGAACCTCCCGACTTCTTCAAGACTTCAAGAAACAGCCTTCTTCTTGATTAAGATGTGATGATTTGCGCCTCTCCTTCCAAGATAGTTAGAAGAGTTGCAAATTGCACATTTCCTCCATTTTGCTCCAAGGCGTGGGCTTCTACAATCAGCTGGGCATCTTGATGGCAGGCTTGCACAAGGTTGTTGAGAGCTTCTCGCACCTTCTTCGCTCTGCTTCTGGTCATGGGCCCAGTGATGTCTACAAGTGGATCCCTCTGATATGGGCTTGGATCCTGAAGCATTGTTGGGCCTCGATGTAGAACTCGAACCTCCTCCTCAGCTTCTCCGGAATCACTTGTAGGTTGACTTGTTGCGTGATGTTGACTTGGGATGCCCTCATCAAGTAATCATCTACCGTTTGCTTTCTTGTTTACAAACCTGGAGTCTCTTATATAACTCCCTATAGTAATGGGCAGGAACAAACCTCTGCCTCATCAAAACAGTAAACTCATACCATCCTAGTGCAGGTGCTCAGGCCCGTTAGGGTCGTTGGGCCATGCGTTGCTGGTCGAGCCCTTGATCCCACCAGATCCGTGCACAATCTCGAAAGTTAGCGACAACAAGCTTGGCTTTCTTTTCGTCGGTGACCTCATGGAGCTCGAATATCCGTTCTATCTGGATCTCCCAATCCAAGTTTTCCTCTGGGTTTGATCCCCCTGTGAAAATAGGAATCTTGGTTTTGAAGTTACTGAGGCCGGCGTTAGGACGGTTGTTGGCACCTTGCCTCTCGGTTAGGCGGGTCAGGGGCCACTCATGTTTGGCTCGGGCCTGGGCAGCTCCGGCTTTGGCGGCAGCCAACTCTTCGCTTATGGCGTCGAACTTGGTGTCAAATTTTTCGGTCAGGTTGGCGAACATGTCCACCAAGGCCTTCAAGTCGAGCGGAGCATCCTTTGGTGGCTCTGACATCCTGTGGGTTTTTAGAGAAATTCCTGTATAAGACAAGTTTGAAATAGATGAAAGTAACCTCATCCCCTATCCCCCTGGTGTATCCTGTCCTAAGAACTACTCACTTCCCAGTGTATCGCTCTTGGGTTGGCTTACCCTTGTACTGATTTACACTCTGCCTTTTACCTCTCTATCCCTTTGGGGTGATTCAAACTTTGCACAAAGTAATTAAGCAAAATGTCGAAATCACACAAGTAACACTTACGCAAACAACAGAAAAATCTCGAACGTAAAGAATGCTAGAATCCCTACTTTCGATTTTGAGGATTAAAAGAAAAGAGATTTTATAGATTAATTCAGATATGAAGTGCACAAGAAGGAAATTCGGGGATAAGCCCTCAATTTTAGCAAATTAATGGGATGTGCATGAAGACAAAATTGAAATTGATTTTAAAATCTAATGTCCAGGTAGTATAAAGGAAAAATCAGTTTAGGCAATTTTGCAGGGCAAATTCAAGAATAAACAAAAGCATAGAATAATAGCAGACTCGAACAAAATTAGGAAACTACCCAACATGCGATTACCTAACAAGCTATCCCACTAAATATTTTCAACTCCAATTGCATAAAACTGCACAAAGAACTTTTGGCCAAGTAAGGAAAACAATGGTAGTCGAAAATCACAATTAACTTTAAGGGCAAAATTGTAATTTTAGCAATTTAATCTTAGGGCATGCGGTTTTCAAGGTGCTACTAATCAGGCAATTCAATATATTTTCAATAATCACAAGATAGGTAATTCCTTAACATATGCCAAAATTGAAGGGTAATAACATGAATAGAGATAGCGAAAAACCCTAACCCTTGCGAAACCCTAATCGCAAGAGTCCCCTATCCCAGGTGAAACCCTTATCGCAGGTCTCCCCTACCCTTGCAATTCTTTCCCAAACCCTTGTGAGGCCAAAATTTGCCTATCAAAAGCCTACAGGTATTTTCAAAAATAGCTTTGGGGTTTCTAGGTCGAATTTTAATTTTTCAATACCCCATATTACGATTATTCTCAAAATTGTTTCTTTTCCCGTAACTACTTCCATTCTTTTAATTTTTCTCTAGCAAGAATAATATTCTTACAAAAGATTCAGAATATAAACAGATGTATTATCCCCAAAAAAATCTAAGCAACCATACTTAAAAACTTTGCAGGCAGGAAACGTCTACCCCCCATTGTCTTACTGATTAACGAAACAAGAATCGAAAGAAGGAAGAAATAACCTGATATTTGATTTGGCTATGTTACTCTAGTTGCTTCCTCCCAAAAAAAAATCCTCCTCAGCTCTGATACCAAAATTGATGTGAGTTATTTGAAGAAGTCCTCATGGTGCAGAAAGTTGCCAAGGAAAGTGGATCGTTGAAGGGCACTATCTTACTTACTTGGATTTCGAGAATTACAAACAAGGCATATAGTGAGATAAACTATTTTAGCTATAACCTAGCAATAATAAACGAATTGAAACCAGCAGAAATTCGGTGAAGCAAGAAACCTAATTACCCTATAGTCTCGCTTGTGTTATCTAAACATTAACATGCAAATTACACAAGTGCAAAATAAGAATTCTAAAGCTAAGGATTAAACCTCACAAGATATAATAATCTGAATTCTATAATTGTCTTCCTATTATTTTTGGCTAGCTCCTCTTTAAATAGAAGAGGTTGCACGCCTTTACTTGAAGTGTAGAAGCAAACTAATTAAGAAACAAAAGAAATTGGAAACCAACTAGAGTTAGTATTCGTACAAGAAAACAAGTTACCAAAAAGAGAATGACAACTTGGGTGGGTAATTTCGGCCACCTCAAAGAAAGAGGGAAACCAAAATTCCCTTGAAAAATAAGTAAACCTATTGCAAAAAAGATTCAAGAAGTGAAACCTTTTTGGAAACAAAGAAATAAGGAAATCAGTTAGTTGTAACAACCTTCTAATAATCTTAACAAACTAGGAATAGAATTAGGAAACATGCACAAATCCTAATCCTATCCAAACACTTTAAACCTAACTCCAGCAGCACTGTGGTTTTGGCAGACGCGTGTAGCAGGTGGGCTGAATTGGGGAAGCCTGAGTGCTGATGGATTCGGCCCTCTGAATATATCATTGTGAACTCGAAATTTGATGTAGGAAAACTTCACAAAATAGTTCGAATGATTACGGACGCAATGAGAAGCTTTCTGAACCCGTCGGAAATGGCAGAAATCAAGAAAATCAAGATTCTTGCAATTTTTCTTCAAGATTTGCAACCAGTAATTCTCCCAATAAACCAAGAAGTTAAAAACCTCAAGATTTATCAAGATCAATTTCAAGAAATTCAAGAAACCTTTTAAGAACTTCAAGAAATCCTCCTAGCTTCAAGCTGTGTTATTGGGCAGCTCGGTTAAGATCACGGAGCTTTCCTTTCAGACTCTTGAACTAGGCACGGGGCGCTATGCTGAGGCAGGGATCGAACAACCAGGTGGAATGAACCCAATGACCACCTCATCACACAGTACCAAAGATGGCTTTAATGCTGTATATTTATTGAAAACCAACGAGTTCAAACTTGTAATTACTATGAGAAGCTATTATTACAACCTTAAATAATATTGAATTATAGAGAATAAACTAATCTTTCATGTCGTTGAGAATGTCATCTGATTGTGAATTAATTTATTTAGTAATTAAAACTCACTCCCTTCTAAAATAAGTGGTCATGTACATAAAATTATTTAACTCAATATTTCAATTCCCACCTAAGTGTTCCTTTACATATTTCAATTCTAAAAAGTAATACAATTTCAATTTTAACATTATTTAGTTTTATCAGATTCCAAATGGCCATAATTAATCGGTTGACTTCCCAATGCTCTATTTATGATTTTGAGTTAGAGAAATGAAGAGTTTCTTAACTACCATCATATGCATGTGTTGTATGGGCTGTATACGTAGCTATAACATTTTTTGCACAATTATTGAAGAACTTCTCATGGTGATGAGGAATTGGGAAATTGTGTGGGGCATTGAAAATGGATTCGGACATACAAGCTTGATAACAATTGAGACTTTTCATCGTAGTTACTCCACTAAAAAGTCCCAGAAATAAAGAGTGAATGACCTCAAGGTTGAGGCTTCAAGGGTTGGTAAAGAGAGTTGAGAGAGAAAAAAAGGACCAAAAACTAAATCATAATGTCCTACACAAATTACATTAGCATTGCAGAAATGTTACCCAGAAGTTAAATGAAATATCACATTATCAGATAATAGATAGTACAAAAAACTAGGTACTATTGAACACAACACGAAGATAACATTGATAGATAAAAAAATAGTACTAAATATTGATAACCAACACCTATAACAAATAACACCAAGTATAATAAAGAGTACCATGTCACATTTTCCTATTGTTAGTGATGAAGGAAATTTTGGGGATTGATTCAACCAACACAGCTTTCTTGCATAGCAATGAAATTACCCAATAAACCCAGGTCATCTCCGATCTTTGCCATTTTTCTAGGCCGACCTTGTCCCCGACCACGACCACCTACACCACCTGTCTCATTACCTCTAACATGTCATCAATTACTAGGAGTTCTTCCTCCACCATGCCCACCCGTCACCACACCCACCCCCACGGCTAGCACCACACCCAAGCCCACGGTCACCTCCATGCCCGCTGGGAGAACAATCAAAACTTCGACCACGGCCACCCACAGAAAAATCATCGACAGTGGCCATCCCCACGACCACCACCAGTAGCAAAATCCACATTTCCACACTTCCACTGCGGCCACGACCACGACCACCACTAGCACCATTAATAGTTACAGAACACCTACGCCCCCGTTCACCACCATAAACCCCTGTCCACCACTACCCCAGTCATCAGTTCAACTACCACCATGCCAACCATTCTTCCACTTGTTCTGTCAACAGTGTGGCTAGCCCCACGACTAGCCCTTCAACAACCAGAAACATCAACAGTTCTACTACAAGCATGACCAGATCCACCAACACCCCCTGCAGCATCAGTATTTGGAGCACCAACATGACCACCGCCAAATTCACCAGTAGCCGTACTGCTAGTATTTTGACCAACCCACATTTTCTACTAGCACAATTCTTTCTATACCCTCTAGTTGCATACACTATAAGCCTACCACGACCAACTTGAATTGGGGGCCATAAATTGGTGTGCGACGTTGAGGCTGATCGCATGATTCATTAGGTGGAACATAATCACTACCAGATGCAGCACTGCCACCCTCACTATTCGTAATTTGTTCTTTCAACCGTACAAATTCTCAGTTTAGGCTTGCCAATTTATATTTACGACCAAATGCAACGTCGGCTAAGTCTTGAAAAGCAGCATCCAACACCTAAAACTCTTAGTAAGTTAGTCATGGTTGGATGACCTGCAGAGACAAAAAGTTTGGAATGATGCCTGTACACATCCTTCCTCTATTGGTGCAGGATATATCTTTCATGAACAGTCATAGCTCCTTTGTAACATTACCATAAATATATACAACAAGGTACTCCCCTTGAACTCTATCTTCTTGCATCTATAACGTAGTTCTTGACCATTTTTGACGTACTCAACTAGATACTGAAACTCCTTTAGGTAATAGTTATTTACAACGTGCCTCTCAAGGACCTTAATTATTTCCTTTCTTGGTTGACCGTAATCCAAATCGATATCGTCTTCACTTATCAGAGGAACGACGTCGTAGTACATCATCTGTATAATCTAAGTCTGAACCCACTGAAACGATGATGCAGTGTATGCATGGTAAATTGATGATCCCATTCAAACTCTGATATGATGGCAAGATCTTTGTTCTTGTCACCAAAGTCTACGAGCAACTCTTTGTTAACCTTAGCTGAAAATGCCAACTCATACTTCTCTGCAAACTGTTTGAGATTGGTGCCATTGGTAATGTAACTATCAAAGAATGTGTACATACTTTCACTTCTTTGGGTTGAAACCATCCCAGCCCAGAAATTTTAATGTGAATAAATCGGTACTCAGTGATTATGGATTGCATACGGTCCTTGTAGCCAATCATTGTTCTCAAGTCCAAATTTTATCAAGAATGGAGGTAATTTTGTTTCAAAATTTCGACTGATAGACTAATCACATACAAAGTTCGTTAAAATTTAGAAGGCAATTTCGTCAAAATTTCCAGTCTTAAATTTGGAAGGTAATTTTTCTGTGATATGCCACAAACAAAAACGATGAACTCTGTAAGGCATAACTTTCTTGATTGCCTTTGTTATCCTCTCACCCTGATCGGTTAGGATTACAGTAGGATAGATATCACTCATTTCCGCTAGTTATAACGAGAAAAGCCACCTAAAAGTTTTAGAATCCTCGTGTGAAATGAGGGCACAACCGAACAACGTGGAATGCCCATGATGATTTACTCCAACTATTATTGCGAATGAAATCCTGTACCTGTTCTTTAGCATTGTCATCACATCGAACATTTTGGTGGTCAAATAGAGAAAAATTCAAACGGTATCAATACTAATTGTGGTTAAAAAAACACCACCCTGTAATATTTCTCAACTCTCAAAATAATATCATATGCAACACCAAAAATACCATATGAACTACAGTCCACCCCAAGTCTGCAACAATATAATACAGGGGCATATATGCTGTTTGAAGAAATAACACCATTCGCTAACGCAAATAATACCAACCGAATTAAAAAAGGTCTACCCTAATTCTAGACAGATTATTAAAATTTTATTCATACATTGGCAAACTTAGAAATTTCAAAAAATAATTCAAGAGACAAAACAAATAATACCCAATGAAATAAACTAAATATACCAATGTTGGAAATATTCTGCCAAATTTATACAGAGTGCCATACATTACATTAATTAGTATCAGGCGAATTATAACATGAAAGCGTGAAAAACAAACAATACCTAGTGAATAATATCATCTGGATATTATTTTGGGATTTATATAAAATGAAAAACAAGTGGTACCCAGTGAGGTTTGAACCGAACCTGGAAATATTTCTCAATTTTGTGGAGATGGCTAGAAATAACATTACTAGAAATACTTAATTTAAAAAAAAAAATCAGGTAATCAAATAACCCAACCCGAAAGGAGGACATGGACATACATGCCCTTTTTTCGGAACCAATATAACATGAAAAAACAAACACTACCCAGTAAGGAAAAATAACCAAACCCCTAATGAAGTAAAACATACCATTAATAAAATTTGATATAAAGCGAAAAAATAAATATTACTATGTGAGTGAAGTAACCGCATTCAGCATGAGTAATCAAATAAACTATATTATGATATGAATTTAATCATATTACCTATTAACCAGGTAGGTTGTGTTAAAACTGATCACATCGTGAAACTCGGTATAAGCAGCCCTAGATCGAGGGTGTATCCCCAACACATTTGATAGCCGCCTAAAATGTGATGCTCCCGACCCAACCCCCCTTCCTCGAAAGTCCATTCCCGACGAGGAAGCGCGAGCCAGTTCGGGACACGGCATTCAGGGCTCTCGCCCAACAAATTGGTACAAGATAGTAACTATTAATTCTCTAATAATCCCTATTACATAACAAAAATCAATGTGCGGAAGTACAACAAGAATCTTCTCATTGCATCACTTTAGTCGAGGTCTAATATAAGTCTAAAGATTTGAATCTCTTCTATCGGCCTCATTACTAATTGAGTCGAGTCAGGCAGATAATCATACTCAATCACCTGAAAAAATATATAATATGAAAAGGGAGAGCTTCACAAGCTCAGTGAGAGACATCAGGTTTTTTCTTAGAAAATTACCCACCATTGCTTTTCCAAAACCAGGCATTGAAAATTTTTGTTTATTGGTACATATGTAAAGAAAAATATAAGGAAGTGCCAAGTTCAAAATCGATTTTCAAAAAAGCATGTTTATACGAAATCGCCATTCAAGAATTTTTGTCGAAGAAAATACATTTCAATACAAATGTACAGTGGTAGCCAAATCGAGTATACTTTCAAAAATTAATCTGGCGAGCTCAAGTCAAAATCATTTACCCAGTCAGCAGATACCAAAATAACATTCTTTGGTTCCAAATCCAAATCATTATTTTCAAATCCAGCGTCAAGCTCAAATAGGATTTTCGAAATATCTTCCTCAATAAACCAAGGTAGATGTTTCAAAATAGCAGGTGTAAAGGCAAGGCAGGGAGTGTAACAATCATTTTCTAACTTTCAAGTAAGATTTACTTTCAAGTAGCGGATAGGAAAATAGACAAGAAATCAAGCAGGAACTAGAAATCAAATATAATCAAGTGAAAGGTAAATTGTCCACACGGACTTCATATTATAACTGCGGAAACATAACTAGCAGTTTCGGAAAGGCAAACAAGTCATGCATCTCTAGTTCTTATAGCAGAGCGTAATAATCAAGGCAAGCAAATCAAGCAAGTCGAGCAAGTAAGGCAGTATAGGAAAGTTCATAGCAAATACCAAAACAAGCATGGCAACATATATACAACTTCAATTTACAACATATTTTAGCCACTAGACTCATAACGGGCAAATTGCACAATCTAGCTTTCTCATCTTGAAGTTAAGTTGGAATCTATTCATGTTCGAGTTGTTCATGTTTTGATGGTTTGCAAAGCACATCGCCCTTACGACAGCCGTATCGGTAAACTGAGTATGCTCAACGGTAGAGGTTTTGGATGCTTGCCTTTTCACATTTTGGGCCAACAGGTGTTCCTTTGATTAGACGGAGTGTCAACTAAATGTGACACGAACTTTCGCCAGCAAGCCCTAGCAGGCAAGCAACTACTATCTAGTCATGCTTAAAGATTCGGAGCCAAGTCTTATATGGTAGGTCCTCTGATGTTTTTCACGCTAAGGTAATCATGACAACCCTAGCATGCTTCATACATTTCTAGATGCATCATGCAATCCTAGATATCATGCAACTTACCCTGAGAATTGCATCCTCTTTCTTGGCTAATACTTCATGCTTTCAGATTGTTATAAGCATACATAATTACAAGTAAACAAGTTATCATGTCGAGTGAAGCATGGCACGTAAAATTATTTCATGGCATATCATATTAAGTCAAGCATAGTGCATAATATTCATTCATGGTATTATAATGTCAAATAGACACGTAGTATATAAGCATACATACTTAGCGACAAGTTGTATTGGGAAGCAAGTATGTTACATTCATACTAATCACGTTATCACGACAATTCAAGTTCATGAAGGTAATACATGCTTTCATACATCTAAAAGCAATACAAATATGACATGTTTGCATACATAACAAATATGACATATTTGCTAACAAATATCACAAGTCAACAATCAAGGATGTTTAAAATCTTCCTTGTTTATTTCAAAACCATTTGTGATTTCCACATGCTTCTTTTCAGAAAATAGGTCATTCAATTTCAAAGTTTAGGGCTTTTCCCAAAACAATTTCAAAGGATCAAATCAATAACATTTGGTTAAACACTAGGTTTAAATCGTGCAAAGTGTTTTGAAAATTGAATAATCAGTTCGAATAGAGCCAGGCAAGGGGTTCACAAGATTTTTCTTTTAAAAACAAAAGGGAAATATACAGAGATTACCCGTTAACTCATTGTCCAAGATCATCAAACACCATTCAATAATCTTCATCAAAGCATTCATCTTAGGCAAGGCCATTCAACACAGTTCAAAAAACAAGCACAACACTTTAAAAATGTTCACAAACATTTATTGGCTGGGTGTGGGCAACCCAATATTCAAAACAATTCACAGGACATATACTTTTATATATATTCAGAAAGTAGTCTTAGTAATACTATGTAGATGATCCTGATGTGAGTTATCGTGAAACGCCCCACGTTGCGGAAGTCGATTGCCAAGAAAGGATCGAACTTGATGGTCACAGACTTACTTTCTTGATAAACTCAAAACTCATAGCTAATTTAAGTGGGATGAACCTCTTTTATTCTTAAACTTAACTAAGAGATTAAGAGGTGAACGAATAGAAATTTAGGCGGAGCAAGTAACCTAGACCCTTCTACATTCAGGAACTTGCAGAATTATCAATACATTGAATAATAAAAAAGCTCAAAAATAAATAAAGATGAAAATCCAAAGTAAAGGATAAACCTCACAATTATACTATGAATTATGAGTTTCAAGGTTTCGGGTACCCCCCCTATTTATAGGAGTTGGAAATCTGAAAACTTGGAAGAAAAGAAACAAGAAAAGGAAAACAATTAAAAGTGGAAATCAACGAGAGTTGGAAACCAATTCCAAACCAAATTTGAAAAGAACTCGAATAAGGCAATTGGAAAATTTGGTTATCTCCTTTAAAGGAAATCTGAAATTATCCAGGAAATAAAATAGGAAAAGGAAAGCTTAAATTTGGTATCTTGAAGAGAAAATCCAAATTCAAATTGTAAAAGAAAACTAGTAACTAAAACCTAATTGGAAACTAATAATTAAGTCAAGTTGTAAACAGTTTATGGTAACTTGACTTAACTATAATTAAAATGAGGAAAGGAATAGGAAAACTTGTTCTTTCCAAATCCTTTCAGGACCTCCTTATGGTCCTGCAATTTGCGCATGGGCTTCGGTCGTGGATCGTAGGCGGTGCTGATGTTAAGGATCCTGGATGTGAAGGGCTGCGATAGGCCATGGACATGGCCTGCGATGGGCGTGTAGCTATGCTAGCTTCACAGGCAATGGCTGGAGCAGAGCCTCTTTGAAGTTGAGCCGACTTTGGGCATTTGACGGTTGGCTGGGTCAGCCTAGATCTTTTGGTACATTTGTTGGTGGGATCAAGTAAACTTATGGATCAAGGAAGCTGATCAGGTTGACCTCATCAATTCCTCCCGGTTGAGAAGGATTTGTCCTCGAATCCATGCTACGGTATACCTTGGGTTCAGGGAATACAAGTGGGTGAGCAATGTAGACATGATATTGTCTCATTTTTCCTGGTGGAAGGCTAGCGTCGGCTAAGAATGGGAAACTAAATAGTCGGACAGTGCATTCGAGTGGATGACTAGCTTCAATAGTCGGCTCTTCATCGCGGGGAACGAGTTCCTGGCTTAGGGAGGACGGAGTTATGGAGGGATTGCCTTTGATCAGCGCGGAAGGGTTAGCCTTCGGTTCCTGCTCGGCTGCGTCCCTCTGGATAGCTTTTCTCATTCAACTAAGTTCTCTTCTGGCTGCCATCCAAGTGGATGGTTCGAACACGTGGACGGTGTTACCTGTAGGAGCAATATAGCGGAGAAGGAGGTCATCGTAATGTGTTTTTATCTTGTAGAGCCATGGGATGTGAGCTCCAATTCCAATGGATGTGGAACGGAGTACTTGATGTGGAAACTTGCCAAGGAAAGTCTGAAAATTGCGAGACGCAGCTCTTAACCTCTAGAATCCCTACCTCAGATTCGGCAGACTACTAAAATTAACCTAAACTAACTTTAAACACGCAAATCAAACCAAGTATATAATTAAAGAGTCGAAACAAAAACATGCATTCTAGGTAGAGCAATTACCTAGAAAGCTATAGTTTCTAAACCTATAGTAATTCACAAATCATGCAAACTACGAAAGCTCAATAAAGGAGAGTGATTTAAGAGTATAAACTAATACTTTCTTCAACTTAAATCAACTGTCGAATAATGAAGAAAAGACTCATATTTATAGATTATAAGAGCTGCCATTTACAATCTAAAATACCGAAGCAATGTAAATTACGAATCTTATTAGGAAACCAAAATGATGAATAACTAACTAACCTAATCTAAATAGACTTCTAATTCAATTAACCAAGTCCAAATTAATAAGGAAAAGGAAGTCTGATTTCACACGTAAGCGTGCCCATGCAATTTGATAAAGATCAACTCGGCTATGCATGTAGATTGGATCTCCATTATAATTTGATCAGATCATTCCATTGCATGCATTGACTAGTCAACTTTTGGGCTAATTAAATTAAATGGGCTGGATCAAACTAATCTTCATTGACCCACTTAATTTTGCACATTCCAAAACATGTGATATAAAGAGTCGGATGTGGTTGTCTGGCAAAGGAACTATGTCATAGACAACGCTGGTTTGAAACGGGCCCACCTCTATATGTACTATGGTCTCTTGTGCGTTGAAAGGTAGATCGTATGACCAAGGGCAGCTTCCATTTGTCCACCATAAGATCACTAATTAGATTGAAGCAATTTCCCCCCTCAATCCCTAGAGTAACCCCTTTTCCATTCATCTTGCCATAAGCGTGGAAAGCAGTTGCTCGTTTTAGCGCAAACATGTTGTTGCGTTGGAGAAGGACCTGTGTAAGACAAGTTTAAAACCTAGGTAAGAAATAACCTCACCCCCTGTCCCCAAAGTGTATTAACTAAAACTACGCACTTCCTAGTGTTTTGCTCTAATTAGCTTTTACTTGTATGAAATCTCTTTGCTTTTTACCACTCACTCCTTTACAATGAGCATTTAACAATTGAACAAGGTATAAACATGCAGATTCACTCAAACAAGCAGCAAAACTTTGGCAAGAACGCAAAGTGATTCTCTCGAAATAGGGCTAAACTATTTCGGGTTTTGAATTGTAGAAAAGAAATTTTGTAATTGATTCAAATATAAAGTGCACAAGGAGAAGATTCAGGGATAAGCCCTCAATCTCAATAAATTAATGTACATGAAGATAAAATCCGAATCAATTTAAAGATATATGTCCAAGTCGCTATAAAAATACTATGGCTAGGTAATTTCACAGGGCAATTTAGAATGGATAGAAGCAAAGAACAAGCGGCAAAGTTGAAACAAATCAGGAACCTACCCAATATGTGATCACCTTCGCAATAGGTAATCAAAGAAACCAATCCCTACCACAAGCAATTAACCTCTCACTTAAGTACACAATTGGAGTTAAGTTCTAGCTGAACCAGTGCCAACTTAAACCCAAAAATTGCAATTCTCCCCGGAAGGCAAAATCATAATTTCACAAAGTGTCGGGTGTGGGAACCTAAACTAGTTGCGGCTTTAGTGCTTGAAAAAGTCACCTAAACGAAGATTGGCTGCTGGGGGCAGATCAAGGGTTTGAAAATCGTATCCTTGATAACTTTTGCAAAACCAATCGTAGGATTTTAGCGACAAACTCAAATAGCCACAATTAGACCAAAAAGAGGAGACGGATGATTGACCTAACTCCCTAGTGACACAAATTTGAAGTCGCAGGAAACTAGGGTTAAGTCCGAAACCCTTTATCTGAAAAACAAATAATTTGGCGAAAGTTCAATCGCAGAAATTAATATTTTTTGAAAACAACCAACAAATTTATTCTGGCAGTTTGTAACACAACAAGAGTGTTACTATCACAATCAACACAAGAAATCATAAATAGGAGCACAAAACCGAAAAACAAAGAGACCGAAATTGAAGTCTAAGATTTTCGACTGACACCCCTTAGAATTTTTTATTTCCTCTTTTCTTTGTCAACCAAATTTCTTTTCCTTATTTTTCCCAGCAAGAAAACTTTTTTTTTTTTTTTTCTAGATTTCAGCTTTTAAAATCAATTCGGTTTAGGGAAGCTAAAATCACAAATAGCATGCAATTCGTTGTTTAAAAAAAATTTAGCATGCAATATGTCGTCTTTGATTCTCAAATTAATTTTCAAGAGTAAGCAAGATACAAAATATCAAGCGATTGTCATGCAAGAAAATTAAAGAGAAAGAAAACACCTTATGAGTGAAAACCGTGTTATTTTGGAATTCCTTCTACCACATAAGCTCACCTTGGCTCTGATACCAAAATTGATGTGAATTATCGTGAAACTCCCCATGTTGCGGAAGTTGATTGCCAAGGAAGGATCGAACTTGATGGTCACAGACTTACTCTCTTGATAAACTCGAAACTTCTAGCTAATTTAAGGGGATGAACCTATTTTATTCTTAAACTTGACTAAGAGATTAAGAGGTGAACGAACAGAAATCTAGGCAGAGCAAGTAACCTAGACCCTTCTAAGTTCAACTTGCAGAATTATCAATAAATTGAATAATACAAAAGCTCAAAAATAAATAAATATGAGAACCCAAAGTAAAGGATAAACCTCACAATTATACTATGAATTCTGAGTTTCAAGGTTTTAGATACCCCCCTATTTATAGGAGTTGAAAATCCAAAAACTTGAAAGAAAAGAAACGAGAAAAGGAAAACCATTAAAGTGGAAACCGACAAGAGTTGGAAACCAATTACAAACCAAATTCGAAAAGAACTCGAATAAGGCAATTGGAATGGTTATCTCCTTTAAAGGAAATCCAAAATTATCCAAGAAATAAAATAGGAAAAGGAAAGCTTGAATTTGGTATCTTGAAGAGAAAATCGAAATTCAAGTTGTAAAGAAAACTAGTAACTAAAACCTAATAGGAAACTAATAATTAAGTCAAGTTGTAAATAGTTTATGGTAACTTAACTTAGCTATAAATAAAATTAGGAAAGGAATAGGAAAACTTGTACATTCCAAATCCTTTCAGGATCTCCTTCTGGGCCTGCGATTTGTGCACGGGCTTCAGGCGTGGATTACAGGCGGAGCTGGTGTTACGGATCCTGGATGCTGAGGGCTACGATAGGCTGCAGTCGTGGGGCTGCGATGGGCGTGTAGCTATGCTGGCTTCACGGGCTGCGGCTGGGGCAGAGCCTATTTTAAGTTGAGCTGGCTTGGGGCCTTTGACGGTTGGCTGGGCTGACCTGGATGTTCTGGTACATTTGTCAGTGGGATCTAGTAAACTTATGGATCAAGGAAGCTGATTAGGATGGCCTCATCAGATCCAGTTAAGCATTCCAAACATAGCGAGAAATCCCTTACCATGTGTAAGCGAGGTCAAAGTCCAACTAACGAGCGCAAGTATAACATAGTCGAGGTTGAGCAAGCATGGAAAAGGCCCAAAGTAATTAAGTCATAAGATAAGCATACTCGCTCGCGTGCAAGTGTTTGAAATAGGTTTCGATGTCCAGAGACTTTTGAAAGCGAGTCGAGATAAGATTCGACACCGAAGAGGACATCGAATAAATTGGACCACTTTCGACATCGAAAGGATGTCGATCATGTTTCTAAATGTTACTAATTTTTGAAAAGAGAAACGAACTAAAGTAGATAGCTTTTAAACTGAAACGTTGTCGATAGGGGTTTCGAAAAGATTTCGGGTCTGATGGCATTTTCTCAAAATAATTTATTTAAATCCAACTCTTTTAATATCAAACTCATGCACAATTGTAAACCTCAAAACATAATGCTTTTGGGGTTTTAAAATATTTCAAAACGTAGCAAGAGACATTTTTGCAAAAAATATCCCAATTGTTAGGTGTTGCGGCAAACATTCGAAATTAAAAGCTGAGAAGTTTTCTGGGCTGCCCAGTAAAGTTTAAAACCTTTTTTCTTTTAATTGGAAAGTTAGATTGACACAAAATTTAACCAGTAGCTAAAATACCTATTAAACTAACTACTGTAAAAGTTTTAGAATTTTTTGATGAAAGGACAGTTAAATATAAGAATCACAACTTTCTATTTTTCTGAAAATGATTGTAGAGATTAGTTCGATTTCAAGCTCTACAACTCCAAAAATAAACGTTGCCTTTTCACAAAAATTTACAGTGTGAAAAAATCTGTACCTAGAATATACAGTAAAATTTTCAGAAGTTTTCGACAAAGGAATAATTAAATACTTCACTCACAAGTTTCAGTTTCCTGAAAAATGGCCTTACAGAACAGTCTACTTTACAACTTTGTATCTCCTAATTCACAAATCACTTTTCTACGAAACTAAGGAAAACAATAGATCTCTATACTGTAAACCAGCAATAAAAATTTCAAAAATAAAATTGAAGTATTCAATTTAAAGTGACTTTGGAAAATTTGTTGTTTTGCTAAATCGGATTCCAACAGACAGGGGATTTTGTAAATTGTGTATTTCTCTAACGATTCGTTCAAAAATTATAAAATTTATTGCAACTACTCCTAAAATCATACGTATATAAATTGAAATCACGCAAAGTTCAAATTTGGTATGCCGATTCAAAGGAGTTTCGTAAGACGTTGTCAGTCGACTAAAGCTCTACCCTTTTTCTTTTCTTACAGATCCTGAGTTGAGTACCTAGGCATCATTGAGATACATACAGGGTTTAAATTCATATGGTTTTCCAAACCATTGAACTGAAATGGAACGAATAGAATGAAAATGGCAGAAACGATGGAAATGTTGAACAAAAGTCATTGGACATAAATGGCACTTACACTTTCATTTTTTTTCCTCAATCGCAATGCTGGGATATTCTTTTGTCATCCTCGTCTAAGGCACATCAAAAAGGACATGGACAATTGATGATAATTCATCTTGGGAGGAAAGAAGAATGAAGATGACTGCAGAAGAAGAAAGAAGCAAGAACAAGCGAGAAAAGAGTTCTCTGATTTTTTCTTGTTTGCTGAACTTTTGGTTTCACGTAACTGTGCTGATTAGCATTAGGCCATATTTTTCTTTTTATATGGCCAAGTAGAAGCTGAGATTCGGGTAGGGTTATTAGATTTAGGTAACTATTTGTTTCGTACAAAATTAATTAACCGAATAATTGCTAGTTCAATAAACAAGAGGTGTAATTCAATTACACTTGTCTTGACTTATATGTATGTGTGTTCAACTCATTATGTAAGAGATGTAGTCCATTGTCATCTCTCCTTGTGTTTTATGGTAGGAATAATAGTTGAACTAGGAGAATACTTTTAAATTCGAATCTAGCGTAGGATAAGTATCCTTTAACTTTAAAATATTTAATAAAGGATTAGTGTTTTCCACTAAAATATGTGATGCGGATTCTTGGTTGAGAATTGCAGTGTGCGGAAAATCACCAAAACTCCAATTTATGGAACATAGTATAACCCCTTGTTACCCCAATGATTACTTGCATTCGATAGAACAATCAAGTTATTTTTAAACTATAAACCAAGCAACAGATTGAAGCGAC